>CM077174.1:21121400-21828900 GCA_039654105.1 Coreius guichenoti
TTTTTATTATGATTGCTCTGATTGAAAAAGGACATTCCAGAGCAAATGTAAATATCAAGATATATATAAAATATTTCCAAAAACATGTAAAATATAGATTTTTTTTTTTAACCTTTATCAGCAGTTATTGTAAATTTATTAATTTGTCTATTATAATGTATTCATTTTTATTTGCAGATAAGGCTAAATCATAAAGAAGAAAGTTACTTTCAGATAACCTCATGCTTCTGGTGGTCATTTATGAAACGTGTTCCTCTGAACATAAGGCACAGTTTTTAGAGGAACATAAATATGCAGTGAGGGATAGCGGAGGATAACAGATTTCCCTCAGCCTGTATGAGAGCACCAGCCAGTGTGATCTTTATTGGAAGTGATTGAGGGTGATGAGGAACTCTAAAGCTCACAGCTCTATTGTTCTCTATGGGGCTGAGTGACTGATGGCTCCTTTTGTGGAGGGAAGGTGTTTTTCCAACCACCTGTACTTTAGGGCTAATCTCAGGGACCTCTGCAAGAAATAGTGGAGCGTGCGTGGGTACGTCAGGCATGACATGCACATTTTTTTAATATTTGTGCTTGTATGTAATGTGAAAGGAGCAGACACGAGCAGGTTCAGACGTACCGATGTGGGATGTCAGTGTGTGTATGTGTTTGAGGGCTATGGCTGGATGCACTCTGAAGTGTGTCCTTGCAGACAGGGTTTTCCTCAAGGATGAGCAGGCCTCTGTCAGGGTCAGACAGGATGGTACCCTTGGGTCCATGGAGGGATATCATTCCTCACAGAACATGGCCATGAGCAGCTCTCAGATCTGTCTGTGTGTGTAAATGCTTTTAGGCTCCAGTAGTTATCTATTTAAGTAGAGGTGCATAACATATTAATAATATCTGTTGTTGAATACCTCAAATACCACAGACATTGTCGATCCACCTAGGATCCTTGATACCCATTTAGGCAGCAAAGCAAAAATTAATATGCACAGTCCTTTATTTCCCTGCTGAAAAAAATGCTTAAACCAACCTAAAATAGTTTGCTGGTCTTAACTGGTTTAAGCTAGTCTAGTTGTTTCCTAGCTTTTCCAACCTAGCAAGTGGCTAAAACTGCTCTAAAACCAGCCGGGAGACCTAGCAAACCAGCTTAGGCTGGTTGAAACTGCTCTTTCAGCTAATAATATTAGTATAAAGTAGTAAGATATACATTTTTATTATCAGGAGAAAATTCTCCAAAATGTTCATCCTGTCAGAATCCGCTGTCCATTAAACCATTAATTTTACTGGACTGTAATACTTCTAGGAACTTTTTATTCTGTTGATACTTGTGAAAGGGTTTTTAACAAAGTAAATTCAAATTTAGTCAAAATGACATGTAGCCCTTTTCAAGTAATTATTCAAGTCAGTAATATTAAAATAATATTCATATTAATAAATATAATGGGTCTGGTATTGTTACATGTCTTTTTTATTATTCGAGCACTTTTGACATTACACATTTTTTCTTCTCTGTTCTCTTACAGGTAGAAGATGCTATGCTTATGTTTGATAAAACTACAAATAGACATAGAGGTAAGTGCCCATTTGTTTTATTTATACGTGTGTGTGTGTATCTGTGCTTTTGCATGTGTGTGTAATGTTATTATAAATGTCCTTCAGTTAGACTGTGCCGTTAGTCGTGCAGTTCACAGTTGCGCTCTGAAGACATTGAAGCGTGAGTTTTCTGTATGAGTACAGGAGTCCCTGTGCTGCGTGTTACATTATAGCATTATATCTTCAAGGACGTTTCATTTGAGCCCTGAAGGTCAAGGCTAATATGGTCCAATAAAAGAGCAGCGATTTCCACTGTAGCCAATCCATCGACTCTATTTGATTAGTCCGACATTTACCATTGGATGCACAGAGTGGAGTGTTTTTCGGTCATGTTCGCTCACGCCTGCAGGCTTGTGAGAAATACCTTCACACTTATGATATACTGGACTTGAGGTTATTGCTCACCTGAGCGAGGTTTCTGTTACTTTATTTGTGAGACTTTTTTTCTGAGAAAGAATGAGCTTAGTGGAATGTTACAGGGATGTGGGGTGATTTTTTTTTTTTTTTTTTTGTCTTTGCCTATAGGTGTGATTGAGTGAACAAATAATGTGTTTGATGGAGTAAAGTAAATGAGAAATGTGGAGATAAGAGGTTAAAAGAAGAAAATTAGGAAATAGGGTGAATTCAGAGAGAGGAAAAGAGAAGATAAGACAAAAAGAAAAAAAAATGTCAGAAGAAGAGAAAAGAGAAGACAAAAGGGAAATGAGGATGGGGAGAAGAAATGAGACAAGAAAAATGAGAAGACGAAAGTAGAAATGAGGAAGAAGATTAGGAGAAGGTGTGAGAAATGATCAGGAAAGAAGAAGAGAAATTAGGAGCTTGAATTTAGAAAAGATTGAGAAATTAGGGGAGGAGATGAGAGAAATGTTGAGAGGGAATGAGAAATGAGGCGAAAAGAAGATAAATAAGGGGATGGGAGAAGAGAAATAGGGGGAAAGAATGAGAAATGAGGAGAGAAGGAGAAATAAGAGGCAGACAGAAGTGAAATGGGAAGCATAAAGGAGAAATTGGGAGAGGGAATGAGAAATAAAGAGAGAATGAGAAATAAGAGGTGGAGAGAAGAGAAATAGGGAGAGAGAATGAGAAATGAGGTTAGAAGAAGAAATAAGAGAAAGACAGAAGTGAAATGGGAAGCGTACAGGAGAAACCGAGAGGAGAAGAGAGAAATTGGGAGAGGGAATGAGAAATGAGGTTAGAAGAAGAAATAAGAGAAAGACAGAAGTGAAATGGGAAGCATGAAGGAGAAATAAGGGGAGGAGAGAAGAGAAATTGGGAGAGGGAATGAGAAATAAGGGATGGAGAAAAGAGAAATGGGAAGCATGAATGAGAAACAAGGAGAAGAGAGAAGAGAAATGGAAGGAGGGAATGAGAAATTAACAAAGGAGAGAAGAGAATTAGGGAGCGTGAAGAAGAAATAAGGGGAGGAAAGAAGAGAAATGGAGAGAGGGAATGAGAAATGAGGTGAAAAAAGAGAAATGAGAGAGAAAGAGAAACAAAAGGAGAAATGAGCTGAGGAGAACAGAAATGAGAGGAGGAGAGGTGGTCTTTGGTCAGAGTGTTGTGTCGGCTTTATCCAGCTCTTATCCCAGTCTTACTGTGTGGCTTTAGCAGCGATGCCTCTCATGAGGACATTATAAAGGTGAGCGCAGCTTTAACTGACAGTCTGAGAGAGAGAGAGAGCAGGCGAAAAGAGATTGAGGATACGGACGCACAGAGAGACATGCAGAGAAATAGCTAGCAGCTTCATGCTACAGTGTTCACAGGTATAGCATCCTCCTCTGTAGCGGCCTGAAAGCCACGAGAGATTCTTAGCCTTGAGTGGCCTTTATGTGGGCTGAATGAAGAGGCCGAGGAGCAACGCTGTCTTTTATGCTGCATAAGTGGCTTTCAGCGCTCACAGATGGGCAGGTTGTGGAAATGAAGTGGACGGTATTAATCTTTCAACCCGAGATTTGCCTTTTAATCCATATCGGTCATATTTTAAAGGTGAGTGTGTGCGTGTCTGTTTTTGTAAGGTGTGCATCGGATGTGCATCGCCTTTCTTTTTTCTCTCTCTCTCACTCACACTCCCCACCCCTCAAAGGACTTCCTGTCCTCCTGGGCGTTGCAACGCTCTCGACTGCCTTTCTTTGCACGATTAGCAGCTAAGCTTTTTTTAAAACTACTTCCCAACCTCGAGTCAAAAACAGTTCACAGGTGATCGCAAATCGTCCGTTTCACCGAGCATTTCTAAATGTCAAGTTGACCTCCAATCCGACAAAGACATGTTTTCTTTTTTACATGGAGATCAGAGCATCTAACAAATACACTCGCTGAACTTTGATCCACACTTTCTTCTGTTTCTCTATTTCGCCTGTCCCTGATGCCCCTGACTGGGTGCTCGTACATACTCTTGTAAATACTCCCATAGGGCATAGTGTCCGTATCTATAGGAACGAAGGGGGCAGAGGGTTTTCGAGGAGCCATGGCTCTCTGGAGAGCCCAAACTGTGTTTGAGAGAACAGGCAGGTTGGAGTGAAGGTGGAGAGCGTCTGTTTAGCGCTAGCTTCGGCCCCTAGTGGGAAAGAAACACTATTATTCTCAAACCCTTGCGGATGTAGCAAAGAGCAGCGAGGTCGGAAATGAGACTAGCTGCCATTAAATACACCGCTGGTAAACACCAAATGCCAAACAATGTCGTCAACAACCAGCCATTTCCATTAAAGATCTTGCACGCTTTTCAAAGAGATTCCTCACAATAGCGCAGCAACAATAGCCACTTGCAGATGTGTTTAGCTTTTGTTTACTTGCCGGTCGGAATATGTGTGATTGTCTTTTTGTTTATCCGTGTCGTCCTCGTTAATTTTTTTTCTTTCCAATGGTATCTTCAGCTAAACGAGGTGCCGTGGGGTCACCGCTTTTAATAGCCTCACAGCAATTACTTTACATGGCTGCAGCTTCCACCGAAATTAAGTGGACGGTAATGGGAAGGCAGAGAGAGGCATTTAAAATAGTTTTTGAAGATTAATGTTTAAATGAATGTTTTTTTTCTTCTTCTGAAAGAATCCTCTATTTGAAAAGATAAAGGGCAAATAGAAATGCAGTGAATGGTCAGTGCTGTGGCCTGGTTGTTTGCACACATGCTCCAGCCACATTCAGTGGGTTTTAATGGCTGAAACCAATATATAAAGATCAGTCACTAGACCACTGGGACCACTACAAAAATATATATTTTTTAATATTTCAATTTAACAACTTTAATGACATGTAGGATATAATATATACCTCCTGTTTCACAGACAAGACTTAAGCTAGTCCCAGACTAAAATTTGTGTTTGAGCTGTTTTAACTGAAAGAAACTTGCACTGATATATCTTAAAATATGTCAGTGCCATTTTTTGTCTCATGATGCACACCAGGGGGGTATTCCAGAAAGCAAGGTTAATTTACCGTCACATATACCTTGAACTCTCGGTTGATTAACCCAAACCTTGCTTACTCGAGGTATGCTGGTTCCAAAAACGAGTCCGGGAGTAAGTTCAGACAACTCAGAGTATGTTTCCGGTTAACACAAGACATTCTCAACAGAGCAACGAATCGATGATTCACCATGGAAACAGACGCTAAGACAAAGTGCGCCATTCTACTACTACTTCTTTTGTTTAATGGTTTAATGGTTATTTAAATAACCTGCTTAGTGCACATCGCCACCTACTTGGTGGTTGTGTAATCATTTTTTCAACCTTTTCGTTTAATAAGTAATCTTTATTCACTGAGAATAAGGATTATATTGTTTGTTTGATGCTAATTAATTGAATGCAGATCCATGTATGAGATGACAATTAAATAAATAATAAATATATTTGAATTGATCTAACAATTAAACATTACCTTATTATAATAGTGCTTTAGAATTAATATATAATATTGTATATTATATAACTGTAACTATATAACAAATTTAGTTATATTAATATAAGTATATTAATTATATAACACGCATCTGTATATATATATATATATAGCATTTAGCATTTTTTTTATATTTAGCATTTTTGTATTTGATAATTCAGTAATTTTTATTTTTAGATTTTGCATTTTTATTTAACCATTAAATTTAATAGCAATTTGATGGACAAATCTAATTGAAAAATATTGTACATTTGTGGTGTTTTCTTTTTGGATTTAAGATTTTATATTTAATCATTTTTAAAATATTATATATATATATATGTATATAAACATTACTCATTTTTAATGTTTTTGAAAGAAGTCTCTTATGCTCATCAAGGCTGCATTTATTTGATCAAAAAAATAAATAAATAAATAAAACATTTCTCTCTCTCTTTCTCTCTCTCTATATGTATATATATATAAAATTGCAATTTAAAATAATGGTTCAGCCATTACGCCAGTTTTCAGTGTCACATGATCTTTCAGAAATCATTCTAATATACTGATTTGATACTCAGTTTTTATTAATGTTGGAAACAGTTGTACTGCTTAATATTTTTTTATAACCTGTGATACTTTCTTCAGGATTTATTGATAAATAAATAGTTAAAAAGAGCATTTATTTAAAATATAAATCTTTTCTAACAATACAAATCTTTACTATCACTTTTTATCAATTTAACACATCCTTGCTGAATAAAAGTATTAATTTCTTTCAAAAATAGAAAGAAAAATGAAATAAATTACTGACCCCAAACTTTTGAACGGTAGTGTATAGTGTTACAAAAGATTTCTATTTTAAATAAATGCTGCTTTTTTAACCTTTTTTCATCATAGAGTCCTAAAAAAAAGTATCACAGGTTATAAAAAAATATTAAGCAGCACAACTGTTTCAAACATTGATAATAAATCAGCATATTAGAAGTTTATTCTATTTATGTATTTATTTAAAAATGTTTATTTATGTATTAATTTATATACTTGTCTGTTTTGTGAAGAACCATTCATTATTATTATTATTATTATTATTATTATTATTATTATTAATTAATGTATTAATTGGTGGACCTGGAAGATATATTGTTATATCACATGAGCTCATGTGGGACACTAGAGTTCGAGTTTCGGCAGTGTTGTGTCTCAATTTCACCCCCTTCTCTTCCCCCCCCATCATTCCCTGTTCTCTCTCTACTTTGACTCTTGATCAATAAATGGAAAACTACCCCCTTTAAACACGCCTAAAAAATAATTGCAACATGGAGAGATGGAGTTAGAGGAAAGGACCAATGTGTTAAACACAAAATAAAAAGACAATCACATTACTTCCTGTTCCCTCCACTGCAGCACAAGACAATCTCACACTCTGATGTATTACTGTCATCATCTCGGCTGTATGCCTGTAACTGTGTGCGCAAGAGAGAGAGAGACAGAGATGCTAGTGGATGTCAGAGGACAGAAGTAGAGACAGACAGTCTCTAATCCTCTGCAGTCTGTCTGTCTTCACACCCCCCTGCAAGACTATTCAACACTGTCCTTCAGCTCAGAGGTGACGAACACGCGGCAGCTAAAAGACGCTCTCTATTTATCCCCCTCTCTGCTCTCCTCCTCCCGTGAAAATGGCGTTAGCTGTGCCAGAATGGGAGGACAACAGCCAAGGTCTTGCATTCAAAGAGAGAGAGTGAGAATGATTTTGGTGAAGATCGAACTCTATGGTGGTAGAAATGCCAATAAAGCCTGTCCTTTTTTTGCTGTGTCTAAAAAGGATTTTGGCCCCATATACACACTCACACTCCATCAGGGCATATTTTAGTCTCCTCATCTTTTATCTCTTCTCTTTCTGCCTGTCTGTCTCACTCTCTCCCTTTTTGCTGCTTTTTTCTTCTCTCGCTGAACAAGTCTCAAGTGAATATGCTACATCTGTGCTTCACAAAATGAGAAACAAAATCTGTGCTGCGCTAGCCTGCCGGAGCCTGATTTTACACACCTTAGCACAATTCTGCTCTGATAATCTCAGCGCTGAACATTCATCAGTCTGACTGTAGAGACACTTCCTTTGTCATCCAGAAAGCCCCCCTAAATACTGGGCATGTCTATTATGGTCATTTCGACCACTTGGAGAGCTCGACAGATAAATCAGATGAGTGGGATGGAGGGTGATGGTCAGTGTACACATGCCTCAGATGAATTTCTTGGGCCATTGCGATTGCATTGCAAATCCAAGTCTGTATGCTGTTTCTGTATAATTGTGTATGTGGAACACAAAATGAGCTTGCTTGCTTCATTTATTTCCTTTTATTTTATTTTTTGAGGAATCATCTTTTTTCCATACAAGTTTGTTGTGACCACAGATGTCCAAAATGCTTCAAAAAGTACAAAGAAACATCATAAACATAATCCATATTACACATGTGCTGTGTTCAGAGGGCCTGTCCAGATACCCACACTTGCAGTCTTTGCGCTTGACCACTTGTCTACTTGCATGATATGTTTCCTGTATTCGGCCCAAGTGTTCGATATAGTGTGGGTTTAGTGTGTGTTAATGGCACTAAGCTTTGGCGTTTTTAAGACCTGGGACAGTCTTGTGCACTTACTTCCTGTTGTGTGCACACACTCTCAAGTGGCCAAGACTGCAAGTGTAGGTACGTATTTGGACAGGCCCAGAGTCTTGTGAAGTCTTCCGTCAAGTGTTTTTTGTGTCGTGATACAGTGATATTTTTTTAATCGCAAAATCCGCAAATGCATTTTGAGATCTCTGGTGGAGGGGAAGATTAACAATGAATAATGACTCAAATTTTAGACATATATACGTATAATATATTTATATATACATATAGTACACAATATGTAATATTTAATAATAGTAGTACACAAATAATATGCACCTTCATTGTGTTTTTGCTGCATTGAAAGTCTGCAGTGTCCATGTTTTTATTACCGCCCAAAATGTCTCCATTATTAACTATGTAGTTACAGATTGCATGTTTTTTTATTACACAATTATTGTGTTTTCATGATTGATCGTAGCTGTCACTTCCAAGTACTCAAATACTTGTGCTAATCCCTACGCTGTACTATAAGCACAAGGAGCATGTGAGCGGTTGTTCAAATTTTATGAATTTGTATGTCGGGTGGCATTCCCAGACCTGACAGAATAAAAGAGTTTTAAAGGGACAAAATGAATAAAAGTGGAAGCTCTTCAGTTGTGGATGGCTTTTTCTGGCGTGGAATATTGCTGGCGTGGCATTTCGAGAGAGGTTCATTACTAATGTTGCCAGCTAACGATGCCCCTCATTGTCATTTAATAGGCTGTGCAAACAGATGTGTCCCTCCAAAATCAAATGTTTGTCTTTCTACATAGCTGACCGAAGCACTGTGCGTTGTATCATTGTTTGTTCGTGTACATAAGAGAGAGTTTGCACATGTGATCATGCCAGTTTTCTGTCTTGTGTGCTTTGCGTGCGTTCAGAGATAATGTTATGTTGGCGTATCTGTGTTTTTGCATGTGTAAGTACCCAAAAAAGACACAATTCGACATCTTTCACATCCCACCAAGTGGATTTCTGCTTTTGTTAATATTTCATCCTCAGATAATAATAAATGATATGATGAAATCTGCTGAAAGAGTGGTGTGTTCTGCAGATAAGAAGACAGAGTGTGGTTTTACAAGATCAATATGAAATGATAAAAACTTCACGATCAAGGTTAAGTCAAATAACTCCCAGAATGAAGTGCAGCATTTTTTGCCTTTTCCCTTTGATCTGTGTTCCCAGTGGAAATATAGCTTGGTTGATTTTACGTCTCATTCCCGAACACACCCAACATGTCATTCCCGAACACACTCAAGAGTGTGTGTTTAGTCAGATGAACTCATGCCACTTTTCATCCGCAGATTTTGATAGCTTAATGATCTGCTAACATCTCTCACTTTTAATAAATAGCATAAAACACACATTTTAAGCAGAAATCCCGCTCAGGCTCATGTGCTGAGTTGTTTGCCTGTCAGAAAGACAGCAGTTGAGGTTGTTGAAACAGTCGAGTGAGAGTTAAAAACGATAGCAGGCGTATGATATTAGTTTTGTGGGGTGTATATACAATATACTAGTTAAAATATTGTATTAGGAGAATGAACAGTTAAAATGTCAATTGATTTATGTAAGTAAAATATGTGACTAAAATAATTTTAAATTGTACCTCAGTTTGGGGGGAAAAAAACATTTATGTATGTATGTGTATATACACTGCCCGGCCAAAAAAAGTCACTGTTTTGATTTAAATAGGAAAATGCTTAACAGTCTATAATTGGATCATGATTGGAGTGATTATTATGTTTCTAGCATGTTATATGTTTGGCAACAGTTCTTCTAACCCTAATTGATGCAGTGTGTAGCTTTTTCATTTCTTAAACATCCATGCAGGAAGACACATCATGGCCATATTCCAGGATGACAATGTCAAGATTTATCAGGCTCAAATTGGGAAGAATCATTAAGAAAGAGCATGAAGAATCATTTTCACACATGAATTGGCACCTCTGAGTCCAGACCTTAAATTCATTGAAAGTCTTTGGGATGTGCTGGAGTAGACTTTACAGACTGCTGGACTCTTGCATTGTCAATACAAGATCTTGACCAAAAATGTATGTGCCTCTTGATGGAAATAACATCAATACATTTATTTCCATCAAGAGGTGCATAACTTTTTAGTCAAGATCTTGTGTGTGTATGTATATATATATATATATATATATATATATATATATATTAGGGGTGGGCGATATGACCAAAATCTTATTTCACAATATGAGTAATTTTATTTCACGATAACGATATAGATCACAATATAGTTATGATATTTTTGATACCTTTGAAATTTCATAATTCTTATCACCATTTTCAATATTATTTAAAAAACTAATACTAGCCTAAAAAACTCTGACAAATAAACAGTAAACAAGAAAGAGCAAAGAAAAAACTGCAATAGAACAGACACAAATGAAATTGACCTTAAAAGTTTCAAGCACTAGAAATACTATATGTAAATGTATAATCAAATGTATAAAAAAAAAAACAATGCATTGTCTTTACTGTGTAAATTAAATATACATTTATTCTTATTAGTTACAAAAGTGATTCAGTCAGGAGCAGTGAGAAATTTTCTTTTTTGTTGTTTGATTTAGCATTAATAATAACAGCAGGTAAATTTGGATACTGTCACTTTAAGACCGACTGCACAGATCCAATATACTCATGTGCTTTCTCTCTCAACTGTTTACATTCACTTAAGACATAAATGACTGTTTACTTGCAAATACATGGTCACTTTGACACACTGGTATGTGTATTTAACCGTTCAAGACCATTTAGGCAGCAAAAAACTCAGTTCAGTTCTCACGCGCTTTGAGCAGCGGCTTCATGTCGCGTGTTTCAGACAGCACTGAGAAATAGTCTCTCAGAGAGAACGCACATATACTGAAATGAGTTCTCTTTCGCTGCTAATTGCGCTTCAGTGGTTTAAAATAAAGTGTTTTTTTAACGATAGTCCAAAATCTCTAGATTTCTACCAGTTAATTGTCTACCAATATATTGCCTACCCCTACTATATATAGGCTTATACTTCAAATGTTCACTTACAATGAACATTTATGGTATCTGTGCTGAAGTTGATCCAGAAGGTTCCATTAGGAATAGGTACATTTAGTCTAAAATGCGTTATTGTACCGCTAAAAAGTCTTTGCAACATTTGCACATTCATGACACCAGTCCTCCTTTATTTGTCCAATTGTTCTATTTTTCAGGATGACAAAATGATTCAAACCCTGAAGAGCTCATCAATCATGGTCCATTTGCAAACAGCAGTCGAGAATGCTTAACTGCAATATTCAGATGCAAAGTCTTAAGTGCAGTTACTTCTCTGTTTACTTGAACGGCTGAGTGATTATTAGCTGTATCCCTGGTTGAGCCTGAAGAGGCTGGCAGGCTCAGATCAGCTGGATGGTGATTTGTAGATGCGGATGACTAGGAAGTTGGTAGTTTTTTTTATTTATATACCCTCTGGTTGCCTCAGAACAGTCAGGGCTTGATTCGCCACATCATGGTGAAACGTTTTAGCAGGTGGCGAGAAGCTGGTTGTCAAATGTTCCGTATAATCTCGACAGACCTAAAAGCATCTAGTATCATTTTAGAGTTTAAAGTGTTTACATGCACAATCTTACATCAGTTATGCTGAATCAATGTAAACACCATAAACTATGTTCTTTTATCAGATAAACTGTTTGTTTACCAGTTTTATTTACACCTTTACATTATGCTAAATCTCTTCATTCTCTCTTTTAGAAGCTTATTGAGGGCTGATAAATATTATACAGTTTCATACCACTGATTTATCCCCATCGTCGCTCTGAATCTGTGTTTTCTGCTCCAATCAATACGGTTTGATTGGATGTAACTACTGTGTTTGCTGTTTGTGGACGGCACTATAGAAGGACGTTCTCTAAAACGATCAGGGACATCCTGTGAATCAGCTGTACTTAATCTCTCCCGATCGCTTCTGCTTTCTGCTGACTGTGCTTCGGAAGTGTGGCAATAATGTAGCGTTGAGTGTGTAAACAATGTAAGTACTGTTGATCCGCAGAAGGTCCTTTAAAGCCCACAAAGGTTAGCCGAGTTTGCTTTGGCCTTTTGCAATGTAATGGCAGCAATTTCCACTGGCTTCACGTACGGCACAGCTTCCCATCAGAGATCCCTGAGTAAACCTAATTAGATATACCTTCACCTTTCCTGGCGTGATTTCAAAAAGGGGCCGCACCATTCTCTTCCATTAGCGATTAATATCCTTTCTCCTTGTAGATATCTTTGCACGATATTAGTGTTTAGCGCAGAATGTCATCGAAATATCATAGTTAATCATACACATTTTCTCAGCACCACGTTTAATTGGAGCTGCTCTAATCACTGTGAGGAGGAAATTATATGTTCGGTTTTCGAGGGAATGACGGAGGCCTGAAGCTTCAGAGATGCATTAGGAAGATGTAATAGGGTGTTTCTTCAGCTGCAGGTACTTTAATGTCCAGGGGTTGATTTCCAAACACCCCCCCCCTTTTTTTTTTTTTTTTTTAAACTAGCAGAGAAATTTTAAATAAATAAATGTTTTATTTGAAGATCACATTAAAACCTTTTACTGCCTTCATCATTTCATTTTTGCAAGCTTTTTGTTTATGTCCACCGGCCAAACTCCAACATTATGAAACATTATAAAAATATTTTCATTTATTTTTTTTAATAATATTTTTAAAACAACAGCATCATTTACATTACAACAAACAATAAGATTTTATTAACCAAGACAACCACGACAGTAAATGGATAATAAAAGTGGATAATTATTTTGCTGCGTATTTAGTTTTTTTCCAGTCAAGTAATTGTCATATTATGCAAAAAGTGTAGTAAACCTTATTTAATTATGCATATTTAGGATACATAAATAGCTAGCTATGAAATTAGCCTTAGCAAGACAGAGTCTCTGCCATTTTATTACAAAAATTACTATATTTCCATCACTGTCATTTTCAATACAGAATGTTTGCAATAAAATACGTAGTATGAGAGTGTCATTGAAACATTCATGAAAAGTGTTTTGAAAGTTTTTTTTCTACAGGGCCAAAAGTATTCATAGTTGAAGAAACACCCAACATTGTATGTTAGCAGTGCAGCGAAGTGGTTTTATACTAGAAAATATATGCAATGGAAACTTCTTGACCAGCCTGAGCTGGTTCCATTCACACCATTGTCAGTCAGAACTCAGAAACAGACAAACTAATTCAGGCCATTTGTCGTCCAATAGACTTTCTCTTCTGGAAATGCTGGAAGGTTCATAAAGCCTCCGTGGTATTGTGACTGGCACAGGGTTTGCTGCAGGTGTGCTGGGGGGTTCAAAGGGGTTGAAGAAAGGCCCTTTGAAGCGGCTGAAGTTCATGCATTGACCTTTAGCAGCCCAGTGTCGGACTCCCTGGAAGCCGAGAGAATGACTGCATAAGCAGGCACACCGCTGACAGAGTGGACCGATGTGGCAACATTTATGGCGCCGAATTCAAGGAGCCTTATTAAAGACATAAAGAGATTAAAAAGAAAGAAAGAATGAGCGACTTTCTAAACGAGAGTTACTTTAACCTTCAGCACCCCATTATGAGCCAGACGCCATCCCAAAAAGTCCCTTCGGAAGGCCATTCTTCAAGTTATACATAGGTATTATTATGCTGTGCCTAACATCATATCAATTTGAGAGCTGAAAATCAGTCAGGATTATTTCAGGCTCTTATATAAGGAAGAACATAACTCATTGAGAAGCTAGCTTTCTCTAGAGGAATTTACAGCCATCTATAAAATGAGAAACACAAAAAATATATTTCCAATTTCCCACCATCTCTCTTATGACTTAAATTTATCTAAGATGTGCAGAGATATATTGGATCGTTTAAAACCAGATAGAGATTAGAGAATAGTCAGGATGAATGGCTAGACATTTCAGCAACTGATCGATTTATTAGTAATTGTCAACTTATTCAAAAAGCATGAAAATATTTAAATACATAATTTAGAATACAAAAAAAGCCATAAAATTAGCCTTAGATACAGTTTTTCATATTTATCACTTACTTTAATTTTTCTTTTTAAATTTATCTCTGTAAATTTTAGTGATAAAAGCTACAACTTGTCTAATAGGATTTTAGTGGAAACTCTCACAGAGAAGATGCATCTTCAAATTCATCCCCTTTAAATCACCTCTGTCACAGCCATCAAAGCACCGCATTCAACAGTAACTTTCAAGACTGTCAGCCTTTATTTACCCCTGGACTTCAATTTGCCTGCTGTGAGCAATGTTCCTGTTATTATGCAAAATCTGAGGCCCTCAATTTTTAAGTAAGGAATTTATAGTTTTGTACCATAAAATGCTATTTGTTGACTGCAGTTCTGGCACATTTTTGGATTCAGCCTGCACTAGTTTTTTCATTATGTTAGTCTATACAATCAGACAGTCATCTTTGGTCTGTTTTTGCAGATCTTGGTTCCTACATGTTACACGAGACCTAGTCTCAGCCTCAGACGTCACGCCCACGGACCGCTGGCTGAACGTCTGAAGCATATGGCACACTTATCTGGAAACACTTCAGGAATTTCGAAGTCGTCATCTGTGGTTGAATTCTACAGGATGTCCTCGAGACGAGTGTGTTGCGTTCTTTAACGGTCCGCCTGGAAACCAATGCTGTGTCGCCAAACTCCCTTGTGGTAGAAGAACACTGTCGTGTTTACAACTGTGACAATCAACTAAACGCTGGATTTTCAAAAGTATGTGAAGTTCGCAACATCGACTTCACATTTTCACGGCCCTAAACATGACGCGGAACAAAACAAACTGTGATTGATTGCATTACATGCCAGTCAAACGTCCTCTTGGGCGGTCCTTGACCAAAGAAAGCTGCGATAGAGTCCAGACCTTCTGCCGTCAGTCTGAAGGTCTGGCTACGCGAGGCTACACAAGACCTATCGTTCAAGCTAACTCATTCTATGTGAGCAACCCATAAGATGATCAGACATGACCTCAAACTCAGGCTAATTATACAAGGTTTTGTCATTCCAAACCAGTATTGCTTTCCAAAAAACACTGGACTGCCTTTGACTGTACATTGTACTTTCATTGTACAATTGAAAAAACATACAAAAATATTTTTTTTTCAGTCATAGAGGTTGGAACAACATGAGGGTGAGTAAATGATGACAGAAGTTTCATTTTTGCACGAGCTATGCCTTTTAAGACTAACTAGGTGACTAATTGTTCTGACATCTAGTTTTTCACATCTCTAACAGCAATGTAGTGTTTTTTTATAAAAAGAAAATACGCCGGTGGCAAACAGCCTGCCGCGAGTCTCTGGGATTAGATTCCACGTTGGACACGAGAGCGGCTGGCTCTGAGTTATATGTCATTGTGTATGGAATTACGCAACCGCTGACCTTTTAATGCTGCTGGCTCCTCAATTTATGACCTCTTCAAACACAGCTCTCAGAAACAGCCACCCCAGTGCGAGTCCGGCGTACGGCGAACACACAGCGCACCATATCAGCATTCATAGAGTCCTGAACACATTCTTTTCCAGAGGTTAAGCACTGCAGGGGATTGGCAAGCGTGCTCGGAAAGGAGAAACAGGAAACACGCCATCTCCGACACTGGAAAGTGTTTTAGTGAGTGTGTGCTATTGTTTTATATGCCTCACTCGGATAATGTCAGCAATATTATGCAGGGCCCGTCTGTGCAAGATGTTTTATTTCATGTATGTTGGTTTTTCTTATCATAAAAATAGTTTCTTGCTTCCCTTTCGCTGAAAGCCCTTGTAAATCACCAGGTGGCATTAGTGGGGTAATAGTTGCTGCATTGTTAACCTGCTGAAGTGGTTCTTTCTCATTTAGGATCGATAACTTAACTGTGTGCGATATAACTTCCCTTACGTTGTGCAGAACTCAGTGTGTTTAAGCAATTTATTAGCTTAGAAGTGAAAATAGCAATTTTCAGAACAACATGCATCAAAGGAATCGTTTAATTAATCATTTGAATGACCCGTTGTAAGAAGTTATCACAATTGCTGTGAAGTGCCCCTTGGAAATTAGACGTGTGTAGATTGTAGCCTGTAAACCAAACACCTGTTTAGTCTTGGTTGTGGAGATATAAAGCTTTTATTCTTCTAGAATATTTCAGCTTTCAGTTGCACATGTGGCATAATTCTGGCTCTTCCTTAAATGTAAGTGTATGGAATTTTGTTTGCTCATTGTATCGTTTGAATTATCATAGTCAGATCGCTTAGAAATGCCAAATTAAAGGTTAAGAAGATATTGCGATATTAAGAAGATATATGTGTCAAAACATCCCTTAGAAAAAACCTTGGTTATTATAGTAATACATTTACAAATGAAGTGGGCTGTTTTTGCCCATGTAATTTTAAATTCATTGTTTTCTGTTGTGATCACTCCCTTTCTTGTATTATGCAAAAGTTAACGGCTTAACATTGGTCATGAAACTTGTGTATTTTAATGTGTATTGCGTTACACCATATACTTCCATTGCAAGTTCCTAACTAGTTGTTTTATTTAAAAAAGAGAGAATCAACATTATGCCACAGATACTGTCGATAGAGCTTCAATATCTCCATATAGAGCAGAAAAAGGACAAATATTAGACATGGAAAAGTGCTTTTATTGTGTGTGGCTCTTTCTCCTTCCACTAGTCCCTGTAATGCCTCAGAGCGGTTTTTTCACATGCGGGGACTATTAAGTATAATGTGCAATTATCATTAATTATCATTAACTGAGGAACACAACTCAGATATGTTCAGAACTAGGATCTGCGATGCGCCCTACGTTGACAAATAGCGCCACTGAAAATGGTAGCTATCGGCGCCTCCATGTTGAGAAGTCATCAGAGAAATTAGGATTATGTGAGAGATGTGGGTGTTCTCGACTAAGGGCTAAATTGTTTTCATTAGCGCAAACAAGTAAAGCAACAGTGTTTGTGAAAATGACAGAAAGTGGGGAATATTTTTGTAGTAGCCACATCATGTTATCCCCATGAGCCTTTCACTCTAAGTACTTATACTTTTACTAACCTGCAATAAACTTCTCAATCTCCCCAGAATATCCCCCTGATTGACACCTCTGACCTTTCGTTCCGGGCAAAAACAGCCCATTCCCCTGGTGATTGGCTGGCGTGTTTGTGATTGCCTTAGCTGATTGGCAGGCAGCGGGATTGGCGGGGGGTCTCTGGCTGACGGCGCGAGGGGGTGAGGGGGGGTGGTTGGGCTGCAGAGGCGGGCTGGTCTCTTGGATGTGAAAATGGTTTTGATAAATAATAAAACAGTGGTAATAACCAGCTGCTTTTAAGGGCACGTGACCTTCCACCACAACCGGCATGCAAATAATGACTTCATGACAACCTGATTGGTTCATGCATTATTAAGCCCAACCCCCCTCGGCTAACTCCACCCGCTAATGGCGCCACAGGTGTCCTCACATGGCCGTTCAAATATCATCCTCTTTCATTTGCCTTTTATGCTTTCTTTTTAATCCCATCTCTCACTTGGCATGGCCCTCAATTTCCCTGTGGAAATAAAGGGCTGGTTATTGTATCCACCAGAGGAAGCTTCCCTCGGACTGTGTGCTATCATGATTTTTCTTGTGTGGCTAATGAGCTTGTGGTTATGTGTGTGTGTGTGTGTGTGTGTGTGTGTGTGTGTTTTGGAAGGAAGGCAAGTGAGAAAGAAAGCCGTATTGACTCTGTATACTTCCCTGGATGCTTACTTCCAATATGATCCATTGACACTTAGTGTGACTGCGCAGTATGGATTCCTCTGTGGCAGTTCATACTCACCACTTGTCCACATCGATCTTTTTGTCCTCACTATCTCTCTGTGTGTGTAGTAGATGACTTTACACTGACAATAGAAAGAAGAAAGGAACAAAGCTCAGCACCTACGTAGTCATTCTCCCTTCACGGATGGACCGCACATAACCGTGCAGCAAAAGGTCTCGATTTCTGCCTGTGAACTCTGTGAAAATTGATGTGCTGATTTTCTTTATAGTAGTATAGGCACTGGATGAAGCCTTGGCTTAGAGGTTAGTACACATGCTCCAGACAGATTGAGCCTTAGTGCTCATGTTGGTTACAGGCGATGTAGGTTTAAACCTGGCCTAGATCATGACCTTATTCGATTTGCACTCTCTCTGCCCAAATGATTTTCTTTGTATATCTCTCCTGAAAATGTGAGTGTGGTATAAATCTTGATGCTCAGGGTGTTGCTGTGTAGTTTCTCAAGCATTATGAGGTCTCAGTGGTTCATAAGTTTGGGGTTGAAATAGTTTATTTATGAAATGGCACACTTCTCCCTCAACAATCTGCACAATTTGTGGTAAGGGTTGCAGGATGGGTTACACAGCAAAGTATAATAGTTATGGTTAGGCGTTCATTCAAATCAAGTATGACAGAAAGTGACTGCAGACTGCATCCGCTTTCCTTTCAGTGGTGGAATTCTGTGAGATTATCTGAGGTTTGTGTACAGAAAACATTAACCCCCTGAACCCGAAGAACGCGCCCACACGTTTTGCTGGATTTTTCCTCATGACAGTGTAAAACAATTTAAAATACTCCATTTTAAATTGGAGGTCATTTTTGGCCTCACAGACATGAGCGATATGTCTTTACAAAGCTTAAAGTGTCTACTTTTTTTATGTACACTCAAAATAAAAACTAAATGTTGTGCTTTTCGCTGAATAAAGAAAACAAACAGGATGCGCGTTCTCCCGTCTGTCTCCCTGTGATGTCTACTCTGAAATGCGTCTGAAAATAAACTCAACTCAGAGAATACTTGTCACACAGACACGACAGATATCTCTTTATAAAGCTTGGAATGTCTACTTTTAAATGAAGTCATTTATATAAAAAACAAATATTCTCTGTTTATGTAATCCGTATGAAAACAGCGAGAGGTAGAGTTCCTCCAGCGGCGCCTCATTAACTTTAATGTGACCACACCCACGCGCGCGCAAAGCGATTCACATGCAAATCGTCCACGAGGAAGGAACGCGAACCTGTAAACGCCCCCCATCACCTCAAAACAAAGAATCAGCTTCTTCATTCTTCTGATTTTCATCGAGTTCGGAAGACATGCTGTGAGTTTACCTTGGATTTACCTCAGAAGAAACGGTAAAACATTTCTTCTCACTTATATTAGCGTTATTGCTGCATATACTTCACATTGTAGGCTACTAGTTGAACTATTGCCAGACTAAAATGTGTGAAATCAACAGAAACATGTAGAAATATGAAACAGGTAGGCAACCTTTCAATGCTAAATAAAGATACACGTACGACATGAGGATATTTTTATGCTCTATAATATTAAACACAGCATGATATAAAAGTAGGGTTGCCGACTGTCCCGTATTAGCCGGGACGTCCCGTTTATTGGGCCTAAATGTCCCGTACATGACTGTCCCGTTTATTGACTGCTACGCTGATGTAACCACTGACTAAGGGGCCGTTCACATCTGTTGCGTCTTTTGCGCGCTCAAGTTCGTTATTTTAAAATTAGATGCGCGACAAGCACGCTCAAATAGAAACTAATTCGTTTTCGTTCATCTTGCACTGTCCGTTTGCACTTTTGCCTTGAATGTCTCTTTTGCACTGTATTTTTTTTACCACTGCTCTGTGTTGTTTTCATGTGTAAATCCAAGTAGCTATACACTACCGTTCAAAAGTTTTAGATTTTCTAATGTTTTCAAAAAAAATTTCTTCTGCTTAACAAGGCTGCATTTATTTGATCCAAAATACAGCAAAAAAAGTAATATTGCGAAGTATTTTTATAATTTAAAATAATTGTTTTCTATTTGGATTTAAAATGCAATTTATTCCGGTCTTCAGTTTCACATGATCCTTCAGAAATCATTGTAATATGCTGATTTGCTGCTGAAGAAACATTTCTTATTATTATGAATGTTGAAAACAGTTGTGTAGAATTTATTTCAGGATTCTTTGATAAATAGAAAGTTCAAAACAACAGCATTTATCTGAAATAGAAATATATTGTAACATTATACACTACCATTCAAAAGTTTGGGCTGAGTAAGAGTTTAGTTTTTTTGTTGCTGTTTTGTTTTTTGAAAGAAATTAATACTTTTATTCACAAAGATGCCTTATATTGATCAAAAAACACAGTAAAGACATTTATAATGTTACAAAATCTTTTTATTTCAGATAAATGTTATTCTTTTGAACTTTCCGTTAATCAAAGAATCCTGAAAAAAATTACACAACTGTTTTCAACATTCATAATAGAAATGTTTGTTGAGCATATATATCAAATCATCATATTAGAAAGATTTCTGAAGGATCATTTGACACTGAAGACTGGAGTAATGATGATAAATTCAGCTTTGACATCACAGGAATAAATTACACTTTACCATGTATTCACATAGAAAACATTTCTTTTAAATTTTCTTAAAATATTTCACAATATTACTGTTTTTACTATTTTGGATCAAATAAATCCAGCCTTGGTGAGCAGAAGAGCAGAAGACTTTTTAAAAAAAAAAAAAAATTAAAAATACAGATCTAAAACTTTTGAACGGTACTGTAGGTCTAAAGTCTTTATGTAAAGAAAATGTATAGTCAGATTACTTCTTTTAAATTAAACGTGAATAAGCTACAAACAATACATTCAATCATTAAGTCTCCTCACATTCATTCTCTATAGTTCCCTCTGTCACATTCCTCATTGATATTCAGGGGAGGAGTCGTTGACGCCTCAGGTGTGAATCACAGCATTATTCATGATGGTCCACACCCTCCCCGCATACAGCCATTCTGACAATAAGTGTCTTACAAAAGTTAAATGACTATATTGTTTTGTATGAATGAGTGATCAAAATGGTTTTCACATTGTTTTGAAGAAAAAACTCTAGGCAGCACCATCCAGTTCTGAAAAGTCTTGTGAACAAATGTTTAAAGTGTGTTATATGGCCTTATTTCAGTGATTTAACATTTTAGTTTTTATGTACATGTTGCTCACATATTACTGTAGCCCTGTTTGTGCTGAATACAGTGTAATCAGACTTTAGCCATTAATGTGATTTAAAGCAACTGAAAAAAACACAAATGTCAGAGCATGTCAAACTTCTTCAGGGCCACAAAATATCCTTAGGGTCCAGAGGGTTAACAAACAACAACCAAAACAAAATTTTAATGCATTATTTTTTTTTTTATGTGGGTTTCATAAAAAAAAGCAACATTTTGAGCAAAAAGCTGAGAAAATAAAATTTTTGTCAAAGACTACGTTCAGATTGGATTTAGAATGATGATCAAAACATAGATGGAGTAGATCAAGTCCATCTACACCCCTAATGCTTGCTTAGTCCTATATCTCGTCCTGGGTCAACATTTAATTTAGTAACATTAGGCAGTTTTGATTTATATGTTGTTCAATGTTAATGATTGTGTTATTTTACATATGCATATGATTACATATGATATCGCTTGTTTCTACATGTTCTTCGCATGTGTTTTGATCAGGAGATTCAGTACTCTTTCAGAAGATGTGTCACAGTGCCCCCTACCGTTTAACAGTGAAAACACGGAAAGCCGGAAAATTCCATCAATGGCATGGAAAGAGTTGATACTTTTTTATAAAGCACTAATACTGTGCATCCAAAATTATATTGAACAAATGTGAGTGGTTTTTGGGAATTCTCTGTGTTGAGTAGAGGCTTTCTCTTGTGATTCCCGAGTGTCTTTGCAGAAGAACGTGCTGGCTGAAGATGTGTGCAATGGGTTTGTTCTGGAGGAAATCTCTGTTTAAAGAGGATGTTGTGAGGTCCTAGTGCACCACTGCAATCTCTCGTAACCGAGAGACCAAAAAAAACCCCCACTGAAATCTTTCTCTCACACAGACATTTCCACTTTAACCTCCCAAACCTCCCAACCCTCTCTTTCCCTCCTCAGCTGTGTTGTACCTGTCTCCCTCCATCCCACACCATCTCTCCCTCTGTGTCTCGTCACTCTGTTTCCCCCAATACCCCCCTCCCTCCACCCCTTTTCTCCATGGCTTTTGTCAGATGAAAGTGACAGGTCCCGACGGAGAAAGCCGGGGAACAGCGCGGCACAAGACAGTCCTCTGGCGTTCCACAGCCTCGGCACTTTGTGTTTGAGATGTTCAATCAAAATGCTAATGGCTCTTGCGACGAGGGAACGATATTATTGTTCCACTAATTGATAAGAGAAGGAAGATGGAAGGGCCCCGTGTTGCCGCATACACGCCGCTCAGACACTCTGTTTTAATTACAATTACACAAATGAAAGGGAACAAATTGATCCAACCAACAAACAGTTTGCTGTTGCTCCCCTTTGTGTAGTAAACACTATACATTATTTAGTCATTTTATGCATTATTTATTCCATACCTCACTTCTGTTCAACGTTGAGATCCTATGGAAATATGCCAAAATGTTTATTGAATCCACTTTTGGACCATTTTAATTTTGTTACCCCTAACTTAACTTAGGAGTTTTGCTTCTGCGGAGTAAATTAACAACGGATAGACTGAATTCTGATTGGAGGTTTGCCACTATTTAGTGACTATAAATGTTATCATTTATAGTGATTATAGTCATATACTCATGAACACTATATACTATAATAAAGCAAAATAAACTTTTCAGATGTCTTTTTTTCTTTTTGCTGCTAAGTGACCTTAAAGCAATCCATTGTGACCCTAAGCTTGAAACAGGAAGCCATTCCCTTTGATGTTGTCTGTCTGTCTGAAACATCGACCACCCGTACTTGTTGGGCTATTGATATAAGTTTCCTTCTCTGTGAGGCGTCTAAGTATAGTTGCGGGCTGAACCTTTTCCATGAATCTTCGTAGGGGTCATGAGAGAGAAAGACATTTCAGTGTCTGTAGACATATCAGAGCTCCATGCTCTGCTGGGTGGCATAGAAAGGGCAATTAATAGCCTGTCCGGCTATTTCTTCCTGTCGGGGTGTCCATCAAGTGGGAGTGATGCTCCTGTCCGCAGCGTTCCTTGGAGATGTGGTCTGTCTTATTAAGTTGTCGACAGATTTGACTGTGTGTGTCTGTGTGTGTCTGTGTGTGTCTGTGTGTGTGTGTGTCTGTGTGTGTGTGTGTGTGTGTGTGTGTGTGTGTGTGTGTGTGTGAGAGAGAGAGAGAGAGAGAGAGAGAGAGAAAGTGAATAGACTGCATACTACAAAACTACACGTTTTTTTTAAGTCGACTAGTGGGTGGGTTGCCTGATATGCCTGTTTAATTAGTCTTATTTCAGTTTAACCTAACTCTGATTATATACATTTATAGACTATTTCCAACTTGACATACCATCTTAATAGTGTAACACTCAAGGCAGGATGCTCAAAAACAGTTTATTTATTTTACCCGTTATTTTCTTTCTCTCCTATGCACTTGTCACTAGTCAGCATATGTTCTGGGACCACTTGAAACAGTATGTATGTGTTCGTGTGTAGGGGTTCGCGTAATCGCATCACATTTGCCTGAAGGCAACTCAGCAAGTCGCCATGTTTAAACAGCCATCTTCATAACAGCAGTGCAGGGTGAGGGAGGACCTGTTAAAAGAGGCCTTTGGAAATTTGCTGAAAATGTCAATACTAAGGGGAGACATTAGCTCAAACATGCCTTTAGGTTAAAGAGGAGACCAGCGGAGAAGAAAAAAAAAAAGGTTTCATCAGACTCAAATCAAGCAGTAAGCAACACAGGCTCACAAAATGAATCCGACTGACTCGGGCAGGGTATTTTTCTGCTTTTAAAAGCTGCCTAGTACAGGTGCACAAGGTTAATGAGAACAACTCTCCCAGGTGGCACTCGCCAGAGGGAAGCAACACAATATGAGAGAGAATGAGAGACTGAGTCTGCACTGTCACAGCTAGAAATGAACAGTTGAGAGAGTTTTTGCTAAATTCTGTTTGAGAGGTGCCAGACTCAGGGGTGAGGGTATCTGGGAAATGCCTGATGCTATTTTATTGCACATTTGACAGCTGCAGGCTGCTACATGCTGGTCCTTCAGTCTGTGGGGGCATAATTGGTTCTGCGCCGGCCATGTCGTGCCGTTCGGTGGGTAGTTTGGTGGGATTACGGGGAGGCGAAGGCTTTGAGTCGTGTGTGCTGGAGATACAGGAGCGTCTGGCCGTGGTCAGCTTGAAAAAGGCTGAGCAGGAGAGGGAGGTGGTCGACCTGGACTTTTCTCACAGCTTGTCCATTTTCTTCAGCCTTTCTGACAGATAAGCTCACAGAGAGAGAGAGAGAGAGATAGAGAGCGAGAGAATGAATAAGAGAAGGAGAGAGAGGAAAATGGGCTCTTTCAGCCTTTAGATTTCATTTCAGTAGGCTTTATCTCTGCAGAACAATGCCAATGGAAAAGCTTATCAGGAGCGGTCTGAAGCACAAAGGCCCCACAGTAATGTGCGCTGATCACCACACACATACAAACACGCACGTATAGACACACACACTTTTTATTTGCGTGCTCTGACATGGCCCGTTAAGAGTATTTACTTGTGGTGGTTGCATTATTTTGCACGGCTGTAATGGAGGCCCGGAACCTCGCCGTGGTACGGAGATGGAAAGGGGTGTATTATATTGCTCCGAGAAATGTGGTTCCTTTACCTGTATTTATTATCAATGACAAAGCCAGTGTCAGGGATGGCCCCACTCGTGGCCCGTTTCGTTTACTTGTTTGCGAAATGTCCTTTTATTTGCTGAAAGGCATGGTTCAGCCAAAAAATGAAAATTCTGTCAATATTTACTCACCCTCATGTCATTTCAAACCTGTATGTTGTTATTTCTTCTGTGAAATGCACTACATTCCACGTTTTACAAAAGCTGTGTGTGACAAATAGACTGAAATTTCTAAAAATCTTCCCCTTCAGTGAAGCAGTTAACCAAGAACCATTGTTTTTTTTTGTGTTTTTTTACCCACAAATTAGACCGATATGTTTTTCATAAATTAAACTGATTTGTTGATGATTTCAAATGAGTTATTCTCAAATTTTGATAGCTTAATCAGACCGATTAATTTGTTAAATTGAGTTTAACTAGTATATTCTTTATTTAAGTGAATATTGACTTGAATACAGAATAAAAGCTATTGTATGACTTCAGGAGACTTAGAATAGAGCAAATAGTTTGTACTTTTGAACTATGAACTGTCATATTATAGAAAAGACCTGTATTATTCTGAGAGAAAATAAAGTTACTAGCCACTCAGCATTTTCACTGGCCACAATTTTGACATCCATACCATAGGGAAAACTTGCCATCTAGATATTTTTTTTAATATTATCTCATAATTTGGCACTTTAAGACATGAATACTCACCAAGACCAGCATTTAGACATTATTTTGTGTGCATTTGACTGTTTAAGCGCAATAAGCAGCAAAAAAAAATTTAGTAATGAAAGGCAGCTTTATGTGCACGCACTTTGGGTGTGAGCACAAAATCTGCAAGAATGGGTAAAATTATGCAAATTTATGTGCAATCCAACGCCGAATTTCAAGCCCTGTAACACCAACAATATTCATCCGGAGCAAATAAAACGAGTGCGTGAGGGGAGGCGAGTTTGTGTGTCACCTCGCAGTCGGGGAGATGAGAGAGTGAGAAAATATTGATATTTCAGTATCGATATGTATCGAAAAATCAATATTTCTACTACAACAACACTACTAACACTACATTGCACTTAGTTTATTATTTCAGATGCCTTTTTAAAAGACTACAATTGAAAAATGTATATATTATATGTAAAATTCAACCCACCATAGTGGCTAGCAGGAGTGACTGTGTTACGAAATCCACCCGCATTTGGCGGGTTAGCGGGTGTATAAAAGTATAAAAATATTATTTCAGCAAATACATATAAAAGCACTTTTTATATATTAATATATTGTATATAATATATACGGTGTTTTATATATACAGAACATGAGGATAAGAAAATGATATAAGAAATATTTTATCCAAATATTTCTGAGCTATGGGACAAATTTGTGTGTTTGTGTTTATGTGGGTGTTTGTGTGCGTCTGCAGCTGTAACTAACACTTGCAGCGAGCACATCACAGTTTTTCCTTAAAGTCTCACATAAAGTCAAACCAGCTAATTTCCTCAGCGGCAGGAACATTTTGCACCAGCGACAGGCTAAGCATAAGATTACTTTGTTTGTTTTCACTCTGTCTCGACTAGCAGGTAAATAATCACCATATCTGTATATGAAATAGTCTTTATGGTGTTCACCAGGCCTTTATTCGTGAAGTGTCACTTTCAATAAAGAGAAGAATATAGTATTATGCTCAGAGATACCCCTTGCATCCGCACCTCCTCCTGCACTGAGCGGCCTGAGAAGCAGCCTGCTGCTGCCGCTTTGAGGAAGATTAATGGGAGGTGAGGTTCTGAGGTGAGAATTCAGCCTGAGAATGAATAAGATAAACACATTCAGCTTTTTTGATGCTGGTTTAAGGCAGTAATGACACTTGAATGAATGGCACACATTCAAAGCACACCAACCATTATTAGCTAGGCGAGGCTAGCTACGACGCCACATGTCTGACATGTATTGAAAATCTCGGAGATATGTGGAAATCAAAACGAATGGTGTCGTGTGTAATAAACACATTTATGGGTGGGGGGGGGGACATCCCAGAATGCAACGCTGTGTTCCTGCTCTGAGATGTTTTAGAATACGTTGGCTTTAAGAGATGCGCTCTTACACTGATGAAGATGTCCCTGCGCTGAGTGACAACGGTTTGCGGTTACCATGGCGACAAAGGCATGCTGAAAGGCAGCAACCGCTGCTAATGAAGGGCCTCGTTAACAGGCATGCAGATAAGAGCTCCTTTAGCTCTAAAACAATCCTGAAACAATCAGAGGGAGAGGCAAAGAGAGAGCTGTGGGTGGTGGAGGGTGACGGAGAGGAAGAATCATGATAAGGCATGCTCTTATCGAAAGGAAGAGAAACGTTATTGTTTTGCAACCATAATTACCAATATTGTTTACATTTGACATCTCATGACTTAGATGCTGTGTTCGACTGGCTGATATTGATCTTTTCTTAAATCGAGTGATACATAGGTGTTGCTTAAGTGCTGAAGTGGACCCTTTAAAATGAGCGATTTGGAAAATAGGCTGCAACTTGCAATTGATTTCAATAGCGTTTGAAGTTAGCATCTTCTTAAAGTGCCCCTATTATGCTATTTTAAAGGCTCCTAATTTTGTTTCGGAGGTCTCCTACAACAGATTTACATGCATCAAAGGTCAAAAAAATTTTCATTTTCTCATAATATGCATTGCACATCACCACATTTTTTAATGATTCTCAAACGACTCGACGGATGAATCAGTCTCTCTAAATCCCTCCTTTCCGTGATCCTACTCTGCTCTGATTGGCCAGATGGCCCAGTCTGTTGTGATTGTCTACTGCATACAGCACGTGTTTTGGAAGCTAAACGGCCATTACCATAACTGAACTCCAGCTCCGGAGGCTTCCTAAAGCTCAGCGATTGTACACACTGTAAAGACAGTAACGATGACGTCAATTTTACCATATCAATCCGAGCATGAGTCCGATGACGAAACTTTGGTAAAACTAGTTATTCAACCCAAACCTCCATCGCAAAGACGACTTGAGCAGGACGTTTTTCAGTGATACACTACTCAGTTTGAGTCAACTGTAATTCCTCACCATCAGCAATAACAAGTGTATGTTCATCATGAAACCGATGTGTATATTTCTAATTTATTGCGGTGCACATGCGAGAACTGTTTCAATAACGGTTCATATACGTTAGCCGAGCACTAACGTGAATGACTGATGTAACATAAATGTTTCTCAATTCAAGTCAAGTCACCTTTATTTATATAGCGCTTTTTACAATATAGATTGTTTTAAAGCAGCTTTACAGTGATAACAGGAAAATAATGCAACAGCCGCTCTGGAGAAAACAGTGACGTCGTCCAGCTGTATATATGTCATTGTCCAGCTGTATCTTTTAAAATGTGATTTTTCACTATTTACAACAGGATCTGCATTTTCATGGGTGTAAATAAAAGATTTTTGTTATAAGAGACAATCAAAACAACATTTCATGTCAAAATTCCTTTCCTGGTAAAAAAAAAACAAACAAAAAAACTCGTCAACGAATTTGCAACACCCAAATGTAACATTTTTGACAAGCCAAACATGTCAGTCTCTGAGTAGCATGTAATTTTTTTAGCCACTAAGTTAACTTCATTCCTTATAATAAGTGTAATGAACTACTTAAAAAGTATTTTGAACGTCTCCAGCACGTTTTATAATTACCCAAAAAACATAGTTCACTCCTCACGTACGTTATCGTGTTCGTCAAAAGCTTTGGCTGGCTGTTGGTTGGAATATTAAAACTAAAAACATCAACATAACGCACTCAATGGCATCAATCACTTCACTGAATACTTGATGTCTAAAAAATAAATAATTACTACCTTATGATCCATCTGTTTTCAAATCCACATCATTTGAATATCACAACATCGATGTCTGTCAAAACATAACGTGCATAATACACGGTAGTATTTATGAGAAGATTTTCACAAAAGAGATTTTCATGGCTTTCCAAGAAGAGGGATAAAATGGCGGCCTGAGCGGCTTCAACATGCTATCTGTCAGAGATGATAACGTGCATAATGCATAATGCACATGAGTATAAATTTGTTCTTCACTCGGTGCAATTGAATCGTAATGATCAGGGAACTGAGTGAAATACTTCACACTACATGCTAAAGAGAACAAACACCAATCCAATTGAAAAACTTCGCTGGATTAGTGAACACCATTCAACGTGTTGGTTTTGACGGACATTTTTTATGCACAAACTACGCATTCTGATTCTGACATTCCTGATTTGAATATTTTCAATAATTGTCTATTTTTGACTGATCTTGATTTCATAATTTTGATTACATGATTTTTGTTAATGAAGGGCCTCGTGATATGATATTTTGTTTTGTTCCGTTCTTTTTCTAATCAGTGCTGGATCATTTGATGAATCGTAATTCGTTTGTGAATCATTTTTCCCCCTCCCCAGATTATTCTCACAGTCATGGTAAACCTAGCCGTTAAACGTTGACTACACAAGATCACTTTTAGCTACTATCAGTAAGGATTATTGATGCTCATATGCTATCAGCGTTTGAGATGTCAGTTAATGAATGATAAGCTGAATTAAAGGAGGCCCACACATTTTAATGGGAATGTGAACAGATATGATCATGTGAGACAACCGCTGAAAAGAGAAGCTCTAGAGTGCTTTAGTAATCAAAGAGCTCTGAGAGAGAGAGGGATGCTCGCAGGAAGAGATCATGGTGAGCTGCTGCTTCTCCATTAAAACAAAATCTTGGCAACATAAAACGAGGGAGAACATTTATAAAAAATAAAAAATAAATATTGAGAGCACCCCAACATCATTTGACAGCTTTCTTTTACACCTTTTATACCAAACACCTGCTCAACCACAAGGAACCACAAATCCATACAGTATGTATAACAACATGAAATGGATATTACAAGCATCCACACTGACCACTTTGAAAAAAAAAAAAAAAATGGATGCTTGGACTCCACTGTATGTACTGTTACAAATCATTTGACTACGAGAAACCCTAGAGTATGTTTGGTGGGAGGATGACCAATATTAAAATTCCAATTCCTTCCTGCTTGTACTTCTAAAGGAGTATTAAAGGAAATTGTTGGGAGAATATGTACAATGATCTGTTTAACCTCCAGCGGCTCTTGGACGGCTTCTTGACTCCGCCGGCTTGTGAGGCGCAAGTAGATTTCTGACAAGGTATAAATCAAATTCTAAAAATGACAGCCAGTGACATTTTCCCTTGAGCGATTCCCTCACGCGTGCGAGAGAGAGAGACAGAAAGGGACAGACAGAGGAATATCTTTCAGGAATGGCTTATTTCTTTATCAGTCTGGGCTGTGGGGCCAGAAAAACAAAGAGAGGATTGGCAGGCCACATGCCAATGAGATCTGCCTTTTTGTCCGGCATCTGATAGCGCAGAGAGGATGAGCAATACTTCAGCTTTGTGAATTAGACCAGTCTTAGTTGCTGGATTGAAGCTGTGAGACATGTAGATGCATTCATTCACTGATTGCAAAAGGATGAAACTCATTTGTTCAGTCTTTAATTGAATTATTCAAATAACAAATGAGGGAAATATGCACAACTTTATTCATAGACCTGTAACAAATTAGTGAAATATACATTTATTCATGTACTTGTTCGTTTGTTTGTCACCTAATGTGTAACAAATGAGTGGAAAATGCATTTATTTGTATAACTGTTCATTCATTCATTCATTCATTCGTTTGCTTGTTCATTCATTCGTTTGTTCAATTATTAATTTACCTAATGTGCAACAAATGAGGGAAATATTCATTCATTTGTTGACTAGTTAATACATTAATTTAATTATACCTCAGACCTTCTTTTCTGTACTGGACGTTCATTTGTTTATTTTCATCGTTCATCTTAGGGGTAAGACTTTTTTTTTGTAAAAAATTATTTTTGCTTTTGTGTTCATTCATTCACCTAATTCATGGCAAATTAGAGTAATATTTATTTGTGTACTCATTTATTCATTCATTGACTCATAACAATTGCATTTTGACCAAGCATATGCTCATTAATTCCTCCAGTGACCTCATGCCTTTTGTAGAGTGTAGCCTCAGAAATGGAGACCGAGATGGAAAGAGAGAGAGAGAGATGGAGAGGAAGGGCAAAAGTATGAAAGCGTAGACATGTTATGATGGACGCTGATGCATCATTAGCCCGCCCGCCCCGGCTGTGTACCGCCAGACGGCCAATTTCTCCTTCAGCCACACTGCATTAGAGCACGACCCTCAGGATTATGCCCACTGGATCCTCTATTTCAGCCAGCGCCACGCTATCTGCGATAGATTATTTAGCATCAGCTTTCAGCTACATTAAACCTTGTTAAAAGCAGCTTCATGGCGAAGGATTACAAGGACATGATAACAGGGAGGGCTATCTCTTAATGAAGGAGTAATTTGCTCCCTGCTCTCTCCAGACCCCCTTCAGGATATACTGTGAAGGGAACGTGGGGTGGAAGTGGAGAGGGCAGAGCTGCTCTCTGTGAGAGCTTCCCAGGGGCTGTGTGGAGAGGCTCTTATGCCCTTACAAATACCCAGAGATGCTGCTAATGCGTGTCCACTTGCATGCCATCAAAATCTGAAGCGTACCCCCACCTTTCCGAGGCTTTGTGCCTGTTGTTCTCTCTCACTCTATATGATTCTGGGCTTTGTATCTCTTTCTTTTGCTCTCTTTCTCTCTATTAGTCATGATTCTGTATCAATCCTCTTGCTGTCTTAAACGTGTTGATAAATCTACCATGTATAGTTGTTTAGTTTTATACTTTTTGGTTTTAGTACATATTTAGATCATGTACATATTTATTATTTCTAATATATTCTAATATATAATTACAATTCTCGTATAAATATTTTATTCATTTTATTTATTTATTTTTCTTAATGCTAAATAATCCATTAGGGGAGAGAGGTAATTATCTGAATTTTTATTTGAAATTTGTGAGATTCTTTAATTATATTCTTTATTAGTTCATTTAAAGGGGACATAGCACAGTTTCTGCCAATCTCATGTTAATCTTGAGTACCTATAGAGTATTATTGCATCTCCGAAGAGTCTTTAGTTTTATCAGATTTTTAAAAGACAGATACGCTGTACCGCTTCTTTCCGAAAACAGTCGAGCTCCTGGAGGCGTGCCATGGAGTGGGGCTAAATAGTCACGAACGCACACACACATACTACATCATCGAATTATCCCTGGATAACTTTTGATTCACTATACGTTCGTGTTGTTCACATTATATGCACTTATGCGCCGATTTCCAACAAAACACAGACATTTGATGCAGTTTTACTCACCGCTTGCGGTTCCGACTCATGACCGAGATCTTTTATCGCTGGGACCGCTCCATCTTTCAGTTTCAAACGATCCGCAAATCCAGCGCCGAACTGGGCCTTGTTTGTAAAACATTCATCACTGAAATGCCGGGAACAAACACACTTGCAGAACTCTGTTGCTTTCCCGAAAAAACAAACTGCATCCACTGTTCCCTTAACGCTGGGTTCTTTGGGAAGCTGAGCAAGGTTATCTTTCCCTCACAACCAAAAACACACTTCTTTGGTGACATTGTTGATTTCGTGGTCTAAAAGGAAAATGACAAATCTTTTTCGAGCAAGTCCTGTGCAGCACTGCTGAAGACTTCCGTAACCTGAACGAAGCACGTCGATGAGCGTGCTCTTGCTCTCGCTCTGGTCGATGTGCGCACGCACTCATCCGGGAGAAGTGACCATACAAGGAATTCCGCCCTTTATGATGTCATACTGGGCCATATTCAGAAAAAAAACGTTCAGAAATGTATTCGAACCCTGAAGGAGTGTATTTGGCACAGAAATACTCTGTCATACGTCCAACTCGTTTTTTGAAACTTTGGCCATGTTTAGCATGAGAATCCAACTCTTTAACAGTGTAAATAAGCCAGAATGCATGAAATAGCATTAGACATCCCCTTTAATTTGCCAGTTGTATAAGATTCAGTTTGTGAAGAATTCAGCAAGAATTAATTGTGTATGGTACGTGTAATGGTTATTGTATTTATATGTTTTAGTGCTCAGTTCACTAAAATAATGTAAATGAAGTAAAGGCACAAACACAGCCACAAAATTAGTGCTGAACACTATTTGCGTGGTGCAATTAGCATCTTGCAAGTCAGTTTTGAGTGCTTCCTTGTCCAGGCTACACTAGTGCAATCTGCAATATTAATAGCACTGAGCTTGACAGTGATTAGATGCAGGTTTTTGCAATGAAATATTGTGTACTAAAGTGGCACAACTGTTCATGTGTTTAGGCTGATATTTTTCGTGACCAATACCAGAGTTTGTTTTACAGCCATAGATAACTTGATCTAACTGAAGAGACATCCTTGAATTTATCTGTGGTTACTGTGGTCATAAGGCTACACTCTGTTGTTATATCTTTAGGTCATTGGCAGTTTATTATGGATATTGAGCGTGGGCATTCACTTTGTCTAATACGAAAGCATCTTTCCCTCTTTTCAGTGAAACATTTAGCTCTGTTGGATGAAGAGAGATTGTGGGCCAATTTCACTGAGTGCTCTTCAGAATGCATGACAGGTACATGATGGAGATTGTGACAAAGATTGTACAAGCAGCTCAATATTTTAAGTTTTTAGGTTATCTGCATGGGGATTTATTGTGTGTGTGTTTGCTTGCTCAAGGGAGAGCGAAATGCCAGAGTTTTTCCTTCCCAGGATCTGGATTCTGACCTCTGGAATGTACGTCAGTCCTGCAAAAACATCTGCTTCTGTTTGGAGACACTAGCATTAATGCTACGGCTAACTCCACAGGTATCTTAGGCCCATCTCATTGGCTCTTTAATAAGCCCTGAGCACTGGCACCACGAAAATCGTCTCCGGCAACAACAGCTACAAAAAAAAAAAATCAGTTCTTGGATGCCATCCACTGTCCGGTCTATCTGAATAACCTTTAGATGAATTAGATGATGAATGTGAGGCCCCCTTCAGAGCCATCTTCAAAGCCCAGCTAATAGTAGCACGCAGCTGGAATCCAGGCCATCGGATTGATCAGGCCTATCTCAAAGGGCAATTAAAGAGGGATAAAATGCCTCTGGCTGAAAAATGGTCTGGAGGAATAAAAAACACACAAAGCATTCAGGTTCCTTTAGTTCAGACCAGCTCAGAATACTGAACGTTTAGGGACGGGCATACAGTAACAGCCATTATTTATAAAATATAGTTTCTTTTTTATCTGTGTTTTGGTGTTACTTTTACTGTTTCCATTTTTGCTCATTGCTCAGTGCCAGAAAATCAATTGCGATGCACATTTAATGTGGTTTTAACTCAGTTTGGCCCATTTATTCTCTTTTTGAAGCGGACTAATGGCAATGCTGCTTATGTTGATGCCAACAAATCAATATCAACAAGTAATGAGGCATGACATTGCAGAAATTTGATTGACTCGAGCTTATCCCTTGGCATTTCTTCCCTGAGATAGTGTCTCTAGGACAAATACACTCTCTCAGCCTGTGAGTTTTTTTTTTTGGATGTCCTGGGGTGGAGGATTAACTCCATTCATTTTAGATCTTCTGAACTTCTCTGTGCTGACCTCAAAGCGTATCAGAATTCCAAATGAAGCAAAGGGTTACTCTCAACTACAGTAACACTGGAGAGCAGAGACGTTGACAATGGTGTGCATGACGAGATTGGTGGTCATGAAGCCTGCCCTACACACACAGGAATTTTTTTTACGCATTTTGAAAACATTTTTACTGGCCCCAACACAATAATAACAGCAACAGTAATAAGAATAATAATTTCATTTGCATTAATAGCTGGAAATTAACTTATTATGAAAACTTATAATGTAACTCCATGACAGCTGGATTCATAAAGGTGTTTTGCGATTTCCAACCCCCCCCCCCCCCCCCCCCCCCCATTTGAACTAATTCACCCATTTTTACTTTTTTCCAACAACACCCAATACATTATTAGGCATAAAAAGGCCATAAAAACACATGCACTTGATCAGCGGATTTACAGAAAGATTTATTGACTGCGCAGTACTGGTCCTAGACCTGCAGGTAGTCATTTCTGTTGAGCACTGACATGGAAGGGCAATACCAACCAAGGCATCTAATACTGTAACATCCCTATCAGGTACTGTATTTGTCCCATGTTCATCATCATTCCGTCTCTCGTGCTATAATTTCTCTCAGAAGAGTCCTGAAAAGCATCTCTGCTGTATGCATTTAATGATTGACGTCTGGAATTCTCCCTTGGCGGCTGCTCCTACATAAGCACTGTTAAATTTTTGATGGACGTGAATTTCGTGGTATCTTAGGGAAGAAATCCTCAAAAAGACAGCAGATGCGCCAAGCGTCTGAATAAGACACAAAGACGGCCTGCGAAGCAGGAGACACACCACACAGCAGAGCTTTTAATTTCTGCTAATTCACCTTGGCGCCGTCCCAGGCGTGGTGATTAAAATAGAGCCCATGTGCTGGAATGGCTCTATAATATACATTTTCACATTTGATTATACAAGCAATTATGTTGCATTTAATGAAATTTCAAATGTGCTCAGGAGGCTGTCGGCAGAACGGTCCACATGTGCAACGTGCAAATGCAGCCCACTCTACCCGACCTCCTTCAGCTCCATATCACTTCCTGGGTCATTGTGGAATCCTTTGCTTTTAAAGGAATAGTTTACCCAAAATAGCTCACCCTTGTGTTGTTCAAAACCCATATGCAAACCCATATGCATACATTTAATGAGGTTAGTAAGTTTTTTTTTTTTTAAAAATACTTTAATTCAGCATTAAAAAAAAAGTGACCGCCAAGACATTTTTTAATGTTGCAAAAGATTTCTATTCAAAATAAATGCTGTTGAACTTTCTATTCATTAAAGATTCCTGAAAAAAAAAAAAAAATGGACGCTAGGTTTGTTGTTAAATTTTTTTAACACGTTCAACTGTAAATATTAAAAACAGAAATGAACATGTTATTTTTTTTTACATCCCTTTTATATCCTATATATACTGTATGTTTATATAGTTTTAAAAAGTGATTTTTCACTATTATTTACAACAGGATCTGCATTTTCATGGGTTTAAACAAAAGATTTTTGTTATAAGAGACAATAAAAACAACTTTGTGAATCAAAACCACTCCTTTCCTGCTAAAAAAAAATGAACTTGATTCTCAAAAGTTAACGAATTTGCGACAGCTGAATGTAACATTTTAATATTATTATTATTATTATTATTATTATTATTATTATTTGTATTAAAAGCATTTAATGTATCACTACAATCAGTTTTTGTTCTGTTCTTCACAAAGTTGTTGTATAACATCAGAGATATAGAATGTCATATGGACTTTTTATAGTATTTTATAAAAAAAAGAGTTTTTACAATTAACAATTTCAAAATGTCTCTTTTTGTGTTCCACTGAAAAAAGGTTATCAACATGAAGTTTGAGTAAATCATGCATTACATTTTTTTGTTGATCTATGCTTTAAAGTTTTTCTTGTGTGAAGTGCTCCGTTGTGCTGGTGAAATTTTTAGGCAATTAAGATGCTTACCTTTGAAGCAACTAACAAAGAAATTGGTCTCGCTGTAGTACTTTAAACAAGGCCGCGTTTTCCCTCTATTTTAAGCGATTCTTGGGAGAGTCTAACTTTATGGTTAATAAATTATGCTCCTCCCATCGTTGACGCTTCAGATTTGGACCGTAACTGTGTCAAACGTCTGTTATTCCTCCAGGCTGTTGGTGAGTTTACAACACCCTGATAAACTGTAGTAGCTCCACACATGAGCGAGATATGAATATCCAAAAAAAACATGAGCGGCTGAAGCTCTGTGAGGCGGTGGAGGTGGCATTATGACTTAGGGAAGCTGTCGGCTCTTGCAAGCAGAAGTGTTGTTGATGAGGAACGGCTTTATAGTCCATCTTTCTGATCGTACCATACGTGTGTAAACATAAACAGTCTGGCCACTGTCGTAGCAAGTGGCCTAATTACATACTATCAGTGTTATTTATTTCCTAAAGGTGCTGTTAGAGAGCTCTCTCTCTCACGCCCGCTCGCTCGCTCTCCACCTCTGCAAAACACGTTTGCCTTTAATCTGTCATACTATTTCAGCCAAGTGTGAATATTTTCACTAATTATAATGCAGTTAATGTTGTGTATGATTTCTCCAAATGATTTTCTTCTCAAATATTTCAAAAAAGTCCAAAGTCACTGGTGTGAATTGTGTGGTATAACGCTAGCATTCCCATAAGATTTGATGGCTAATAGATGCAAACTAATTTGACCTTCAGTTATCCTTTATTTTACACCAGCTGCATTTTACACTCTGGAAAGAAATGTTATTCTTACTTGTTTTGTGAAACTGAAGGATAAAGCATGAAGGCATGACCCCAGAGAAAAGATTTAAATTTTACACTGCTGGAGCGGAGTCCTCGCGGCTCAGTTTGTTGACAGCGGAGAAGTCTTTCGGAGCGTATTTTCGACAGTTCTTTAATGTTCCTTTTCCTAAGAACTGGACTATATCAGTTCTGCCAGATGTAAGCTCACAAGCTTTGTGATCTTTTGAAATAGAACTTTCAACTAACCAGAACCAGGAAAAACTCATTTTTAAGGGGTTCCCTGTCGATAACATCAGAGGCTGCCTTTTTTCTTGCGTTTTTCATTGTGCCAATGCTCTAAATTGGATTTGTGTATGCATGGCCTCTCTTATCTAAACTATTCATGTTTTATGTATGTGTGAGCAGACTATTATTGTTTCATTTCCATTTTTTATTATGTTCCGAATTCAAATTTTGTTTGCCGTTGTGAAGAGTCTTTCCTAAACCAGCCAGCACAGATGCAGGTTGAAAAGCAGTGGGTATGTAGTCTAAAAGTAAAAAATTCCCAGTTTCTCCAGTGTGTGTCTTTTTAAGTAGGACAGTGAAATTGATGGCCCAGTGCTGCTAGGTGACCTACATACACTGGCTTGGACAAAATAGACTCCTGCACACACACACACACACACAAAGCAGGGGATGCAGAAGTCAGCAGAGCCTGACTGAACTCACATCCTCACAGATGCTGATGTGTTCACATTGACACACATAGGCAAATAAGAAGAGATATTGTGTATATGATGTCCAGTAACGTAATAATACAACCTGGAACCATGTGCTTTCTGCTATTCTAATTTAAGCATAGTAGTAAACCGTTTTTAAAGGCACAATATGTAAGATTTTTGGATTAAAATATCCAAAAATCACTAGAACAATGTTATATGTTTTGTTGACTTGTGTACTTACATTATCCCAAATGTCTCCAAGAATGTTTAAATCCAGAGAAATAAGCAATTTTAACCAGGACACGGACCATGTCCGTGCGTCGCCTACCAATGACATCATACCCGTTTTATTTTATAGAAACCATGGAAACACCAAAGACACTTTAATATATTATGTGTTTTATTAGACAGGTGAGCAACTGTTTGGAAACATTCATTGACAGAAAATGAATCATTGTTATATAGCTCAATACAGTTAGTCTTATTGTTTAAATCTACCGCGAGTACTATGTTTTACCATGCCTAATATCAATCTAGCTTACTGCAGTGTGCAACAAGTGTCTCATAGTAGCCACCGAGCGAACGCACAGAGTAGCATTATAGCATAACCTTCAACACACTCAAATAATGTATCTAATATGATAAAACAGTGCTGTTACCCCACATACGCATGACCAGAAGAAGCGGAAGTGCTCGTCTGCGGCATAATAAAAGCTCCGTGAAATCAAGGCGTCATCAAGCTACCCCTTTATTTTGAATAAGCGACCTCTAGCAGCGAAAAATTACATATTGTGGCTTTAAGTAGAGACAGATCACAAGGATTGACTAGGTATTAGCCGTCCAGCAGCCAACTAATAACCGTTACATTCCTAGTGTGCATATATAATATTATATACAAAATATAAAATGCATGTTTTAGCATTTTCCTATATGCATTAGTGATAAACAACAAACATCAGTAGGTTTATTTTTTGGTCGTGCCAAGGTGCCATTTTGTGTCAGGGACAATTTAACCATCAGCAGCATATCTCCTCAGAGCAGTCAACAACCTTTATTGCTCATCAGCTTCTCTCTGTTCTTTCTTTCACCTTCACTCCTGTATCTCTTCTCTCCATGTAATATCCTGATGCAGCGTTCACTCAGGTGCCCAGCTCAAGGACAATGACTTTTAGCGCCATGATTCTAAATACCCAATAGAGGAGTGCGGTAATGAGATCCATCGGTTTAATTGTTACGGAGTTGGCGCTTGTTTGGGAGAGAGTTTGGAACGGCTAATTAGTCAAAATGATTGAGATCCGGAGGCCCGTGTGAGGGAGGAGATAGATAAGGTGAAATGTGCTGAATGCATTATTCAATGGCAGATAGAGGAAGAGTGCTTTCTCGCTCACTCTTTTGAGAAAGACAGACTCCTACACGTCCATGTCCTAACCTTTGACCTCTCACACCTCAGAACAGACACGTGCTTACTTTTGTTTCGTATCAATCCTGATTTAAACCATCGGATTAACGATGTTACCGAATCTCCGTGGCGCACACGATGACCCAGAGAGAACCCTCAATAGCGCTCGATACCGACATAAAGACCACCTGTTGTAGAGAGTATAATTAGGCACCCTGATGCAATCGTTTTCCGGTGAGATGGCTCAATTTTATTTCACTCTGAAGGGTGAACACTGGGGCCCGGTGCCGGCTCCCACCACTGGCATTTGCGGCAGTGAACACCGCATTATCAAATAGGTTTTTTATTTATTTATTTATTTTTTTATAAATCTCTCTCTCCTTAATTCGTCATGCCAATTGCTTCCTTTGAGAAATTCCTATCATGGCCCTCGCCTTGATGTGTCTGCTGTAATTAAGGCTCAAATTGTTTTGATGCAAGTGTAATCACATTAGCCTGTTTGCAGGGGAGAGGGGTGAAATTGGACTTGTTGCTCCAGCGCCTGTGAAAAAGGCAGCAGACTGCGTGAAGTTTATGGATTATGAAAGAAAGAACTGTCAGAAAGCATCGAGCTCAAAGCGGCGTCCCATATGGCTCTTCATTACCGGCCCTGTCAGAGCCAGTCGAACCGCCACAAACACAATGAAAGCCTAATTCGCATAGTTAAAGATGAGAATGGGATAAATGTTAGGGGGTGATTGCGAAAAGATGGCTCAATCGTTTGTGAGGGAATAGATTTTTTGGTTTCGTTTTTAGACTTTTTTTTGTTTGTTTTTTTACTCCCCGTTTTGTTATGCCATTTGGCGTGTTGACAATCTAATGTAACTAGCACTGAAATTACAGTTAGCTTCATTTATATTAGTCACAGAAAAATTTGTCAAAGATAGCAATATGTTGAATTATAATGACTCAACTCCTCACGCTGAGTCGAGTGAAAGACCAGATGGTGCGCGATATGTAGAAGGTCTTTGGAGTTCAGAGAGATTTTTCAAGTAATATTCGCATTAAATTATAACATTGTTAATATCTTACATCCTCTAATCCTTCCTTTGCTTGTAATTGTAAAGAAGCGACTGTACGAGCTGATACCTTTTTTTTCTTTAGCCATTTTCCCCTATCCTTTTATTTACCTTTTGATCTTATCATCTGTAGACATTTATTATGATGTTTTCATCTTCAATTACACAGAGAGCAGATCAGCTTTTATTGAGTTGATAAAGCTGAATCAGCTGTAACATTAACCCTTGACTTTGATATCCTACAAAAAATTTTGGTTATGATAAATTTGCGCAGATGAAAGACTGCTGATTATTAGTGCTTTAGAAGATATCGGGGTCATAAAGGCACTCGCACATAACAAGTTTAGTTCTAACTTGGGTTGATTTGGTAGGTTATCGTTTACTTTCAACTTGTGATATGATTTTACTGAAATAATGAAATAATTGAATAAAAGCTTCATGAAAAAGTCTGTCTCTCTCCCTCTATCTAGCTGTGCTCCACAATTCGTGCAGATGTACCCTGCTGACTATGCACATATCGCACCTCTCCATTCATCCGTCTTCTGTAATGAGGGAGGAAGGACTCAGATCATTAGCCATTAGGGAGGAATGGCTGCTTCTGAAGTGGCTGGTATTTTAGTTAGGTGGCTTTTGGAGGGCCTAATGTTGACATTAATCTTCAGTGCCACTTGCGAGGGTACGGCAGTGACCTTAATGTTTTGTTTTTTTTAAACTAAAGATAGGGCACCCCATCATAAGATCACTCCCCAGATCTTTCCCACAGTTTCCCTAGATGTGATTGCAAACACTTCTTGTACATCAGTGTTTTCCAACCGTTTTGTCTTACTGTATGTACTCAAAAGCCCCATCAGGAAGGCTCAAGTACTTCACTGACCAGTAATGTGTTCCTTAATTTTGAACAGTATATCTATTGTTTTATCATTTAAAACCTAACATATACATTTTTTGTCAAATCTTTTTCTCAGGAAGTGTTTTGCGCTATCGTTATTTAAAATAAATTTCCACTTGGATTGATATGTTGTTATATAATGCTAAGACATTCACACAGTTTTATTTGTTGCATTTTGGGGCATATGATCCACTACAATTTCATCCACACAAGCTGCCAAAACTTATTATTTTATTTTATTTTTCTTGTTAAAAAAAAAAAAAAACTTGAATGTGTTAATATATGACATACATTTTTTGAAAAATCTTAACACGTTTTTTTTATTTTTAATATTAATATAAATACTTTTTATTCTAAAATATTTCAAATAAAAATAAAAATGTCCAAATTGGGGCATATGAAAAGTTTTGTTTGGAATGAACCTACTCAAGTCCCCCCCTGGCGCACACCAACCCCTTATCACTGATATAGAGTACACATTAAACGCTGGTGTGTTTATTCACTCGTAATAATAGAACTTGTTCCTTAACATGCCAGTGACAGGTGCATTAATTTGCCCGCTAGTTTTCTAGCATTGCAGCTTAGTTTATCTCTGCACCCTTGAGATCCATCTACCACTGCACTCACACACACACACTCGACTGGAGTAAAAGATTAATAAAGTAAAAAAGTGACGTTTTTGTTTTTATACACTTCTTTTCCCCCCACCCCCAGCCCAAATTCTTTTTCAGGTCCTCTCTTCGGTTTCTCCAAGAGCAATGCCTCTCTCCCAAGTCATTATAATGTAGTGGGGTGGCTGGAGCTACAATCGATTACGCTGTCTAGTCTCATTTAGTTTACAAGAGTTCCAGGTTCCAGAGAGCTTACCGAAAAGGCTACTTTTCTCCCTGCCCGTCTTCTTTTTGATTAAGCGGATGTGTAAATAAGGCCGCAAACTCCCATCGATGCATGCCAATCTATTTATTGACTCCTAAGGATCATTCTCTCCACTCCTCATGGGTGTCTTCAGGCCGAAAGAATTGAGCTCCTCCCAGCACATGTGAGCGCCGGGGACAGCCAACTGTGTGCCGGGATAAAAAAATGAAACTCATTGACAGATGTTCTTGTGGTGCTTTCTGCTCTCATTATTAATAGATGAGAAAAGGGCCCCATTTATCAGAGTGAGAAGAAATTAATTGACACTGGCTTTGATTTTATTGCTGTAACTTGTTGTCTGGGCGCATCACAATTGTTTTTCCTTTTGGCTTCCAGTGCAAAGTGTTTGATAGCACGAGCATATTGGGAAAAGCACCCAGAAATAAAAGAAGCTTTTTCGTGCGCTCTCTCCCACACACGAACAAAGAGACATATGCTTGCCGACTCACGCACACAGACATACGCTAACTTGTGTAGCGGATTGTTGCCCTGTCACTTCCCCACTGTGGCAGTAACAGACCGAGGTGCTGATGTCACTGGCCTGGTCTTTATGCCTCAGAATCAGCAAACAGTGTTTAAAAACCAGCTTAGCATTTATTACAGGGTGAGGTGCAAAAAGCATGCTGTGCAGCTGTGCCATAAGTTTCCTCTCTTACTGGTGTGAGGGACATAAATGTAGCTGAAACTGATTTTATTTTGGGCCTATTATTTTCACTTTTCAGTGTGTGTAGATGACACTGAAAAGTACTTTCTTGAGTCTGTTTTTCAGCCACAGTAATAATTGATTTAATTTTTAAATTAATGTATAATAATAATGACCAATAACACTTATATTGTGGCCATTATAATTATATTAAAGATAATGATATCTAATATTGCATAATACATCTAGTATTACATAGAGTTTTAAAAGGAACACATTTCTGGTTTGGTGTCAACTGTGGGGTATAGACTAATACTAAATCTAAACAGGGTTCCCACGATCATGAAAGACCTTGACCTTTTTTCAGGCCTGGTAAAGTTATAAAACCTTAAATTCATGGAAATTTCCATAGTGAAATATAAATGTTTCTCAGCTCTAAAATATCTTTTCGTCTGGAGGTTTCACTACACAAAGAGCAAAAACTCCAATCACTGACAACTGGAAATCATGGAAATAAAACTGGTAAAAATGTTTTGGAGCCCTGACTATAGAGAGAGAGGACAAGAAATGATGTCATCTCTGAGGGGAAATGAGAGGAATAAAATCTGGAAATTATACAGAATTGAATGGAGCTGGAATAGAATTTGCATCCATGTAAGTGCCACAGTTCAATATGGTGCAAATGCAGGTTTCGAGGTTCCAAACTTTTGTAGCACACAGGACTTTTTGTCAAGTGTTGTGCTTGTTTTAGCATTCCCCATCCTGAACTCATCTTGTGGTCATATATTATTCAGCATCTGATCTCGCATACCATTGTATGAATCACAGATTCATGTGATCCACCATCCGCGCCATTTTGCATGCGCGCGCATGCGAGCGTGTCCGTGCATTCATGAGAAGTTCCGTAGGCATGCCATTTCCCCCCACCGTTTAATATGCAACACACAATCTATTTACCATTTCTGGTCTCTGGAAAGGATACGAGGTGGCCGTAATAATATCTGATTCGGTTGTGTACCTCTTCCCTTTAAATACATCGAACTGCTCCAGGCACCCTCGGCTTTTTAAGCAAAGGTCAGAGGAAGGCTCATTGATTTAGCATTTTAATTTTATTTGTGCTGGGCTCCAAGGGGGACTGGCATTCAGCGTGGCAGTGGCTCTTTGTTTTGTAAGAGGCTGTGAATGTCTGGGTGTCTGTTGAGACCCAGCCTGCTTCGCTCTGGCTAATAAGTGTGAGATGGCAGCCAGACGCCTCCGTAATAGCCACTAACACTTATTATCCTCCCCGAGATTGGAAATCCATGTGTTGTCATTGAGGGATCTCAAGACAAGTTAAGCGAGAAAAAATAAATGTGTTTTTTTTTTTTCCTCAAGCGTAACGCTTCAAAACAGATGTGCGTGTCGTGTTGTAGGAGCGCTGCGTTGGTGTAGGTGGGCTGTAAGGCAGAAGTGGTTTCCAATGTAAGGAAATGGCCTGTTCAGAGTGGTTAAGTCACTAACTGAGCGAGATAATGCCTCGGGGTGTTTGAGGCGGAAAAATGCGACGTCTCGTCCGCCAGAGCCGAGGCAGCTGTTGTTTTGCATTGTTCCCGTCCTCTCCTTCGCTTGACTTTGCAGGGGATGTGGAGAAGGGCCCCTGATATCGACACTCCTTCATTAAGAGATCCTGTTAGCAGTGCTGGTCTTGTCATTAGAACCGCTGAAGGTTTTTGATTTGCTGCCATTTCCAATGCCCGTTCGAGAGCTCACCCTGCCAATAGCGCCCTGAACTCTGACAAAGACAGCCTGAGGGATCGTTACCTGATCTGTCCTGCTACACTTGATGCAGTTAGAGATTGTGTTTGACAGTTTTGGTTTTTTTTGCTGATCTGAAAATTCTGAAGTAATTTATGTAATATTTTGAATATAAAATGTTTAGATAAATAAGAAAATTGTTTTGCTCAGTTCCGTAAGAATTTTGCCCAGTCTTTGTGGGTCCAGTAGAAATAAATGGAGAAATTAGCGTTACAACTGCAGACATTATATACCAAGTAAAAAAAAAAAAAAGAAACCTGCTGATTCAGATGGAACCAGTCCTGTCATTTAGCAATAACCTGAAATTATAACTTGTAAGTGAAATGTTGATTTTTCCTTTAAATCTATCCCTAGTCTCCCCTCTGTGCATTTGTACACATTTGGGCAGTGAGAATTTTGGGATTGATAGTAGATTTGCCAATTGGAGGGGAAATGTCAGTTTCAGATGGTTCCTGCTGGGGTACAGGTACTGTAACCCCCGCCCCCTCCCCTCCACAGCCGACGGGCTCCCCGAACCACCCAATGCGTGCCAGCTCCCTCCCGGCTGCTGAGAAATTGCTCCTGACAGCTGATTTGTTGGTTGTCAGAACTGGTCGCTGTGCGGCTGATAAGGGCGCAGAGGCCCGAGATGGAAAACTAACTGCCTCTCATGATTTCAAAGGCAGCCCCATCAGCCTGGGGCCTGCAGACACATGTAAATGTCTCTGGGCTGAAATCACCAGGGATGTTTCTTCCATGTGCATGGGCGCTCTTTAAAGAGTTAGTCTCTGCTTTGCATGCAGCGTCGGGCCACGAAAGAAAGCACTGCAAATGTCACCTCTTAAATGTTTCAGACTCATTGTTTGCATGCGGTTTGATCAGGTTTGTGCAAAATTCAGAATTCATGAATAGGCTCCCTTTTGATTTATGAGTTTCAATTGATTTGAAATGAAATGGATCAATCTATCTATGTATCTGTCTATCTGTCTGTCTGTCTGTACTATATATATTTTTTTTATCTATTGCAGTTCTGTATTGTGTTCGGTAACTCAATTTAAATTCATTTGAAATTTAGGAATTGAATTGGAATTAAAGAGGTATACTATTCAGTTATGAATGTCGCACAAACAGTGACATCTTTTTTGATTAGTTGTGGACCTGCTTGGCAGTATTTAATGACATGAATATGACTCTAGACAGACAAGCTCATCTATCAAAATAAGTAAAGAAAAAAGGGAATTTTTTAGGAAAGGTGGAGCAATGTAGACAGAGCAGTGGAGCAGTGGGAGGGCCTGGTCCAGCCTGCAGCGAATCATTAGGTCTGATCAGTCACAGGAAGCTCTAATAGGCTTGTACAGGAAGCCATTGCAAGGGAAGAGGTCACTAGGTAATTGGCTGTGAATCTTGTTCCAGCATCCTCCCATGGGGCGGCTGCTTCTATAACTCACTTCCTGTCAATGATGTCAACCCTTGTGGCCGCCTAAGCCCAGGCTGAAGGGTCGATGAGGTGGTACTGGCCGTCATCCAACTCTGGAGAAGATGACAATGCGGCAATGACTGTAGATCTCCCTCACAGCCTGTACATACAATAATTGCCCTTAATTACCTCATGCCCCAATACAAAGCCCTCATGCGGTTGTAGCGAAGCTAATACTCCATCAGTCAGCACAGCTACGGAGTTCTGTCGATTTTTAACAGCACGCCATCCACCTCTGTGCTTACCCCAGCAGGGCGAGGAGTGGATTCTACTGTCATGGAGTCAGGGAGCAGATAATTCAGCTGGTGTTTTCTTCCCCAAACGAAACAAACTGTACATATAATAACTGAGAGGTCATGCGGCGCTGGTCCAGAGGCCACCGACTTGTTTATCCCATGCCCTCTTATCATCCCTCCCGCCTCTTCATCTGCTCTTATCACGGCCGGTGTTGAGAGGGGCTCCACGGCTTCCTGTTTTGGGTCTCCTGTCAACCCCTTTGACCTGTTGACTCCTGGACTTATCTCTCACTTTCTTAAAAGCCAAAAGCCTTGTTTAAAAGCAGCAGGGCAAGTGCTCTATCTTTGCTCTTCTTGTTTCTGTTACTTGAAGGCTTGTAGAGCGCAGCACACTAAGTGTGGGAGTGTGTTTGTGTCAAGAGGCATAGCCCCAACAACTTCAAAATGTTTGTCGTAATTATGACATTTACGATAATTTTTATATATATATACTACCAGTCAAAAGTTTGGAAACAGTACAATTTGATTGTTTTTGAAAGAAGTCTCTTCTGCTTACCAAGGCTGCATTTATGTTATTAAAAATACAAAAAAATCTGTAATATTGTGAAATATTATTAAAATGTAAAATAACTGTTTTGTATTTGAATATATTTTAAAATGTAATTTATTCCTGTGATGCAAAGCTGAATTTTGAGCATTACTACTCCAGTCTTCAGTGTCACATGATCCTTCAGAAATCATTCTAATATGATGATTTGCATTTATGACTAACATTTATGATTATTATCAATGTTGAAAGCAGTTGTGTAATTTTTTTTTTTTTTAGGATTCTTTGATTAATAGAAAGTTTAAAAGAACAGTATTTATCTGAAAAAGAAAGCTTTTGTAACATTGTACTACCGTTCAAAAGTTTTGGGTCTGTAAGAATTTTTTTTTTTTTTTTTTGGGAAAGAACTTAAAGAAATTAATACATTTATTCATCAAGGATGCATTAAATTTATCAAGTGACAGTATAGACATTTATAATGTTGCAAAAGGTTTATATTTCAGATAAATGCTGTTCTTTTGAACTTTCTATTCATTAAATAATCCTGAAAAAAAATTGTACACAACTGTTTTCAACATTGATAATAATCATAAATGTTTCTTGAGCAGCAAATCAGCATATTAGAATGATTTCTGAAGGATCATGTGACTCTACAGACTGGAGTAATGATGCTGAAAATTCAGCTTTAAATCACAGAAATAAATTGCATTTTAAAATATATTCAAATAGAAAAAAGTTATTTTAAATTGTAAAAATATTTCACAATAATACTGTTTTTGCTGTATTTTGGATCAAATAAATGCAGCCTTGGTGAGCAGAAGAGACTTCTTTCAAAAACAATCAAAATAGTACAGTTTCCAAACTTTTGACTGGTAGTGTGTGTGTGTGTGTGTGTGTGTGTTTGTGTATATGTGTATATATATATATATATATATATAAAATTCTCTTTAACAAAAACACACGTTGTGGGGGGTTTTTTGGCCTTATTTTGAAGAAAGTCTTTTTTTTTAATGTATTTTTGAATAGCTTAGGATATGACAATTGTAACCAGATGGCAATTAGATGGCATACATAGAATGACTTGCATACACATCTTGAGCATCTCTTAATTTCTGTATTAAATATTAATTTGATAAAATCATTATTAAAATATATTAACAAAACTGCTTTATTTATTATTTTTAAAAAAGTGATTATTTTTATTATTAGTACCATTATTAAAAATATAACAAATATACAAAACTGCATAAAAAAAGATTATGAATCAGGATGTGTTCACTCAAATGTATTCAAGCTGTAAGGATTTTTTTTACTTAATGTTTACATTATATGACATTTCATTAAATTGTAATTTCTCTTGAAAACAGTTGGTGTACGTTATGTCAGCTGATTAACATTCATGATTAGGGCTTATAATCATGTTTCAGATTGCTTTTTGCCCCCTGGTTGTGTGTAAATTTGTGCATGTGTGATTGTGTGTGACAAATTATCAGTGTTCTGTTCGCAAACATCCAGGTCTAGTTTGTGACTCGATCTCAATGGTTTTGTTGGAATTATTTTTTTTTTTTGGTTAATCACATGATGTTTCCCCGTTCCTTATGGATGGTGTTGGCTCTATTGTGCTCTGTGAGGTGAAAATGGATCCATAGTAGAGGCACTTAGGAATGAGGAAAAATAGTGTCACGTATTGAAAAACTCGCAAAGAAACATCAAATGTTTGGTAATGGAATTCAGATGCCGGCTGGCTCTACAAATCCCATTAAAACAGCTTTGAGCTTCCTCCATCTCTGAGGAGCAGACTCAAAGCTATTTTAATAGTGCCCAGGACTTCATCATTTTAACAGCAAAAGAGTTCCTGCTCTGTACTAGATACATAATTTGCATGGCATTAGGACCAGATAAAACGAAGATTGCTACACGATTCAATGGCTCATTCATGCCTGCTCCATACGATAATAGCAATCAACAGATATTTGTTGCTTTTTTCCTGTTCATTTAACTGCTTCTGTGTTGGTTCACTTCAATCATGAGCTGTTTTTTCTCCCTTTCTTCCCGTTTTCTCTCTTCCCCTTCTCCCATCCTCTCCTTCTTCACAGGATTCGGCTTTGTAACTTTCGAGAACGAGGATGTGGTGGAAAAGGTCTGCGAGATTCATTTTCACGAAATCAATAATAAAATGGTGAGTTGGTTTCACCTCTTTGCAATTTTTCAATTCGGGGGCCGGGATTAATATTTGATACTGGAAGCAGAATGGGTGCTTATAATGGGCAGCGTACAGTGAGGGTGACAGGGCTGTTGGGTGCGTGCGTGCATGGGTGGGGGGTGTCATCCCTATCCCCGACCAGCCTGCTTTTAAGGGGATGAGGAGTCACTGGTGTGCACCGGCCACAAACCATGAAATTGTGTCTTGGATCCCTGTCTGCCAGGCTGGGAGTAAAGGCCTGTCTCTTTTCCCCCGTTGCAATTCCCTCAGCCAGGGAAGACTGGGAAAGGATCTGGCAGTCATTCTGGGGGCTTGTTAAAAGCGTGTGGTGCAAAAGAGTGAAAGAAGATTTAAAAATCAAAGCCTGGGTGCTTCTTGCATGTTGGCACCTGATGCCCTGTCGCATGATTTTATATTTCTGCTACGGTTCGTATTAGATTTCCCCTTGTCTTGCCAAGCTTTTGAGAATGAAAGACAGCAGAGGGACACGGTTCTTGACCTTGAGGCATCTGCAGGCGAGCCACAGATGCAGCTTCCAGTGCTCGCAATGAATCACCAAATGAGGACAACCCCGGTGTCATTCTACATGACAGCCAGTTAGCAGGATTTTTAATGAAGGTCAGCGCTGTCAGTGCTGTACTTATACTTAAAAATCACTGAGAACCATGAGCCTCCTGGAGTTTTCCATGAGATCGAGCTGAGGATTGATTTGTGGCATTGATGACCATTGTTGGGGAGTTAACTAGCTAAATTTAACTACATTGATTCATCAGCATGACAGTAGCTCAGTTGTTTTTACATTCAGATGATTCATATGAAGTTAACTGATTCACTGTTTCAGGTTCCTACACAGAAGTCCCTGCATTTTATGTTTTTTTGATATTTCATTTATTTAGTATTAATTCTCAAATAACTTTGATTCTGATTCAAAACCCCTTGATTTGATTATGATCCATTTGGGTACATTTCAGTTGTGTGTCCCTTTTACTTTTCTTGAAAGTAATCAGGTAACCTGTCTTAATTTAAATTAATTTAAAGAACAGACTCATAAGACTCATTTGTTTTGGGGAATCAGACTACACTGGTTATGTTTTTTGTTTTTAAATAGGGTGTTTATGGTACATGTTGATGCTCAAGTTTATTGGTGTTACCCTATCTGAGAGTGTATTGCAAAATAGCTTGTATACTGTTTAAACTTAGTTTAACTATAAACAGTAGTAGTTTTAATTAAGTAGCTTCCCAAACCCTGCTGATGACATAATATATCCCAGTATTCTACTCTAAACATGGCAAGACAGTGTGACCAGCCTCTCCCCTGTCTCTCCATTTTTTATATGATATTGCATCAAATGTTCTCATTATTCAGCGAGCATTTAGAGAGAGCCTGAATTTCTTTTCTTTTTTTTAACACGTTTCCCCCAGCGTCTCATAGCAGGAACCTCGCTGTTGATCGACTGGCTGGCTTAAATTGGGCCATTGGAGAATTACTTGCATAGCTAATATCAGTCATGAAGGTTTAAGAAAAAGATAAACGTGGCGAAGGGAAAGCATTTACTTAAAATGACAGCTTTGTCATGGTCTCTCAGTTCAGATCATTTCTCAGATGATATGCTGGGAACGAAAGGCTTAAAAAAAACAAGAAAAAGGTCAAGGCGTGTTGGGCAGAAACCTGGCCTTCCTTTTGCTCTTTTTACTGATTTCAATTGCCATCATCAAGTTGCTTTTGCCAACAAGATCAAAGTGGTCTCTGAAGCCTCGTCTGCTAGTAGGCCTGTGTGCATATTTGACTTGCTAATTCGACCATGGTAATATTGTTATTATCATGAATATTTTGTACAGCGGCCGTAATGATCTCCCTCTGCTTGTGGAAATGCCAGCTTTGTACGTCGACTGCCTGCTTGGTGAGCCGCCATCTTCAGAGGCACCATCTGTGACCCTCGACCCCAGGCTGTGGAGCAGAGAACGAGCCAGGCTCAGTAGCTGTTTATAGAGAGACTCTGTTGACCCAGTAAGGCCACTCTCGAGCTGCCAGGGCCCTGGATATCCATAAATGACCCTAAATGGTTCCAGGATCTGGAAAGCTGGACCGGTGTAGGTCTCAACAGACTCCAGGCTTCCTGATCAGCTCATTTGATATCTGGCCTGGAAATATAGCCAAGCATTAAGCATTCAGAAGACATTTCCTTGATCCACAGGCTTGGAGACAGGATCGTAGCATCCAGCAGGCAGGTTAGATCCCACACGAAGGGGTTGAGATGGATGGAGTTTACTTTGAAGTGAACTCTCTCTTTAGAGATTAATTTGAAATGTAAGTCCACTTTAGAGGTAAATCATTTAGGGGCCAAACACATATTATGTCTTGATTATTTTATCAATGAAAACAATTTAACGATAACACAGCACAACTAGTTCCAGATTGCAAAGATATGGAAGGGAATCACTATTAATAGACTGGCCCTAATGGTTGTTTTGACTATTTTCCATCCCTTTCGAACAGCTCATTCAGAGCCATAATATCCTGTTACGTCTGTGTAGGAGCTTTTTTCTGAAGTTCCATTCCGAACATTCTATATTTTATCAGGCATTCCAGGGACTTTTATCTCCCCCAGTGCTGTCTGTCATGAGGAATACTGTGTGAACGTGAGCCCACTGGGCTGGATAAGTGGTTGAAATCACCTGGACTACAATAGAGCATAGTTTCATGAACATAGTTTGTCATTCCTGTTACGCACCACCTTTTCAACTTCATAACTAATATGAATTTATATTATATACATTTTTTATAAATGGAAATCAGATATTTTTATAATTTATATTATTTGCATTAAATGCATTTGTATTTATTTGTATTTTTATATAATTATTTTATATTAGAATAATTTTTTGCCATGAAAAAACTATACTGTGATTGAAAATGAACTAATATGGTTTCGGTAACACTTTACAATAAGGTCTCATTTGTTAAAATTAGTTAATGTATTAACTAACATGAACTAACAATAAGCAATACATTTGTTACAGTATTTATTAATCTTTGTTAATGTTAGTTAATAAAAATACAGTTGTTCATTGATTGTTCATGTTAGTTCACAGTGCATAACTAATGTTAACAAATACCACATCTGATTTTATTGTATTATTAAATGTTGGAATTAACATTAACTAAGATTAATAAATGCTGTATAAGTATTGTTCATTCTTAGTTCATGTTAACTAAAGTAGTTAACTAATGAAACCTTATTGTAAAGTGTTACCATGATTTCTATCTATATAAATAGTTAGTTCATATACATATTTTTTTTTACATTGAAATAAAAAAACTATATTTTTATTAATTATATTATTATTATATATATTATAATTTCATCATATATTACAGCTCAAAAGTTTGTAATAATATATATATACACTCACCTAAAGGATTATTAGGAACACCATACTAATACTGTGTTTGACCCCCTTTCGCCTTCTGAACTGCCTTAATTCTACGTGGCATTGATTCAACAAAGTGCTGAAAGCATTCTTTAGAAATGTTGGCCCATATTGATAGGATAGCATCTTGCAGTTGATGGAGATTTGTGGGATGCACATCCAGGGCACGAAGCTCCCGTTCCACCACATCCCAAAGATGCTCTATTGGGTTGAGATCTGGTGACTGTGGGGGCCATTTTAGTACAGTGAACCCATTGTCATGTTCAAGAAACCAATTTGAAATGATTCGAGCTTTGTGACATGGTGCATTATCCTGCTGGAAGTAGCCATCAGAGGATGGGTACATGGTGGTCATAAAGGGATGGACATGGTCAGAAACAATGCTCAGGTAGGCCGTGGCATTTAAACGATGCCCAATTGGCACTAAGGGGCCTAAAGTGTGCCAAGAAAACATCCCCCACACCATTACACCACCACCACCAGCGTGCACAGTGGTAACAAGGCATGATGGATCCATGTTCTCATTCTGTTTACACCAAATTCTGACTCTACCATCTGAATGTCTCAACAGAAATCGAGACTCATCAGACCAGGCAACATTTTTCCAGTCTTCAACTGTCCAATTTTGGTGAGCTTGTGCAAATTGTAGCCTCTTTTTCCTATTTGTAGTGGAGATGAGTGGTACCCGGTGGGGTCTTCTGCTGTTGTAGCCCATCCGCCTCAAGGTTGTGCGTGTTGTGGCTTCACAAATGCTTTGCTGCATACCTCGGTTGTAACGAGTGGTTATTTCAGTCAAAGTTGCTCTTCTATCAGCTTGAATCAGTCGGCCCATTCTCCTCTGACCTCTAGCATCAACAAGGCATTTTCGCCCACAGGACTGCCGCATACTGGATGTTTTTCCCTTTTCACACCATTCTTTGTAAACTCTAGAAATGGTTGTGCGTGAAAATCCCAGTAACTGAGCAGATTGTGAAATACTCAGACCGGCCCGTCTGGCACCAACAACCATGCCACGCTCAAAATTGCTTAAATCACCTTTCTTTCCCATTCTGACATTCAGTTTGGAGTTCAGGAGATTGTCTTGACCAGGACCACACCCCTAAATGCATTGAAGCAACTGCCATGTGATTGGTTGATTAGATAATTGCATTAATGAGAAATTGAACAGGTGTTCCTAATAATCCTTTAGGTGAGTGTATATATATATGTGTGTGTGTGTATATACACTCACCTAAAGGATTATTAGGAACACCTGTTCAATTTCTCATTTCTAAAGAATGCTTTCAGCACCTTGTTGAATCAATGCCACGTAGAATTAAGGCAGTTCTGAAGGCGAAAGGGGGTCAAGCACAGTATTAGTATGGTGTTCCTAATAATCCTTTAGGTGAGTGTATATGTGTATATATATATATGTATATGTGTGTATATATATATATATATATATATATGTGTGTATATATATATATACACTCACCTAAAGGATTATTAGGAACACCTGTTCAATTTCTCATTAATGCAATTATCTAATCAACCAATCACATGGCAGTTGCTTCAATGCATTTAGGGGTGTGGTCCTGGTCAAGACAATCTCCTGAACTCCAAACTGAATGTCAGAATGGGAAAGAAAGGTGAGTTAAGCAATTTTGAGCGTGGCATGGTTGTTGGTGCCAGACGGGCCAGTCTGAGTATTTCACAATCTGCTCAGTTGCTGGGATTTTCACGCACAACCATTTCTAGAGTTTACAAAGAATGGTGTGAAAAGGGAAAAACATCCAGTATGCGGCAGTCCTGTGGGCGAAAATGCCTTGTTGATGCTAGAGGTCAGAGGAGAATGGGCCGACTGATTCAAGCTGATAGAAGAGCAACTTTGACTGAAATAACCACTCGTTACAACCGAGGTATGCAGCAAAGCATTTGTGAAGCCACAACACGCACAACCTTGAGGCGGATGGGCTACAACAGCAAAAGACCCCACCGGGTACCACTCATCTCCACTACAAATAGGAAAAAGAGGCTACAATTTGCACAAGCTCACCAAAATTGGACAGTTGAAGACTGGAAAAATGTTGCCTGGTCTGATGAGTCTCGATTTCTGTTGAGACATTCAGATGGTAGAGTCAGAATTTGGCGTAAACAGAATGAGAACATGGATCCATCATGCCTTGTTACCACTGTGCAGGCTGGTGGTGGTGGTGTAATGGTGTGGGGGATGTTTTCTTGGCACACTTTAGGCCCCTTAGTGCCAATTGGGCATCGTTTAAATGCCACGGCCTACCTGAGCATTGTTTCTGACAATGTCCATCCCTTTATGACCACCATGTACCCATCCTCTGATGGCTACTTCCAGCAGGATAATGCACCATGTCACAAAGCTCGAATCATTTCAAATTGGTTTCTTGAACATGACAATGAGTTCACTGTACTAAAATGGCCCCCACAGTCACCAGATCTCAACCCAATAGAGCATCTTTGGGATGTGGTGGAACGGGAGCTTCGTGCCCTGGATGTGCATCCCACAAATCTCCATCAACTGCAAGATGCTATCCTATCAATATGGGCCAACATTTCTAAAGAATGCTTTCAGCACCTTGTTGAATCAATGCCACGTAGAATTAAGGCAGTTCTGAAGGCGAAAGGGGGTCAAACACAGTATTAGTATGGTGTTCCTAATAATCCTTTAGGTGAGTGTATATATATATATATATATATATATATGTGTGTATATATATATGTATGTGTTTGTGTGTGTAATAAATAAATAAATCAATAAATAAATGCAGCCTTGGTGAGCACAAGAGACTTCTTTAAAAAACTTTTTTTAAATGGAAAAAATATATATATATTTTTAATATAATGTATATCTATATAGAGAGAAATTATATTATGCTTTTATAAATTTAAAAATCAAAACAACAAACTTTTATTCATGATTATTTTTTATTAATTATTTATATTTATAAATTATATGCATTTTTTTTAAAAATAGTTTTACAATGGAGATATGAAAGTTCACTGCATAGTGGGAATGACCATTACTGTGTTAAATGCTAACAGCTAAAGTACAGTATTCTAATTAAAGCTGTCCCGATAAAAAACCTTAAAACTAAAAATAAATACTCAGTCACTAATCGACAAGTGGGAAGCTAAGTGAGGGAGCATTCAATAGCAGGTTAATTTTAGGTACCAGCACAGGAAGTGTTATTTATAGACTGGTGGCTGTTTGACACCATGGAAGAAGTGACTGTATCCTGAACCCATGTAAATCCTCTCTCTGGGAGTTCTCATGGACATATGACTGCACATGGTATCTCCCTCTTTTTTTTTTTTTGATTGTCTGTCGCTCTCTCTCTCTCTCTCTCTCTCTCTCTCTCTCTCTCTCTCTCTCTCTCTCTCTCTCTCTCTCTCTCTCTCTCTCTCTCTCTCTCTCTCTCTCTCTCTCTCTCTCTCTCTCTCTCTCTCTCTCTCTCTCTCTCTCTCTCTCTCTGGGAATCATCACCTCTCCAACCTTGGAACAGTAAGACTGCATAAGTCATCTCTCGTCACATCATATTCAGGAACACATCCTTTCCTTTATCTGCCTGTTATTAAGTGATCAAGTACTCTGTCAATACCCTCCTTGCCCCTAACGCGTAAAGAGCAATGCCGCACCATACCCATGCGTGCCTGCAGCAGAATGATGTGAATTCTGTGCTCATGTCCTCTCTTGCAGTGCCCTTGCCTCCTGCAGGCAGTGTGGAGGTTGTCGCTCTCATTTCTCGTTCCCGCCCTTCTCTCTCAGTGTGCCCCGGCTGCCCAGCTAGGATTGCCGCCTGCCCACAGCGAGCCGGGCCATTAGCATGTATGATAAGTGCTGAGTGTGTCGGCAGGCCAATTTAGTGTCTGCCTTGCCGCGCTGAGGCCCCGGCCTGCGCTATCATTGGAAGATAATCTACCGCTGTGAGGAGAGAAGAGGGAAAAAGTGTCAGTTCAGGAAGGGAGAAAATGACTCCTATTTTTCCCGCCCTTTTTTTTGGCCTGAAGGCTTGTGGCTCTCTGAATCTATCTTCAAGATGTGGTGCAAACAGCGGTGACAGTGCAGAGTTAGTGTGCTTTCATGCCTGCTTCATTTAGCAGGCGCGCACCGAAACTGAGTCTGGTTAAATATTTGAATTCAGATTTGCTGAGAAATGTTGAGTTTAAAAATATATACAGTATGTGGCTCAAAGCACAAGTAATTTTTAGCTTAGCTGGAATTTTTTTGCCAACAGCTGCAAATACTAAGGTGAAAATAGTCAGTAAATATTTAGATCATCTGTAATCTATAATTATACATTTCTTAAAGGATTTGTCCACTAAAAAATTTTAATTCTGCAATTTACTCCCCATTGTATCATTCTAAACCTCACTTTCTTTTGTGGAACACAATAGAAGGTACTTTGAATTTTTTTTTTAATCCAATGTTGTTTGCACCTCATTGACTTATTGTATGGAGTTCAGTTCTTCAGAAATTCAGTTCAGTGGCCAGTTGCATGAACATAAACATGTTAAGACTGTGTCTTGAGAACTAGTCTGGCTAACTAGCAGTTAGCCCAGAGGTGATCAGTCTTACTTTTCAGGTTCACATTAGACCAGTCTACTTTGACCAGTGACCAGTGCTAAAGAAAAAAAATTACATGATTAATCTGTAAGAATAGTCTAAGCACCGGCCACAGTTCGGCCACACTTTTTTTTTTTGTGTGTATTCCACAGAAGAAAGTCATTGCATAATTCTTTGCATGGGTTTGTAAAGGAGTTTAACAGTAAAGAAATTAAGTAAACTAACCAAAGCAGATGTGAAAACCCTTTATAGGACTTGCTACTTTTTTCTTTTTGTAAATAGCAGTTAAGCACATTTCAAAGTATGTCTGTTTATTTTTCCCCCTCTCTAATCACCCAGATCTGTTTAGCCCTTTTTATCTAATAGATGTTTATTGTCGCTTTGTGTGCGGTGACTGTAGATGTATTTACACACTCCTGTCACAGTATCTTAAGAGTAGGTTGGGCTAATGGAAGGGGATTGTGATATTTGAAAAGATTACAGTAATTCAGCCAGTTGTAATAGAGAAGGCTGTTTCCGGAGAGCTCTCCGAGATCTGGAAATGTCACAACAAAGAAAGGAGGAGATTCAGCACGTTCGCGACTTAAATAGAAGGGCGGACAAAACCAAAGGAAAAAGAGTGCGAATGTGTGTGCGTGCATAAAATATAAAATATACGGGGGTATATTTTAGATAGATATGGGGGTCATTCCACATAAATTGTGTCTTTTTGGTTCCTCATTAAAATGTGTAAACGGTTACTTTAACAATAAATAACTGACAACACATTTTACTATGTGTTGTTATAGGCATTTTTGTAAACACAAAATCAATAATCCAGAAGCTTTATTTAATTGTTGTCCCCTATCTTCTTTTAAATTTGATTGATTGATTGAAATGAATACCACATATATTCACTACAATACAAAAAGTAAAAAAAAAAAATGTATATTCATCAAAGAATCCTAAAACAGTTTCCACAAAAATATTAAGCAACTGTTTTCAACATTGATAATAATAAACACCAACGCCCTATTTTAATGATCTGAGCGCATGGCGCAGGTGCACTTAGGGCGTGTCCGAATCCACTTTTGCTAGTTTAACGACGGAAAAACGGTCGGCGCGCCAGGAGCATGGTCCAAAAGGATTGCACCTAGTCTCTTAATGAGTCATGGGTGTGTTTTGGGCGTAATGTGCAATAGACCAATCAGAGTCTCATCTCCCATTCCCTTTAAAAGCCGGATTCGCTATTTACATGCATGGCGGAATTTGCGAGCGGAAAGACTGAGCGCTTCTCCAGAGAGGAATCCTTTTATTTTTAATATTTAAAAATGTTTGTGTGCTGCTGCACATCCCTGTGTGTGTAATAAGCAGAGTGTATGTGCATACTAACGCGCCCTAAAATAACACAAAAAATACTGCGCTATTGACTTTAGACCAGGTTTTTGTTGGTCAATGGCGCAGTCGTTTTCAGTTGCCTCAAAATAGCAACGCGCCAACAATGCGCCTATACACACCTCGTTTTCAGACCAGCACACAAATGGGCGCAGGTCCATTTGCTATTTAAACAACGTGGCACTGGACGTGAAAACTGCGTCGGGCTGAAACTAGCAAAAAAACACTTGTCGCATCAGCATATTAGAATGATTTCTGAAGGATCATGTGACACTGAAGACTGGAGTAATGATGCTGAAAATTCAGCTTTGCCATCACAGGAATAAATTACTTTTTAAAATATATTAAAGTAGAAAACAGTTATTTTAAATTGTAATACTATTTAACAATATTACAATTTTTTTACTGTATTTTTGATCAAATAAAAGTCTTTCAAAAACATAAAATCTTACTAAACCCAAACTTTTAAGTGATAAGTTATAATAAATATACGCTATTTTATGGAATGCACCACTGCTTAATTGACCTTGTCAAATATAGTACCTTACTGTTTGGGAATTATATGTAGGTAGTGCAAGGTAAGGTGTGTGAACATATTGATATAAATGAGAAGGAAAAAATGTGTGATAAAGATGAAGAAGGAGCCTTTGTGTGAGGGTGTGTTTCACTGTTTAAATTACACCAGAGCAAAGCCATGATTAAATGTGAAGTTGTTCAGTCTGTTGAGTTTTTTTATCTGTATGTGCTTACTGGAGTTCCCACTGTAACACGCTGTTGAAACAGACATTCTGCTTGGGAGGCATAAATAGCCTCTGACAGGCTTTCTTTTTTGTTGGTGAATATAGATTTCTGTGTCAGATGGAATAGCTGTAAGTGTATCAATAATGTACGGGAGCCCCAAGTCTCCGATGTAATTTAATTCAAGTTGCGATGAATTATGCCTCCGTGTTAAGCCGAGAGTTCTGGTGCCTCTGGGCAAAAGAGCAGGGGGTTGTTTTCTTTTTTTTTTCTCTCCCCCTTTCCTCTCATGTCTGTTTTATCTCTGGGAACTGTACAAACAAGATGCAGCGTATGGCATGACCTCTTGCGCAGTGATGTAACAAGAGTTCACTGGGAGAGCTGTGATAACATTTAAATATGCTATATTTGATGGGAGACCACAGACACGCACACACACACACACACACACTGTACTGGGCCTGTAAAAGACAGCTTGAGTTTTTGGATGCGTATAAATCTACATACTTGAAAACAGTTGCTTTCACATTAAATTTAAATATGAGTTTGCTTCCCCTGTGCATGCCGTATGCTGCAAAAATCACACATTCCCACATTACAGGGCCTGCAAACATAAAAACAAGAACATATGCTAAATGTTATTGAACATTATAATCTTTAAAATGTTATTTCTGTTAAAATGCAAATGTGAATCTTTAATGACATGCATAGATTATCACGTAATGATACTGACACAAAATTCATTTTGACACCTGTTCAACTGAAAATGATGATTCAGTAAGTGAATCAGATGTTGTTTGATTAACGACTCTGATGGGTTCAGTTCAGCGAAAGATTCATCATACTGATTTAAACCTATAATTTGTCTCAACTATTCATTAGAAGAAGAGTAATTCATTTGGGAAGCAGACTACACTGTTCGCTCTGTGTGTATTTGATTCACTTAAAAAAAACGGCTCATAAGAGTCATTTGTTTGTGAATCGGTCTACACTTGTCACATTGGATGTGATTTTTGGCTTGCAGGCTGCAAGGAAAACTCAAGAGAAAGATGTTCCTTGCCAATATTTCACAGTACTGGGTGTTTTTGTTGCATCACATTCAATATGGACTGCTCTGGTAAACTGTTCTTATAGCATGGAAATCCTCTTCACTTGACCTGCTTTATTTGTTGTCGGGATATGCAGTTAGAAGTTTGATGGTGAAAAGTGTTTTTCAAGCTGTATGTCTGATTGAGGGGGGTCCATTCAATTTGCCTCTCTGCCTGGCTTTACGGACGATCTCCAGCGGTACGGAGGGCAGAAATAAGATTCTTCAGGCAGCCCACCTTAGATATACTGCAAGCGCATGGAATTCTAACTCCATCACTGTGACAATCTCAGCGTGCTAGGGTTCATAAAGGTGTCCCTGTTTCTTGGGTCCCTGCCTGTTTAGAATGCATATTTATTTATTGATTTTGGTTAAGTGCCTTTCATATCAGGCATTATGTGATCCTAAACCCTCGGGAGTGAGGCGGGTGGCCTGGTGTTTTGCAGTTTGGCAATTCGGAAAGTAAAAAATAAGTTGGAGTGAATGAATCAGCTTTCTGATTCATCCTTCTTTATTCTCCTTGTCAGAGGGGAATGCTTTTTTCTCTCACTCTAACTGAAAGAGAAGCAAATCTGCTTTAAGGAGTCAAATCTAACTGTAGTGTTTTGCAGCCACTCTTGAGGTTTTCTTTCTTTTCACATTGGATTTTTCAAAGTGAACATTTTTGGATTATTGATTCTCCTTGTCTCCCACACATGCTAGTCTATTAATGGAATATGATTATGCTATTTCTGATTATGCAGGTTCTCAAGTCTGGAACATCATGAATTATTTATTTATTTAGTTTTCATTTTAATTTTTATATTTCTATTGATAAATCCAGTGCATTTTTTTTTTTTTTACAAAACATTTTACATACAAATAGTTTTGTTTGTTTACATGTATATTTTTATTATATATCATTTTTATTTATTATTTTAAACACTTTTTTTATTTAAAACTTTTTAAGTAACTTAGTAGTTTTTGTATATTATGTAATATATAATTTCTTTCTTTCAAATTTTTGCTTTGAATGTTGGATTTAGCTTTGCTAGAAAAACCTGAGGGCACTCAATGCTTTTGATCTACAGTCATGAAAGATTGCTTTGTGTAGCCTGTGGTCTCTGAGAAATGTACCTTTGTGAAACAACCCCCTTTTCAAAGTCAAAACAGGTTGCTGAAGTTTTAATGTGAGTGACATTTCTTGTCACAAGGTCAGGGCGGCAGATTAGCAGATTGGATCTAATCTATCCCTAACCAGCCGGCTAATAAGCCGCGTGTGTGTTCTCTGGAGCTGATCGATCCTGTCTCACACCTCTAGCCCGCTCACACTGGCTCTGCCAGGGACATGGACACTAATGGCCACATTTGCTCCAGCCCACCGGTACAGTGTTCGCGCTCATGATTTCCCGACAATTAGCCAGGCGAGTGGACGCACCCTGTTCTCATCTCTGCTGTCATCCTTTCCACCCTGGACTTCCACTTAACCTGCTCTCTGGGGTGAATGGTAGATGCGAGATATTATGGGGTTTTGATTGCATACACACACACACACACACACACACACAAACAAACACCTTAAAGTCTCTGTTGTGCTCCGAGTGGCAGTGGAGTCATTAGACAGGTGGCAGGACTAAATGGACAAATAAAATGTCAGTAACACTTAGCCTTCATTAATAAGTCATTATATAAATAATTCTAAACATTATGTAATTAAGAAATACAAGCATTGTTAGGAATTTAGATTTGGCTAAAGGGCTTTTTTACCTGCAGCCTGCAATATTCACAATATAACATATTCACAAGTGTCTTATTGCTTTTATGAAAAGAGTACTATGTATACAGTATAATACAAAAATACTAAGAACACAAATTGACATTAAAACTGTATTTTATTAAGCACATTTCATTGTCATCCTTCCACTAGAAGACGTACACAGTAGTTCCTGAAACCTAATTTGTGCTAATGCTGAAGTTGTTTTATAGTACTTAACAAATCAGAAGTTCATGTACATTGAAATATGAATATATATGAAAACATTTGAAACTTTTCTTAAACTTTTGTAGATGATCTGTTAATTGTTATACAATTTTTTTTTTTAATTAGTGAAAATTAAGTAGTTTTTTGTTTTATGGCCTTTTAAATATATTTGTAATAAATTAATCTACAATTTATTTTAATTTTTTAATTTAACAGAATGACAGTTGACAGAATGACAGAATCGAACTCCTTTTCCCCCACATTAGCATCACTAGGCCACGACTTTGACCTTGTTGACTTCCTGTCACATTTTTTATTTAGTTTCACTCAGAAGTTCATGATGCCTAGTGGGGAGAACAAGTGTTTGATACACTGCCGATTTTGCAGGTTTGCCCACTTACAAAGCATGTAGAAGTCTGTAATTTTTATCATAGGTACACTTCAACTGTGAGAGACGGAATCTAAAACAAAAATCCAGAAAATCACATTGTATGATTTTTAAGTAATTAATTTGCATTTTATTGCATAACATAAGTATTTGATACATCAGAAAAGCAGACCTTAATATTTGGTACAGAAACCTTTGTTTGCAATTTTTGTTTCCTGTAGTTCTTGACCAGGTTTGCACACACTGCAGCAGGGATTTTGGCCCACTCCTCCATACAGACCTTCTCCAGATCCTTCAGGTTTCGGGGCTGTCACTGGGCAATACGGACTTTCAGCTCCCTCCAAAGATTTTCTATTGCGTTCAGGTCTGGAGACTGGCTAGGACCTTGAGATGCTTCTTACGGAGCCACTCCTTAGTTGCCCTGGCTGTGTGTTTTGGGTCGTTGTCATGCTGGAAGACCCAGCCACGACCCATCTTCAATGCTCTTTCTGAGGGAAGGAGGTTGTTGGCCAAGATCTCGCGATACATGGCCCCATCCATCCTCCCCTCAATACGGTGCAGTCGTCCTGTCCCCTTTGCAGAAAAGCATCCCCAAAGAATGATGTTTCCACCTCCATGCTTCACGGTTGGGATGGTGTTCTTGGGGTTGTACTCATCCTTCTTCTTCCTCCAAACACGGCGAGTGGAGTTTAGACCAAAAAGCTCTATTTTTGTCTCATCAGACCACATGACGTTCTCCCATTCCTCCTCTGGATCATCCAGATGGTCATTGGCAAACTTCAGACGGGCCTGGACATGCGCTGGCTTGAGCAGGGGGACCTTGCGTGCGCTGCAGGATTTTAATCCATGACGGCGTAGTGTGTTACTAATGGTTTTCTTTGAGACTGTGGTCCCAGCTCTCTTCAGGTCATTGACCAGGTCCTGCTGTGTAATTCTGGGCTGATCCCTCACCTTCCTCATGATCATTGATGCCCCACGAGGTGAGATCTTGCATGGTGCCCCAGACCGAGGGAGATTGACCGTCATCTTGAACTTCTTCCGTTTTCGAATAATTGCACCAACAGTTGTTGCCTTCTCACCAAGCTGCTTGCCTATTGTCCTGTAGCCCATCCCAGCCTTGTGCAGGTCTACAATTTTATCCCTGATGTCCTTACACCGCTCTCTGGTCTTGGCCATTGTGGGGAGGTTGGAGTCTGTTTGATTGAGTGTGTGGACAGGTGTCTTTTATACAGGTAACAAGTTCAAACAGGTGCAGTTAATACAGGTAATGAGTTGAGAACAGGAGGGCTTCTTAAAGAAAAACTAACAGGTCTGTGAGAGCCGGAATTCTTACTGGTTGGTAGGTGATCAAATACTTATGTCATGCAATAAAATGCTAATTAATTATTTAAAAATCATACAATGTGATTTTCTGGATTTTTGTTTTAGATTTCGTGACTCACAGTTGAAGAGTACCTATGATAAAAATTACAGACCTCTACATGCTTTGTAGGTAGGAAAACCTGCAAAATCGGCAGTGTATCAAATACTTGTTCTCCCCACTGTATCTCACACAAATAATACTGCATTATGTAGCGAGTTCTTTGTTTTAAAGTCAATGCTCCGATTTGGCCCTGAAGTGCAGACGTCCATCTATCAACAGTTCTCCCTCGTGTCCTTTCCTCCTCTTTCTCCCTCTGTGCAGGCGTGATAACGTAGCTGCCCCGTGCTCTCAGGTCATTAGCCACGGGCCTTCGTAGTTTCATTAACGAGGGAAGGGAGCTCATCATTGGCCTACCTCAACTGACGAGGGTAATTAGTTAAGTAATAATGTGGAGCCGTAGTCATGGCTCTTAAATGCCCATTGATGACAGTCAGATCGGAAGCCAGGCTTTCCTCGCCTATTAGCAACACACAGAGATTGCAGGCCTCATCACTGAAACCACACACTGACATAATTACACGCATCACACTCACACACACATACACACACACACACGCTCTCTCTTTAGTGCCAGTGCCTAATGAAGGCATGTTGTATTTGGAGAAGTCCTGAGGACCTGAATACTGATTACGAGTGCTTGTTGGTTTATGTGTTCATTTTTGGAAAAGAGACAGCAGTGTTTGCTTTGCAATGTCTGAAGATTGTTAGCCCGCTCAAAGCGTGAAAATACAGCTTCCTTTTAGCGCTTTTGTTGACATATAAGGTCATTTGAAAGAATGGAAGCATTATCTTTAACAGATATCTGGATTTCCTTTATCTTTAGGTGATGAAATTCAAGGATATTTTCTCTTGCAGTTAACATCAAGGTCAACAGACTGTCATACAGCCACCTAGCTTGATGTGTTACATGCTGGCTGGATTAATTTACAAGAGCTCTGCCAGTTTTCGGAGGTATTAATTTTTAATTTGTGCGTTGACAATTAAGGCCCTATTTACGGCTGGTATTTAAGTGGATGACGCTAAATACAGGTGTAAACGGGGTCTAAAATGTTTTGAGCTTGTCCACTTTCGAACACTTCCAGAGGTAGTCGAAAACTCATTCGACCGGATTGCTTTCGTAGTGTAAACGCTCATGTGGTTGAATGTGTTCGAACAGCCACAAAAGACTGCCTACTGACTTAATGCGTAAACATTATGGGAAGAGCGCTAGCCAGACGTGATACTTTGTCGGCTGGAGACCCAAGTTTGATTTGAAGACAAAAAGGGACCAAGCACAATGTTCTCTCACCATTACTGATTTCTAACACGCACTCACAGCGTTCGGTCTTGCGCCTATCAGAGCAGAAACGAAAGCTGCTGCTCTTCTTATGTTTTCATATGTAAATTGCGTGAGCTTATTTTGTCCATTAGATCGAAAGATCTGAAAAAAAAAAACATACATTTACCACACATAGACCCTCCCCTCAAATAAATCAGGACAGAAGTGGTTGAAGTGGACAACAGAGACCAAAATACCAGGTGTAAATGAGGATGTGTCTGCCTCGTCTACTTGTGATCTGACCAACCAAAACGCATCTTAATACCAGGTGTGAACAGGGCCTAAAATGGACCATAAGATTATGCACATCACATAGATCTGTAGAAAGCTGACGTGTTAGAACAGCTGGAGTGGTGAAAAAGAAATAGACCAAAAAAAGGACACATTACAAGACAAAATTTTGACCCCTTGCACACATTCAAGGAGTTTAGTTATGTTTTATTGTTTTTTTTGTTGTTGTTGTTGTTGTTTTGATTTAATTTTAATTTATTTTTGTTTTGTTGGTGGTACAGTACACACTATTCACTAACTAATTTCTAACTACTTACATCACTTAAATCAGGGGTTTTCAAACTTTTTGAAATTTCAACTTTATTTTATTTCAACTTTATTTCAATTAACTAAAGTATATATGCAGCCCCTTGGGGGTGCTAGGATGGCAGCCTCTGTGTCATTCCCTTCCCTGACATTCATAGACATCACATACTTAAAACATGAACGTTTGCTTTTAGTCAGTTGAACTGAAGCTCCAGAGAAGAGCAGGCAAGCATCTGTAATATAAATGGACAAATAGAGGTTGACACGGTCAGGGCATATTGTCTACTATGCCCTACAAGAGCCCCTCATAGTGCTCATAGTCAATTTCAATAAGCCTTTCGTGTGCATTTACCCTAGGCGCCATGTGCATGATGGAGTGTGTATACATGCACCAGTAATCAGTCTGTCAAACATTACATACCCTCCCGGTCATCTGTGCTTTCATTGGGCTTAAAGAAGGCATAGTTGCATCTCTCAGGTGGTTGAGGCTTTGTTGACACATCGTGTGCACGATGCCGTGCACAATGTTAGGGTTGATATTTCTTACCGTGTCACTACCACAAACCCACGGATCCTTCATTCCAGAGCTGTACTTAATTTTGATGCTGGTGTTTGCAGTTGGTCTGTCACTCTTGACGCCCACTCTGTGTGTTCTGTCATGAGCAGACTCTTAACCGTGCATTGTGGAGGAGTGCGAAATGTCAGTCAGCACAGCAGGAAAATTATCAGTGGAAGGCGGCAGTGAGCTGGTTGGGGGCGCAGGGGGGTGATCAGGGGAAGTGCCCCGGGTAGAAATGGTTCAATGATGAGGACCAGATTGGAGTGGCAAGACGGTAGGGGAATGATGAGGAAACAAAAAAAAAACTCTTCTCTCCTCAAAAAAAAATCTTTTTTTTTTTTTGCCCGAAGACAGTACACGGCATGCTTTCGCAAACACACAAACATCAAAAACGCTTTCTCAAAAAAACACAGCGACATTAAGGCAGTAAATAACCGACTGAGATGCACAAACACTGTGATTTCACAGGCTGAACACAGGCTTTATTCCCTTTCATTTTTCTAACAAGTGATGTATTATCTTTGTGAGAGCTCCAATAGTTTATGTCTGCAAGGTGACACAAGCCAGATATGAACAACATTGTTCTGATGTCCTGTGGGGTGGACATTTGTAATAGTTGGACAGTTCCTTGTTGCAATAAGTGGTCTTATTAGTAGCTAGACCACTGAGACAACATCTCTTGTGCTCCATCCACAGGTAGAATGTAAGAAGGCCCAGCCGAAGGAAGTGATGTTTCCTCCAGGGACGCGGGGGAGAGCTAGAGGTCTGCCCTACACCATGGACGCCTTTATGCTGGGAATGGGCATGCTGAGTAAGTGTCATCTCAATTTCCTGCTTATAATTATTCATATATTAACACTGTCAATCACTGCTGTAATCTGATTATTGACTGGGATGCTGATTTAAAAACAGCATGAAACCGCATTCAGCCAATTTTACTTCTTTAATTTGATGTGTTCTTAGGAGAAAGTGGATATGCAGCCGGAAAAAAAATGTTATTTTATCCATTGGGATTTGATTGGATTGAACGTGGATATTACATATGGACCTTCACAGTGCTCTTTATATGACCAGTAATTGAAGTATAAGTAAAGTAGCTTCAGAAGCAAAGAAAGTTACATTTTCATAAAAAGACAAACATTTTGGAATAATGCACACCAATGAATCATGCAAAATAAGACCAGGAACGTTTTACAAAAGTAAAACGGGTCAAATTTTATTTCATGTTGACTTAAAATACCTTATGATTGGGTTTTGTTTCTCTAATAATTTGTAAAGAAAGCTTTCATTTATTCATCAATACGTTCACAAAAAGTTATCCTTAAAAACATGGATTTTATTTATAAAATATTATTAAAAATAAAAAAATGGAAATTTATATTTACTACATAATACTGTATGTACTGTATATAAAACAAGCATATCTTTGACTTAAATAGGATAGTACATTATATTTACATTAAATACAAATTAAAATTAAATATAAAACTGCATATAAATAGTAATATTGAATATTAAATATGTTTGTATTTTTTTTTTTTAAGGACACCTTTTTGTGTATATCTGAATTAGTTCTACATTATTATACACTATTATATATATGATTTTAGAGCAAATGTTGTTTCATGCTGACCTCAGAGACAAATGGTCACTTCAGAATGATACTTATAAATATGTCTCTTCAGGCTTTAAGCATAGATGCTGAGCTTGATGGTGTGGAACAAGTGCATCACTGTAAACTCAGAGAACAAAATGGCAACTCATAATGTTGGAACAGGCAGACAGGGAGAGGCAACAGCCCATTGAAAGAGCTCCTCGAAGAGAGCACTGGGACCAGAGCTCCGATGTTGGCACGGTGCTCGCGTTAACGTCGCCACGCTCTGCTAGCGGCTGTACGACTGCAATGGCAGTTGAAACTCCTCTCTATTTCTGCTGGGAGCCCTGCTTCAGAGTCTTCACGGATACGACACGTGCGTGCTATCAGAGAGACGACCACTGGAACCCGTCAAACACCAGAGCTGTCATCCCGACACTGGCAAGAGCTTGTCTTGACGTTTTTCTGTAGATTTGACGTGTGTCAAGAGGACAGGAAAGGTAGAATCAGACAAGAATACCCGCCTATCAGATTCCCCCCTCCCAAACTTCAGTCCCCCCCCCCCCCCCCAACCAGCTCCAGTGACAAGAGATAATTACTGTGAGATTGATCGTCTGCTAAAAGTAACTGAAGCAAATAAATCGTTTGATGCCTGGTGCAGAATGCGAATGGCAGCTAATGGGTGAAGCTGCAGGAGAGGTCGTCCTGCCCGTAATTTGACTTGATGAAACATCCTCGCCGGGCCCGCATGAAATATGCTATTGATATTCAGCCAGATCCGCTTCCAGCTCCACCAAATCCCTAACCGACCCTCACCAGTGCAGGGCTCCGCATTATAGTGCTAAATGAAGAGGAAAATGTAAGTAATGTTGAGTTATGAACCTATGATTTCAACAAACTGACCTCAAAGGAGGGCGAATTCATCGGTTATTCGGAGTATGTAAGAGCTCGTCGAGACCTCGCGCCGACATCTGGTGCCCCCTAGCATTTTAGTAGTCTATGATATCATTCGGCTTCACAGTGCCAACAGTGTGATGTCAGCTCAAGTTGACTCAAGTTGAGGTTGATGAAATTACGCCGCAAGTGGGTGTCATGAGCTTATTAGGGTTTAAAGCAGATCAGTGTTGAACAAACATAAATGGAGGAAAAGACGGAGACAGTGGGAGCAGAGAGCCGGTTAAAGGGGGTCGCGCTCACTCGATCGCAACACCGTCTTATCTAAATGAAATTGGAAAGCAGGACAGCGAAACATTCCTTTTGGTAATTTGCATACAAAAATCAACAAGGCTCATTATTTAAGGAACCTCAATTCCTTATGTGCCGAAATCTCATTAGAGCCCCGCTCTGAGCAACGGTGTTTACCACACCTAATCGAGCTATTTATCTTTATTGTGCTGGGCCTCATGTATGTTTGCTAAAATTAATACACATCTCAGCCAGCGCAAAGTGCAGCTTTACCAGATGGATAATTGATTTTACAGTGAATCGAAACTGTTGAGCCATAAAATGGGCACATTAGCATGCATATTAATAACGCAAATAAGAGGGCGAGGCCAACGCCACTAGGCCAGATTAAGTGACAGTCTTTATTTACAGCGTTGCCGGGAGACGGATGGTGTCTACTGTGGTGACGGCATGGCTTAATGAGTCTTCTACTCAGGCTCAGGTACCTGTCTTTCTCCCCCTTGCATTTAGTCTGGCTCAGTCTCCCGCGAGGAGACGTGACTGCGACATGCAGTCTTGCCACTTGTTATTGGACGTCAAAGGTATGGCGGTAAGGTGGTTCTGGTGCTGGTCTCATGGCATGCCCCTTTGTTCAGCCCACAGCTCGACTGGCTTAGCTCGGTCATTAAACGCAGTGGAGAGCCGTTTAGGTCTGGAAATTGAGCTAAATAGTTTTGACTAGGAGGTGGAGGAATGTCTCTGGGAAAAATTGGTTCTTACGTGGTTATTTTTTGTTTAGCTGAGCCAAAAGTGGCATAAAACATTTTTTGTTCAACTTCTGTTTGGTTGGTATTCTCACAAAAACAGCATTATTGTGAGCTTTTGTGTAAAGACTTCTCACTCTTCACAGCAGGCCATTATTCTTGGTTGAAGTTGTGGGTGTGGCTATTTACTTTAAGACTATTTTCACTCTTATTTATTTGCTTAGATGACATATATAAAAAAATATATATGTTATACTGTTTCACTGTAATTTTGATCAAATAAATGCTGCCTTGGTAAGCAAAAGAGACAAACAATTGTGAGAAACCCCCAATTTAATTTTGAACTGTAAGCCAATTGCTACAAGAGGCTGGATTGAGAGCTTATGTACCAGTAAAAAAAACATTTATTAGTTTTATAGTTTTAACACCTTGCATTTGCCAAAGAACATAAGGATTGGAGTATGGAAGATTAGAGCCGTGTTTTGCAGACCGACAAGTCAAAATGTAACAACCTTGCATTGGATGGTGTCAGGTATGTTCATAGGAAAAGACTGGAGTGTTTTAATGCAAAAATGCATGTGTAGCACCATTAAGCATGGCAGGGGAAACATAATGGTATTGCGGATTCATGTCTGCAGCAGGTGTTGGAAGGATCTACAAAGTTGCTGGCACTTTTTCCATCATGAAAACGATCCCAAACACACCACAAATGCAACAAAGTTGCACACAATAAAAGAGTGTTCATGCTCAGAATTTTCAAGTCATCAAGTGGCCTCCTTAGTCCCCTGACCTAAAATCCACTGAAAACTTTTGGGAAATTATATACCTGAATTGTAATAAGTCATGCAGGTCTTCCAGTGAAGCTCAACTTTGGGGAAAAAGTTAAGGAGGACAGAAAAGAATTTTAGCATGACACATGCACAAAGTTTAGTAAGTCAAGAAGAATGGCTGCTGTAATCAAAATATTAATAACTGATTACATTGTAGTCAATGCATGCTTTGTTTCCTGTGAGCTTTTTTTGTTTTTCTATGCATTATTTGCACCTGAGTCTCTGTTCTGCATGCGTCCTGGAAGCACTGCTGATTTCTCTCTTCTGCGTCTTGTTCTCATAGGTGTTGGCCCTACCAGTATGTTAATCCCCTACTGTCAACAGAACCCCATCCCTCTACATTTAAAAAGTAATCTCTTTAAATGTCACAGGAAAAGCCCATGTCATGTATATTTAGTCTGGGCGTCTGGCATTTGCTCCTCCGTAAGAGTAGAGTACACAGAGCCGCTGTAGTCTCGAGAGGGACGGAGAAGCCCAGATATTAAGGCTTCGTAAACACGATACAGGACTTGGAAGGAGCAAAGTTAAAGATGGCCAACTTACTGCAGAACATTCAAGCATGTATTTCAGAGGCAAGATTGCAAGGTGAAGGATGGAGACTGGCATATCCTGAAAAATTGTCATTGAGTTTCAATGTTTTACCCAAAAATGCAAATTCTGACACTGTCAATCAAATCTTTATGACTTTGTTCTGCAGAACACAAAGTAAGATACTCTTCTTGTCAGTGGGTTTCAGTGTTACTTTGGACCCCACTGACTTTGTCAAAAATAGTTGAAACATTCTTCAAAATGTCCATTTCATTGTTCAGAATATCTTCTTCCGTGTTTCACAGAAGACAGAAAGTCATACAGGTTTGGAATGGCATGAAGTTGAGTAAATGATGACCAAATTTTCTTTTTTTTGGGTGAACTGTCCCTTTAAGGTAAATGGGTTCTGCAACATTTTTCCCATTACTTTAGGCAGTAGAGTATTTAATACTTTTATCCCTTCCTCCTCCTCTCTCTGATTCCCTCAGAATTGAACTTTCCTCAAGAATGGTCTTTGATTTTAAAACTGACTCTGTGGTTTACATAGCATTTACCGCAAACGGCACAAAAAGCCTCCTTTCAGAAGCAGTCAATAACGACAGAAAACTTCATAAAAGCAAGTTATTTCTTTTAAGCCTCTACTATAGCGCTGACCCTCACCAAAGAAACTTTGACAGGATCAATATCTTCACATAGACTACTTCCCACCAGTCTGCCTCTGCAATGTCAAACTGAATTGATCCGAGTTATGTCTAGCCTAACTTGCGGTGGAGTATATTTATTCTCTTCACCAACTCACATTTGTGGCCCTGAGCCAAGGATAAGCCACTAGCGATCATTTGGTGCAAGCTCGCACTGTGCGCAGCCAATAACTATTAGCAAGATCTTTCAGGTGTGTTTGGGAGGGAAGAAATGGGACTGATGGCAAATAACTTTCTGTAGGGTCCTAAAGAAGGTGACGGCACAATAGAGTCTATATATATATATATATATATATATATATATATATATATAATATATAATATATATGATTATAGTAGCCTGCTCCCTCAGGCATTCGCAGCAACAGTATGGCTGATATGTTCGATTGCATTGGAAACCGTTTTTTCCTTCTGTTTGAAAGCTGGCCAGATAATTAGTGTCTAGGCTCACATTGTAATAAGCCATGTGACAGAATAAGAACAATGGGTCTTTGGGCTCTATCCTGGTAAAGAGGGACACGCGGTGGGCCGCTGCTAAATGCTGGCAGTGAGACAACTTCAGCATGTGCATTGGGTCGCATCCCACTTTTTCTTAACAGCACGAGCAGGATGCGTTCCAGCGTTGTAAACGCTGCTGATGGCGTGTTTTCGCCTCGCTCCCAAACAAGATGTATTTCAGATAATAAAATAGTCAAGGGGAAGCCAGCTCACTCGCCCGAGCGTCATTAAAAAGTTCTGCCTCAGCAAAGACGACGAGAGGTGAAGAAAAAAAAAAAAAAAACAGATTGAGGCCTTAGCATGCTTTTGCAGCATTTCGCTCTACTTTCGAATGACTTCTGCAATCGCTCAATCATATTCGTGCCATCCTGTCAGTATTAGCGCGCAGGAGGCTGAGGCTGCGCGGCACGGAGGGACTTTAATCCGTGATGTCCTGCCACAACTATCAGCCTGCCATTGTCTTGCGCTGTCGTGTCCTTCATGATCGATTAGCCCGGGCTATAAAAGAAGGGTTATCGATCAATGACAGTGGAGAGGTGAGAAAAAAAGGAGGGAGGGAGAGAGATGACAGCCGCAGACATGTCCGTTCCCTCAGCATGGGGAAAAAGAGGGATGAGCCCCAGGGAATGAAGCGAGATTGTGTCTTGTGATGTTTATGCTGTTCATCACTGCAAACTGAAGTTCGCTAGCCAGCTAATCTGTTACATTGCGGCCTTGCGGGGAGGGCTGCGGTTATGTGGTTAAAGAGAAGCTGTTTCCACTTGCTTCTTGTGTGTATGTGTATTTTAAATGGCATACTGATTTATTGGTGTGATAGGGAAGCTCTGGGCGGTCTGAGCAGTTTATCACATCCCTGGATTTTCTTCTCTCCCTTCAGGTTATCCAAACATTGTAGCAACGTATGGCCGCGGATACACTGGTTTCGCCCCAAGCTACAGCTACCAATTCCCTGGTAAGTTCCATCTTGTTAAGCTCTGTATGGTGCTTCTCTCTCCTGCTGCTGTCTGGTAATGGCCTCCCTGCTGACCGGCAAACTCACAAACATCAACACGCACCCATCCCTGCCTCTCGCTACACCCCAATGCTGAAAAACTTTACCGTGGCACTTTATACTTAAATACACATTCACATGCTCAAACAGTATACATCTTGATGTACAAAGACACACATATTGCCTCATTCAGCCCCCCTGCTGAACCCCCACATCCACATGCTTGTAGCTTTACAGATAACACTGCCATACGAGATGCTTTTAAAATCCGTAGGAGCTACAAACGAGCCCATGGCCTTCTCATTTCCGCGCCTTTCACAGATAATTCATACGTTCAACTATACAATACAATTCAGCAAATCGCTAAAATCTTGACTCAGCAGGGTTTTAGGCCATCCTGACAAAGACATGTCTTTTTTGTCTGGAATAAATGTGATGCAGCAAAGCAGCTCTATTATTTCATGGCTCAGCTCTCAGAACTGGCCTTTGGTAACCTGATGGTCCGAAACAGAATAAAAACGTGCATAGTATATCTTATCATGTTCTGCTCAGTGGTTTATCTGGTAATACTGAGTGTACATAATTTGACACATTGTAGCTAATACTGTCAGTGCCCAGTGAATCTACTTTAATTGCACCTTATGTATTTCTGATACATGTTTGTTTTTGCATCTCTGCTGATAAAAAAGAGGTCTGGTTAGCTGGTTTAACCTGGTCTATCTGGTCTCACAGTCTGTTGATTTATTTTATTTTATTTTTTATATATAATATATTTATATATATAATTTTTTTTTTTTTTTATTATTAATTTTTATTTTATTTTTTTATTACTTTTAGGCAGACCTGGTTTAGTGGGTGGACCCATTTGTTTGTCACACTGGTTTTCCAATGTGATACCTTTGTTAAAGCCCAAAAACCAGCAAACAAGTTTAGACTGGTCCAAGCAGTTTTATTGTCATTTTCAGCAGAGAAAGTACTAGTCTATGTATTTATGTCTGCTGCTTGATGCTTTGCATTAATGTAATAATCATGCATGAAATAATTATAGAATTATAGGAACTTCAAATGACAAATTTCAAAGCGACAAATTTTGTGCCGCAATTGATCGTCAGCTGTACGTATACTGCATATGTAGCCTCCCTCATCTCCATGCAATCAGAGTAGCTTCAAGAGGGGTTGCAACCTTATTTATGTGCATAAATTTTTCACGTTTGTCAGTTGCTCAGAGGCCCTCATTGGCGATGAAATTCTTCTGTTGACATGGCTGTTAAGCGTAAAGGTGGCTGTTTGTTGCATCAAGAACACTTAGTCGTCTTCTCCTTTGATGCCAGCGCAAAAAAAAAAACTCAAACAATTTGTACAGGCGTCCCAAACTAACCGCCGAGCACAGACAGAATATTCCAGTGGCGACTTAGATAAATAAATTGGGGGGGGGGGGGGGGGGTAATGGATAATGAGGAAGTGTAAATTGGCAGGCGCTTGAGGAAGAGCTGCTGTGACTAAGCCTGGTTACGGGGATTAAAACATCATTGTAGGCTCACTCTCTTTGGCGAGGAGTCTTAGCCTAGTGCCATGTTAGCAACAGTTCTAAGTCTAGCAACGTAGCTAAGTCTCCCTTAGAAATATACGTGTAGGCCTATATCTAAACGCTAAACTCCCACCTGACGCTAAAAATAACTGAACGAATAAACACATGCCGGTCCGCCCATGCCAAAATCCTCATAACACTAGCTGAAAAGCAATCGAGTGTATCGAATGCATATTTTTAGTGATATTGACCCTGGATATAGAGCTGAAGGTCTTGCTGGCATATGACTCACTGGAAAATAGGCTGCAAACCGCTTGACTTAAACTGCAGTTCTAGTGCAAAAAGCCTTTTTTCCCTTCGTTCATTTAATCCCCCAGCTTTTCTTGTAAAATGATCTGCACAGTGCCACTCCAAAAGGGTCCCCTCACTCTTCCATTTCAGATGTTGTCAATGACCTTGGTGTTGAACATATAGGGTGAAAAAGCTTTTTTTTCCAGAATGCTTGTAGCACCTGGGATTTACTATAAGCTCGGTTGCAGTGAAGGTTAAAAATTGACTGTTGAAAAGAGAAAAGGTAATTTTTTTTCAAGGCACTTCTTGTAATCCGCACAGGTGACTGGATTTGTAACAGGTCACAGGGGATGGTGCACATTTTCTCAGTCTGTGCATGTATGCAAGTTACCGTGTTACTGTGTTGATTTTAATGAAAACAAGAACCATAAATTGCTTATCAATGGCACTCGGGTGAAAATAAAGCCCTGTAATGCTACAGTATGTGCGTATGATCGATATACAGCGTATGTACCTTTCTAGTCCTCCTCCGGGAACAATTTTGATCACGGATGGATTTAGTGTTTTCTTTGCCCCAAAGACATACAGGCATAAACAACCAATGGTGCTATGGCAGAGCTCCTGAGCAAGTGTTGCTGCTATTGTCATTTTCATACCAACATCCTCTGGTAGATAAGATAAGAAACAGCTGACAGGATCAGGCCACCTTCACTGTTATCTCCCCCTTCACCAAGACACATGCACACACACATTGTTCTTATTTTTATGAGACTGAAAAGGGAGTTTCAGAGGCTATAAATCCATGAGAAGCACATCCAAAGCTCGGTGTCTCTCCTGCAAGTCTGTGGATCCATCAGACTTTCCCCAAGCTGTGAGAGAAGATCTTCTCATTTTGCGTTAAGTCTGTAGATTAAGGTTGCATCGATCCAGAGGAGTGCAAGTAGAGGTGGTCTTATCAAAGATCATTTTTTAGTACGACTTTATTGTCATTTTGCGTTTAGTTTATTTCTGTGTGATCTCGCCCGGTGCTAGGCGTCAACCGCTTTTGGTTTGCCAAGCGGCGAATCATCTCTCCTCATCTCTTTTCCTCCACGATTTCTGGCATTTGACATGGCTGGTGCTGATGAGAACTGAAGGATGTTCCAACATCAAGGTCGCCTCCCCTCTCAGCCCAGTCGGAACAAACAACGTGTTAAAACACCATCCTTTAGCTCTCATTCCTCCATTTATCCCTCTGTTCTCCTCAGGAGGACAAAGAGGGAGGGCTGAAATTGATGCTTCACTTTTGATTAGGGCCCAATCAGTTATGCAAACACAGAGGCTGTCAGGGACAGGGCCCCTCTCTATTCTCCGCTGGCCCCGTCATACAGATAACACGACCAGGCTCGCAGGATATTGGAGTGCAAACAAACAAATAAAGATGCTGCTTTGGCTGACCAGAGAAACTCTTTGTGTGGGAGGCGAGGGAGATGGAGAAGAGGAGGAAATTGGGAGATGACAGAAAGGAGCGAGCGGCACTTGCTGAGGGGAAGGTATGATATGAGCCCTGCCCCGCTGAGCTTGGCAGCACCAACAGACTTTAGGAGAGTGGCACAATTTCTTCTCTTTGACCCATTGTAAGGAGAGGATTATAAAAGGAGGAGAGAACGAGACAGACAAAGTGGATGAATAGGCAACAGTGAAGTCTCCTGCAGCTGTGCTACCCCATTCAGCTCTTCACCCAAATTAGCTCTAATTGAAAAGGCTGCTCATTAACTCAGTAGGCACGAGGCAAACACATTCACCACGTTACATGCTCAAAACGGGGACCGCTGAGCCGGACACACACTCGCCGCACACACACACACACACACACACACGGCTCTTAAAAACGCATCCTGCCGCTTCATTTAGGGATAACTCTTGACTGACGTTGGCTGCGGCGGGCAGATGTTGTGTGTGTTTACGGAGTAAGCGGCGTGCATGGTGGCTGAGGTCATTTTGGAGGTCGCCTTGTAGCAATAGATTAGACAGCCTGTCTCATGCGCCTTGCCTGCTGTAATCACGCTGATGACTCATCTGCTGTTCCCCACAGTCAGGCTGAATCCCTGTCATATACCACTCTGCACTGCAGAGGCGGTTTAACCAGTACAGGTTTAATTATCAGCTTGTATCAGATCCACAACTCAGACATTAGACTTTAGGGAAGCACTGCAAAATGTCACATGACACAGCACAATCACAGTCAATCAAAGCATATTTTATTTTTAACTTACAGTTAAGTAGAGAGAGGCAATTTGAACCGGTGAGACAATTTCACAACTCAGTGTTCTATAGCTCATCGTTTGATATGGTTAGTTAAAGCTGCAGTCTGTAAGTTTTGCCTCTTTGTCACCATCTCTGTTTGAAACCTGCAATTGCAATTATTTGTGGAATTATCATCTTTACATGGGTTGTGCATCGTCACGGCTCTTTAGCGCGGATGATTCTAATGTTTTGAGGAGTATGTGTGGCTGTCAGTCACCACACCGGTGTGGATACTGTACTTCGGAATCACAGATTCTACATCTTGGAAGTATGACCAAAATAAGAATTTTCACCGGAAAATGGCATCTGAACAAGTAAGTAACATGTCTGGCACTTTTGTTCTGTTCAACTGAGGTAAGAAGCATTACAATAAATCGCGCTACCAACTATGATTAAATCTAACGATCGCTTACCTCACATCACATCAAACCATGCAAATTATTATTATTATTGTTATACTTTGTTCCAAATTGTTAGTTAACAACATCCGCATTGCGTGACTACGTGTATTTAGTGTGTATTAGCGTTACCTGTAGATTTAAATTTCTGTACATTCTAATCTTTTGCTTTTGACTACGGGTGAATCTCCAGTTCCATGATTGTCATTTGGAACTTTCTGGATTACAATCCCCTATCAAAATGATAAATTTAATTATTCCAGCTGCTGTGAGAAAAGGTTATAAATGATCTGCCACCTGTAGCATCCTCACATGCGATATAGCCTACTGGCCGGACTCCTCCTTTATGTAAACAGACGTGACGTAATGACGCAAAGACGAACGGCGGCATGCTCAAATTTCCCGCGGAAACCCTCCAGTACCACTCAAATTAGTACACATTATTACAAGCTTACCTTTGTGAATCGGGCTACGTAAGGAGAACACTGGCTGGTTATGTACTTGCTCAAAAATTGATTTGGGAAAATTTTTAACCAAAAAAAGTTACGGACTGCGGCTTTAAGACAGAATTTAAGACAAACCTTCCTTTATTGATTTTGCCACAATATTCTCACAATTACACAACACAGTGCCCTAACCAGATACAACGCAACAGCTGGTTTTTGTCCTAACCTACTACATCAAGCAACAAGCTACAAAACATTTTGTAATTTTCCTGGTTTCTTTCATTTTAATTTACATTTATATAGTGTTTTTATTTTGTTATTTTTTTTTATATTGTTTTTTTTTTATTAATTGTATTTTTACTTTAGTTTTATCTTGTTGTTTGTTTTACTTTTTGATATTTTATTTTATATATTATTTTATTTTTTATTTTGTTTTTATTATATTATTTTGTTTGTTTTTTTATTGTATTTTTGTTATTATTTTGTTACATTATAATGTTTTTATTTTATTATATTACGTTATTTTGTTATTATTTTGTTAAATTGTATTATGATTTTTTTTAAATCATTTTTATAAACTTTATACTTAAAAATAAATGTAAGATTAAAGTTTGGTAGTATCCCACTAACTTATAATAGAATGAAAAATACTTCAAAATAATTGTCAGCGATGATGCTTTTCCTGGCCTGCCTGCTTCAGCTAATAGCCACTTCCTGACATGTCAGCTGGAGCCACTTCTCACTGTCTCCCATTCCTCTGGCCAGATCATTTTTGCAAAACTTTAGCACTGCACATATGTTGCCTTACAAGCACTAGTGTGTCCCTAAGGAAATGTGAATTCTGAAATTCTTTGCAGCACAGCCTAGAAAATGTATGGATAGATGTACATTACAATACAATTAGATTAGCATCAGCCCCCTGCCATTTCTGTCTGTCGTACTAACCACAGATCTGCCCCCTCTTTCATGGTCATCAATGAGAAGTCCAGTGCCCTCAGATGAGCTTCTTAAAGAATCTGGCCTGATGAGTGGGTGACTTTGCCTTCCCCCCCTGGAATAATCCCTGTTCCCCTCTACCAGAGATATAGTATTTGTCTGGCCAGTAATTGCCCTCATCAAGGAGGCGGCCAGTGGAGGAGACCTGTCCCTGGGACTCAGTCTCATTATATGTGCTCATGCTGATGGCAGTGATTGGACCTGAATCCAGGGGGCCAGGAAGCCGCGGGGGAGGTGGGCTGGTTTGCTCTAGCCGTATGAGGTCTCACTGATGTCTAGGCAGGTTCTGACATTAGCAGGCCGACCAGATCCGGATCTTTCAAATCCCTGATGCCGTGATCTTCAGCGGAGTGACAAAGTTCACCACTCGTGCATTGTTCACCCTTTTGATCGTTTGGAATTGAACTTTAGATCCTGAATTAAGATCCTGTTTGCTGAGAACATGGCATTACACATTTCTTTATTTAACTAATGGGCTGGTTTCCTCACTGGACATATATCAATACGACATTCAGAAGTGGTGACTTAGCCCTTTGCATTCCCTGTTGTATTCTTAGGCAGTGACTTGCGTTTTATTAGCTAAAGCCTTACCAGTAATTTTTATGCAGCGGTGTCAGACTGTTCTTTTACTCTATTTGTTCTGTGCACCAGAACGGTTATGTATTTTTCTTTGCTGCTCATTACTGCTTTGAAAAATGTCTCTCTTTTTGAGTGGTTGTAGGTTTTATTGCCTCGTGTAAAGTGGCGTCTTCTCTGAACTGCCTCCCCTGGCGCAGCTTCTTCCCCTGGGTACAGTTGCATACGTCTTCCTCCAACCCCTCCATCCCCCATTTTCCCTCTCAGAGGCTCTCTTTACACCTGGCATTAAGATGTGTTTTGGTCGATCGGATCACAAGTGGATCACGCTAAATACAGGTGTAAATGGGGTCTAAAACGTTTTGATCTTGTCCACTTTCGGACACTTCCAGAGGTAGTCGAAAACGTTATTCAGCATTTGAATGGATTGTTTTCGTAGTATAAACGCTCGTGTGGTCGAATGTGTTCGAACAGCTGCAAAAGACCACCTACTGACCTAATGCATAAACATTATGGGAAGCGCCCTAGCCAGACAGGATTTAAACTTTGTCAGCTAAAGACGAAAACGTACCAATCACAATGTTCTCTCAACATTCCTGATGTCTTGCTGCTATCAGAGCAGAAACTAAAGCTGATGCTCTCCGTATGTTTTCCCATCATCTCCAGGCTTGTTCACATGTACATTGCGTGAGCTTATTTTGTCCATTAGTTCAAAAGATCTGAAAAAACACATACATTTACCCGCCCATAGACCCTCCCCTCGAAGAAATCAGGACAGAAGTGGTTGAAAGTGGACAAGGTTTAATGACTAGGTTTAATGACTAGCCTCGCTTGTAAGGTTGATATACACTTAGCTTTTGTTATACATCCTTTGCTAATGTCACATCTTTTGTAATATATAGCACCCAGCCATGTGGCTGTTTTGTGATGGTATTCAGAAAGCCCTTCTGGCCTATTTTATACAGGCCTGAGATGATGGATGTACTAGAGAAATCTGGTCATGCCTTCTGCCTTCAGAAATTGCTCTATAAGATGCACTATTAGTCAGACACAGCTTCACACCTTGTATGTGATGCTCTCTTTGGCCGTTCATATATTCCAGTGTTTTTCCCTTTAATGTGCTTTTCAGATCAATGAACACATTGCTTGTGTATTTAACCTCTGATCGTGAGTGGACCATTCTCACACTTTTCAAAGTGGATATAAAGGTAATCATAATTCTTGCAAACTTACTTTCCACTATATTATGTGGTATTTTATTGAATTGTATTAAATTGTTTTGTATTATATTTTATTATACTGACTGGATTTAGGTGTTCTATGTGGTTGCTAGGGTCTTCTGTGTGTTTTTTGTGCTTTCTGTTAGGGCTCCTCGATTATGACAAAAATTATAATCATGGTTATTTTGGTCAATATTATAATGCAGATTATTTCATACGATTATGAGTGGGGGATATGACCAAAACCTTATATGAGTAATTTAGTTAAAAAACCTAATTACAAACAATAGGACAAAGATACAAACGAAATAAACAGTGCTTTGTTTTTCATGCAAGTCTATATCAGTATAGTATTCAGCTAATAGCTTAGGCCTTCTACAGAAATTGAATAATCAAATGTAAAGTAAAACAGCATATAGTCTTTACTATAAGAATTAAACTTGCTTTGATTCTTATTAAAGCTACAGAAGTTATTCAGTCAAGAACAGTGAGTGATTCTCTTGTTTTCTTTTGTTGTTTGATTAACATTAGTGACAGACACAAAGACTTTATATATATATATATATAGAAAGACGGTGCACTTAGGTTACAATGAATGGGAGAAAGTGCAACGTGCAATATGGCGGAATAAGTCTCGCCTTCTAAATAAAAGAGCCAATCACTGATTGATAAAGTCATCGCGTCACTTCAGCTGCTGTTAGAAGCTCCAGTTGCTATAGAAACAGTCATTGTCCTGCGATGCGTGCTTAGGACTGCACATGCTTATTGGCTTGTCCAGCCTGAAAAATAAGCCTTTTTAATGCTATTTGAGTATAAGAATGCACATTTATGAGACAATTGTTGTCAGATTTCATTGTTGATTTCAAATATGAAATTTAATTGTATAATATTGATAAACAGCTTTGGAGAACTTGATGTTAAATATTCCCGATCCGATACTTGTATTTTCTCAGGTGCGCAAATGTAAAAAATTATTTTATATGTACAATAAGCAGAATAATTGCAACAAAAAGAAAAAAGAAGTGGAGATAAGGTTAGAAAGCATGAACCTCGCTGTGTCAGAATGGCAGTCTGTCAGTCAAGTCCGAAGCAAGACGCAACCCAAAGCGACGCGTTATGGTAACAACGTCTCAGATAGTCTGTAAAAAAAATTAAAATAAACAGTAAATAAATGACTTTATGTTTCTAATATGCTAAACACGTAAGCTCAAACGTAATACCGATCCTTGAAATCAGCTTGGGACATCCCTAGTTTTTTAGGCTGTTCTAGGTGATTGCTGTGCGGTTGCTAGAATATTCTGGGTGGTTATGTGGTTTCTAAGGTGTTCTGGGTGGTGCCTTGACAGTTTCAAGGGGGTTCTGTGTGGTTGCTAATGCTATAGTTTAAGGTGTTTGCAAGAGTGTTTTGTGTGGTTGCTAGGGTGTTCTGGGTGGTTGCTAGGCTTCAAAAGACCCTGACCCCAAGTCTAGTATTACAAACCCGATTCCAAAAAAGTTGGGACACTGTACAAATTGTGAATAAAAAAGGAATGCAATAATTTACAAATCTCATTAACTTATATTTTATTCACAATAGAATATAGATAACATATCAAATGTTCAAAGTGAGACATTTTGAAATGTCATGCCAAATATTGGCTCATTTTGGATTTCATGAGAGCTACACATTCCAAAAAAGTTGGGACAGGTAGCAATAAGAGGCCGGAAAAGTTAAATGTACATATAAGGAACAGCTGGAGGACCAATTTGCAACTTATTAGGTCAATTGGCAACATGATTGGGTATAAAAAGAGCCTCTCAGAGTGGCAGTGTCTCTCAGAAGTCAAGATGGGCAGAGGATCACCAATTCCCCCAATGCTGCGGCGAAAAATAGTTGAGCAATATCAGAAAGGAGTTTCTCAGAGAAAAATTGCAAAGAGTTTGAAGTTATCATCATCTACAGTGCATAATATCATCCAAAGATTCAGAGAATCTGGAACAATCTCTGTGCGTAAGGGTCAAGGCCTGAAAAACCATACTGGATGCCCGTGATATTCGGGCCCTTAGACGGCACTGCATCACATACAGGAATGCTACTGTAATGGAAATCACAACATTGGCTCAGGAATACTTCCAGAAAACATTGTCGGTGAACACAATCCACCGTGCCATTCGCCGTTGCCGGCTAAAACTCTATAGGTCAAAAAAGAAGCCATATCTAAACATGATCCAGAAGCGCAGGCGTTTTCTCTGGGCCAAGGCTCATTTAAAATGGACTGTGGCAGAGTGGAAAACTGTTCTGTGGTCAGACAAATCAAAATTTGAAGTTCTTTTTGGAAAACTGGGACGTCATGTCATCCGGACTAAAGAGGACAAGGACAACCCAAGTTGTTATCAGCGCTTAGTTCAGAAGCCTGCATCTCTGATGGTATGGGGTTGCATGAGTGCGTGTGGCATGGGCAGCTTACACATCTGGAAAGCCACCATCAATGCTGAAAGGTATATCCAAGTTCTAGAACAACATATGCTCCCATCCAGACGTCGTCTCTTTCAGGGAAGACCTTGCATTTTCCAACATGACAATGCCAGACCACATACTGCATCAATTACAACATCATGGCTGCGTAGAAGAAGGATCCGGGTACTGAAATGGCCAGCCTGCAGTCCAGATCTTTCACCCATAGAAAACATTTGGCGCATCATAAAGAGGAAGATGCGACAAAGAAGACCTAAGACAGTTGAGCAACTAGAAGCCTGTATTAGACAAGAATGGGACAACATTCCTATTCCTAAACTTGAGCAACTTGTCTCCTCAGTCCCCAGACGTTTGCAGACTGTTATAAAAAGAAGAGGGGATGCCACACAGTGGTAAACATGGCCTTGTCCCAACTTTTTTGATGCCATGAAATTTAAAATCAACTTATTTTTCCCTTAAAATGATACATTTTCTCAGTTTAAACATTTGATATGTCATCTATGTTGTATTCTGAATAAAATATTGAAATTTGAAACTTCCACATCATTGCATTCTGTTTTTATTCACAATTTGTACAGTGTCCCAACTTTTTTGGAATCGGGTTTGTATATTTTAGTCCCTAGATGTAGCTCTGCCCCTCTTTCAATGTTAGTCTGTCTACTTATTATTAGTCTATCTACTTCACTGTGTGAAAAAAGGCAATATGTACACATAAAACGTAAACATAGTTTGTGATTTAAGGTATCATTCATGTCGATAACATAAATGTTCAAATCAGCATTTCTTTCAGCGCTTATGGTCCTGGATGACACGAGTGTAATTGTTCTGTAACCATCATTGAATGTGGTAAACGGTTGCCTTCACCACGCTCCCCTAATCTAAATAATCACAGCTAAATTCACACCTTTCTGCCACAAGCAACTGAACCCCTACAACCAGCGTTGACCCATGATTCTCACACCTGTAATTCCCAAAGCCACACACTCCGGAGCGGCGACACATCTCGTGTCTCCTTCACCGTCAGCACCCTCATTAGTCGTAAATGTGAGAAGGAGGGCGTAATACAGAGGAGTTCTCTGCTGGCGAACGCCACTCAGGCATTTGGAAGCCTCATTGCCCAAGCTCCCGGCAGTCTTTGATAGCTCTGCAGAAAGGCCCTTTTGAAAGTAATACAAGTCAAGGGCTTCTACTAGAGAAGTATGACTCACCTCTCGTTTGCCAGATGAAAAGATGGTCGGCGAGATTGCTCTTTTCTTTTACCCACCTTTTTTTCCTAAGCATTTTAGCACTTGCATTTTTTGCTCAATTCATTTCTTTCTTGAATGTCTTTTATAATGGCTATGTCAACTAATAGTGCTTTTTGAGTGTGGTTCAAAAGCAAGGGCATGATTCCTGTTCTTTGATTGTTTCATTAGGGGTTTAAATGATGTTCTGATACATTCAATATCAAATTCATCAGATGTATTGCCATTTGTGTTTTAATGTTAGCAGCCCCACTAATCTCATTTAATGGCCATTATGACTTAAAATCATGATCGACCATGTCTAATTATTTAAAGTCTATGAGTCACAGATTCAGCAAAGAAAACAAACGGTGCGCGGTCCAAACTGGAGCGTCTCCAGAGGACTGCTGGCAAGAACAAACAGGCATTAGCGATCGTAAAATAAAAATTGCATATTCATAAAATGTACCGAGAAGACTTCAGGAGGCAGAGAAAAAGGGGAAGTGAGAGGACAGCAGGAGGAAATAGCGTGGGGGGGAGAGAGAGAGAGAGAGAGAGAGAGAGAGAGAGAGAGAGAGAGAGAGAGAGAGAGAGAGAGAGAGAGAGAGAGAGAGAGAGAAAGAGAGAAAGAGAGAGAGAGAGAGAGAGAGAGAGAAAGAGAGAGAAAGAGAGAGAGAGAGAAGGGGACGAGTGAGGACGGCATCTCCTTCAGGGCTCCAGGGTGGAACAGATGTGTCCTTGTCCCTACTCCAGGCCAATCCGGCCCAGCCGAGCACGGCCACTGACAGAGCAAACAGGCTGGAAAAATGGGTAAAAGTGGAAAGCTAAATATTGGCGTTATGTCCTCGGTAATAGAGAGGCCATGAAATTGATTTGATTCTGCCAAGCTGTTCCTGGGGGATAACACTCACCCCTCCACCCCATGCACCCCCCTCAGCCCGCCGACCCTCTTCAGGAACAAAGCACTGACGAGATGTGTGAATTAACCTTCTTAATTTGCGCTTTCTGAGTAGGTAATTTGTTTCCAGAACTTTCTAGATCTCTAGCACACAGGCATCCGCATATAATATTGACATCAAAGAAATGATTGTGGGGTGGAGAGGTACCCACTCAGAAAAAAAAAGTAGAGTTCAGCAGCACCGCAATTAACGCCGGTATTGACGGGACACAGCAGGGTGCATGTTTACCATTGTCTGAGAGATGTTTTACTCGTGTCAAGAGCCGGTTCTTTTCTGAAGAGACTGATAAGTGGGACTAAAACTAATATTTACAGTACATGAAATGCAGCCTCTCAGATGAGACCAAAATACCTCTCATTTTGATGTTGTGGAATTAACTTCACGCTTAAAAGGGTAGTTCACCTACAAAATTAAACACTTCTCTCATCGTTTACTCACCCTCATGTCGTCCCAAAGCTGTATGACTTGCTTTCTTGTGTAGAACATAAAAAGAAGGTATTTTAAAAGTCAGAGGGGTCCAAGCAATATCAGGGTGAGAATTATTTTTGGGCAAACTATCCATTTAAGTAGTTCACTTTTAGTAATTCGTTATTCGCTATTACCTGAAAAGTATTGATCAGAAATAATTTGATAAAAAATATATTGTTAGAGTATTATGCATGGAGCTGCTGCCTTTACTTTTTATATAAAGTAATGCATTTGTTTTATGTTCTGTTTTGAAGCAGTACTTTTGGCTGTGGACAACATAAGTAAATGAATGTGCATCAATTGTACCATGTTTCCTACCAACGCTGTATATAAGTGATGTATTTTCACACATACACATCTGTCGTAATCTGTTTGCTTTGTGATTGTCAGGTTGTCTCATACATCCAGCATATTCAGGGTTTCTGCTTGCTCTTTCAGAGATGCTGCGAAAACACATTGTCAAAGTCGATGGTGATGCTCCCAACTGGAAGCAACTGTTTCATTTTGAATAAGAGTCATCAATCGACAGGCGCTAGAAATTGCATTGTTGGCTGAAATATTTAACACTAGCTGCTATATAGGCTTTACTTTAATTTATCTGGATGTTAAGCGCTCGGTCCCATTGTTCAATTCTACAGCTAATCTTGTCCTAAAGACTCCTATTTGATTAGGCATTAGCAGCACATGAAAGGTTATTAAGGCCACTAATATGAGGGTTTGGAGGGCGTCTGTGCTGAAGAATAGGAGGGAACCCGTAAGAGACAGGGCTAATTACCATCCATCCTTCTATGTGAACCCAACCATCTGCCAGTGTCACCCACTTATTGTCTATTGGCTTTCAATCATGAACGGACCGCTGCAGCCAAAGATGTGTGTTTTAATTAGAGAGCTGCTCTATAATTATATTTATATTATAATAATGACTTTGACGAAGCGTTTGAGTGGATGTCCTTCATTGTTCACTAAAATGATAATATTTAATTATGATGTTTGAACACTGCAGATTTGAGCAAGCTGAGTGGTTCTCTGTCTCTTTGACATGCACACGTGGGCACGCCACCCAAGCGGCAACCTCCCCCAATTTCTTATGAAGCCAGTACGGAAGTGACTTAAACTGCAATTCATCGGCTGGCCGCCAGGGACAGACTCCAAAAAGGAGCAGAATCTCATTGAGCCCCATGTTAAAATGCCCAACTTTACAGCAGAAAAAAACATGTTTACAGCCTGGTACAAATTGTGGTTTTGGTCTATACGGCTAATTTTGCCCTTCATGACAACTGTGAGGGGGGTGAAATTTTTTTTATAACTCATTCGTTTACATTATATAAAGCCTTAAAGTTCTGCATAATTAAGGGCGTGGCCACTTTGAGTGACAGGTGGATTGCCGTTTGTCTGCTGTCTGTTAGTCATTACGTCACCTCAGCTCCACCCACGTCCTGTCTCTTTGCCCATTTTCTGTTATCCGGGAGTGACGCGCGGTGACGTGCTACCAAGATGGCAACGGCCGACTTTACGCTTCAAAACTGCTCTTCAGAATCCTATGGGTGACGTGACGGACACTACGTCCATATTTTTTTACAGTCTATGACGCCACCACACATACACTCATGCTCTCACATTCTAGCTCTCCTTTCCAAGCACACACAAATACAGAAGACGCATGTTCTCGCCGTGTACAATAGTGCCATAGTGCTCATTTGTTCTGTTCTACTGAGACCTAGTGAGCTGCTTACTTAGGAATTATAAGCCTTAAAGGAGTAGTTTACCCCCTAAAAATGTAATCATTCCAAAGCTATATGACTTACTTTCTTCTGCAGAATACAACCTGCATATACCCTGGATTTTACTTGCATATATAATTTTCATTTCCTCCTTTTCTCAAATTCTAAGAAATAACTTATTTCAGTCAATATTGATAAAAACAAGAATTGATAAACGCTTGCTATTTAGGCAACGAGGCAGCTCTCTAGGCTTTGTAACAGAGCCATGGTTAGTGGAAGGTAGTCATGCATACAACCATTAAGTCAATGTCGTGTAAACATGAATCTTGGACTTTACAGTCGGTGCATTCACCTGCAGTCTGTTTACTTTCTTTGGTTTACTTTCACACATGCATCACGTCCCCTCCCTTGCTGCCATGCCATACAGTACCTGTTCCTTTCCCATGTGTAACGTACGCTTAAAGTGAATTAAAGGGCACTTGGAAGCGAGCAATTAATCCCTGATGCCTAATCTCGTAATAACACCATAAAGAGCCACTAAACCGGGAAGGAGATGAAGACACTTTCATCCAGCCCTACTCACAAATCACGATGCCCGTGCAGCAGCCGGGGCCCGGTGTGGCTGTAGCATCAGTTCACACTGCCTAGAGACCAAATTATCCTTCTGATTGATTGAGTTTCAAGGCATAAACCGGAGGACGATTCGCCTGCTCGGCTTTACGACTCTCAGTCTCTGTCTCACTCCCTCGCTCTCCCGCCCAAACATGAGCGGCAGCGCAGAGATAAGTGACTTAAGTGGACTACAAAGTGTTTGGAGCGTGGATCCATTTCCATATCGCCTTTGTGCTGCCGATGCCGGTCATGGTTGGAGTTAACCCTATAGTGTTGCGCTGGATCATCTTTCTGGCTCTTGCCGGATTTCTCTCTCCCTTTATGGAAGTTGAGCTGTGGTTTCTGACTCACCCCTGGTCTCGTGTCTCTTTTCAGCTCTTTATAGACCGTGAATTTGTGATTTGTACGAGGTGTTATGGAAGATAGAGCTGCATGAGTAGAAAATTCTCATTTGCTTGATGGATGAATGTCTAGTGTGTTGTGATGCTAAAGACAAAACACTAAAATGACTAAATGACTCATTTTAATGAAATTAGGCAAATGTAGACTATATGGCAAAAAAAATCACACAAATGTTGGCTCACTGTTTTTTTTGCCTTAAAATACTTTTAATTTATCAAAATGTCATATTTTTTTTGTATTTTTTACACTTTACCTGAAGCATGTATAGATGTAATCAATATTTTTTTTTTAAATTTGTTTATAGGACTATTTAATACATTGTGAGTGCATTAAAGTGTTACTGACTAGACGCTTCATATGCCACTGATGTCAAAACATATCAACCGGACGTTAATATAATGTCATATTTTGCCTACAGTCCCACATTGAATTCATACCAACAAAGAAAGGGATGCATTTAAATTTTGTTGTTTTTTTCAGTCTAAAGTGAGTTTTTTTTTTTTTTTTTTTTCAGGCTAATGTTAGGTTCTTGAATAACTCTGTACTGCAGTGTTATATTTCCACCATTAAAGCATTCTAGTCCCTCTACATTTTGTATGATAACCGAAATCTAATTAGTTTATCACAGTAAATTGATCGCACAAGCTCAGTAGCACATCCAAAAGTCTGATGCTCGGCCGTGGCCCTCCTGCTGTGTGCTCCAAACAGATAAGCTAAGGAGCAGCGTGGTCACCCATGCAGAAATACCCAGAGTGCATTAGGGCCACTGCAGTCTCCTCCGCATTTCGAAGACGCCCACAGTACACGGTGCATTACAACAGCCTGCAGAACCTGCACAGACACTGCAGCAACTTTATGAGTCAGTAATGTTGTGAGGTAGCTTTATCCTGCTTTTTTTCTAATTTATCCTCTCCTCTCATTTTTCCCTCTCCTTTTTTACCCTCTCCTCCCTTCACTACTCCCCATTTTCCTCCCTGTTCCTTTCTCTTTCCTCTTCGGTTGTCCTCTTTTTCATTACCTACTCCTGTTTTCCGCCCCCTATCTTCTCCTCTCATACCTTCACTAATACCCATTTTTCCACCCTGTTCCAATTTTGTTCTTCTCCTTTCTATCCTTTTGTCTGTCTTGTTTCTCTTGTTTTTCCTCTCCTCTTATCCTATGACTATTCCTAATTTTTAATCCTCTCTCCTGTCATTCCTTTACTTTCCCATTTTCCACTCTGTTTCCTCTCCACTCTTCTCTTATTCTTTCACTATTCCTCATTTTACACCCTATTCCCTCTTTTTTTTACACTCTATTCCTTTCATTCCTTCACTACTCCCTTTTTCCACCCTGTTCCTCACCTCTAATTTCATCATTCCTCCTCATTTTCTGTCCCGTTTCCTTCTTTTTTGTACTCTCATTCCCTCTGTCTTCTCCACTCTCCTCTTTCCTCAACCCCATCCTATCCCCACCCCCACCCCTCGCACAGGCTTCCCGGCAACAGCGTACGGTCCAGTAGCGGCGGCGGCAGCAGTGGCGGCAGCACGCGGCTCAGGTAGGGGGGCCCGTGGAAGAGGCGGCTACGCAGCATACCCTCAGAGCACAGGGCCAGGTAAACGCTCTGGCCGTAGATCTGTGTGACTGCTGCTCTCTCCATGCTGCTCTTAACTCTAGCCGCCTCTGTCCTCTCTCTTACACACATATACACTCACACATACACACAGTCTGTAGTTAGAAGGAAAGAACAGGACTCCAGGCTCCTGCCTCCTTCCCCTCCTTTCCTGTTGTAAATGTGATTTATGGCACTGGCAGAAGTTGCCCCACTAGCCAATGGTCCGGGACCAGTTATTCCCCCTGTTTTCTTAATTTAGTTAATGTCAAGATTATGGTCAGTGAAACTAGTAACAGATCAGGGCGCAGGGGCCGGCTTCTGCTCGCACTGCCATTTGTACTTTATCATAGCTGCTGTATTTGTTTCGCTAACCCCCCTTCCACCCCCCCCAACACACACATACAAAACACTATTACAAACAGACTTACACATGGGAGACTTTTCATTTCTCATGGTTTGTCGAGTTTTCACATTTAATCGTCGGTGCTCTTGTGTGTTAATGCCTTCTTCCGTCATTCGGACAAATTTTGTTCGCCTTTGACTAGAAAACACAGTCTGTGCACATTAAACAGTTCCCAGTCGCTCCCTCTTTCCGCTGTGGCTATTGATCCAGACGCTGGATAGCTTAATCTATCAATCTGACTTTGTCTGTAAGATGCAAGGATACTTAAATGAATAAACAGCAGGGAGGAACAGCCCTCGGCCTTCTCGCTGACGCCTGGCCTTTAGCACGATGGGAAATGATGGCCTTAGCTAATTGGCCATCAGAAAGTGATTCCATAGCTGGTGCCGAGTTTATTTACACACATTCACACACTGTAAAAAATCAGTAATTTTTGAGAAAACTCAAAAACTTGATTCGAAACAGCTTGACTTTGAGCATACTTAACTTATGGACATTTTTTGTACCAACTTAATTGAAGTTGCTTAAACATAATATAAGTTCTGTAAACTCTGTAAAAAAATAATAATGTTTTTTGCTTGTGGATCCAAGATCAATAAGCTTGCATTTTACATTAAGCATTAACATTAGGTTGAGTCCCCATGCTTTGACCAAACACTATGGAGCCTGGCAAGTCACCTGTAGGAGAAAAAAAAAAACAAAGTCGTCCCCTCAGTTTATAAACCGTACTCACAGATTCTTAAATTGTTCCCTCTATTTAACAAATCGCACCCACCGATTAATAAACCATACCCACAAAGTTCCAATCCGTGTGCTCAGATTTGTAAACCGTACCTTCGGTTTTTCAATCCATACCCACAAATTCACAATCCATTCCCACAGTTTTGCAAAGATTTGTGGCCCGTCCCTCATTTTAGATATCTGTAGTCTACCAGCACAAGAACAGAACAAGATCCCAGTTCTGTTAACAAATCTTTTTGTATATTGTTTTATTGTTAAATTGAATACAACTGTCTTAACTGCATGCATGCTTAAATTCTAGGCTAGTGAGGATGGGGTGGAATAGATAACAATTTAATAAGAATTGTGCATCATAATCTTGTCCATCTATTTATTTGTGATATTCTAATACTCTCACTTTTTATAGACAGGGGTTGGTGTACTTTCAATAAAAAATGGGCCTACATTTTACCCCAGCACATTTTACCCCATTGTAATTGACAGCTTCAGTGATTTATAGCCTAATGGCAGTGATCTTTGCTTGATTTCTGTATATAATATATATTTTGCTGATAACTACACATTGCAAAGTTTCTGGATTGACAACCATATTTAAAAGCGCGATTGAATCCGATAGGCAATGATAACCATAGCAATGGACGGAACAAAACAATCTGATATTATTATTATTATTATCATTATCATTATCATTATTATAATTATTATTATTATTATTATTATTGTTTTACTACATTACCATATAAACCTACTGCAAAAGCAGTCATTGTAAACGATAGTTGGGCCACAAATCTGAGAGTACAGTTTACAAAATTGCGGGAACGGATTGTGAAAGCGTAGGCATGGATTATGAATTTGTGGGTATGGACTGAACAACCGAACGTACGGTTTACAAATCTGAGCGAATGGATTGGTAATGTGTGGGTACGGTTTATTAATTGTGACCCTGGACCACAAAACCAGTTATAAGGGTCAATTTCTTGAAATTGAGATTTATACATCATCTGAATAAATAAGCTTTCCATTGATGTATGGTTTGTTAGGATAGGACAATATTTGGCTGAGATACAACTATTTGAAAAATCTGTAATGTGAGGGTGCAAAAAAATCTAAATATTGAGAAAATTGCCTTAAAATTTGTCCAAATTAAGTCCCTAGCCATGCATATTACTAATAATAATACATTTTTTATATATTTACGGTAGGAAATTTACAAAATATCTTCATGGAACATGATCTTTACTTAAAAGGGTGGTTGATTGCCCCTTTTTACAAGATGTAAAATAAGTCTCTGATGTCCCCAGAGTGTGTATGTGAAGTTTTAGCTCAAAATACCCCACTTTTTATACCATGTTAAAATTGTCATTTTTTGAGGGTGAGCAAAAACGTGCCGTTTTTGTGTGTCCCTTTAAATGCAAATGAGCTGCTGCACACAGGGCGGAGCTTGAAGAACTCCAGTTAGCAGCTCTGATTACCTCATGCAGACAGGCAATGAAACGGTTCAGCCTTTTATATTCAAACCGGAGTCCGACAATGATGGAGAGACTCAAGAAGAAGTGACATGTAGAATGCAACAAGATGTTGATGAATTTATGTGGCTGATGGAGTTAACTATCTTCAAGTCATTGATTAGCATATTCTGTCATGATAATCTATAAATTCTCAACATAGCCTCACCCCCTTTGTTGCATGTTCATGGGGGCAGGGTTTATGTAAATTTCAGGGTTAGTGATGTCACTAACCCGGGAGGAAGCTTGTGTAGTCCCTAAAAGCCGTTGGTTGTAGTCCTTAAAAAGTGATTTCTTTAAAAGAAAATATCTCCCTTTGCTTTGAACTTTAAGCGTTGTAACTTTGCAGATATTGTTTATGCTCAAACAGCAACATTACACACTAACTAAAGTTTAAAAAGTGAAATCATAATCAACCACCCCTTTAAAATCCTAATAATTTTTGGCATAAAAGAAAAATCGATAATTTTGACCCATACAATGTATTGTTGGCTATTGCCACAAATATACCCGTGCAACTTATGACTGGTTTTGTGGTCCAGGGTCACAATTTTTTAAAATAATTTTATTTTCATTATTTTTAAACCGAGGGAACAATTTAAAAATCTGTGAGTACGGTTTATAAACTAAGGGGACAACTTGCAAAACTGTAACCACAGATTTACAGGTTTATTTTCTTCTACAGATGACTTCCCAGGCTCTGGAAAAAAAAAAAATTATTCAAAAAATTAAGTTGCATCTTGCTCAGAAGCCTTTTAATTGCACCCTCACCACCATACATGACATTGTACGTTTAATATTATAAGTTGCTTATACTAAATGGCATAAAAATTGACTTTTAATTTTTGTGTAATGTTGACTTTCTACATTTGATAATTAATTCAACCTTTAAAATAGTTTGTCTGACAAAATGAAAGTTGTATTTTTTTTCAGTTCACTGGCATAGTGTGTACACACCTTTTTGCTCATGCGCATGTGTTTACTGCATATTTTGACTCGACTTTGCACATACTCGAGTTTGCTCCATTGACACCTGCTCTCCGGCAGACAGCTATCCACCCCGGTGTAATTGGCAGACAGGCGTAAAAGTGGCTCGGCGCACGGTTTGAAGGAGCGCAGTCGACAGAGCGTGAGCCAATCAGTCATGCCTCTCCACCCAATCAGACGTGTTTGATTCTGATTAGCACTCGGCTAAAGAAACCAACTTAGCCTAAAAAAACATAGCTCTCTGCATCTCGTTGCTGTTTAATGTGTGTGAATTACGCCAGGCTTGTTTGGAGCGAGCTCTGAGTTTAAAACGAGAGCTACGTGAGATATGATTAGTAATAGCATCTCTAGACTTTTAAACAGCTCGTGGTCATAGTTTGAAGAAGTCATACTCAAGGCTGGCATTGTTACATTCAGAACCGGTGAGCTTCATTGAACATTGAAAGCTTGGGTTATACTGTGTATTTTGGAGAGAAATGTGATTAGGTAGGGTCTTGGCCCACTGGACCAAGTTTATTAGGTCACTGTAGTTATTTTACCACCCTCCCACCCCCCATGGCTAGCGTCTTAAGCTGATGGCGCAGTTGCACTCTTTTGTGACTGATGGAGTCGCTCCATGGTTGCGTTGTGACAGAAGTGAGAAAGCCATTGAGACAGAGCACTGACATTTAAGGATGACCTTTTCCGAGAACCTCATCATCTATTACCCAACTGATCTCCATTGCGCAGCACAATTTATACACCCCTGCTGTGCATACATTTGCTGCTAGGCGGAGGATGAGATGTGTTTGCGTGCCGACTGTCAGTCAGTTAACTCCTGCGCAAACCTGCCGGCAAGGGTACGGTGAAAGTCAGAGGCTCCGCTCTGAAAGACGAGCTGTCGCACTTTATTCTGCATGGTACTCTGACAAAATGGTGACGTTGCAGACGGCCCTTGCAGATCATATTCATCGCTGCATAATCTCCGTCAATCATCCGAGGGCTGTTGCTCTTTCTCCACCTGCTTTATGCAATATTGTATTTAAAACAGAGATTCTCAATGTAGGCAGTCCCGGTTCCAGAATCAAATCACTGAGGGTGCTTCTGAAATTAGTAAGGGTGCTCTTGTAAAGTGTAGATGTAATGTGTAAGCAACGGCTCCACCATAACAAGAATACATGAGACATTTAAGATTATTTACAAGTCATTTTACAAATAATTGGAATAGAATTTCAAAACTATTTATACAAAAAATTTAATATTTTTCTATTAATCTATTAGTCTGCATTTACTTTGCTTAATGCATATTTTTATATGTGGATGTCACTTCCGAAATGTTGCAGCGTGTAATTGGCCGTCAGTCCTCTTAGCAACATGACAAACAAAACTTTTATTCAAATTCTAAATGAATTATATAGCCTAGAAAGCATTCTTTGCGAGCGCGCAGAACTCAGCACTGAACAAAAACTCTGCCGTTTTGACCGGTGAGTGGATTCTAAATTAAACAGCCCTGATTGGCCATTGCATTCAAGTGATCAACAAACATGTCTGTGATTGGCTACATTGCTCACCGTTGCAAAAACACGTTGTAAATAGAAACATCTGACGTTCTCCAGAGCGCAAACACAAAAATGCACTGGAGCGTTTGCCAAATCTGTTTAGTAAATGTTTCTTATTATTTTGTGAAAAACTGATGTACATTTTTTCCAGATCCTTTCATGAATAGAAAGTTCAAAAGAACAGCATTTATTTGAAATAGAAATCTTTTGTAACATTATAAATGTATTTACTGTCACTTTTGATCAATTTAATACAGGAAGCTTACAAAAAATATCTTACTGACCCCAAACTTTTGAACGAAGAAGATTGAGAACACCTGATTTAAAGCCTGATACTCCACAGATCCAGAGCAGTTTCTATTTTATGATTACTTATTGGCAGTAAGGTAATAAAATAAATTAGACATATACTTTAGCTAGTCTAAACGGTGTGTGTGATTTGAATGGTATTCATTATTTACGGACAGGGCACTCCCGGCCTCTCTGTCAGTATGGCCCATGAAACAGTTCATCAGTTGGTAGCATTACGCTTCAGTTAATAAGGACTGATCAGCAGATATTATTTTATTTTAGTCTAGGAACATGTTCATTACGAGCTTCTTTTCAGATTGGTTTAGCGTTTTAAACTGATTATGATAGTTAAATGTACATACATTTTCTTACAGACAAGATATTACAGCATGTTTGTTAAAGCCAGTACATACTGCTGAAATAGCATGTATCAGCACCCCAGATGTCGTCTAGCACTTGAAAGTGGCATGCTAACTTTTCATTTATATTTCAACGCTCATAAAAAACACCCACAAACCAACCCTGTTGACGTGTTGGATGCCGGGCCAATGGTCATGTTTCTGTTGTTTCTCTCGTGTTTGGTTTGGTCCTGTTTGAATGCCAGTGTGTGTAAGTCAGAGACAGCACCAGTTGACTTCCTCTCGCCACACTCCTCTGGTCACACTCCAGCGGAAGTGCTTAAAGGGATAGTTCATAAAAATAGACTCTATTTTTTACTCACCCTCATGTCTTTTTTCATATAAATACAAAGGGAGAAATTCGCTCTCTTCCATTATAATGTATGGGGGCTAAAACTTTCAAAAGTGATGCATATGTAAAAAATGGACTGAAATTTCAGTTTCTTCTCACTAAAAATCTTGACATCCACACTTGGTGCGTTCATTAGAGGTACTGAGATCAGTAGAAATGTCAGTTTTGTGCAGTGTTATGTTAGTATTTTTTATGTACTATTATAGTTTGTATTAATTTATTTCCAAATTTTTTTTTATCATATTTACAGTTTTCATTTTAATTTTACTTTAATATTTAGTAATTTTGTTGTGTGCTTTTATCATCTTTATTATTTTTATACATATTTACTATTTAGGTTTAATTTATTTTTATTTCAGTTTTAGTTTTTATTCATTTCCATTTAGTAATTTTAATGCTAATATTTATTTCAGTTGCCAGGGCAACATTTCTAATTTTCTTTAAGTTTGTTTTTCATCTGATATGTATATTTTATTTTAATTCAGCTTTGTTTCAATTTAAAATTAAACAAAACAAAAAAAAGTAATGAAAATATCCCTGATTTTGTGAACAAATTGTGTTTTTGAATCAGATCTTTCCAATGAATCGGTTGATCCATTTCACAAAATTATTCATTCACAGTCCAGTCGAACCAGATTTATGATACTTTTATGGTGCTTTTCCATCCTTTTTTAAAGCTTAAACGCTCCAGTCCCCATTAACAGTCTGGGAACAACATGAGGGTGAGTAAATGATGAAGAATTGTCGTTTTGGATGAACTAATCCTTTAACACTCATCAATATTTCATTCTTTATTCCGCCCACCTCAAGTATTATTTTTTGTTCTCGCCTTTATTTCAGTCTTTTCCCTCAATTTTTGCCATTTCTCTCTGCTTCATTTTCTTGGACCTATATGTGTCTGTTAGTTGACTGCATGCCTCTCTGATAGTGGTTCTGATAGAAACCGTAGATCTAGATTTGAGTAGGTTGTCATGTCTGTTAGCTTGTATTTGGAAAGAATGCATTATGTCTACCGTTTCTTCTCGTTAGATCTTTTGCTTTTTACATTTAGTGTTTTGGATCAAAAGTACTTTTTCACAATGATACTCCTTCAGCTTGAAGAGGTGTGTAAAACAATATCTGACATATTGAGATCTCCTGCAGCATGTGTCAGAGTGAACCGGTGTTTATAGAATGACATTCTGGCAGTGCCGCCCAACTTCCTCTTAGCTCTTTGGCAAACGGAGAGAGATGACTCACAGGAGATGCAGAAGTTATCTGACACTGCACATCTCGCAAAAGCACATCCTAGAACTGGAGACCTGACAACCTCAGCACCTCGGCTCACCTGGGCCGGGGACAAAGGGCCACCGGTGTCCCTGGGGCGAGACTTGTCCCTCCAACTTCTTTCAGGTTTCTCCATCCCTTTCCTCCCTCCATCTGTTCTTCTTTCTTCAGTGAGGTTAAAGTACGCCGCGTGTGAGTTAGAGAAGCGGGAGCCACAGAAAACCTGTGTCACTCTCCATTAGCTGTCGTATCCTGACAGACAGGCCCCGGACTGCAGCTGTGTCTGCCTCGTTCGCTATGGTGTCCGCAGGTGCAATCTAGGCCAGGCCGTCTCTGCGGTGCCAGCCGCCCATGCTGCAAATATGAAACACACTTCATACTTGTCTGTCACGCTCCTGATGAAGATAGATGTATGTTTTCACCATCTTGCGGCTAGCTGTCCGCTTTCCCACTCCACCTATGCGCACAGGGGTGTGAGAGCTAGTCACAAAACAGGCTTTTTCGCTATTTTCAAGCCTAGACGTTGAAACATTATCTGCAGACAAATTATGTGATACCTTCTCTAGCTAGAAGGGACATGTTGTAATGATAATTACTCAAATATACGACTAGAAAAGACCATCTCTGAATGGATTCTCTGTGGAGGCGGCGAAGGGCACTTGTAATTCTTTAAAAATGACATAGGTGGAAATGAGGTAGCTAATTGTGGATGTTCGGAAATTTCAAAGCTAATTTGGAGGCACATTTGACAAGTTTATTGACACCTAGTAGAGGATATGTTAGAGAGGAACAGTGCTACCGGCTTTATTCAAGTGGCGAGAGACTGAGAGATTGAGAGACCGAGAGATAAAACATAATGTCTCTGAGTATGGAATTGCAGGGTCAGTGCTTTTTATAGAACGACAGTCTGTGTTTTTGTTCGAGTGTACGGATTCCCTCTCTGCGACTGACATTTCTGCCTGGAGTAGATGATTGTGTGAAATGCTATTTCCAAGGCAGGCCGCAGTCCTTGAGCTTTTTTTAAAGAAGTGTTTGAAAGTCACATTGCGAAATGTCAGCTTTTCCATCGTCCCCCCATGAAAAGACTCTGTAAATGGCAGTATTTTGCTAACATCAGCAGGCTAATTGTGGTAATAGACTGCTGACAGGTCAGGTGTGAGCCGTACTGACTGCTCTGAGCCTGATCCATGCGGAGAAAGAGTTTTTTTTTTCTTTTTTTTTCTTCCCCACCGTCTTCAGTAGCGGACCAACAATGTTAAATTGCAATGCAAACACATTTTAGTTTTACTAAGACTTTTCTGCTGGACAAACAGAAATTCATCTCAGTGTCTCTGTGAAACACAGAGCTCATCTCAAGAATCTCCTTGAATCATTTGTTTTTACAAAAAGTCCTCAATGAAGGTGGTCTGATGTGGAAGTTCGGAGTCAAATAGTTAAATAAGATGTTGATTTGACTTTCAAGATGTAGATGAAGCAAAATGCAAGGGGTTAGCAGACAAAAACAAACAGGTAGAACCAGAACTAAGGCTTTTTTTCTTTCTTTTTATTTAGTTTTTTAATTTGGCTTTTGGTTTAGTGTTTTGTCTGTTTTTCAGTCTTTGCATGCTTTCTAGGCTATATAGTTCAGAATTTGAATAAAAGTTATGTTTTTCATGCTGCTAAGAGGACTGACGGCCAATTACACGCTGCAAAGTTTCGGAAGTGACATCCACATATAAATATTCACATATTCACTCTTGTAGTTTGTTTTGCTTTTTGTTTTGTTTTTCTCCCTTTTTTTGTTGCTTTTAGATGTTATTTTGTTTTGCATTTTGTTGCTTTTTTGCAGTTTATATTTTTGCTTTGCTTTTTATTTGAATTTGTTTTGCTTTTAGTTTTGCTTTTCTTTGTTTTTGTTTGCAATTTGTTCATTTTTTTTTATTGTGTTGGTATATGATACTGCAACATGTTGATTTGACTGTATATGATTGTCAGATGTTGACAGACACTGTTTTTATCATCTGTCACTGTGTGAATAGCATTTCAAACACAGTGTATCTTATGCCTATCTAGAGCACTTCACTTTCCCTACATCCTTACAGATCAATACAAGCAGGTCTATGTATGATTTGCCCAAAGAACATGTTAGCCAAGTAGATGTTCCTGTACGAGGAAAGATGACTGCCTGAGGCTCAGTAGTACCATCCTAAGGGCTAGCATTCACAGTTACTGTCCATTTTGACAAATAAGGAGTAATTCAGGACAGAAAGTCTCAGTTTGATATGAACTGAGCGGTATGTGTTTAACCAGAAATGAGCCACCTTACCTTTTATTGCTGTCAAGCTTTTATTCTTTACTTATGACTCCCTCATTGTTAGTGTTAAACAGATTATATAATTAATAAAACAGCTGTTTTATATATATATAATTTAATTCAAGCATCATATTGGCCACTCATTATCTTGCTCGTGTCTTAATCTTGCACTGGCTGTCACTCGATGCGGTCTTTACTTTAATGCGACTAGAAAAAAGACTATCCACTACTTTGTTAATGCCTGTAGCAGTGACAAATTGCCACTCTCTGTTCATTAAGCAGCTGATAAAAGGGCCTCTTATTTAGGTATTCATATATTTACGTATCTGTTTCTTGATGCTGCTCTGACAGATATTATGTATAACAACACAAAGCTGCAGTGGTGTGGGGGGGGGGGGGGGGGGTAAAAAGCAACCAGTGCTTTCATCTCAGCAACAGCTCTGAAGCACCCAGATGGGCTTCGTAATGGAGCGGTTGACAACCTTCCAGAGTGCATCCATTCTGAGCTCGCTCCCACATCGGCCCCCCGTCCCTCCCCTTGCTGGGGGGTCTGGGCTCAGTACAGATGTTGCCCAGACAAAGGCACATCTGGATGACCTACTCCCAGCTGTTCAGACACGACCTCAGAGTGTGTTTGCGGGCCTCCGTGCGGCTCATAGAGGCGAAATGATGAATAGACGAGGTGCTGTCGTACACCCACCGTGAACGAGCGCTTCACAGTTCTATACCACTATTCATCAAGTCGGAGGAAGTGAGTTTACGCATCTATCACCTGTCAACGATGCACACACTCCCCCCCAAACCTGCCATTATAGAGTAATTAGATTTCTCTTTGAGTGAAGGGGAGAGGCCCGTGGTACACAACACAGTTAGGTATTTGTTTTTGTGGAAGGAGAAGAGAAGATATTAAGCATTTTGTGTAGTTTGACTGTGGGGTTGCATTTAAAGGAAGTGTTCACAGTGACTATTAATGGAAGAACACACACAAAACTCACACCCTGTGTCCTCGTTCATCCCGGAGTTATTCACAGAGGCATAAAACATTCCGAGTGCTATTCTCTGTCTGATTGGCAGCGTACAATACCGTGGAACATCACAGAGGAGCCATTATTGTGGCAACTTTTGATGTTTAAAAACGGCAGTGTTTAATTTAGCTCCACTTTTTTTTCTCCCTCACTTCCACTTGGTCAAAGTGAATCATTTGCATGCGCTCAGAGAGAGAATTAGCCGATGAAGGTAATCAAGCAGCCCTATTCCGCCAGATGGCTTTCTCTATAGACAGTAAATGGGCAGTTTTTAACTGTGTTTTATTCTGTGTTTCTGCTTCAGATAGCACTGTCATTGGACGTGATCTACCTGGATAATAAACATAATTTCTGCAGGCCGTTATTAGATAAGACCTTTCCTGCCACAGCATTAAAACAAACAGCTTTTCAGGTGTAATTTTCTATGTCAGTGCAAACAAAGAAACCAGGTGTGTTTGTTGTATGTGCGGTAATGTTGTATTTTGCGTCCCGCCGTTCCCGCTCCGCGGAAATTAGCCGTAATATTTATGCAGATTGCGGCAAGACTCAGCCATTGTTGCGCACGCCGGGGCCATGGAGTGTTAGACAAAAAGGACGTCTCCGCACCCCCAAACCGCCGACCCCCCCCCCCCACATTTGGCGGGGACGAGGCGGGCCATGTCGCACGCGCCTGTAAAAGGTCTTCATTTGTTTGTTGTTAAAGATCTAATTAGGAGGATGAGGGGAAACAGGACGGGATGGCAGCTTATCTAATTAAGAGGCGCGTCCAGGGTTCCCTTTGAACCTCAAGGACGCCCATCTATTAGAGAGGCCCATCAAAAATGGATTCAGCCTAAGTGCATTTTTGGTTGCTTTCCTTAAATGATTAAAGATGTGCGCGCTGGAGTGGGCTTTCCCCTCCTCTCCGGGAAGCCGAAACACTTTCACAGGAACAGATTCTGAGCATACCTCAGGCATTTCCTTCATTTTTGCGCAGTTAGCAAGAGAGAGCTTGAATGTCTGGATGCATATGTGATTTATTCGCGTTTAGGAGTGTAGGTACTGGCAGGACAGGGATTTTCATGCTCGTTTCTGTTTACTGATCGTAAGCATTTTTTCAGTACTTGTGCCTGTGAATTTCACTGGTCTCTTTTGGCAGTCCCTGAAACAGAATACAAAAACAGGGATTTTTTTAAACACATTTCATTTTGCTCGTTCTTGGAAAGACGCCTGAGAAAGGTACATTACATAGCCATAAATGTGTGGACAGCAAACACCACACCATGTGCTTGTCGAAAATTTAATTTCAAAATCATTGGCATTGATGGGGAGTTAGTCCTTCCTGACAGCTTCCGCTCCTTGGGTTGCAGGGATTTGATTCTTCTCAAATGTCTTTAATAGGGGTTCAGGTTTGGGTTTTTGCAAGCCAGTCAAGTTCCTCCACGCCAGAATCCTTAAAACCATATCTTAATTTATTACATTTTTTTTCTTTACTTTGCTTTGGGGGCTTTGGTGCACCTCATTCTACTCTGTATGATTATGTAATGAGATTGCATGACTCTATATTTGTCTTTTATGGATCTGTTAGTAATAGAAGTAGCTGGAATAACCAAACTTGCAAATTAGCTGTAGTTGCATACCTCTGTGAATTTTCAAACATTTTTTGTTTTAGTCATAGTTTTTTTAAATTAAAATATCCTATACATTTCAGCAATAGAAGCATTGCTTATGCACGTTGTAGTCTTTGACAAAAACGAAATTTTCTCAGCTTTTTGTTCAAAATATAGTTTTTTCTAATGAAACACCCACATTTCTTTTTATATAGAAGCGGAGGCTTTGTTCTGATATATTGCAAAATATTCTGGGGGCTATGAAAGTTTTGTGAAAATGATAAAAAATTGCTGTGGCTGACAACTTTTTTTTTTAATGCTGGCAGGAAAAGAGTTAAACATTTAACAAAATCAGTCCTTGTTGTGAAGACAAAAAAATTACATTATAAGTGGTTTAGTGAGTTGTTACAGAAAGAGCATAATCACAGTGTGACTAAAACATTCTTTGTTATTATTTATGAAAATTTAAAACCCTTTGTTCGAGATTAACACTGGTGTCAACATACATGTAGTGTATAAGCAATACCAACAAATCTCTGGGTCTTTCAATAAATGTGTTTGGCGACTAAAAACGCATTATACGTTTTATATTTTTTTACATTATAGCAGACTCAAGGCTTGGGCTGAGATGAGCAGTCAGCAGACTAGCGGCGGATAATTAATGTGATTGGAGAAGGTCACAGCAACAAAGCTACAGCCTGTCAGAGAATCAACTTTCCTTTCCTTTCTCATTTCTTTTATTTATATTTCTTTATCACTCCCTCAACTCTTCTTAAATGTAGGCTGGCATAGACCTCATTTGTTCTGCTGTGTATATCTAAGATCCTCTGAAACTAATTAAGGCAGAGGAAAAGGAAAAAGAATCGAATATAGTACCTCACCAAGGCTGCTCTAATGAGGCGTTCTCTGGGCTGATGGTTGTGTGATATAAACCCTAGCAGAGGGGCTATATTGACTATTTGTAAACCGTTAGCAGCACAGGTACACTGAAGCTCTGCGAGTTCCCTCTCTTTAACACCTTCCCTCAAGTACACAGTTCCACGTCTGTAACAACAGCGGGCAGTGCAGGATGGTGTCAGCTTATTTACACACCATCAGCTATGGACAATTTTCAGGTGGTCTTCTCAGCTATAAGGTTACATCTTCTCATATTTGTCTGTTTTTCTGTGACAGACTTGAGTTTGATTATGTAATAGTTGTTTTTTTATCATATCTGACACACACACAGGAAAAGTATCTTGACAATGAAGTCATACTTTTCAATGTCACACTTTTAAATCTCATCGCATCATTAGATACAAAATTTCAAACAAAGTGGGATCAAATGGTGACGTTTTTGTCACTAGAAAGTTTTTTTTCTTTATTTTGAACATTATAATTAAAACCTCACAAATATCTTTTGGGAAACATTTTAGTTCTTTTTAGTTTAAAATAAATGCAGTTTGATTTGATATTGAGATATCTAATGCAATGGCATTCGTATATTTTTGTGACTGTCCAAAAATTGTATCTAATATATAAAAGCATCTTTTCACTCGTAATAGTTTGTATAATAAATTGGCACACACATGCACTCAAGCACAATAAAATAAAATTAATAAAACATCCTTAGATTTTAACAATGATTTGCAAATACTTTCACATATTAAAGAAAAGTTATCCACATATATAAATCTGATGTTTTTAAAGAGGACATACCATGGTTTGGGTAACAGTGTGTAGACAGTGGTATTCTAGTTATTTTCCTGCTTGTTGTATTTGTTGGATGCTGAATGCAAATTAGCATTTCAAATAAAGAGCGTTCCTTTCTCAGAAGATCTATTAAGGTCAGTGAGTTTTTATGTAATCACCAAACAAAAGTTTTTAAAAACCATGTTTTGCGTATGCTTATTTGATGTGTAGTGTGTCAGTATCTCTGACTGCAGCAGACCCAAGTGGTTTATAGCAGTGTATTGAACAGTGGAGGCCAGCAAGTCTTCACACACTCAGCGTCACATTCTCACACACACACAGCCACACAGGGGAAACAGCGAGATGTGGCTTTACAAACTTACCATCTATCTTCCCAGTGCACGCTGCATTGTACAGCCATGCAAGTCAGATAGTAAACATTGCCTCATAACATTACTATGCAAAGTCCTATTTCCCTCAATGATGGAGTCCCACCCCTCATCCTCCTCCCTTCCTCCTCCCTCCTTGTACTGTATCTCCCAGGCTTCCCCGATTACGGTTTCTATTCCTCGCCAAGCGACCAACGGGGGCCCCCCTTCTCCTTTGCGGACTATGGCTCCCTGGGCCCCCAGGCGGCTCAGCTGCTGCAAAGCGAGCATGCCACATCAGCCTGCAACTCCCCTCTCCAGCACCTGGCCAGCCCGGATCAGTATAAGAGCCCAGGTGTGTACCCGCCTCTCCTTCATTCAATGATTGATTTGATTCATGCAGTTTATTCATCACCCTGCCATTCATTAAAACGAGCGAGAAAGAGAGAGGGGGGACAGATGAGAAGGGTTTTGTGCATCCTTGCAGTTTGCTTGATGTGCGCTGCATGTTGAATTGTTGTAGCATTGTCATTTTGCCTGTGGATTTGAGGGAGTGTATATACGTGAGCGCGTATACGTGGCTGCTAATGCGTATGTACTGTGCAGATATATCCGGGAAAGAGGAATCACAGTCCCTGTGCAATTAACCGGGAGATGCGTTCATACCTGACGGTTCATATCTTGTGCAGTACATACTCAGGCACGTATATATGTATTACACACCCATTGGCTCCATACCGCTCAACTGTCAGCCTGCTGGCATGTGATAAATGATATCTAAACATCCGACTTCATGTACATGAGTATAAAATGACAAGCCATTTGTTGGAAGTTGATTTTATCGCTTAGTTGCCGCACTTGGACACAGTATCACATATTGAGATAAATTGTTAATGCATCCCTTTATTTGCATAGTTTTTGTTCTGTGTTCATTCTGTTTGTTCACATATACAGTACAGTGGCTGCATAATGTCTTTAGACACTTTACGGGATAGTTCATTCTGTCATCATTTATTCACCATCATGTCATTCTAAACCAGTGTGACTTTCTTTCTTCTGTAGAACACAAAATCTCTGGGTCTTTAATAAATGTCTCTTTTTGTGTTCTGCCAAAGAAAATCACACTTTAAAAGAGACTAATGTCATTGCAATACATACAAAATAACAAACCAAGTGTTATTTACTGTAAAAAAGGATAACTCAGGCACACTTTCTAAGCAAAATATTTCATAAAAATAAGTTTGTGAGGTTTTAAAATGATAAAACTTTGGAGTCACATTCTGGTTGTCAAATGTTAGTGGAACATGTCCATAGACAAAATATAAAAAATATGCAGCATAATTTGATTGCAGATGACACTTGGTTTGCTATTTTATCTCATGCAAATAAGTTCTGACATTTTAAATGTGGCTTAAGTGTTCAAATACTTTTTTTAGCCACTGTATATAGAATTACATAAACTAATGAGTGGAAATGAGAAGAGTGTGTAGCATGGTGGAAAAATCATCTTGTTTTGACGGCATATTTAAAGGGAAGAGTTTGCTATTCCCAAACTCTTGGCATATTTTGTAATGCTTCATGGTAGTGCACCACTGAACTGACGTTTGGTCCTCTTCAAAACAGTAGTGCTCCACTTAATATTCAGTAGCCTGTAGTTCAAAGGAAGGCAGTCTTGAGCTCTTGGCAATAAACAAGACACATCTTAAGCAAAAAAAAAAAGAAAAATAAGTGCCGTCAAGAGCCATGGTAATGACTAGTAAACTGTCTTGCAGACATTGAGGCATGTGTGGATTAGACATCCACACCAGCAACCAGACTGTTTATGGTTCAGATCCCAGTTAGGGAATGCCAAGGAATGGTATTGGCGGTTGTTGGTTTTAATGTTCTGCATTTCTTTCAACCTTGTGAGCAATGTACTTAACTTCCAAGATGTCTTTCTTTAAATGGAAGCTGGTCTTTGAATGATTGCATGCTTTTAGATAGACACATTGCACATAATAGGGGTTTTGAAATAAATCCATAATAGTTGGTAATGTGTATGAATTAGTTTCACAGCAGTATTGAGCTACAAAAACTATTTCTTGTTCTGTTAATGGCTTCTGGAGATATAAAAGACAGCGAATCAACGTGTCTTATTAGCGTAGGCCTATTGGGAATACAGAAGCCAGTCATAGATCAGGACGTGATGCTAACCAGGGCTGTCACTTACAGTGTGCTGGTTTCCCCCTCTTATATTAGAAGGGTTTTATTTATGATTTTGTGATCTGGATTCGTGATCCAGGTCATTCCGAGAACAATTTCAAGATGTGAGTTAACATTGTGTGATCTATGTTGTTTTTCTGTCTCCCTGCTCTTTTTTAGAGGCTTCTATACTTTGCTGAATTCCTGACATATTGACCACCAAAATCACTTAAATCAGCATTTTTTTGTTTTCCAGTAAAAAAAAAAAATTAACCTCAGAAGATAAATTCACCTCAGAATTATTATTAGTTTATAAGTGTATTTGTGGCCAATTGTTTATTATTATTATTATTATTATTATTATTATTAATATCATCATCATCAAGCATAAATCTATGATAAGTCTAGCATAAATCATAAATCTCTCAATTTTAAAAGGTTTGTTTAATAAACTTAATTTAGGATATACTCTCTGAAAATAATCTTATATTTAATCTAATTTATTATTATTAAAAGATTCCTATTTTTCTTAAGTAAGTTTTGCTTCTGAAGTAAATGTATTTTCTTTTCAAGATTTTTAATATTTCTATCTGAAAATTCACATTGAAATCAAGACAAAAATACTGAAATTATTTGTGCACTTTTTACCCATGTCTTTTCGAGACTGGTGTAGTTTTTTTGGTCAGTTTGTTGTCCCTTGCTAATTTTCCATCATATTTTACATTACAGTGGGCTAGTTGCAGACAGGTGGTATGCTAGTGACAGCCATCTTCCCTTCCACTCAAATCTAGTAGAGGATACACACGCTTTCCCATCATCCCTAGAAGAAGCTGACGCTATTTTGATACGCTGACATTTAGAAGTGAAAGCTCTGACTGTAGAGCCGCTCACCTCTCCTGTTGTCTGTGTCCTCATTTGTGTGAAAAGCAGACAGATTGTGTGAATCTGCCTCGTTCAATTTACCCACGGCGTCATATTGCCCCCTATCTAACATATTTGCTCTCCTATGTGAGCCCTCCGGGCTAATATTCCATTCATACAGATATCTTTTACCCTCCTGAGTTTTTTGGAGGCTGCTGCAGTAATAGACTCTCTTTTCAATGGGCACTGATCTGAAGGCCTCTGCCTGTGGAGAAACTTGATTTAATATTCGCTTATTAATGGAAGTGTCATAGAGGGCCGTGCGTAGGAGAAAAATGAGCGTGGCACAGCAAGGGGCCTCAAAGTTTCTGAGAGCGTTCATTTAATTTAATTCATGCATTTGTTTTTATTTTCCTTAATTCGCCTCTCAACAGCAATGAAATGGAGGGGGCATCTGCAAATGACAGGAGCCATGGCTCAAGTGGTCTGATATAATTATAGTCTAATTGTAATTTCCCCCCCAAAACCCCCTCCAGCCCATCTTTGCTCCTTTCTCACATTTGTCAGTATTTCTGCTCCATGAATTTGCGTTTAAGTTCAGAGGTTCCAACTTTGCGGCCAGAGTCACCACATCACATTCAGTGTTATTTTAGTATTATTCATATGCTATTTATATATATTCTTTTGAATTAGCTTTTATTTTTTATAAGCAGTTTTCATTTTTTTAAGCCTTAATTTGTTCAGTCTTAGTTTTTATTTATTTCCAGTTAGTAATTGTAGTGTTTTATCTTAAACTTATTTCAGTAAGTTAAAGTTATCAACCATGAAACCATATATAACAATATATATACAGTGGGGAGAACAAGTATTTGATACACTGCCGATTTTGCAGGTTTGCCCACTTACAAAGCATGTAGAAGTCTGTAATTTTTATCATAGGTACTCTTCAAATGTGAGAGACAGAATCTAAAAAAAAAAAATCCAGAAAATCACATTGTATGATTTTTAAGTAATTAATTTGCATTTTATTGCATGACATAAGTATTTGATACATCAGAAAAGCAGAACTTAATATTTGGTACAGAAACCTTTGTTTGCAATTACAGAGATCATACTTTTCCTGTAGTTCTTGACCAGGTTTGCACACACTGCAGCAGGGATTTTGGCCCATTCCTCCATACAGACCTTCTCCAGATCCTTCAGGTTTCGGGGCTGTCGCTGGGCAATACGGACTTTCAGCTCCCTCCAAAGATTTTCTATTGGGTTCAGGTCTGGAGACTGGCTAGGCCACTCCAGGACCTTGAGATGCTTCTTACGGAGCCACTCCTTAGTTGCCCTTGCTGTGGTTTTCTTTGAGACTGTGGTCCCAGCTCTCTTCAGGTCATTGACCAGGTCCTGCCGTGTAGTTCTGGGCTGATCCCTCACCTTCCTCATGATCATTGATGCCCCACGAGGTGAGATCTTGCATGGTGCCCCAGACCGAGGGAGATTGACCGTCATCTTGAACTTCTTCCATTTTCTAATAATTGCGCCAACAGTTGTTGCCTTATCACCAAGCTGCTTACCTATTGTCCTGTAGCCCATCCCAGCTTTGTGCAGGTCTACAGCTCTCTGGTCTTGGCCATTGTGGAGAGGTTGGAGTCTGTTTGATTGAGTGTGTGGACAGGTGTCTTTTATACAGGTAACGAGTTCAAACAGGTGCAGTTAACACAGGTAATGAGTGGAGAACAGGAGGGCTTCTTAAAGAAAAACTAACAGGTCTGTGAGAGCTGGAATTCTTACTGGTTGGTAGGTGATCAAATACTTATGTCATGCAATAAAATGCAAATTAATTACTTAAAAATCATACAATGTGATTTTCAGGAAAACCTGCAAAATCGGCAGTGTATCAAATACTTGTTCTCCCCACTGTATATAAAAAATTTAATCACAGCTGATAAACTTCTGAAGGCATATTTTCCACAATGATCTGAATCACCCATGTCACTTACATCAGCCAGGGTCAGCAAGGAATCATTCTTACAATTCAACTTAAACTATGTTTTTATGTTGCATTTCCTAATAAAGTTACTCAGCAACATTTTATTTACTCACCAAAGCCAGCATTTTTGCGCTTGGCGAGTGTTTAATTTCGGCTCTCAGGCTTTCAGACCCAAATGTAGTTTTAGCGAAAGTGGAGCCGCACTCGGAGTAGAGAGGAAACTCCATGATTCAGTCTTCAACGCATTTTACCCAAGACACCCTCAGCAATTTCCTGGTTTCCAGGCAGCTGCTAGGCCTGATAGCCCCCTGACACTAACTGCCAGATAATCACCGCCGTATATATTTAAAAAAAAAAAAAAAAAAAAAAAAAAAAAACGAGGAGAGAGACCACTTTCTCAATGACAGGTGTTGATTAGATAGGGGGTGTTGTGGCAAAATCCCCTGTGCAATTTTCAGAAAGGGACTGGAGAACCGGCAGTCAAATTTGAAGAAGGATGGGCGTAGAGCACTTGATATGAGATTGGGGGAAAGGGAGTGTATGGGAGCGCAGAGAGGGGTGAGGTTATGATAATGAAAGGAACCTGCAAGGAAGCGATTCATTCTCACTCACACTTTTAAACATCACAGATGTCCTCAGAGGGGAAAAAATCAGATGGATCTCCATCACACAGCAGTCCAGCTCTATGCTTGCCTAAAACCTACTTGAGTAGCATGCATGCCATGTGAATGCGGGCGAGATGCGTCCGACACACATAAGCGCTCTTTCATCTGCATGAATGATGAGATATATTGCTGCAGTAGTCGCTAGCTTGAAGTAGAGCTGACTAGTTTGCTTTGTGCAATGTGTGTGTATGTCTATGTGCAGAATTTATGACCAGTTTCTTTATTTTTCATTTCATACCTTTTGGAGGAGGACACATTAGGCCACCATTCCTAAAACACCCCAGGCTGTATAGACATACACACACAAGACTTCCTTTCAAAATATGACATTTTGTGCTTATAGTGCATGCTTTTGCTAAGCTTGTTAGTCAAACTACACACCAGCAGTCCTGACTAGCAACCCTGCTCACATCACTGTTGGCACGGCCACTTCTCCGGCAGGCACCAACCCACCCCGGCCTGGAGCCTTTCCTGGAGCCAGCAGCCCCGGGCCAGTGGCTGACCTGTATGGCCCCACCAGCCAGGACTCCGGCGTGGGCAACTACATTAGCGCTGCTAGTCCCCAGCCTGGCTCCGGCTTCGGACACAGCATTGCTGTAAGTACCCTGTTCACCACCATCACTGTTTCTCTGTTCTCTCCCACCTAATGCATTCACCACCCTGCCCGAGTTAGCGCTTTTAGACTCCAGCAGCTGCTACCGTAGTTTTTAGAGTGAATTTTCTTGGCCATAGTTTAAGAAAAAAAAGACCAGATCGAAAGTTCATTTGGAGATTGAACAACTGGCTCAGCAGGTTGTTAAAATTACTACCAGAAGAATGAAATGTACATTGGCATATAAACTAGCTGTATGTGTTTGAACATCAAGAGGGAATTCACTAAAAACAAATTGCTGCATTGTAGCATATTTATATTTTTATATTGTAGCGTACAGTGTTGGGGGTAACGCATTACAAGTAACTCGAGTTACGTAATCAGATTACTTTTTTCAAGTAACTAGTAAAGTAACGCATTACTTTTAAATTTACAAAATATCTGAGTTACTTTTTCAAAAAAGAAACGCAAGTTACTTTGTTTTTCCATTTATTGACTGACAGCTCTCCTGTCGCCTTGAGAAAAATCGGGAGTAAGTGCAGAGGCATTGTGTGTAAACGTGACGGTTATTGTAGCTCAAGACTAAATGTGAGCATGCATTTACTCATGTCACGCACAGAAAGATATTCAGTATTCCTCAAAATGAATAAAATCAGTGAAATGCAAAATCAAAATACTACGCAAACCTCCAATAATTAAATATGTTAAATAAAACAAATATTTTTATGTATTTAATCTCACTTTATTGACCAATGTACTTGCTGCTGACCTATGACGATTCAGACGATTCAACCATAAGCAAAAATGACTAGATTTTTTGTTGTTTTTATTGGTGAAGTAAGTGTTAAACTTTCTTCTCCCGCATCCTATTCTTCTGCAATCCAGAATGGCAGCAGCTGAAAGGTTTGTTTGAGCTGCGCCCTCTACTGTACACGTGTGAATTTGCATTTCCTTCAGCCTTATTATTTCAATTTTGGTGTGAAAGGGCCTTTACATTTGCCCAAAAATATAACTTTTTTTGTTATAATAAAACAAGCCCAGCCCAAGTGAGAAAAAGTAACGCAAAAGTAAACACAGTTAATTACTTTTTAAGGGAGTAACGCAATATTGTAATGCATTACTTTTCAAAGTAACTTTCCCCAACACTGGAGCATATTTATATTAATATTATAGCGGATTTGCACTAGCTGCCCTAATTGGGTAACAGTGCAAATACGCCCACAAAATATGTATTGAGCACAATTCGATATACTTATCTTGATCCAGGCACCTAAATTGGCTCTTTAACATGTAGAAACCACACGCTACAGTTATGTTCTCCATCATTATAAAATGCATACAAAATAAAATTGTTTATTTCAAGTCCCGCAGTAATTTGCTTAGAATGGAGGCATGTTCGTACAGAATTTTTTTTTTGCACTGAAATACCTTTGTGAAATACAAAAGTGGTTCAACTTTTTAATGAGTTCCCTCCATAATGTTAGCTAGCTAATAAATTAATTAGCTAATAAAGTTTTAAAATGTAATTTGTCTTGAAGGAATAAATATTTCTAACACAACTAATAGGACTAAAAGAATGTGTGATATGCGAGTATGTGAAATCAAAAGACACAAACACATGAAGTTATGTGGGGAAAAAAGTGATAAATAAATCATCTCAGATGTAATAGGTTGCAGTGGGTCCAAAGGTGTGATAGATGTGCATGTTTTACCGATACTAATTATCAGGAACAAGGCTATAAAAACGTCTCTCATTTGAAAGCTGAAAAATGTGAAATCACGGTCTCATTAGTGCAAAGCAGGTGCCCTGGCAAATGGCTAAAGTTAGATAGCGTTGGTTTTAGCATTGCTAACATTTCTGCATTCCCACCAGCATTCCTCTCTCTCTGTCAACTTCAGGATAACAAACTGTGAACTTGTACCGGCTGTCAGCAGCAGTGTGATGTGTCAGTGTGCTTTTGTTCATGTGCCAGCCCGGAGGACAGAAATCTCACAATTAGTTCTTCTCTCATTTTCAACCCGGTATTTTGTTTCCCCGCACACAATGGCTTTTTTATTTTTCCAGCAGATGATGGGCATACCAGAGGCAGCCTTTGAAAGGTCCCCCACACAAAGTGCATATGTAAATCAATAAGGCGATAATAAACTCTTGTGTGAAACCCTGTCATAAGAATATGTTGTCTTGCCCTTTGAAGCCATAGGCATTCATTATTCCTTCCGTGCATTAGTTTTTAACCTTTAACGGAGCAGAGAGATGGAGCAGGATTTGGGCGGAAGAGAAAAGGAGCAGGAGCCGACTCGAAGGGGGGTTGATGAGGGAGGCCGCGCTAAATCACCGGCTGCCGAGGGAATTACCGGCTCCAGCCGTTTTTTTGAACAGCCGTCCAGATCTGCTGGGGAAAAAATGAATAAGAGCCTTTGTATGTGAGGACACTGTTTATTGCCTATCTGCACACACCTCTGGTTCATTCTGCTTTCAGTGCCCCTCCAATCTCTTGTTTGGGAGGAAAAGCAAATAACTTTTTTCTCTCTCTTCTGCCCTTAAGTACAGTTTGCAAAACAGACCGGACACTCATTAAATCTAAACGGGATTTTCAGAATAACAATGTCACCTTGCGCCTGACTTTCAGATGGAGTTTTTCTAACCTAAATAGAGTCAAATTTAGGTTGGCCTCAAACCCTCAGAACATCTCGCTTGTGATTGACAGTGTTCTGGAGGCAGAAAGAGGGATTTTTTTTTTTGTGCCGCCTGACATGAACTGCTGTTTTGTAGCATCCTCACAAACTGAAAAGCTTTTTTACAAAAGATGTATACATCTCGCCAATGTTCATGTTCCCCAGTGTTTGGACTGGAGCCTGACACTGGTGAAGTTCACAGTTTTGCTGCTCAGATTGAGGCTTATATGTGATTTCTGACAGCGTTTGTATTTTGCTTATGTTTGCTGCATGAATTGTGATTTCAGATGAATTTATTAATGTTGTTATTGTTGGCATGAATGTAAATGATTGTATGTAATTACTTGATCTTTAAAAAATCAAATATGATCTTACTTTCCATTCTCTCTTGTTCTTTGAAATGTATTTCTTTCCATTTTGCTTCATTGTTTGGCACTAAAAGATTTAAAAGGGGAGAGCAGGAATAAATGTAATATTTTTTGGTTTTTAACCTAAATTAACCTGAAATATCTTCAATACCAGCCTCTATTAAATTTATATCTTAATTTAGATATTAAACAGTTTGCTGGAAAAATTAATTATGTGAATAATTATAGTTTGTAATTGTTAGTCTGTAAGTTTTATGATTTTTTTTTTTGTTGTAATATTACTAAAAATATCAGGCCTAACTTTTAAAGGAGAGAATTGTTTAAAAGGATGTATTATTTGATTTATTGTATGTATAATTACGACCATAAAACCATAAATGACATAACTTTTTACAACAACTTTCTTGCTGAACTTGATTCCGCACTGCTGTAGCTTGCGAAAACAATCAATATTTATTGCAACGTTTCAATCATGCAGCCTTTAATAGTCAAGATGAATGTCACATGACTAAAACATTGCAATATTACTGATTCCCATTGCAAGCTACGGTATGGGCAGGATTTTTTCTTTTTAAATACGGTTTGATGTTTGATGCACCCACCACTCAGGTGTTAAAATATCTTTGTGGATTATGGACACGGTGAGTGTGCTGTGCATCAAGTTATGACCAATTACATTTACTATGTGTTACAGTTATTCCTGCTCTCTCCTGATGTTCACCTAGATCAGACTGAGGAAATGATGTGGACTGATCTTTAAGGTTGATAGATAACATTCATTCATGCTAGCAACACATGCAATGATTGAAATGACTTACGAGTGATCACTTCACTCAGAATGCATACTGACACCATTACTAACTGTACACTTTTAGGGTCCTTTGATTGCGACAGCTTTTACAAATGGATACCATTGAAACCTAACAGGTGGTTGGTTGCCATCTCATTTGAGGTAGATATCCCGTATCATTTATGAAATATACTTTTTTTTTTATTTGTGCCTTAATAATTATGCATCTATTCACCATACTATCTTCCTGTTCCATCTGCCTATTCATTTTGATTCCCTCTCCTTTTGATCTCAGATGAGTTTACGTTAAATCCGTGTAGTGCTCTTTTTTTTTTTTTTTTTCCATCAACACCTTGAGGCTTTTACAGGGCTTTTACGTCCCAGACAAGGGAATTTAAACTTCATATGCAACAATCTGGATTTCAGAAGTCTCAAAACTCATTGAACATCTATGTTATTAAATCCTCATTTTGAAGCTCTTTAAAAGCCTTTAAAAGTGTTTCTAGCTTCGCAAACATCGCAAGCGTGGAGGCTACACATTTTCCCCATTACTTTTTGTCACTAGTTCCTCCTTTATCCTCCGCCTGCCTGTCTGTCATTCGACTGTTCTTTCATGCATGATGTCTGCGAGCGGGTCTACTCAAAACTGCGCAGTTGCTTTCTTTCACTGCCAGAGTTCTTTTGCGACAGCCATGGCGCTGCACGTCGTCTCATATCCTCTATGAAGTGCTGTATTTGGATATTATGCCCAGGTGTTGCGGCTTTGATTCGTGTGCACCTGGAAGCGAGCCCTCTTTGCTGAGAATCTGTTGACTTAGGTGCCATCTGATGTAATTCATCAGGTTTTTCGGATAAGGCGCTGTTTCCGTAATCACTTCACTTGTATAGCTAGGTCTTAAGGACTTAAAGGTGATTTTGAGTATATGCTGAGATGCCAGATACGGCTCAATCGAAGATGACTCGCTTATTTAAATGCGCTGTTTGTGGATAAGTGGATGCACATTTATTTGGTCAAAATCCCTCCCCTATACTTAGTTAATATTTGTACCCAGACTTTTTTTTTTCTCCTACGGTGATGCATCTGTGGCTCCGTGGCATTTACCTGTGACCTGTCGTCTGGATAAGAGGCCTGCGGACTGCGGTTTGTTGCCCATAATCTTCCTAAAGAGCTTCTCATTTTGTCCTCGAGGCAAAACGGATGATTGATTTAATGAGTAGGTAGAATCGCTCCATCTGTATGGATTCTCCAAACATTTGATTGAAGTACACATCAGCAGTCAGAGAAAGCAACAGCAGCGGAGACATTTTGCAGAAGCAGGTTCTTAACTTGTCATTTCCTGGTTGGATGGACATTGGAAGAGTTTCTGCATGCTTGAAACACTAACATATGTGTTGCGTCGATGTCTGAACTCCATGTAGATAAGATATGTTTGCATAAAAGTGCTGATGTGTTCTGTATCTGAGCCTAAACGACCGAAGCTTATAATGAAAAGATGCTGACGGTGGAGTGATTCTGATAGTGAACGATGTAACATCTCTACTTCAATTTAAAGCTGTCAGCAGCAAACTTTCAGCCGGACTGAATCAATACACACTTTGTTTAAACTAGATTTACTGTGTACAATCAGAAGCTTCAGTCAGTGTAGCAAACACACTGCACTTCCAAAGACAATATATGCTTTTAATAAGTTTGACTGAAGTGAAATTGCATTTGAAATCCATGCTAATTGGACAAAATGCACTACCAGTTGAAAGTTTGGACATATCTGCTAATGTTTTAGAATAATACTAAATCAAAGACATCAGTGATGCATTTTAAATCGTATTGAAGGACTTTACTTCTGTGCTTGACACTTGTTGACACACTATCTGACCTGACTTGCCCATTAAAAAAAACAACATTAATATTAAATAAAAAATAAAACCAGGTTTTGAAATTCATACACAGACACAGTTTACACTACTTGTTCAAAAGGTCGGGGCCAGTAAGATTTTCTGGTAACACTTTATTTTAGGGTTCAATACTCACTATTAACTAGTTGCATATTAGCATGCATATTACTACGATAATTTAGTTTATTAGTACTTATAAAGCACGTATTAATGCCTTATTCTGCATGACTATATTCTACATCCCTTAATCCTACCCAATACCTAAACATAAACGCTACAAAAACTAGCTTACTAACTATTAATAAGCAGTAAATTAGGAGTTTGAGGCAAAAGTCGTAGTTAATAGTGAATGTGTTCCCCATACTAAAGTGTTACCGATTATTTTTTTTTTATGTTTTAAAGTCTCACCAATGCTGCATTTATTTGATCAAAAATACAGTAAAAACTGTAATATTGTGAAAATATTATTACTTTTTAAATAAACTGTTTTTCATGTTAATATATTTTAAAATGTAATTTATTCCTGTGATGCAAAGCTGAATTTTCAGCATCATTACTCCTGTCTTCAGTGTCACATGAGCCTTCAGAAATCATTCTAATATGCTTATTTAATGCTTAAGAAATATTTCTTATTATTATCAATGTTGAAAACAGTTCTGCCGAATAGAAATCTGTTGTCACATTACTGTCACTTTTGATTAATTGAATGGGTTCTTGCTGAATAAAAGCATTAAAGGGATAGTTCACACAAAAATGAAAATTAGCCCATGATTTACTCACCATCGAGTCATCCTAGGTGTATATGGCATTCTTCTTTCAGATGAATACAATCAGAGTTATATTAAAAAATGTCCTGGCTCTTCCAAGCATTATAATGGCAGTGAATGGCTGTTTCATAATAGTGCATGTATCCATCATTAAAGTGCTCCACACGGCTCGGGGGGGTTAATAAAGGCTTTCTGAAGCGAAGCAATGCGTTTGTGTAAGAAAAATATCCATATTTAAAACTTTACAAACTGTAATCTCTAACTTCTGCTAACTGTCGTACGCGCATTCATGAGAGACTGGCGTTCCAGCGTATGACGTAGGACGCTCCGGTGAGAATATGCTAGTTCTCGCGAGAACTTACGCTACGCCTGCGTCCTATATCATACGCTGGAACGCCAGTCTCTCATGAATGCGCGTACGACAGTTAGCGGAAGTTAGAGATTACAGTTTATAAAGTTTTAAATATGGATATTTTTCTTACACAAACGCATCGATTCACTTCACAAGGCCCCTGGAGCCGTGTGGAGCACTTTTATGATGGATCGATGCACTTTTATGGACTTCAAAACAGAAACAGCCATTCACTGCCATTATAAAGCTCGGAAGAGCCAGGACATTTTTTAATATAACTCTGATTGTATTCGTCTGAAAGAAGAATGTCATATACACCTAGGATGACTTGAGGGTGAGTAAATCATGGGCTAATTTTCATTTTTGGGTGAACTATCCCTTAAAAAGTAATCTTATTGACCCCACATTTTTTGAACAGTGGTGTATTTATCTACAGATGTGTCATTTTAGCATAAGCCTTTATAATGAGAAACATACACGCCACAGTCAAACGTGTCCAAACTTGTGCAGGTGTGATAAGTTTCACGGAGTTAAATTCACAGACATAAAATGATAGTCAGCAGTAAGGCTCAGATGCAGCACATATTTTACACACCTAAAGTATGTGTGAAATCTCAGACACTTCTCTGTTTGCTTCAGCAGAGTTTATCAGGAGGCCCGGGGAAGACTGGCCGGAGTTTCTAATTGGTTCTGTGTACAGGTAAAGGCCATTAAACTTCAAGCACTACAGCGCTCAACGGGAATCTAAAGCTGAGATGGCGCCACACGAAGAACAAACCGAAACGTCAGAATCATCTCAGCAAGAAGAAAAAAAGAAAAAAACAACTAAACAATCTGCTGTACTATACTGAAAACCTGGCTTTTGAATATTTGATCCTAGTGTAGCCCTGACCTTGAATTAGGATTTTATTTTTCCGTCATTGTTTTTGCTTTTAGTCATCTTTAATTGTGTACACGTTGAATCAACCAACGTTTATTTGCGTTTCTAGATATTCTTCATTTGTTCTTGAATGTTCTCTGATGAGAGCGACTATGTAAACATAAACTAATGTCTTTTTTTGTTGGTTTTTTTTTTGAGGTAGTAATATTCCAATAGCAGTTTTATTTCACAGTCCTCGTCGTTCACGTTTTCAGGTTTCATTTCATTCAAGCAAGAAAACGGATTGAAATGACTCAGACATTTTTAATTCAAGCCTAAACCGCAATGAGTGGGTAACTCAAAAAAAATCTTAGTAGCTCTGTTCTATGTTTATTGTGATGTCTTGTTAACCATAATTACCTATTTTGGGCAATAAGAGGACTACAATATTTTCACAGTCCTTTTTTATAAATGTCATTTTTGTTGTCGATGAAAAAAAAAAAAGAAAAAGAAAAAGCTTTCCTTTTAATACTTTGTGAAATGAGATTTAAAAAGAAAATAATTCTGAAACTGTAAATATTATTCTGTTCACTGCATCAAACCGTTTCTGAGAGAGAACCATATTTTTGTGATGGTGTCATAGAGGTTGTATCGTGCGCAAAGCCGCAATATGTCAGTGCAAAAATATCTTCGAGGCTCAATGCAGTAACCGAGGTCCATCTGTAGCACAAAGGCCGTGATTTACCCCAGTGCGGACGAAACTCAATCGAACACTGTTAGCTCGCTTTGTAAATACCGTCGGCTTTACAACTGTGCAGGTTGTCATACCAGCATATGGATTAGATAGTACGTTAAGATGTGCACAGCTTACAAAGAGAATATACTTCTTCGCAAGGTATACCGAAATCACCACAAAATCCAAAGCACACATGAATTATGATTTCAAACCGTGTCGAGACATTTCATGTTAACGTTTCATTTCGTGTTCTAGTACAGGCTTCTTCTTCTTTTTGTGTGGAGACGATTCGAATAGCGACGGCAATATTTCAAAAGGTTTTGAAATTGCTCTACGATTAGGAAAAACAAGTCTTTTATACCATTACCTCAGTCCTGTGAGAATTACTTTAAAGGAGATTACAAATTAATTTATTTTAGCCTGAGACAGATATTAAAAAAGATATTAAAGTGTTGTTTTGAAATTAAGTAAATCATTGCACTGTGAGAGAGAATTTATCATTTTCTATTTGCACATGTCAACTGACAGTCTCTAACATGGGTCATGTGAAGGACCGCCGTGGAAGCCGTTTCTTTCTTTCTTTCCTTCCACGCAGGATAACACTCACAAATCTCGAGTCTTGGCTTGCATTGATTTGAAGACTGTACTTTTAAATGATCTCTTTCCAGGGATTTTATTCTAGAATATCAGAGATGACAGATGAGTTTATTGGTAGCAATAGTTCATTTCCTCAGAAACACTGAAACTGATTGAAACCAGTAGCTGCTATACACATTTGTTGTACATGTGGGGACTGGATTTGATGAGACACAAATGGCATTTAGAAATATGAATGATATTTACAAATATGAATTGACTGATGTATGCTGTTTTTTTTTCTCGATCTTGTTGAAAATGTTTTATTTTTCTTTATTTATTTTGGGGATTTTGGTTTTACTTTTTGTTTAGTTTAGTTTTTTTGTTTGTTCATTTCACTAAACTAACAGGTGAGGCAGAATGCTGGATTCTTTCTCAAGAAAGAGACGTGATAAAGTCATATGATTTTAAAAAGACAAGGAGAACTTTGTGCTAACTGTTTGAGCTGTTTCAAAAAAAGACAAACGTACAAAAAAAAAGAAAGAAAGAAAATTATCCCGAAAATGTTTTCAATTTAAATAGGGATGGATTTTTATCAATATTTTTGTGGATGTTAATGATTATACTAAATATAACAATGACAATAATACAGATATTATGTACTGTATTTATCAATTGTTTCTCTTCATTCCCTGTCACCTCATTCAGTAATCTTATGTTGCTCATTGTATTTTAGTAGTGTGTAAAAAAAAAACAAAAAAAACAAAAAAAAACAGGATTATGACTTTACCTTGTAAAAGAGTGCTGTCTTGATGCCAGTGTAGTGGTCTATACACTTCTCGGTTGGTATTTTTCACATTTCCCCTTCCCTCTCACTCTCCTTTTGTCGTTTTTCCCCTTTCTCTATATCTCACACTCTCTCTTTAGTGAGTAGTTGTAGGTGTTATGTACTTAATGTTAAGATGTAGAGGTATTCATTAGCAATTGTAGGACCAGTAAGGATAGAACTTTCTCTTTATAATCATTTAAAGACAAAAGACAAAAAATGCTGAGCGTTATTTTCATAGTAATTTTTCTTTCTTTTCTTTTTTCTTTCTTTTTTGTTGTCCTTTTTTGTTCCACTGTTTTGCTGGTCTCACATGGTTTCAACTAACCAAAGCTCTCACTGATGAAATCTAGGAGAAAGAAATTGCTGTACGACAGAATTGTAATCAAGGCATTAATTGGATCCCCACCCTTGAATGTTTTAAAAGGGGTGTGCCATACTACCTTAAATGCTAATGCTAGATATGCAACACCGTTTTACGTTCATTCTTTTTTAAGAGGGATGCAAGCTATAGTTATCATGAAGAGGAGGATTTTATTACATGAATGAAAAATTCATAAATATTTTTTTGTAAGTTCTAAGTAAGTAATGATGATGATATAGCCTAATCATTATAGATAAATGGATAAAACTGTAATAGGTTTTGATATTTATACTCTTCAAAAATATCCCTATGGCACTACTTTTTTTTTAAATATTTTTTTTAATCGTGTCTGCCTAGATTAACACATACTTTAGTTTTGAGTCACGTTGAACAAACGATTGCATTGCCAGCTTTTCATTTTAATTCAACATCTGACATTGCCTGTTCTGATGTCGCACTAATTAGCTTGACTTGAGTGTGAATCCAGTGTCACACTGAATCTGTATTCCTGAATCACATCTCTTCTCAGGGATATCAAACATGAGCCAATGTACCACCTTCGCAAGGGAGTTTTTTGTAATCCTAGCGGGTTATGATCAGTATAGCACAACTTTTAATGAAAGGTGTCTAATGGAAGTTATTCAATGCATTTGAGCTCAATTTAAAGGTGCTGTCGGGATGAATCATGCACAGCATTTTCTTACTGAAGACGTTTTTAAACGGTAACATTAGTCGTTCTTAGTTGGATGTCTCTTAAAAAATTGTGTATCCAGCATCCATTTAGATCTTGGTACTCATAGATTTAGAAGATCCTTGATTAAACAGCTGAAGGCAAATGTTTAACAGCAGATGAAGCACATTTCCCTTCTGCTGTCAAATAAGAGTGTGACTTCTGTGATTAAAATGAAGGCTGGCAATCTTTTTAAACAGCCTTTTCCATTTGCGTCGGTTAGCTTACCCTATTTTTTTCCCCGTAATTTGATCTCGTAGCTTGGACTTTAAGGTAGCATGGCTCTGTTGCCACCATTTTGTTTTCCATGGACAGCAGTTTACAGCGGATGAATGTTACACATCTTGCTAGACTAGTTAAATCATTGGAAAATTGTTGGTTTAAAAAAAAAAGAAAAAAAAAGAAAATGAAAAAAGAAAATGACCTGGAAGGTGTTGAGTGATTTTGGGAGTGAACTACCGTATCCATTTAAACTTGAATTTTGCGGCAAGTGCTAGGCAATGGCCAAAACGATCTTCCCACTAATAAAGCAGCAAAACGTCCTACACTGTAATGTCTAATGTACAGTATACTTGTATACATATACAAGATATATATGTATAGTGTATATATCTCTTTGTTAAATAGTTGAATCATCATCATCGTAGGTGAACTGACGCTAGTCCACACTGTTTGTTTCACTGGCTGTGTGTCGTGTAAGAGCTGCAGCAGATGTACCAGGAGGCACATTAGTACTTTAGCTGCAGAATGTGTCGTGTAAACCTGAAGAGGACGTGTAGCTCAATGGGGGATGGTACGGTCAATACGGTGTCATTAGGTGGAGGGTTTTATTTTTGCCACATCCTCTGGGAACTCGGTCTCCCATTTTCTCCTGAGGCTTAGGCCTCGCTGATTGCCTTGCCCATTCCTAACACTTGCCCATTTTTTAATGTTAACGGACTTTTTACCGCGAGAACTGACTGAACGGACTGACGTCTGAAAGCATCTTTCAGGTCTTCTTGTATGGCTTGCTCAAGCCCTGTTGTAAAATAAACTAAAGTGGATGGGGGTCTCTCACATCTCAGATGTGGAAAGTATAATTTTATATTTGTATTTTCAAATAATAATGATAATAATAATAAAAAATGTTTGTGAAAGGTTTCCATCCTCTACTGTGGTCCAGAAATCAATGTGTTTGTCTGGAAAAGATAAAAAAAAAATACAAATAAAATAAATAAAAGAGTTTTGAACCATTTCACTCATGGTTTTTATTTTCAACTTTTTTCAAGCAATTGATTTGTGATTTCAAAGGAAATGAATATACCTGCAAAAGATTGTATGCCAGAACATGCACAACGATTAAAATGCACAAAGTTGAATACGGAGCCCAAAAGCTCTTGTGTAAGTTTGTTTTCATTCTCACATTTGTGACTTGTTATAGGCTCACACATAAGATAAGAAATGCAATAATTTTCCACTGGGGAGTCGCAATTCTGTTCTGAAAGGGTCACAAACAAAAACAATACAGTTCAACTAAATAATTTTGCATAGATAGAATAGCAACATAAATAGGCTTAAAAGGGACAAGTGTCTTTTGTTATTGATTTCAAAGTCTGTGCCCATTCAAACTCTATTGTATTTTTGGCACAAATTCATCTTTTACTTGGTATAAGCAGTTAGATTAGACAGATGCCAACACAGACAGGGTGCTTGACATGCGCTCATCCTTCATTACCATGAACAAAACTATTCAAGATAATACAACGCAAACATTAAATACACGTACACTTGCCAAGAGGATAAACAACATATTGTGTTATGTGCTGTGAATTAATGGCTGCGAAGAGCACAAACCAAATCCAGTTGACATTTAGAAAGCAAACAGTCCAACTATAATGACTATAAATCACACTTCTGCTGCTGTTTATGAATTTACAAAATTCTGCCCCTTTTTATGTTAGTAATGTTGCATATTGTTGGGCCTGTGCACTTCATGGTATTAATAAATGACTGACATACCATGTTGGCTCTCCACTTGATGTCCAATGTAAAATCTGCTTTATAACCCATAACCCATAACCCATAAGGTTTTTTTATTAAATAAATAGATTGTCATGGTGATTTTTATAAGATGTTTTGAAATTAATAATGAGATGTAAAAATGACTTTAATCACCAGAAAAAAATGTTTATGTAACACCATTGGTCAACATTTGGTATAGTTGGTTTAAATAAAGCTCAAGAGGTCACAATTCAAGGCCTTAAGAGGTGATCGTCTTACAAAAAAAATTGCCTTAGAAGCTTTGCCACTGAAATTATAGTGCTAAATGTTTTGGTTGTCAAGTTGGCTTCAACTATAACAATATCTACATCTCGATTTGGACTGTTTTCGTCTTGCATTCCTAATTAGAAATGTTTTAGAGAGCAGGATTTAAAAAGATTTAAGGAAACAAATATATGAATGTTAGGGAGGGTGTGGGGTGAACATGATTTCAGAAACAAAACCCTTTCAAATATTTTTCCCAAGACATACTGTACACAGAATCCAATCAGACAGTCCTATTGTTGTGTGGTACGTTTGTGTCTTCCCAGAGCCTAATCAAGAGGTGTTTCAACCGGGATGAAAAATGCAATGTGTGCAGGCTGGCAGAAATTAATGTCATTTTTAATTTGAGTCGCTGTCCCATTCTCAAATGTGAAATTGCCTTGCTGAATGTAAGGTGTGACAGCTATTATAAATGTGTGGAAATCCATCTTCCACCCTGCCTCCTCTCCTCTCTCTATCTCTCTCTTTCTAAGTCCTGGATGAGCAAGCTCTCTTCATACAGTCACTATCACTGTAGCTGTCCACCCACACACTTCACTGGAGCCCTTGGATAGTGTCATGACTCATTGTGTTCACTGTTTGCCAGGAGAGAAATACTGAGAGAAATCTCAGCTTCCCTCTTATCAGGAGACCACTTAGACAGGAGAGCTGCAGCACTGCATCCTAACCTGTTCAATCGCAGAAAAAACGCAATTCTGTCAAACAGGTCCTCTGAAAGCGCGCGTGTATCCCATAGTATGGAAGGGGGAATCTCTTTGTGTCGTATATGTACTTGCGAGCAGGTGTTTGCCACTTGTAGTAGTAGTAGTAGTATGGAAAAGAATCCGGTCATTACCCTTGTATATAAAGTGCAAGTCCCCGTGATGGCGTGTTCGTGAATTAATGTTATACACCCATCCGATATACGTAGCCTATACTCAAGTCGGTCCCTTCCAAAAACAGTCTATGTGTACATCGCCATGTCACAATGGAGTTAATTGTACCTGGAGACCTTTGTGTCATGATGCCTAGCAACAAAACACTGGCGTAGGTATCAGCTGACTTAAGTACACCAATTAAATCGTTTGAAAAATGACTGCAGGTGTCGGGAGCGATCTCCAGAGAACTCATTTGGAGAGTTCTAGGTTCTCTGGTGTATATTTAAGACAGAGCTGCCCTACCTTTAAGGTCTGCCGGTGTGTTTGTACGGGCTGAAAAATATCACAGACTCCCCTCTGCTTACTCCCAAAGCCTCCCAGAGAAGTGTTTTAGTAACTACCTTTGCTTTGCACAAGGCTTTTATATACACAAGAAAGAACTATGGGTATTTATCTGCACTACTCTCACTTTTATGTTCTTGATGGTGTTTGTTTACCCAGTGAATACTTGATTCTGATTGGTCAGTCACGGCAGTCGAATATTAGTTCTGTTAGTGCCTGTCCTCAAATTTCATTGGCTAAACAGCGTTCTAAGAGCTCTGATAAAAGGTGCGTTCACGCAGTGTCTTACCATTATTTCGAGATTCCAACTTGTAAAAAGTGTTCACGTCCTTGTAGAACTTGTAAATACAACTTGTAAACTGGGAATTTTCTGAGAGCTCTGACTTCTACCACCTGGCCGCTGCAGATTCATTTAGGCATTGATAGTGTTGCATAGTAACGAGGACGTGAACAGCTCTGAGCAGAATGTCCCGTGTTTTGTCATTTCGATAATTACGGCATGGCGTGAACGCAGCAATAGTCCAACATCACTGTTCACTGTATAAAGGCCTGTTCACACCAAAGACGATAACTAACGTTTTAAATAGTTTTAATTCTATGAAAATAGGTAAGTCCACACCACAACTAATACAATAACGACACTGGAACGATTTGTTGGAATCATTTTCAGAACAATTATCACTTTCAGACCATTATCCGTTTGTGTGGATGCTATAGTTATCTTTAACTATATTATATGCTATATTATATTGAAATATAAAATCTTAGCAGAATATTTACAATGAAGTTAAATAATAATTAGGCCTATTCCAAACGCAACTAATTTCAATTTCTGCTCAAAAGACGACCCAGTCTTATTTTTAGTCTCTTTTTTTCTGTCATCTTTTGGTAAATCGGGATAGCTTCAGAATGATTTTGTTTGGAAACATGGCTCAAGGAAGACACATTGGTGGGGAAAGAAGAGTGGCAGAGAGAGGGCGGTCTAGAATCCTCACCCATCCATCCATCTATTCCATACATTTTCCAAAGCGCGGGTCAAGGGTTTGTAGGCAGGAAAACACCCTGGACAGATGGCCAGTCCATCACAGGGATGACACACACACACACACATTCATATTCACTCACTTACAGTCTCCAGTTCACCTGTCCTGTATGTCTCTGGATTGTGGGGAAAAACCCAGAGGGAACCAACGTCAACACGGAGAGAACAGACAAACTCCACACAGAAAGGCCTCCTGGCACAGCTGGGACTCAATACTGCACATATGTCATTATACTAGATATATTGTTGATGTTGTTGTTGTTGTTGTTGTTTTTGTAATTATTATTGCTTCAGGAATTAGTTTTTATCGCAAGTAAATTACATGTATACAGAAAAAAAAACTAATTGCTACATTTCTCATTCATTCTTGTTGCATATGCTGTAGTACAATAAAATTAAAAGATGTTATTCTCAACCTATAATAAAATACTTATGTGAAAAATCATTAAAATCTCAAAGATTAAAGTTCATTATGTAATACTCCCTGTTGTTAGTGTTTTTTAGGTCAGTGTGTTATGAGTGACAGTGTATGTTGTCTGAATGAGAATTGTTGCCAGTGTTATGGTGGAACCTGAGATTTTTGAGATACTCTGTAAAAAAATAAAAAAAATAAAAAGTTTTTGCCTAAAAATTAAGTACAATCAACTTGGATGTTTAAGTCATTTCAACTTAAATTACATTAAACTGACTTAAAATGAGCTGAATCTTGTATAACTTAAAGTTTTATTTAGAGTAATTATTTTGATGAGTTAAAGCAATGTAAAAGCATAATGTCATAACTTATTGATCATATAATTTGTTACAGTGTATGAAGTGTTTTGTTGGTCTGAGTGAGTTTTGGAGGTGAGTTTGGCCAAGATTCATGTTGGTAATGCAGACTTCTGAAGAGTTCTGAAAAAGTGGCTTCAGTATTGACCAACGCTTGTTAGCAATTGAAAAAAAAACTGTAATAACTCAAACCCCTTTATCTAAACCTCTCTACTTATGTTGTGGGTAATAATACTAACCATTAGAGTGTGCATGGATCAAAACTTTGAATTTCCAATGGATATAGTAAACCACCTGGGTACCTTTGGCATATTAATTTCATTAGGCCTATATTACAATTTAGACACACTAATTCTAATTTCAAATAGGCCTACCATTTAGGATGGATAGTATGCGAATTGGGATGCAGCAATTGTTTTTATGAGTGAATCATTAAGTCATTACTCAACTGATTTGTTCCAAAACACTGATTCATTCAGGAACGGAACTTCGTTTGGAACGGTTTGCGTTGAGAGGTTAAAAGAAGACAACTGTGCCAATTCATGGACCCAATATTGTTGCTGAAATGTAAGGTACTCACTATTCAATTCTTGTTTATTGAACTGTATAAAAGTGACATCACTTTATATATCTTTGTCTGAATATACACACTGTTAATGCTTTTGCTAGTGTTACATTCATATAATTAAAATTTAAAATTAAATGGTATCCTATTCTCATATGAAGTTATTTCAACTCAGTATTTAATTTCCATGTATTTATTTTGCATGTGTTTCAGGATGAGAATAATGTACAGTAAGCTGATCATTATTCTGTATCATTATTCTTTCAGGGAGATAACAAGACCTGTTCACGCTGTCAGGGTTTATTTTGTGATAATGACCAGCATTATATAGCGGTTGCAGTCCATTATTTAGACCTCTCCTGATTGAATTTCAATGCACAATCAAACTGTAATTAACAGCAGGGCCTCTAATTGCTCGGCAGGTTTGATAAATGATCTTATTGCGGTGTCACTGAAAATGTGCAGGCCAAAGTTGTCAAAATCATATCGTTTCCACTAGAGTTTGTCCACCCACCATGCCTCTTCATATCCACACGGGAAACTGAATTTTTAGCAGATGACACTTTATAAGAGGGTTGTTGATGAAAAACATAATGGCAGCCTCATCATTCGGTGCTCTCGGCTAAGCGATCGATGACCGAAAGAGTCCTGCGGCTTTCACAAAATTGGTATCCGCAATCGTTTAAGGTGTCAGAAGCAGCATGAGGGTTCGGCTGTGATCACGCATTAACATCAAGTGCGATCAGGGAGATGGAGACCGTCCCGTTCTGAATGAGCCCTGACAGTTTTTCGGGATTAGAAACCTGCTCAGCCCCTTGTCTTTGCTGATGAGTATTTGACTTCTAACTGCTAGACATCCCAATCATCTCCACTCCCCCAATACTCCAATCAGGGCCTCATTAGCATCTGACACTACCTATCATTAACAAAACTCTCTAATTAGGAGCCAATCAGCCCTCTCAGGAGCCCTCTTCTGAATGATGTGTGTTTAAAGCAGGAGCACGCGATGAGCTCGGATTGCAGGCGAGGTGTGATGTTAGAGGGGAGAACAGTGTGCTTACCCACCTAGTGTACTAGCACTCAGACGGATGGAGGGAAATCAAATCGCTCATGACACTTTTTATAGTCGCACAGTCATCTGCCTCTTAACGTCAAAGAGAGAGGACTGGCATTATGTATGTCACTGGATCAGCTGTGAGAGCCTGGACTGAAATGATTTGATTTGTTCAGTCAAAACGCAACTTGTTACTGGGCTTTTGTTTTGCATTAACATCTACTTTCATAGCCTATTTGCATTCTTCAAGACCCAGGAAGGGTTTCATGTACGCTTGTGGAAAACTTTTAAAACACTCATTTCCAGCTCTCTCGGGTTAAATTTGTCCAACAGCGTATATACATGCTACAAAATTAAAGCCTGATTGGAAATGACGCACAATAAGAATACTGATATTTAAAGTAATATTGACCTTGATTTGTCTGTCTCAAGCTCTTCACTGACATGAACGTTATCTCTGTGGTAACTTGATTAGTGGCAAAATTGTTTCTGTGGAGGAAATGATTACTGGAAAAATGTATTGTTTTCCCCCTCCATTCATTATGTAGTGTTTGTTTAGATTATTAATAGCTTAATATTTTAATGATGGATTTTAATGGAATATATGGTTCTAAAACAATCAAATATATACATAAAATTCATTGAAGTAAAAGTATCACTCTCCTAACCTCCAATAAACCCTCTCAGCTGGCCATATTTGATCATTCTGTTCTGGTTAAATGAGAAACGAATGAACGTGAATGTAAAGTAAGTCTTAGTTGGACTAATTCTGAAGCTATTCTGACTCGAAGGAAATTGGAGGGTTTCCGGTAAGATGGGGAGGAGGGATGGGTTTGCTCAAAGGTAATTTCTTAATTTGTGTGGTTTCATTATGCTTAAAAAAAGCAATCTCTCTCCTGTGACTGTGTCAAATTGACTCTGTACGGCAAAATGCACTCATCTGCATAGCTGTCACAATGGCTCATAAGATCTGGCACCCAATAACTTCACAATGTGCAGAATTACCGGTGTCACTTTTAATGTGACATAGCAATTTACATCACACACCGTAGGGACACGTGCACATTTCAAGCGGTTTGCATGGTTAATGGCTGGAACGTTATTTGCATTATAATTTGGTGAGTGTGAAGTGTAATCAAGCTACATTGACTCTTGGGGACTGCAGTAGCACGGTGGGTGACGTCGCAGCAACCCGAGAGCAGCGCTGCTCGTGCTCGCATGCAAATTTGCTGTGCGTGGCCAATCTGATGCACCCCTGACTCGGGGTTCGTTTGCATATTCCACAGTTGGCATGTTAGACCCCACAAAGCCCCTCTAGCCTCTCTTCAGCTCTCATTAGCGCCAGTGAAATAGTATGCTGATGCGCTGGCAAACTTCATTTAAGTTAAAACACATTTAGATCTGCTTGATACAGAAGAGAGTTATTTTTGGACTTTCCTAGACTGCTTACGTGAAGACTGTGATACTGAGAAAAATCGCTGACTGAAGACTTGTTCATTAACATATGCATTTAGTTTTCATGTCAGTCAGTGGTGTGTTCGTGACACTTTGTATTAACTCAGCATGTTTCTAAAGGGCGTTCAGAATTACAGAGCATCTCTTAAAATAACAGTAGGCTAATACATTTGTAGATGAGTATCTTTGGTGTCAGTATCCCCTGCAAAAAAGTTCATTTTATGAAGTATACTTAAAAATATACTTGAACTTTACTCAAGTATACTTTATGTAGTAAGTATACTAATATCAATGTACTAGTACAGTGCATCCGGAAAGTATTCACAGCGCTTCACTTTTTCCACATTTTATGTTACAGCCTTATTCCAAAATGGATGAAATTCATTATTTTTTTCCTCAATTCTACAAACAATACCCCATAACGACTTGAAATAAATTCATATGTACACTACCAGTGGACTAGTCTACACAAAAGTTAAAATACTCATAAATACTCATATAATACTTATAAATCAATATTTTCAAACAATGTAAGTTTATAAGACTGTATGTAAAACTATGTGAAAAAAGTATTTAATAGGCTACTCAATCAAAAGTGTAAACACAACTACAAGCCAAGTATACTTACAATACTTAATTGATTATATCTCGATCAAAAGATTGAGTAAAAGTATAGACCAAATATACTTTGACTTTTACAAGTCAACTTAACTTAAGTGCAATTTTATGTATATTTCTGAGAAGTACATAAAAAGTAGACTGAAAGTATACTTTCTAATTTTTCAGTTTAAAAGTATACTAATAGCACACTTGAATAAACTTCTTTTTACTAGACCAGTGGCAGCACAATCTGTTAGCATTCACATTCTTTTCAATAACAGTTGCTCGAAGTAAACTGTCTTTGCACTGTTTTTGAGCCAATAAAAGTAGTAGTGTAAAGTGTAGTAAAATATTTTCAAATTATACGTTGCTTGCAAAAATTAGCCAATACGGCTACTTTTGAATGTTTGAATGGATGTAAATGTTTTTACAGCATGTACCAGCAGGAGCGAACTAGCCAAACCTCGACCCTTCGTAATCATCTGAATATAACAAGAGAGAAATAAATCCTTCTCCTTATGGGAAGAGAGATGATGTTTCATACACAATTATACATCCTCATGGGTAATCACACCACTAAACAGCCAAAAAAGCTACACAGAATTGTGTAATCAAGACGATTTCCAATTAATTGGCAGATGTTAACTTTGGGAACACACAGGTTGAGTTTAGTTTAGGTTAGTAGTGCCAGGAATCAATGCACCACATCATTACTTACTGTCAAATTCTCTGTATCACACACCAAGTCATGATGTGATTATATGCGTGAGTCAATATTTGTGTTATGTATTGCATAGCATGAGAGATCACCCAGCGAGGTATTCACACTATGAATGAATGAATGATAGCATTGTTTATTTGCAATATTTGTTTTCGTGCACGATTCACTAAAGGAATTGTGCAAATCATCAGGTAACAACACAAACACGCCCACAAAATCTGTGCTGAATGCAATTTGGGAAGCACAACTCCACTTCTTGCTGCCATTATATGCCATTGTGACTGGATATACTTGGAGACACCTGGATACAAAACGTGTGCTCATCTGTACTGCGTGTTTGATTACAACACTTTACTCCATCATTTAAACAATTAGTGATGACATGATTGCTAAAAAATGTACATACATGTCGATTTGAAACCAAATTCAGTTTACTACCTGCTTTGCGTGGGCAGTGCAAGGTTAATTTCATGTTTTGTGAATAAGTGCAACCTATAATATGTGTAATTTGCATATAAAGTGTTGGCATGTGTGTGATGAAAAGAAGGTGAATGACTAAATTTTATACTATTTAGCACCTGATTAAACCGGACTGCAGATGAATAGTGAATACGACGCAGGATTTGCAATAATTTGGTGTGCATTATTAACCTACAAAATCAAAATATTCAAATTGTGCTGAAACAGAGCAAAAAGTCTGAAGAAATACGTGGGTGTCAGTTAACGCTAAGCAATCAAAGCAATTCGAGAAAAACAAGTAAAGGAAAATCAATTGACAGATTCTGCAAAAACAGAACAGCCATTGCCTAGCCTTTATAGGAGAGCTAAAAATGTATCCGGAGTAAATAATTCAGAAGCCATTAGTGATGCTTTGTAGTTGCATTTATAATAGGAAAGAGAATGCTTGCATGAGTAAGACTCTGTGGAGGATAGGATCCATGATTGGACACGTTTTTGGCACAGTCAACAGCCGTTGTCAATGTGCACACCATGTGTTTATTTCTATAATGAGATCAGAGAGTTAAATATTTGGTATTCCGCTCGTATGGAACAGGTTGCACAGTGTCACTGTTAATTAAAGGCAGTTTCTACTAATCCAGCAACGCTTCCTGAATAGATTTCGGTTGTCCCTCAAGTAAATTATCTTGAGCACTGATAGTCCCTCTCTCCTCTCGCTCTCGTTCTGTTTCTCCTCTCTGTCTACCCACTTTTCCTTCTACCACTCAGGGTATTAATCATGTTTGGCATTTGATTGCAAGACTTCAGGAATTGATGACACAAAGCCAGATCCTTTGTCATGATGCTGTTTCTCTGTAGACGTTTGCCACATTATAAACTGGTCTCAAAAGAAAACATAAAAGCTAATCATATGACACGGCGTGTATCTATCTAGCGAGCTTTCATCTATCAAAATCTCTGTGTAAGAGTATCCAACATCATCATTAGGATAAAGAACGGAGGAATCAATCTTTCACAATCAAAGGATTTGGGGAATGCGATGCATTTCGTACGTCGAAAGCCTAAATAAGTCTTGCGAGAGTCAAAATATAGTCGATCAATATTTCACAAGAGATGGAGTGGAGTTGGCAATTACAGAATGAATATTTGGGTATAGATATGTGTGTTTGCATTTGCTGGGTCTAAACAAGGAAGGTGTATTACAGGCTTGACACAGACAAGTTAATTGAGTTTGGAGAAGAAACCATGGGCCATATGTTTACAATAGCACTCTTAAGATGAACTGTTATAGGAAAGGAAACATGCCTGCCAGGGATCAGACATTTGGATAGACATAAACAGTTTATTTAGAAAGCTTCCACTCAGGTCAAAGTGCTTTATATTGACAGCTGTTATAGTCTGAAATTGAATGCAGTCTGGCGTAGTAGACGCATAATGTGTCCATGGAGGTTTTTTAAAATCAACATCAAGATTTTTTTGTTAACATTTATATGAATGTATAAGGGAAAGTGTGTATTTATCCTGAATACTGAATCACTGTTTTGCCTTCACCATAGTTCATTTTAAATGGTCCTTTATTGTGACAAATGATCTGAAATTGAACTACAAATTGATTTTGTATATTTATTTTTTAAAACTAATGCAAGCATAACAGTGTTATATGGAGGACACCAAATGACATGTAATCTTCCCACAAATTCTTTGTCATATAAATATTTTTAGACATACAATGTCAAAAAAGGGACATACATTACGAGTCAAAAGTTTGGAAACATTAAGATTTTTTAATGTTTCAGAAAGAAGATTCTTAAGCTCACCAAGGCTGTATTTATTTGATCAAAAATACAGTATAAAAAAAACAGTAATATTGTGAAATATTATTACAATTTAAAATAACTGTTTTAATATGTTTTATAATGTAATATATTTCTATGATGGTAAAGCTGAATTTTCATCATCATTACTCCAGTCTTCAGTGTCATATGATCCTTCAGAAATCATTCCAATGTGCTGATTTGATGCTCAAGAAATATTCATTATTATTATCAATGTTGAAAACAGTTGTGCTGGGTTCATTTTTTTTTTGTTTTTTTTTGTGGAAACCATGAAAGACCATTCAAAGGTTTGGGGTAAGTAATATATATATATATACTTTTATTCAACAAGGATGCATTAAGTAGATCAAAAGAGACAGTAAAGACATTTATATTGCTACAAAAGATTTCTAATAAATGCTGTTCTTTTTACTATTCTATTCATCAAAGAATCCCGACAAAAATGTATCCCAGTTTCCACAATAATAAGCATGCAAAAATGGTTTTCAACACTGATAAAATATAAAATAAGAACCATTTTTAATAATTGAGCACCAATAATAATTGAGCACAAAATCAGCATTTTACTATGATTTCTGAAGGATCATGTGACACTGAAGACTGGAGTAATGATGCTGAAAATTCAGTTTTGACCTCACAGAAATAAATTACATTTTATATTATATTAAACCAGAAAACAGCTATTTGAAAGTGTAATAATATTTCACAATATTACTGTTTTTACTGTATTTTTGATTTTTATATATATACACTCACCTAAAGGATTATTAGGAACACCATACTAATACTGTGTTTGACCCCCTTTCGCCTTCAGAACTGCCTTAATTCTACGTGGCATTGATTCAACAAGGTGCTGAAAGCATTCTTTAGAAATGTTGGCCCATATTGATAGGATAGCATCTTGCAGTTGATGGAGATTTGTGGGATGCACATCCAGGGCACGAAGCTCCCGTTCCACCACATCCCAAAGATGCTCTATTGGGTTGAGATCTGGTGACTGTGGGGGCCATTTTAGTACAGTGAACTCATTGTCATGTTCAAGAAACCAATTTGAAATGATTCGAGCTTTGTGACATGGTGCATTATCCTGCTGGAAGTAGCCATCAGAGGATGGGTACATGGTGGTCATAAAGGGATGGACATGGTCAGAAACAATGCTCAGGTAGGCCGTGGCATTTAAACGATGCCCAATTGGCACTAAGGGGCCTAAAGTGTGCCAAGAAAACATCCCCCACACCATTACACCACCACCACCAGCCTGCACAGTGGTAACAAGGCATGATGGATCCATGTTCTCATTCTGTTTACACCAAATTCTGACTCTACCATCTGAATGTCTCAACAGAAATCGAGACTCATCAGACCAGGCAACATTTTTCCAGTCTTCAACTGTCCAATTTTGGTGAGCTCGTGCAAATTGTAGCCTCTTTTTCCTATTTGTAGTGGAGATGAGTGGTACCCGGTGGGGTCTTCTGCTGTTGTAGCCCATCCGCCTCAAGGTTGTGCGTGTTGTGGCTTCACAAATGCTTTGCTGCATACCTCGGTTGTAACGAGTGGTTATTTCAGTCAAAGTTGCTCTTCTATCAGCTTGAATCAGTCGGCCCATTCTCCTCTGACCTCTAGCATCAACAAGGCATTTTCGCCCACAGGACTGCCGCATACTGGATGTTTTTCCCTTTTCACACCATTCTTTGTAAACTCTAGAAATGGTTGTGCGTGAAAATCCCAGTAATTGAGCAGATTGTGAAATACTCAGACCGGCCCGTCTGGCACCAACAACCATGCCACGCTCAAAATTGCTTAAATCACCTTTCTTTCCCATTCTGACATTCAGTTTGGAGTTCAGGAGATTGTCTTGACCAGGACCACACCCCTAAATGCATTGAAGCAACTGCCATGTGATTGGTTGATTAGATAATTGCATTAATGAGAAATTGAACAGGTGTTCCTAATAATCCTTTAGGTGAGTGTATATATATATATATATATATATATATATATATATATATATATATACAGCTCTGGAAAAATTAAGAGACCACTTAACAAAATCTCTTAATTTTTTCCAGAGCTGTATATATATATATATATATATATATATATATATATATACACACTGATCAGGCATGACATTATGACCACCTTCCTAATATTGTGTTGGTCCCGCTTTTGCTGCCAAAACAGCCCTGACCCGTCGAGGCATGGTCTCCACTAGACCCCTGAAGGTGTGCTGTGGTATCTGGCACCAAGATGTTAGCAGCAGATCCTTTAAGTCCTGTAAGTTGCGAGGTGGGGCCTCCATGGATTGGACTTATTTGTTCAGCACATCCCACAGATGCTCGATTAGATTGAGATCTGGGGAATTTGGAGGCCAAGTCAACACCACAAACTCGTTGTTGTGCTCTTCAAACTGTTTACATGAAAGGGTGTACATGGGTCAGCATGGGCACCCTGACTGGTCTGCGGCTGTGCAGCCCCATACGCAACAAACTGCGATGCACTGTGTATTCTGACACCTTTCTATCAGAACCAGCATTAACTTCTTGAGCAATTTGAGCTACAGTAGCTTGTCTGTTTGATCGGACCACACGGGCCAGCCTTCGCTCCCCACGTGCATCAGTGAGCCTTGGCCGCCCATGACCCTGTCACTGGTTCACCACTGTTCCTTCCTTGGACCACTTTTGATAGATACTGACCACTGCAGTCCGGGAACACCCCACAAGAGCTGCAGTTTTGGAGATGCTCTGAAATCCTTACGCTTGCCCCATTTTTCCTTCTTCTAACACATCAACTTTGAGGACAAAATGTTCGCTTGCTGCCTAATATATCCCACCCACTAACAGGTGCCGTGATGAAGAGATAATCAGTTTTATTCACTTCACCTGTCAGTGGTCATAATGTTATGCCTACTCGGTGTGTGTATATATATATATATATATATTACATTATGAAAGATTTCTATTTTAAATAAATGCTGTTCTTTTGAAATTTCTATTTATTATTATTATTAAATAAATGCATATGAATATAACATTGTCAGATATCTATACCAATAGGCCTATATTAATAGATAAACTAAGCTCATACTGAATAGTAAATCATACAAATTTTCCAATTTAGTCGAGATGTTGATCTCCCATCTGCCGCCACCAACACGCACCATTGCCATTAACCTCACCTGCTATTCCCCCGTCCCTTTATCCACGACACAGATGTCACTCGCGATGAGATGGGCCCCAAAGATTTTGCCGGCGGCATCAAAACAAATTAACCTTCAGATATTTCTTCGATCCAGGATACACCACCGAGCCTTCACCCCTTAAGGTCTTCCACCCTCCTTCATGTGACCAAATGTAATCTTTCGCATTTCATTTGCACGCACATTATTATTTATATCGGCCAGATTTACTGTGGGCGATGGCACAGATTGGATTTTGGTCAAGGGCTCGGGCAGGTTGTGGTGGGGGGGGTTGGGAAGAGGCTCAGGTAATTATAATGGAAATGAATGTGGGTCTGGGATGAGGCAGAGGCCCGGCTGCTGGGAGGGCTTTATTAAATATGGAACCGCTGTGATCTGATCAGGGCCCCGAGGATATTGACCGCCTCAGGAGGAGATAACGGTAAAGAGGGCAGGGGAAACGACAAGCTGATGGATGTATTATTTGTGTAAAGGTCTGATCGACGAGGCGGGTGATTCGTTTACGGAGGAGGCATCAGCACGTTCAAATTTGATCAAACCCCCACCTCACCACCCCACCCGCCGCCAAACCTTCCCGTGGCACCCCCCTCTGTACCCCCGCCTTTGGCTCGCTGCTCTGAAGAGGAGGCCACAGGTGATCATCAAACGCCAGACGGCCTGCATTACCTTTATGAATAGAATATGAATGTGAAGCTCTGGCTTTGCAGAACAGACGTCTCCGCTTTTCTTCCGGGGTGACGCTGTGCAACAAGGGTCAGGGAAGTTATCCTAACAGGTCGTACCCTGATCTGATTTAATTTTTTATGGATTTTGGCTTTGTACAACCAAAATACTGCACTTAATGTTATTCTGCATTTCATTTTGATTTATTAGTAACACTTTACAATAAGGTCTCATTTGTTAACATTAATTAACGGATACAACTTTTGATTTTAATAAAAATAATTCATTTTAATTAATTATATACAATGTATTAGAATGTAAAAATTAACATTACCTAAAGTGTAAAGTTTTACCGTTTTATTTTATTATTTTCAAGCCTGTATTTTCCATCTACACACTTGTTGTGTCTGAAAAATTTGCTCTAACCGCTAGACCATCCATAACTTTTATTTTTTCATAAGTTTGTATTCTATGTAATATTCAGATTTTAATTATCTTATACCTTGCATAAAAAGAGTGCTGCGGGATACAAAATGATTAAGGTTCAAGCTGCAGATGATTTGAGGACTCCATTATGGTCAGACTCATTATGGTTACGAAAATGTCACAGGTACAGAAATTACCATTAAAATTCAGTGAAGTCAAACAAGTTCTTCTTTTTGAACAAATATTCCTGCTGTTGCTTCCTGGAATTCAACCGAGAGCCAGACTTAAAAAGGAAAAATGTATTCCCAGCTCAGTGTAGTGTGTCGGGCAGACACAGGTCAAGCACTCATATTAATAAAACCCAAAGGGCTCTTGGCACCTCTCCTCCCCTACTCCACCCCAAGGCCAGAGCAGCAATGTTCGTGCAAGAGGGAGAGCAGAATATCTTTGCTAAATCTGATCTTGTTAAAGGCCACATTAAATATTGATCAACCCTGAAGATACTCAAGGAGTCTAGTTCTGCAGTCTGCCAGTGTGCTCGTGCCAGAGCCGGCGTGAGTTATGATCGGATGTGATGGGCCGGTTTCGGATCCTGCGTGGAAGTCTAAGGAGAGGAACTGCAATGAAGATAACCGTCAAACCACAACAATGCATGCTGAAAGCTGGATACCAACCCTTTCTGAGCCAGTTCATGAAGAAGATTGTACAGCTTATGAGTCTTTAATTCAGTTTAATGGTTTTGCTTAGTCTTTAATTAATTTCTATATTAAGAATATCTATAAAGGAATATTCCAGTTTCAATACAAATTAAGATCAATCAACGTCATTTGCAGCATAATTAACGCGTAATTACCACAAAAAGACATTTTTGACTTATCCCTTGTCACAAAAAAAAGCAAAAATCAAGGTTACGGTGTGTCACTTAGGGTGCGTTCACACTTGTAGTTCGGTTCTCTTGGTTGTTTTGGTCCGGACAAAAAAAAGAGAATGATACATTTAGTCCTGGTTCGCTTAGCGTTCACACTGTCATTTTTAACACCGAACCTAAAGATACAAATAACAAAAACGGCTTTTATGACGTATATTTTGCGAACATCCAAAACCATGCTGTGTGCTGGGCTATGATGGAGCTGACAACTCGTGAAGAGCTTATAAAATGTGCAAAGGAGTCAAAACAGGCATGAATCCCTCCGTCAAGTAAAGAGCTGCTGCGAGGATGTGACTATGACAAGAAAAAACAGGTATGCTTGAGCTTTCTGTCCTTTTAAGGGTGGCATCTTGTGACATCATGTCCTGTTTTTGGTTCATTTACATGTCTTTGGTCTGTGCTGCGTTCATATTTCAGTCGAACTGCACCAGAGTTCATTTGAAAGCGGACCAAGACCCATCTTTTCAGAGGTCTCGGTCCACTTGTTTGGTGCGCAGCAGGGTTCAGATCGCATCGTTCACACTTATTCAAATGAACCGCACTAACAGAGCAATCGCACCAGAGTTCGTTTTATTTTAACCAAACCTGCCAAGTGTGAACACATCCTTACTGTACATAAATAGAGTCAATATTTGGAGGATTTACAAGCATAAATTTAATGTTATAATGTTAATTTTAACGTTATAAATGCAGTTACATTAATTGTTCTGTTAAAGTAATAGTTCACCCAAAAAATACTCATCCTCAAGTTGTCCTCAAACCTGTATGAGTTTCTTCTGTTGAACACAAATGAAGATATTTTGGTGTTGGTAACATGTTGGTAACATACAGTTGATGGCACCCATTCACTTCCATAGTAGGAAAAAAAAATCTGTCTGGTTACCAACGTTCTTCAAAATATCTTCTTTTGTGTTCAACAGAAGAAAAACTCATACAGGTCTGGAACAACATGAGGGTGAGTAAATTATGACAGAATTTCAATTTTGGGTGAACTATCCCTTTACATACACACGTGTATTATTTGAGCTGTAAAAATTTTCTTATTTTGAGGGGTTATGAGGTCATGGCAACAAAGTTGTAAAACTGGATAAAACTTTACACAGATAACTTTAGTACGTGATTTTTAAATTCACAATCAAATCATGTTAACATGCATATTGTTTATCTCTTGTAGCTATACTATTAAAACAGTGAGTATTTTAATGTTTACGGATTGAACCCCTTCACTTCCATTGTAAGTGCCTCAAGATAACCCAGATTTTTGCTTTTTTTTAAAGTAAAGGAGAGGCGGGAATAAACATTATATGCCACAAGTGCTGTCAATTGAGCTCTATTTGTATTGAACCCAGAATATTCCTTTAAGAGATTGTGGTTTTGTAAGCTTGGAGGGAAACTTCTGAACTGTAAATCAATCCTCCCACTCATAAAAAACTTCTTAAAACATGTATTGCTCAAAGATAAGAAAGAACAAGTTCAAGCTTAGAACTCATTTCCTCTTATAACAATACAGCACACTGATTTTCTTGCCTGTAATACACCATTGAAGCCCAATATATGAATCCAGCCACCCACATATGTATGTAATTTGTCCCATATAGCTGGGTTAGCAGAGTAAGCTCCTCATCAGGCTAATGGGAGTCTGGGCCCCTCAAGCACCTCCAAAGAGCAATCAGAGGGAGATGAACACCACACTTTAGCTTCCCTAATGAAGGAAACAATTCTCTCAAGTGAGCCCGAAATTAGTTTATGTTCAGTGTGCGAAAGAAGCCGTTTTTTTTCCCGGTTATCTGAACGGCTGTCTGCGACCGAACCTGCTTCCACACCTGGTGATAAACACTCGAGACACTAAGAGAAGTATGAGGAGAGTAAGAGAGAGAGTGGAGAAAAGCTCTCTAAAAATACCTGAAAATTCCTCCTCAAGTTGCAGCTGTAAGTGAGTTTGTTGTGAAGCTGCACATTTTTCCAGACTCATTTATCACAGTCAGCGCTGAGGAGGCGACCGGAGGCCATGTTGTGTCTGTTGTATTAGCAAACACACCCTCGTTTCACACCTTCCCCCGATCGCTTTGTCCTTGTACTTCCTAAATGAAAAAAATATGGTAAAAGACAGAAGCTCTGGCACTGTATTCTCTGGTAATATGATACAAGAAGATCTTTTGGTGTCAGACAATAATGTTAAGTCATATTATGCAATGTTTGGCAAGTACTAAAAATGATGATCTCACACAACTACTTATGCAAATTACATTTATATATTTGATCAAGTGTTTCTTTTTTCAAAGACATTTACTAATGTTTGTCAATTCATGAATTCCCTGAGAATCAAACCCATGACCTTGGTGTTTGCAGCTCTTTTTGACCTTATATTAATTTAGAGACTACTGGTACTTTTGAAAATACCACTTTAAAATGAGCAATTGAAGGCAAAAAAGGTAATTAAAAAATTTAATTATGAATTATGCAACTTAAAATGCATACATTTATATTCATTTTAACCTAAAAAGTCCATGGACATGTTATGCAAATGTTCAAGAGCTGAATTTTGCTAAATGACCATTTTCCATATTACAGTCATAAACTAAAACTTTTGAACTGCCCACACTGAAACTTAGATTCCTTGGTTTTAAAGTACTTGCTGTGTGTGTGTGTGTGTGTGTGTGTGTGTGTGTGTGTGTGTGTGGTATGAAAACTGCTACCAAAAAGCCCTAAAACTGTTCATCTTTTCTCACACACAAATGTTCCTATTCATCACTCTACTGCTTTGCCCGTCCTATCAGGTGGGACACATGTCATTCATCATTTCCATGGCAACTGTCTCTCCGCTGGACAGCTTTGCAATCAGCAACCCATCAGACCTTCAACGTGCCTCGGCCTCTTTTGTCCCCGTACGCTAGCCATCATAGCGCGATAAGATTATCACAGACAACCTCAACTCTGCACCAGTGCTGAGAAGAGAAAGGAGGAGGCGTTTACTCTTTTATTCATTTCTCTTTCATACTTTATCCGTTCTGCCCACGACAAGCCTTTTCCTGTCTTTTTTTGCCCTCTCTGCACTGAAGGCAGAGCGACTGAACGTGTGATATGTCAAGACAGGGCCGGCTCTTTGACTGCAGACAGTGACAGCCAAATACAAAGGCCTTCCTGCATTATCTGACAATAAATCTGGGAGATTTAAGGCTTGACATCAACAGCACTTAAAGGAGAATTATAACAAAGCGAGGACACAGACGTGAAAAATGGAAAAACACGCCGAGCCAATCTGTACAGAGAGCTTGGAATCACAAAAGTGTTTAAAGGAAAATCTTGTAGATCTGGTCTAACAATGTTCACACCGATTTAAGCCTATCCAATACTTTCTGGAAAATGTTTATTGATTATTATCACCATAATTCTTAACATTTATTCACCTTTAAATCTGTTTTCTTTGTTGGAGCGGGACATATTTAAGGATTCTTTTCTAATATTCAAAAGATTTTAGCTAAGCATTCTTTTATAGGCCCAAAATGTACATACATCAGTATGATGAGACATCTATGTTTTGTGTCTGCACTTTATTAGCATTTTATGTGCTAAAAGTTAATTTGGTAACACTTTATAATAAGTATGGTATAAAAAATCTCCATTCATTGTCACTGTAATTAACAAAGTGTTATTGTTTAATTGGCTCATATGTAAAGAGTTATATATAATGCTTTGTTAACAACGTATATTAACTGTAAATAGTTCTCACTTTAGATTAGGTCACAGAAAATGGCATTAATTAAGTGCTTTAAACCAACCTTTATTGGACATTAATTGCATTATTATTAAGAGTTCATTCAAATGTTTACAAACACATTAAGCCTATCCCCAAAGCTAAACATAACCACTTAAAAACAAACAAACAAACAAATAAATAAATGTAATATGTAATATGAATAACATAAAATAATGTTGTTAAAATACATCAATAAGGATTAGGGGTAGGTTTAGGGGAAAGAATATACAGTTTGTACAGTATAAAATTCAGTATTTCTATGAAAAGTCCCTATAAAACATGGAAACCCAATGTGTGTGTGTTCATGTTTTCCTACCCCGGTAGGGACTTCAACCAGAATGCACACAGACTCATGGGGAGCTTATAAATCATACAGAATGGATTTTTTTTTTTTTGTGAAAATGTAAAAATGCATAAAGTTTTGTGTGATGGGTAGGTTTAGGGGTAGGGTTAGTGTAAGGGGATAGAATATACAGTTTGTACAGAATAAAAACCATTACGTCTATGGAGAGTCCCTACAAATAGCGAACCAGGCGTGTGTGTGTGTGTGTGTGTGTGTGCTTAATGTATTTCAAAACATTTTAAGGAACACTGAATATGAATGCAATTAATGTCTAATAAAGGTTGGTTTAAAGCACTTAATGTCATTTTCCCATTTTCCGTGACTTAATCTAAAGTGAGAACTATTTACTGTTAACAAGTTGTTAACAAAGCATTATCTAACTCTTTACATATGAGCTACTTAAACAATAATAATTTAATTACAGTAACAATGAATGAAGAACCCACTATTTGTATATAGTCTATTTATGTATTGACTACAGTTTATAAACTATTAATTAACTACAAACTAATAGTTTGCAAATGATTTGTAAGCACTTTATTACACTGTACTTACTATAAAGTGTTACCATTGATTTTGTTAGCTTTTAAAAGTACACTAGTATACAGATGAACTCAAAACCTATTAGACTTACGCACCAAAAAATGGGATGCTGGATTTATTTTATTTTTTTTGGAGTCAGGTGCTACTTCATAAAATTAAGTTTCATGAACTAAAGTAATTGAAGTAAACCAGAAAAAAGCTATTAGAGTAAATGCAAACTGTTATTTTGTTAGTGTTATGTACAAGTTCCTTTCACTTGATGGTATTATGAACTGACAAAAATTCAATATGTATCCACAGGTTTAACAGTTTTTACAGTATAATCTTATCGTTATACTGGGCATTATCCCACACAGTGGCAAGATGAGCACCCCCTGCTGGCCTCACTAGCTGACCACGATCATCAACCCTGCTTAGCTCCAGTGTGTGTGCAGGCGAAAGCTACAAGCTGATAGAAGCTCTCCTTGAGTACACCCCAAGCCCATAAACATAAGATAAAACATTAAATGAAATCAATATAAATTGTGATGAAAGCCACACATTCCATGCACTTTTATCAACAACATTACTGTTCTTATTTGTCACATGTATTGTCAGGGATAGTATGAAAAAGAAAACTAAAACATTGATAATGTACCCCCCCACCCCGACCTCCAGATATTTATTTTGAGATTTCAAGTATTGTTCCAAAATAGAAAATATTATACAGTTTATCCACAAAATTGTACGGAGCCCCCTTTAAGGGTGGTGATGGAACCCTTTTTTTCATCATGGGGATGGAAAAAAATATGAGATAGGAGGAAAAAATATATTACAATGCTTTGGCATTCTCTCACAAACATTCCCCCAAGAAACTGCTTTGGCTCTCAAAACTTTTGTGTTCTATGAGAAACTCAAAAAGTTTTGCAAAAAGTTTTGCAAGCGAATGCAAAGTTTCTTGGGGAATGTAAAACATTTGCGAGAGAATGCAAAAGCATTGACATAATTTTTCCTCCTATCTCATATTTTTTTCAACCACCTTTAGGGGCTCCATAAATTTGAGTATTTTGCAGGATGTTCCTAGCATGCACTGGGGCATGAATAATTAATTAGGTTGCAAGCCGGTGTTTTTTGCACTGTAGCTTTTGTTAATATTGTTGTTTGGTAACTTGATCATTTTCTACTCAGAATGATGACTGATTATTGCTGTTATTGTGTTTTGTATACCAAGTGTTGCGGCTTGTGTGTGTGGCTGGGAGTAAGTTTTTTTTTTTTTTTTTTAAGTAATACTTTTATTCAGCAATTTATGACAGTAAAGATATTTATATATATTTTTTATAAATACAGTATTTATAATGTAACATTTATAAATGTAAAGATTTCCATTTAAAAAATCATGGAAAAAAAGTATCATGGTCTAACCCTAACCCTAACTGTTTTCAACATTGATAATAAGAAATGTTTCTTGAGCACCAAATCAGCATATTAGAATGAATTCTGAAGGATCATGTGACAGTTATTTTAAATTGTAAGTACAAGTTACAGAAGTTTTGATCAAATGAATGCATCCTTGGTGAGCATAAAAGGCTTCTTTCAAAAACATAAAAAACCTCTCACTGTACCCAAACTTTCAGTGTACATTATAATAAGGAAAATGTCAATGCTTTTTCCTTTTTTTTTTCTTTTAGAAATTGGTGCGTTTTTCAGATCAATTCTGTGGTAATGCCAGGAACAAAAGGAGAAAAGGCACTTCCACTGAAATTCTCATGCCTCCGGAAGAAAGTGTGTCTCGGCCATCATCCAATCTCCCACTGTCCTTGAAGGATTGATCAGAAGTGCTGAACTGTGGATGAGAGCGAGATGAAGAGGCCGGAGGAACGAGCGGAAGAGAATAGATCCAGATGAGGATGCATTATTTATTTAAAGCCATAATTAATACGAGGGGCTTTATCACCGTCCTCCGCTTCGGATGGTTTCCATTTTTAATGTTATTCATGGGGGATGAGAGAGAAAATTTCAAATCTCCTTCCCTTATTACTGCAGCAAGAAAGTGTCACATTACTTAGGGGGGTGATTACACAGCTGCCCGAGCCCAACTGTACGTGAATACTGTATTTGCAAACACTTGAGTTTTGAGAGCCGAGGCCGTAATCGCCTCTTCTGTCAGACGGAGACAAGTGACGGAGTCAAATTACTCCCTCAAGGTTATTTCCCTCTTCCTCTTTAGCGATGCAAACTTTTCACATGAGCACTCAGGTCTCACGGACAGAGAAAATGGAGGAGAGAGAGAGAGAGAGAGAGAGAGAGAGAAACCGAGAGATGCCACAGGCCCATCAGAAAATAAATAGTATTTTAGTGCATTCGCTAGTTTAGCCCCAAACAATCTCATCTGCAGCGGAGGGAGACAGGGAGACGATATTAAAGATTCTCATTATGCAGCTCTCCGAGTGTCTTCAGTCAATCCTCCACCCCAGACAGCACGAGAATCACTCCTGACAAACATTAATATAGAATGAACATTGAAGGATGCATTCCCGGAAAAAGCCTGCGGAGCCGGGCGGGCCTGAAGATTGGGCGACTAGAGCCTGTTATTGACACCTCCTTACAGGGGCAAAATGTTGCAGAGATTCCAGGGTGGGGGTTGTCATATCAGTTTGACCGCTTTCGTTTTGGCAGGCGGCCGTCAGAGGAAACGATGCCCAGAAAAGTAGCATTCACCGCATATGTCGGGCTCTTTCAACCGTCCCCCTGGGCGAGGATGGTTCCGTGAAAAGATGTCCTCTACATTCATACTTGAGTAGGCTAATAGTCAAGACACTGAATACAAATCATTGTTAAGGGACAATCGCTGTCGTTCTCCTTGGTGGGTGTAGTAATTGGCGGTGCTCCAAATGGACTAGCCTCAGGTGTTTGTCTATTTTTACTGTACGTTTCTCATAGAAAATCAGGTTTCATTGATATTCAATAAGTCACACTGAAAATTACGAGGGAAGACCTGGCTCATTCTCCTCTACCGCGGTCAAGATATGCCCAATGAGTTACACTTCCACAGGGAAAAGTTTATGTAGCAAATAAGAAGTAATTCAATGAGATTTTGATACTCTCCAAAGGAACTTCACTTCTTTCTTTTTTCAAAATCTTTTTCTACTTAAAAAAACGAGACTTTGTGATGAAATGCAGCAGAAAATAACTTAGTTCAAGCATGAAGTTGAGAATATTAAGTATATTCTACTTTTGAACTTAATTCAAGTTTGTAGAAATGAAAGCTGTAAGCTTAAGTGTTATATAACAATCAAGATATATATGACTTTTCAAGTATCTACATTGATTCCAAAGTAGTTAACTGTAAATTTATCCAGAAATGAGTGTACTTTTCATATCAAAGTCCCGCGAGAGCTATAAGAAAGCAGACGGCTCTGTATACTTTCGAATTGCTTTCGCAGTACTTTGATGTCATACATCGATCGGTCTGCGCAGCGCCGCTTCAAGTCGAACACACCTATTTATATTATTTGAAGACTTCCAATGCAAAAGCCTCTAAAAGCCACCTGCATCAAAAATGAGATAACAATACTGAGTGAATGCTCTCTGCACATAGTATACGTTCATCAAATACTTTCTGCACATAGTATACGTTCATCAAATACTTTCACTTCAAACCCGCTAAATCCCAGGTTCAACCCAATAAAAAGTACCAGTACTTAGGTAGAAACCTATACATAGAAGCCTGACAAAAATGCAAATTTTAAAGAAAAACATCAGATGGACTTAGAGGCTTTTGCATCTGAAGTCTTCATTTGCATTGTTGCTTTCGCTGATGTTTTTGACAAGTTTACCCAGAATGATTCGTTTGTGTGCCAAAATTAGCCACTGACTGTTACCGTTATCTTGTTTTGTGTACCAAGTGTTGAGGTCAGTGGATGCAGAAAGGTATATTTTTTCCACATACTTTGTTGTCTCACTTTTAGTGAGCATGCATTTAGTTACTTATATTTGTTGGGTTGTTTGAAATCTAATATATTTCAGGACTTATAAATGTTATACAATTGATTGTTATTAGATTATTTTAGGTGCCACTGCAACAGATTTGCAAAGATTTACTCCCTCACTTTATTCAATGTTATGTTGCAAAGATAAGTAGATGTTACTTAATTTTATACCGTTGAAATTTACAAAAACAACAACAAAAAAACTTTTACATAAACCATAATTTTTTTTCATATAGCTCACCCAAGAACAAAATGCATACTGAGCATAAACAACTCTCTCTTTCTGCAAATGGGTAGTTGACAAATAAGAAGTAAAAAGTGCTTTTTTTGTAAAACACAACTTTTGAAGAAAAAAAGCATATAGTTATGTAGTGTGAAGTCTAATGTTTGAGAAAATATAAGGGGTCACTAACTTTGTCAATTCTTTCACTGTTTTTTGAACATTTTTACTGAAATGTATCATATGGTGCGACATAGGGGTGTCGCACCAAAGGACAACAGGAATTAACACTTTTATAGTGGTTCCAAAAAAGTTAAATATTTGAACAATTCGGAGATAAAATTTTATCATGTGCACATGTCATGGGCTTCACAGTAACATAACCTTGAATGGGGTCCTTCAACTAATTAAACTTTTCCCGATGTATAATCAGGTATGGTTTTCAGTGACAAAAAAAAAACTTTTATAAATATATGGATGAAAAAAATTATTGTCATTTACTAAAATAGACACTTGTAAATTGTGTCTGAGGTATTTATTAACATTTGTATGCTTTTCTTTTTAATTTATAAAAGTTATAAAAATTTTGAATTTTGAGATTTGGCTCAAAAATTAAAAAAATCTACAGACAAAGCAATTTTTATATCAACAGGTCCATGTAAGACAAAGAAATGTTTAACCATTTACTGCATTTTAAATGATGACAATACTAATTATATTCATTTTTATCTTGTGTGACAGTGAAAATGCCATGTCACGTCAACAACCCAAATACAGTGGGAGAGGAAGTTCTTGATGTATGGTACGTTGAAAAACACAAGGTTAGATTTCACCTGGTTTATTTTTAGTAAACAACAGGCTTATGGCAGCAGGTACTCTCTTACTTCTGCTTATGGCATCAATATAAATGAGGGATAATTACTTTTGTTACAATTAAATTAGACTCAGCAAAACAACATAATGGCGATTTGTTATGCTCTGGTGAGCAATAACAAACCAATCATAATTAACAGCTCTGGTTGCGCGAGCGAATCTCTGTGCAACAAACACAATCGGATTCCCTAAACTAAATGAACCAGCCAAAAACTTGAAAGGGAAAGTCTGAAAATGATATCAAATGATTCAGATGTAATGATAGTGATTGGTCTCACACATCCAAATGAGTGTGGTGAAGGGTTAGAAAGGTGCCTGTGGTGTCAGTAACACAAGTCGTCCTCTCAGAACTGAGTGACTGGCAAAATTCCACAAATGCAAGCTTCTTTTTAAAAGTCTCAAGCAGCGATGTTTAATTGTTCATTTTTTTTTGCATTAAAATGTGTAGATGTCACATGCTTTGGTCTCCCATTAGAGCTCTTCCTGTCCTTGAGGGATTAAAAAAAGAAGATACGAAGGGAAAAAATGCCTTGAACAGCTCCTGTCAGGGAGAAAAAAGTGCCTGTGTGGCATCAGCTGATGACACCACGCTTGGCGGCAGCCTGTTGAATTCAGTTTCCATTTATCCCTTTACACCTCTTGCCCCTCCAAAGCTCGGCTCAGACTTCATAGCCTGAGGACATGGAATCATGTAAGAGGGCTCGCCCGTGGCTGCGTCTCTGATCTCAGATCAGTCTGGGCTCACCTGCACCTTTGGGGTAGGGTATAGCAGAACTCACAGACCCTGTAGGGGGCTCAAAAACAGGTTGTGAATCACAACCACAGAAGGCCTCGACCACACATACCGCTGAGTCCTGTGTGGTCTGTTTATGCTGAACAAGTACACTAAAAAACAATTGTGCAGTATATAATATTTCACAAATAATGGCAAAGAAACAGCAAGTAACACATTAAATGAAGTGTGAAATTTTTACAACAAAAATCTTTTTATTTTAAAAAATGTAAAGAAAATGAGTGTATATTTTCTGAACTGTACGACATGAGGATCTAAATGGCAAGGATGAGGCAAGTTATGACATGAACACACCACATGGGTGCAATTGCTCTTTGGGCTCCCTTTTATCCCCCAGGCTTTTAATTGTGGGCTTTTGGCTCTGATTTTCATTAAATAAAAAGCACAGCTTAAGTCAAAGACTGTTATATGCAATTTAGGCTTATTATAAAACCATTTCACAAGGATTAATTATCAAAAATTATTTAGAATTGTATCATGTGAAAGGTTAGCTCTAGGTGACAGAAGAGAGGAAACAGACCTGAGGCAATGCAGGCGGCGCGTGTGGCCGTGCATTTCAATGCCATGTGAAAATGAACTCGCCCGCAGAGCAAATTGCATTGACCTGGATCGCATGTGTTGACGGGGAAGAGGCAGAACTCCGCGGGAGAGCCTTAACCCTTTGCCTGGTCAACTGAGATGCCTGACAGTTTAAACGGAGGCTTTTAGGAGAACTAAACTGGCCTAAATACTGTATTTTTCATGTCTTTCTTATGACTTTAGACAGGCTATTGTATATCTCGACAGCGCAACAGTGATATAAACAGCAGCATGTGAAAGGCAGCACTGGAGTTCTTTTGTATTTCAGTTGGTTAACAGGTTCATTCTCTCATTTCTAAATTTTTTTTTTCTTTTTCTTTAAAAATCTCAAAATGTAGATAAATTTCCCCTAATATTACAAGCAATGCAAGACTGTAAATAAATCAATCTTTAAAGGCCCACTGAAGTGCCTTGAAACATGCAGCATTATTCAACATGTTAACATAATTTCCACTGAAACGGGAAGACAGGGCGGCACATATCGAACAGCTTTTTTAAAATAACCAATATTGTTTAGTTTATACCACGGCCTGGCCAGAACCATTGAGCTCGGTAAAGCCGCAGTTTCCTCCTAATCTCTAACCATTTGTCCTCCAAACATCTTCCATTATCGCTTTAAAATATAGCATTCAGTGCAGAATTCAAATGGGTCCAATACGTTTTCTGGTATGCGCCGACTCGCGCATGTGATCCGCTCTGTGCTATCGTGTCTCTGGACCAGAGCAGACTTACGCGCTGTGGCTGTTCACGTGACACTAACGTGAAACCAGACTTCATTCGCCTTGATGGAAAGCATATTTACACTGTGTGAATCGTTTCCTATCCCCTATATACTGCGTTATGTGCCATTCACCATGTAGAAAATAGTAAATGTGTGAACAAGTGACCATTTTTAGCCATAGCTTCACCGTCTATTTATAATGTAGGGGGCGGTATGCTTCAGATTCTAGACAGCATTTGATTGGACAGAAAATCTGATGAGAAGATGAAGTGCAGCGTGATGTCATCAAAATCATTGATCCATATTGGCGGAAGTGAGAGAATGTAAGTTTTGAATGCTTATATCTTCTAAATACGAATTTTGTCATTGTTTTGGAGCACACTAGCTTATAGATAACAGTAAGGATAATAGTATTCATACTAAAAGCCAAAAATCTTCCATTTTGATTTAGTTTTCGTGAGCTCTTTAAATTGTCAAATGATGATGTTTTGTAAAGAATAGAAAATAAGAAGCTTGGAAGCATTTTAATGGAGGTTTATATAATGTATACTGCAAATGTTTCATTATACACTATACTGCCAAAAGTATTGTGACACCCCTCCAAATCATTGAATTCAGGTGTTCCAATCACTTCCATGGCCACAGGTGTATAAAATCAAACACCTAGGCATGCAGACTGCTTCTACAAACATTTGTGAAAGAATGGGTCGCTCTCAGGAGCTCAGTGAGTTTAAGCGTGATACCGTGATAGGTTGCCACCTGTGCAATAAGTCCATTTGTGAAATTTCCTCACTACTAAATATTCCACGGTCAACTGTTAGTGGTATTATAATAAAGTGGAAGCAACTGGGAACAACAGCAACTCAGCCACGAAGTGGTAGGCCACGTAAAATCACAGAGCACAGACTGTCGCCAACTTTCTGCAGAGTCAATAGCTACAGACCTCCAAACTTCGTGTGGCCTTTAGATTAGCTCAAGAACAGTGCGTAGAGAGCTTCATGGAATGGATTTCCCGAGCAGCTGCATCCAAGCCTTGCATCACCACACCGCCACTGGACTCTAGAGCAGTGGAGATGTGTTCTCTGGAGTGACGAATCACGCTTCTCTGTCTGGCAATCCGATGGATGAGTCTGGGTTTGGCGGTTGCCAGGAGAACGGTACTTGCCTGACTGCATTGTGCCAAGTGTAAAGTTTGGTGGACGGGGATTATGGTTGGGCTTGGCCCCTTAGTTCCAGTGAAAGGATCTCTTAATGCTTCAGCATACCAAGACATTTTGGACAATTTCATGCTCCCAATGTGGGAACAGTTTGGGGATCGCCCCGTTCCAACATGACTGCGCACCAGTGCACAAAGCAAGGTCCATTAAGACATGGATGAGTTAGTTTGATGTGGAGGAACTTGCCTGGCCTGCACAGAGTCCTGACCTCAACCCGACAGAACACCTTTGGGATGAATTAGAGCGGAGACTGCGAGCCAGGCCTTCTCGTCCAACATCAGTGCCTGACCTCACAAATGCGCTTCTAGAAGAATGGTCAAAAATGACCATAAACACAATCCTAAACCTTGTGGAAAGCCTTCCCAGAAGAGTTGAAGCTGTTATAGCTGCAAAGGGTGGGCCAACTCCATATTAAACCCTACGGATTAAGAATGGGAATGTCATTAAAGTTTATGTGCATGTAAACGCAAGCGTCCCTAAACTTTTGGCAATATAGTGTATCTTACAAATAGTTTTTATGTTGTCATATATGACTAACAGCCATTATATATGCATGCTACCTATGTAAATACTTAAAATAGTATAATGCATTAAAAGCATAAGCGCAGCACGTCATTCGTTATAATACAATAAAGGTCTAGGTGTATTATAATGCATTATAACTGTTATTACTTTTATTTAAGAAAAGAAAAAATGCACTATAATGTACATTATGAATAATTATTATATATATGTATCTAGGTTTTTCTAACTTTTATCATATGACATCTGACTGTAAAAGTGTGAGTGTTTAAAAATTGCCATGAACCATCTTTTTGATTGTGAACTTTGTGAGTAGGTGAAATGCTTGAAACACTGTATATCTTGGCCATTTGGGAGAGCATCATATTTTAGGATTGTGAGCTGAGCTGCCTGTATTTGTGCAGACCTCAGCAGAGAGAGGAAGACCAACTACAGTAATTCAGGTCTCTCAAGTAATATACCAGGCTAATTTAAACCATCAGGCATCTTTATGTAATTAATCAGTACAGCAGGCCTGCACTGCAAAGCAAACTGAAGTTTTTGTAGGCCAGGGATGAGAAAAATGCCCTTGACATATGCAGAGGGGAGAATCCCAGAGTTCCAGAGCTGAATAAACAAATAAATAAATAAAACAACAAACAAGCAGGTCCCAATCGATACCTTGACCAGGGCAACTGGATGGCAGCCTTTCTTCTGAGCTCCATGGCCGTGGAGAAGTAAAACAAACAGTGTTTGTGTAAAGGTCTTCAAACCCCAGCCGGCTCAACCTGCCATTGATTATGGTGATGGAGCACTCAAAGGGTTGTTTGGCCACCAGACAGAAGCAGTAGTGCACATCTAGTGTGTACAGATCATGTCTCATTATCAGGACATAACAAAGGAGAAGGCATAGCCAGGGACACTGAGCTTCAAATAAGCCAGTTGTATTCTCAGGACAATAAAATTTTAAAAAGTATGTATAAATGAACCAGATCTTTTCTGAAGTGAGGAACTTAAAAACGTATTAGTATTCCTTGTTCTATAATAGTTCATGGTTAGTAGGCCTTGTAAAGGGATGTGGCTTGTTTGTATATTTTACATATTTTTCTTTTTTTAATATTTGGTTATCGTGTGCAAAGTACTGACGCACCTAAACTAAATTTTCAGTAGTGTAAAAGTAGTTAAGCTGTTCATAATTGTGTAGCTGTTCTAGTAACAAACTTTTTCCAACCTGTAGCTTTGTAGCATGAAAAAGCATTGTTTGTGTCACATTACATTCTGTTTGCAGCCTTGCTACTGAACGAGCTGAAGCAATCAAACACACTCTAATAGAACGTCTCTCTCTCTCTCTCTCTCTCTCTCTCTCTCTCTCTCTCTCTCTCTCTCTCTCTCTCTCACACACAGAGAACAGGTTTGTTTGGACATTTTCTTTTAAATGGTTCAAAAACATATATTTAATAATCAATTTGATCACTCAGTTGTGTTCCTAAAACTCTCTGTATGGCATTTTAACCTTTTTGTAGCCAAATAAATATTTAAATACTGCTGTTTATCATTGTTTTGTTACAGGCCAATACATTTATATCTAGTATAAATTTATGTTTGTAGCTGTCACCCTAATTAAAATCGTTATTGTTTTGTGCAAAATAAAAATTGCTTTTACAGGTTTTCTGAATTGCTAAAACACATTTCTCAAAAACCATCACCCACTTTCTCAAAACCTTACACACAAAACCAAATCTTCAAACTACATTCAGAGAACCTCTGACTGGAGAACAGCATCCAAAGTATGCTGTTACAGAAAAAAGTATTGTAACACAGTAAACAAATGTTGCAATTACGTAAAAAAGTATAGTAATCACAACTTGCAGTAGTAAGGTGAATAAATTGTATACTGTATGTTCTGCAAGTATAGTATTGTACTGAATATTGTAGAGTAGCCCTATTGGATGTCTGTATATTCAACACTTGCATACTGTGAAAATACTGTAACCCAACTGCAAAAGACAAAAAGGTTAAAAAACTCTAAATGAAAAGCATGTTACAGTACACTCAAAAGAGATTCATTCTGCCTCAGCATAACGTCTTCATGTTGGGTCCGTTCTAAGGACTTTGTCCACATCAATGTCGTTTCTTGCTAGGCAAGAGGAAAAACCTTCTAGTGTGCCAGATCCAGCCTTGACAACATTCTCCACACCTTGCTCTTTCCCGTCCTCATCCTCTTCCACCTTGTCCACCACCTCTTACACATACTCTTTCTCCTCTCCCTCTTATATTGTTTCCATCTATTGTTGGTATCAACATTCAGTGCAACATTTTGAGTCAATTTTGGCACTCTGAACTGACTTGTATTATGTACAGTTGGTTTGGTCACATCACCAAGCGTGAACAATTTTGGGTCGTTGTGTGCAAACGATGACAACTGTGTTTTAGTAGTGTTTAACTTTTGCCTGCCTGTGTTTAGCGTTTTGAAACACGTGCACCACTTTTTTTTTTTACGGTAGTAACAAAAACTATGGTATTTAGGCAGGAACTATGGTTACCATGGTAATTGTTGAAGGGCTGTTGTGTTGAGAAGCAGGACGGTGTTGAGGAGCAGGACGGCGTTGATGCAGTCGTCACCTTCCAAGCGTCCGTCACGCGCCTCTGCCTTTACTACTTACACGCCTCTCCTTCACTAATTTCAGATGCATCTGGGTCCTTCACAACACACTCTACGCACACACGAAAACACACATATAAAAGCCATTAACGCTGACAAAATGACACAAATTGTAATGCAACATCGAAAAAATAAATACATTACTTCTGAGTAAAATGTTATCCGAGATGATGTGTTTTTCGTTATGAACAAACAGCCGACAGATATCACACTTGAGTCAATAGACATCACATCACTGCCATCTAGCGGTCAACGGCAAAGGGCTCCTTTCAGGAAGCTAGTGTCACAACAGAGAAACATACGAAAGTACCGACATAATTATAAAGCCATTTACTCTTAGACCGCAATGAAGGACCTGAACCTGAAGAGATTACATAGCCCTCGTCATGTCTAGATCTACTGGATTAAGTAATCTCCCAGATTTGAAGATGGTGTTGATTTTAATTTAGTAGCCTACAATACTATTAAGTCCTTTAGAATGTGACAAATGAATAGGGAATAGGGAAATAGAAAAAGAAAACATTTTATGTTTATTCATCATTGAACACAAAATGTGAATGTATTTGGGTCTGATGCTCACTCAGTAGCAAACGTTTACCCACTAATGGGATTTCTAAGTGGTGCTTTTATGAAGTCTGCAGTTTGAAGTGTCTTTAGAGACAAAAACAAACACTAACAATCAAGCGCATGTTCAGTTGAGTCATGTTTTAGTTGTTTTCTTTAAATTACTTCTGCATAAATGATTCACATCCTTGAATTATGAAATTTTTTCCTGGTAAACACATTTAAATGGTTGTTCCCGTTAACAAATTCCTAATTGATTAACCAATAGCAATTCAGGACATTCCCACAAGGCCATTTGTGGGATATTTAAACTAAATGGTATTGAATAGTTACAATTTACAAAAAGTATATATTCAATATTTTGTTCAGCAGCTAATAAAGTTGTCAAGCAAACCTCATTTCCAAGATGACTGAGACATTCTCCATGTTCTGCCAAATTAGATCGTGTCTTCCGTTCATACCACAGAATTTTTTATTTAATTCATGTCTAGGCAATTACAGAATAGTAATCTTCCATTGGTCCAATCATTTCTTCATTTCTTGGGTTATTGTCTAACAACATTTCATGTTCCAATGTTTGTTTGCCCGTCTCTAATTATTTTATTATCAGTGAGTGATCAATGAAAGCTCACAGTGTAGCTTGTTAATTTAGTGAAATGAGTTTGAGACAATGGCATTTGTGAAGAAATTTGATGTCTGTGCAGATCAGCTATCCAAAAATTTTATAAAGCTGAAACAAAACAAAACAAAACAAAAATTCTCATAGTAAATTTGCTGAGAATAAATGCAAGAGTGCAACAATAATAAGGATGCAGTAAAAAAAAAAAGAAAGGGTTTATCAATAAGAATCATAAGTTTATAGAGTGACTGAAAACTGGAAATAAATTACTGATTTACAACACAGATACTTTTCCACTTCTGTCGTTAATGGACTTGAAAGTACTTTCATTAAACACTCCACACATTTTATTACAGTCATTAGACACTTTCACAGAAATGAAACACTTGCTAGATCTGTATTATAAAGTCTTTCACGAAACCCCAATAACTGCTTGGCTATAAACACCTCAAGCCAAAACCATTTTGACTGTGCAAACATGTCTTCAACATCACTCATTTGACACCCAAAGGGAAAAAGACGCATGTTGCTCTTTCTGTCCATGACAGAACAAACAATATCTGTGTCCTGTATTTGACGCATCAAAAATGCATGATTGAGCAGCACGTTGGTGTGCTAGAGGCAGGAGCAGTTTATGTTGTCCTAACAGAGGAGAAGTGGTATATTTATGATGACGTCTGGCCGTCAGGGTTCACTGTCTCTGCCTGTGGCTGTTTCTCTGGAACAATTGTCTCCGTCTCTCTTTGCTGCTCTGCCAACATGTCAGTCAACTTCATGTTCAGCAAAGGGTTCCGAGACTCTGGTGCCACCTGCTGGTTATAAAGGAACATGACGGACAACGAAAGAGACAAGTAGTCTAAAGAATAAGACTCATCCTCACCGCAGGTCCTCCTCTCTTTCTTAAATAAACTCCCTCTGCGAGTAGTGCTTTTGCCGTCTCTTCAAACAGCAGCTCAGGTTTGACATCCCCTCGGCTTTCTAATTCACTGTACTTCATCACAAACCTGAACGATGAAGTGCACAACAACTAAATCAAATGGCACAGAAAATGTTATAATAGCAATAATAAAAATAAATAAATAAATAAATAAATAAAAACCTCTTTACAATACGCTGTTTCATTTCCCATTATAACTTACCTCTGACATGGAGAAACAAAGTTGGGCTTGAGAAGCTCAAAAGCTCTGGGTCCATTACCATAAACCTCAAAGAACTTCCTACAATCACAGAAAAAAAAAGTTATGTAGATTTACTGTACAGATTCCCGCAAGCATAGTTAATGCAGTTATCATCAACTGATGGGCTGTGACCCAAAAATGTGTTGAAGGTCTTTTCCAAAAAGACAGTAAGCAGTAAAATCTGGGACCTAGTTAATGTGGTAACACTCTAGAATAATGGTCCGTCATTAATAGGTAACTATGCAGGAAGTAATGCAGGACAAATGAGTAGTACTACATTAACACTTCAGCTACTACCATTAACTAACATGGAAACAAGCTTAACTAATCAGTAAGTAATTTAGGGCTAAGATAGTTCCTTATTAGGTAAATCAAAGTACTGAATGAGATTAGCCTCATTAATAACTATTAACTAACTATGCCAAATTATAAAGAATTACCAATGAATTACTAATCACAACATTATCATGTGTCTAAGATGTAACCAATCATCCTTTTTTCTCTGAATATAGTCATAAAATGCATCACTAATTACTCAAGTGTTACTTAGTCACTCTGCAGGAACTACTAGTGATCTGGACCATTATTTTAAAGTGAAAAACATTTTTTCAAGTGTTACCTAGTCACTCTTCAAGAACTACTAGTGACCTGGACCATTATTTTAAAGTGAAAAAATATGTTTTTCACTTTAAAATAATGGTCCAGATCACTAGTAGTTCCTGCAGAGTGACTAAGTAACACTTGAGTAATTAGTGATGCATTTTATGACCACGTTGAAAGTAAAAAATACGATTGCTCACACCTCAGACACATTAATGTTGTGATTAGTAATTCATTAGTAATTCTTTATAATTTGTCATAGTTAGTTATTAATGAGGCTTATCTCATTCAATAATTATTGATTACCTAATAAGGAACTATCTTAGCCCTAAAATATGAATTACTGATTAGTTCAGCTTTTTTTCCATAATTAGTTAATCATAAAAGTTACCTATTAATGATGGGCCATTATTCTAAGTGTTACCGTTAATGTAATTTTAAGTTATATACAGACAACCATTCAAGGGTTTGTGGCTGGTGAGATTGTTTAATGTTTTTTAAAGTCTTTTAGGCTGCATTTTTTTAAATCAAAAATACAGCAAAAATTTTAAAAAATTGTAATGAAATATAGTTAACATTTAAACTATTCTATTTTAATATATTGTAATATAATTTATTCCTGTGAAGTCAAAGCTGAATTTTCAGCATCATTACTCCAGTCTTCATTGTCACATGATTTCTGAAGGATCATTCTAATATACTATTCTAATATACTTGGTGCTATTTCTTATCATCATCAATGTTGAAAACAGTTGTACTGCTTAATATTTTTGTGGAAATCGTGATACTTTTTTACACGATTCTCTGATGAATAGAACGCTCAAAAGAACAGCATTCAATAGAAATCTTTTGTAACATTATAAATGAAATACTGTCACTTTTGATCAATTTAATGCATCCTTGCAGCATGAAAGTATTAATTTCTTACTGACTCCAAACTTTTTAAAAGTAGTGTTTATAGCATCAAAACTCAAAAGAAACTTAAAAAAAAAACGATAAAGGCATGAAGTATAATAAATGCATCAATGGAGATGGCATAAACACATTAATAGCTCATAAAAAGGAAAATGGTATGAAATACAAATTAAGGGCACAGAGTGACCCTTTATTTGTAGCCTGATCTATATAAGACACAGTATATAGATCGATGGCCATGGAGAGAGCATTGAGCTCTTAAGTTGCGAAAGATGATATATTAGCGTTTTGAACAGGTTTGTTTGGACTTACGCTCGTATTTCATCCTCCTTGTATAAGATTTCAGGTACTGTATCTGCTGTATGTTTCTTCAGTGGTCTCACAGGTTTCTCGTAGAGGGGCTCTCTCTTAGGAGGAAAAGCAGCATACACATCAAACCAGATGGGCTTTTCCTCCTGCTTGATGACTCCAGCTCGCATTAAATCACGAACCCTTTGCAAACAACAATCAGACCTTTAGCATCACAATGAGAACTCGAACTAAATACACAGCGTAACGTGTAACGAGCAACACATGCGTGTGTCAGCAAACTGCAGCAAAAAGATTCTTGGCATTATAATTTTTTACATAACACACCTTCATATAACAATATACATTTTAAAGTACACCGATCTCTTTTGTTTAAACACATTTAAACGTATTTTTATCATTAACCTTGAAACGATCTCAAAAAGCAAACGCTGTCACTAATGCTTACCGTGTAAATACAGTCCCGAATTTCTCAAGTCGACTTCCAGCCATACTATGTCTATATGATAATACAAATGTAATTATATATCAATGTATAAAACAGAAAAGTGAGAAAAGGGTGCTACAAATACGCTCTCTGCTGCAGCATGGATGTACTACTTCCGGTGTTACTACGGATACTTATCACAGACAAACTACAAGAACGCGAATAGTAAAAAAAAAAAAAAAAAACTGCCGTGTTTTGATAGTACCAAGGCTTTATTATAACGCCGCTTTCACGTGCTATCGAATTTTCGTACTTCCCGCTTCTTAAATCGCTCATCCCATTAAAATTTTGACTTGAGAGGGCGTTCAGGCAACGTAAGACGCAATATTTAACGTAAACATCCATTTACAGATTTATACAACACTTATATATAACACTGTGAAAGAAAGTGTGAGGAGCAGGAGCGTATATAAAACAAACACACTTAAGTGAATAGCCTCATGGTTTGGCTAAGCTGAACATAACGATCCAAAAGTCTGAGACTACACTGAAAATGTGGGATTCAAATTTAAGTTAAGCATAGATATAAACAGAAAGTTAAACCCAAGAAAGAAAGAAAAAAACAAGCATTGTTTTAGTATGTTGCACAATTTTTAGGTGAATAAGCAAATTTGTAACATGTAGCACACTTTGAAATTTTGTTCAAAAGGTCAGATGTTCTTGTGACTTTTGAAGCCCACAGAGGTGAGGTGATTTCTGTTGTTTCATTGAGCATGGCAAATGTAGATTGCTTCAAAAGAATTGTTCCTGCAATTAGTTACCCATAAAAAGCACTATAGGCTTTATAACAAAGTGCAAGTCAGTCTTCCCCAAACAATAAAAAATACATACATTTTGAACAATAAAAAATACTGTTTATTTACAAGCAGGAAATAAAATGTTCTCTATAATTAGAACTGTACATTCTACAAGTTACTGATGATCAGATCAGGGTTGTGTACGGCAATTTAATACATTGTTGCTGCTACGTTTTATTGTGTTTCCAGTGTATATTTGTGATTTCTTCTTTATTTGATAGATTCTGTCCTCTTAGTTACGAGAGGTTTTGGCATTATTTTGGAAGCTGTATAAAAAAAAAAAATCAAAAGATTCAAATTTCCCCTCTTTTTGGTGTGTTTAGATATTGAAAAGATCAAGATGGTATAGGTGATCTCGACCCCTAGGATCCGAAGATGTCCTCATGGTACCGCTTTTCTATCTGTGAACAAAAAGCATAACCGTCTAAATTTATTGACCTTATATCATTAAGACTGTCACTATTTCAGGGCAAGTGAGCCCTCATAGGAGCATAAATGCTGTAAGACATTATTATATGAAGCAGCTACAAAATGTGTCAACATGCTGAAGGTTCACCTTGAGCCTTGACAGATATTCCTCAGCCTGATTTAGAGTGATGCCCAGCCGGCTGACTAAGATTTCCTGGATAGTGGCGGCCACATCATGGGCCATATTCATGCCTCCACAGATATACAGATGTCCTGGATTATGGTGCAGAACCTCAAAGACCTTGTCACTCAATTGCTCTCGCAAGATATCTTGGACATAAACCTGGAGTCCAAAAACAAATGCAGAGTAAGAAAGTCTACAAGCAACGACCTCCAGAGAGTGTTAACAGCCGTTTAGAATCATTTTTTAGATCTGACTAAAAGTAATTTTTCATATTTTGTGTTACGAACATCAGCAAAAAGATATATGGCAGATGCTATGGCACCTGTAATAATTATATATAATTATGATACTTGTAGATATCACAGTTGTGATAAGTTTGTCTACCTTGGGTTGTCCAGTCTGCCTAGAGTAAGCTGTTAAGATACTGCTTAGAGTGCCATTATCTCTCATGTCCAAAGTCTCTTTTTTGTAAAGATGATCAGTATCTGAACCCCGACAACCGAACACAAGTGTCATCGGATTTCCTTTCAGACCTTAGAGAAATAACACAACTTGAGGGTCAACAAGCCCATTTCAGTGGACTATTTGAAACGACTTGAATGTGATAAGGGATAAAATTCGATACCTGTTTTTTTTATGTCATGGAATCGCTGTTGCCAAAAGCTACGGAAGGGAGCAATGCCGCTCCCAACTCCTACAAGTATACAGGGAGCACTAGGGTCGGATGGAAGGTGGAACCCGTCAGAGCTGGAATTGTTGCATAAATTGAACAAGTTAGTTAATTATGATCAGAGAAAAAAAACACCTTGTACTGCTTTTCTCTTTTTCAGGAACATCTTGAGAATGTGAAATCAAGGGTACCTGTGGACAAAACATGGCACCATGTCTCCTTCTTTGATGGTATTGAACCAGGTACTGCAGAGACCAAAATGCAGTGGACCTTTTCCCTCTAGAGCAGAACATATGACAACAAATACATTTCTTCAATGATTCTAGAAGTTTACAACTAGTAGGAAGTTCCACTGTTCAGGTATCAACTAATAAATGATCACAGAATCTTTGGTATTATGGTTTACTCTACCCTGTGTGTGATAGCTGACCACTGCCACAGTGAGGTGGAGCTCCTGAGGGTGGAGGTCTGGGGAGGAGCTGATGGAGTAGAGGCGTGGCTTCAGCAGAGGCAGTTGGCTGAGGAGAAAGGCAGCAGAAAGTTCCAGAGAGGAAAACTCCTCTAGCACCTCAAGGAAGGTAGGTTTGTGGAACTCCTTCCATGTTGTGTAAACCTGGAGGTCCTGTAGTAGAGGAAGGTCTTGGTATGTATTTAGCTAATAAACTCCAATGAAAACAATTCATGAAAATTGTGCACAGTGGACCTTTTTTCAAGGAAAGATGGGCATAAGCGTTCATGACACCATTATTTTGCGAATTGTCGCATTCACAACAGGACATTTTATGAAAGAATTTGTTTATATGAAAGATTTACACAGATGTTCTGCTTGTGTTTCATTAATATGCAGTAAGGTTCATTGTTATGAAGACTCGAACGCATGTACTAAATGTATAGCATTTTATTATCAATAACACTTTTAGCATATACTTGCTATGGATTTTTCAGCATGAATAATTAATTTACACAAAACATTATAGTACTGTATATTGTGTGGGATTACAAATTTAAGAATCTGTTTAAGATCTGCTGATCCTACATCCTGATATAACATCACATGAAAAACTAAGGTGAACTGCACTGTATTGGGCATTCAAGGTGAACATGATGGCATCAATTTACTGATTAGATTCAATATAGTTTCCAGTGAGGGGGTTTTGTCAGTCTTTGATCTTCCTACTGAGAGTCAAACTATGTGTGAATGTTTACATAATCTTAGTTCTCGTGACCAGGGCCCGTATTCTTAAAGCTTCTAAGAATCCTCTCAGAAAGCTCCTAATTTACCTTAAAAACTTCTACGTAGGAGTCTTAGCTAGTGATTCAGGACCGATCTGAGAGCAACTCTATGCGAGGAAAATACAAAAACTTTTATCTTAGTGAGGAGGCAGGGCTGACCCCGTTGCTATGTATGACACAGTCTTTTGAAGACTGTGATTGGTTGGTTGTCAAAGAAGGAGAAAAAAAAAAAAACGAGCGCTTTTAAGTATAGGGTCTATAGAAGCCTGCACTTTGAAATTACAGGTGTAATTTTTCCTGTTTTACCGTACTCTCTCTCTCTCTCACACACACACACACACACATATGTATGTGTATATATATATATATATAATATATATATTCTTGATTTTTTATTTACCATGCTGTTAATGTTGTACTTAATGTATTTGATAGGAAATGAACAGCGACACAATAAGGTTCTGAAATTACTGTAATTGTGTGATCACTTTGCTTATAGAAGGTTGTGACAGACCCAAATCATCACTGCTGCATAGTTGCATTTTTCCAGTTGCCAAACATGTTAATGTAGTGATTACTTCCATATCTGGCGCTATGGCATTTCTGCGCTGTGTCGTGTCTCTAATAAGATCAGTCACAAACATGATCCCTGCCTGATCTAATGTGTAGTGTCTTATTAACTCACTCATGCATTGTGTGTGACACATTTTTCTCCCTCTTCGGGTTTTGTCCATTTTCTCCGCTGCTAAAGAAACTCTTAAGCCTCTTAAAAGTCCTTGTCCGTACTCCTAACAATTTTGGACCTTAAGACCTCTTTTAAGGGTTAAGATGCTTTCTGAATTACTTTCTTCTTTACTAGGATTTTTTCTTCAATTCTAAGAGGAAACGCCCACCTTTCTAAGAATTTTCTTAGAATTTTGACACTAGGAGCTACTCTTTGCATTAATATTTTTCATGAATACGGGCCCAGGTCATTTAGGGTACTGTTATCTTCACAGTTGGGGGTAATTGCCTATATTGTCTTTAGATGCTTTTGTTTAGTGGTCACTCCTAAGGCTGTGTGTAAGGTCAACACCTTTAAGGACTGCCTACTGAATGCCTATAAAATACCATGTACAGCTCCTTTAGTCAGACTTGATGACTGCAGTGACCAAACAGCAAGTTCTCAATAAAGAATCCTGCTGAAGATACATCCAAGTCTCCTGGTCTTTGCTTCTGAGATTTCCAACAATTGCTTAAAAAAAACAAAATATTAAACTGGTTCTGTTTGTTTTTTTTTTTAATTACTGGAACTGAATGACATTCGGGTCTATTAACGGTTCTCGCATGTGCACTCTGGATAGCATTGACAAATTTTTAGAGAATGTTTCAAAAACATACAGCAACCAGTATAGTCCAATTCCCGGAAAAACGACTCTTATAGGAGGTTTGTTTTAGCAGTCAAAACATACAATGCAACCAGTGTAGGCCGACTCCCGAATGAACAATTCTTATGAGACATTTTTTAGCAAATCAAACATACAGCCATCAGTGTAGTCTGATTCTTGAATGAATAATTCTATTAAGTAGGTCAGTTCTATGACTGTTCTATGAAAGTTAAAGAGTAACTTAAGTTAAAAGTCTGTGTAAATATGCCTTTTATATCATTTGGCAATGGGAAATGCATTTCTTCTTTCTTTTCTATATTTATCCCCTTAAGTTACTAAAAGACTGGTGAATTTGGTGCAATTCTCATCCTTAGTTCTGAAACATCCACAATTGTCAAAAAATGACTTACTGTTGCTAGTGCAAACAGGCGCTGACTGTGATCTTCCTGCCTTGCCATCTTTGAGAGTTTGCGGAGGAAGCTTTGTGAGGGTGGGCTGGTGACATCAAGATAGTAGGTAAGAGCTTGGGGAAGAGGACATGGTGGTATTCGTTCATCTCTCTGCCACCTTTCACCATCTGCAGGACAACATTATTAGGTATCATTATGTTATTATGTGTAAGATTTCCATTATGTAATTAGGTTAGATGGTTCAGTACCAGGGTAGGAATCACTGAGGAATTCCAAGCGAAGGCTCTGGTTGATAGGAGGGGCATTGGGCAGATGCTTTAGGATGCCAGCTACTAATTCAGGTGAGTTCCCTGGGAAAATCCCCACATGGTCTCCAGGGGCAAAGTTTAAGGGCTCAGTGTTCCCATCCATCTCCAGCTCTACCAATATTGTAGAACGACTGAGATCACGAAAAAAAAAAATATTGTTAAATATTGTGTTCTGAGAAAACAACAAGGCACCTGTTTCAGAAAAAATAAAAGCCTTGACAGAATAATAATAATACAACTAAAATGAATAAAATATATTATTATTATTATTATAAACATAGATGCATGAATTTGAGAGCAAACCTTGACTTCGGGCTCTGTAGATTCTGCCTTCTCTTCAGCTTCATGGGAACCACAGCTTTAGAATGGAGAGCTGACAGAGCTGTAAAACCAAGCCAAATAATAATAATGACTGCAGAAATCTTGCAAATCTGTTAATAACATGATTCTTGAATACTCATTTCTGATTGTTAAATACTCATTATAATGATTGCTAAATGGCTATTTGAATCTAAAACTTCAAAATGTCACTAAGCATTTCCATAAATTCTATATAATTAATATCGCACTGTGTATAATTCTGTCTTGCAAGATATTTTTTTAAAAAGAGAAACGGCAAGAATATTCTATAGCATTATAGCATTTTTGCTTTGCTTTTTGATCACTTCACCAGGTTTCATCAAGCTTTGACCATAATGATGTGTTGTTTTTTAAGGAAATAAAATGGGACTAAATGTACCTGCGATTCGGTCAAGTGTACAGCTGTCATTCTGTACTCTGTGCCTCTGCGGATCCCAGGAATCTGCCAGACCATTTTTGCCTGGAAGCTGCCCTTGAATGTTAAACTCCTTGCATGCATCCTTTACATAGAGAAAACAAACATCTCATGATTCATTTTACCATTCACCAAAGTACTGACAACAATGGATGCTCAAGGTTTATTTTATTTCTCATATATTTAAATTTCTTTTATTTAGACCTTAAAGGCAGTGCAAGCCCAGGCTGAGAAAGCTTCCTCCTGTCCGTTCAACTCATCTCCCTCTCCTGTGGGGGACACGCGGATGGCTCCCAGTGCTGCAAACGTATCATCCACTGCATGGGCGAACGCACAGAAGTTTGGGTACATTCGAGAGCCGAGACCAAACACACAGAACCTGTGTGGGGGAAAGAAACAATTCAAACAATGCATTCTATACAGGAGTGGAGAGAAAATAAAAGTAGAGGAATTTAAATACTGACCTGACTTTGTTTCTGAGGCTTTTCAGACTGAGAAGCTGCTTCTTGAAACTCTGAGGAGAAGAAAGTAAGAATCACATTCTAGTTAACAAACCCCTTTTGTGGTCATTGTACAAAGAATCATTCCTAAAGCAAATGACTTCTTCTTGAAGGCAAGGCAAGGCAAGGCAAGTTTATTTATATAGCACATTTCATACACAATGGTAATTCAAAGTGCTTTACATAGAAAATGAATTAAAACAGTGATAACATATGCATAAGAAATAAGAATACCATGTATAAGAATTAAAAATAAAAACAAGGATAATTAAAACAGTTGTAAAGAGAATTAAAAAAATAAGAATAAAATGATGATAAATAGATCCCTAACTGCCTGATTCTCTAAATTCCGGGTACCCCTATCTGAGATGGAAGAGATGGAGCAGGTTCGCAATGTCTCCTGGACCTTACAAGTCAGTTCAGGACGGGCTCCTGTAGGGGACGTTACCTATGCCCCGCAGGGCCTCCCCTTTCTTGAGTCCGCTTCTTTGCACTGTCTGCTACCGTTATACCTATGCCTTTAGCATGTAACGTCACTATCAGCGACTTCTTATACCATTATCCCTTAGTATAATTATGCCTCACTCTTTACAAGCGGAATGAAGCGAAGCACACTGCTCTCCTTTTCCAATCTCTTCCAGTCAGACAGCCCTAACCAAAAATTATAATCAACAGATGCATAAGAAATAGAAATAAAAAGTTGTAAAGAGAATTAAAAAGAATAAAATGATGATATATAGATGAAATAACAATAACCAAAGGTAAGAACAAAGGTAAACTAAAACAGTTATAAAAAGATGATACATAGATAAGATAAGGTGCAATCAGTCGGACGTACAGTAGCACAGTGCTCATTCAGTAAATGCACAGCTAAACAGATGTGATTTGAATGTGGCTACTGTTGGAGCACATCTGATCTGTTCAGGAAGCTGGTTCCAGCTGCGGCTGGCATAATAGCTAAACGCAGACTCTCCTTGCATTGAGTGAACCCTTGGTATTTCTAACTGACTTGATCCTGATGATCTGCGTGATCTGTTGGGTTTGTATTTAATCAGCATATCTGCAATGTATTGAGGTCCTAGGTCATTGAGTGATTTATAAACAAGTAATAGTACTTTAAAATCAATTCTGAATGTAACTGGAAGCCAGTGTAAAGACCTGAGGACTGGTGTGATATAGTCATATTTTCTGGTTCTGCTCAGAATCCTGGCAGTATCGTTCTGTATGAGCTGCAGCTGTCTAATGGTCTTTTTGGGAAGGCCGGTGAGAAGACCATTACAATAGTCCACCCTGCTGGTGATGAAAGCATGAACAAGTTTCTCTAAGTCTTGCCTGGAAACAAAGCATCTAATTCTTGCGATATTTTTCAGATGATAGTATGCTGATTTAGTTATTGCTTTGACATGACAACTGAAACTCAGGTCTGACTCCAAAATCACACCAAGATTCCTGACTTGATTTTTTGTTTTTAGACCTTTAACCTCAAGATATGCGTTCACCTTGAGAATTTCATCTTTATTTCCAAATGTAGTGATTACAATTTTGTCTTTGTTTAACTGAAGATAGTTTTGGCACATCCAGTTGTTAACTTCATCAATGCATTTGCACAGGGAGTCAATGGGGCTATAGTCATTAGGTGATAGTGCTAAGTAGATCTGGGTGTCGTCAGCATAGCTGTGGTAAGCAATTTTGTTATTTTGTTAAGACTTTTTCATTTGGACATACTGTAAATTTTGCATTCATTATTTTTGATGACAAAGGTCTTTGATTCTTTGATTAAACTACAGTATTACTATAAGGTCACTGTGCATAAACATATCCATACCTCTCCATTTCCTGGACAGTCTCCATTGCCAAAGGTGCTAGTGACAACAATTAAGAGACTTTCCTTTTCAAGGTCACTGAAGTTGTAGTCCTCCATGCAAACAACCTGTATAAATAACACAAATGTTTCACATATGTACGTATGTTAACTAAAAGGGCAATGTCCAATCTCAGTGTTTAATTAAATATATATATATATATATATATACATATATACACACACAACAGTTCGTTCTGGTTTTGAATCTGATTGGTCGAGAGCCTTTTCCAGCCGTGCGATATTCCAGTATCAGCACTGGAACCGTTTCACCGTTGTGTCACGGAATGTAGTTTTAATTTTTAGTTATTTAGACCTCAAACATGCGACTTATTTAAAAACATTTTTGACAATTTGTTTAGACGTTTTCGAAGATTGAGCTCCAGACCGTCAGCGGCCGTTCAGCGCTCATGTATCCACGAGAACAGCTTTATTTCGGCCAGTCCTTCAGGAATTTGACGCTGACTCTTATGTAGATAAGAGTCACACAGGCAATCTTTGGTCTTATTCGTTTTATTACTTATTCCAGAGCAAATCGATTTGGCTAAGGGCATAGTTTCATAACTTTATATTTTTATTTAACTGAAATCCTCTAGGCTACTATAACTAGCACTACTTTTGTACTTTTAACTGAACTGTTTGCTTTTGTTTATTTCCTATTGTACAAACTTCTTATACTTTTATAATGGCTAATATTGTTTATTTAAATATTATTAATAAGTATTATTAGTAATATTTTATATAAATAACATGCAGTATTTGGTATTGAGAAAGGGTCCGTTTGTGATTGTGATTTGACTTTAGTGAAAGTTAGCTACATTATTACACCATTAGATGGCAGCAAAGACTGTCTTTATAAGCGAGTCAGTAGCAAAGACTTTTATATTGAAATGGACTGAAACAAGGACGTTGTTTTTAACTTTAAACAACTCCTTAAGAAGCAACTTATAAATGCACTGACTAGCGCTGTCATGGGAAATCCCCTTAACTGTTAAAAGGACCAAGACAAGATATTGTTTTCCTCAGCGGACATTCAAACTGATTTTGTGATTATGAATATAAGATTGACCAGAAGAATATCAGCCGAATATATCCTCATTTAATACTTTTATTTATTTATTACCTTAAGGTAGAAATTGCCCAGTTTCACTTTTTTTATAGAGTGGGATATTATTATGAATGTGCCACATATGCCACAAGTGCTGTTAAGTTACATATGAATCAGGGGTGATGGTCCTCTTACCCTGGAGCTGAAGGCACAGTTCATCATTGCATTTAGTTTCTTAGCAAAAGCCTGTGATCTCCCCGTTTCTGTGGCGTAGAGAATGGTGCAACGCACCCTCTTGGCCAGGACTAATTTAATGAGTGTCTGAGAGAAGAGCACTACTCTAAAAGAGAAACAAGAAAACAAGAATTTTAGATATACTGGCTGCTCACCAAATTTTCACAGCTAACCTTTCAGCTATTCATTATATTGTTGCAGACAGATCTCTTCTGAAAGAACAGCACTGCGTTGTTCTGGTTGAGGAAGTGTGAATATTATGGTACCTGATCAATCCTTTGAAGCTGACTCTACGCCTCCTCGCTTTTCTCTTCTTGTCTTTCCACTTGTGTGTCAACCACGGATCAGGCTTTAAATGGTAACAGATGAGACACATTAAGGCAAGAACATCCCAAAACTTTAGTTTAGACATCATATACTACTAGACATTATATACTTCACATAGCTTCATACCACTAGATTCTAGCAATGCAGCTTTTCTGATGAATGCACAATAGATACTTAGGATGATACCTGATAGTAGAAAAAGGGTGACAGGATGTAGTTCAGCATTTCCTGGTGAAACACAGGAGTTAGGGATCCAGACATTGGCGGCACCAGCCAGATCCAATCGGCTGGACAGCCTCCACGCAGACGCACTTCCATCTCCATGTGCTGCATGAAGGATTCTGATGCAGAATGGTGGTCGGTAATGGTGACCTTATTTTTCTGTATGTCAGTTAGACAAAAAGGTCATACTGTGAATAAACATTTAACAAGGTCAAATTTAATCTTAACCCATATATATTGACTTTCCAGTGAAGAATAACTTTATGATGTGCATAAATTTGAATAATTTTCCAACAAAAAGCTAATTTAATTGACAATATTTATTTAATACAAATATCATATATTAGAATGTCATGCACCTCTTTATAGTTCTCAACGCTCATGGCAATTTGTAACTATTTTACATTTTTACAAATTGGCAGTGCTGGGTAGATTATTTACAAATTGTAGTCTGTAAATGATTCCAAATTACATAACAAAAATTGTAGTTAGAAACGTAATTCATTACATTACACATTTAAGTTAATATAATCTGATTACTTTTTGATTACTTTTAGATTACTTTTTTTACCTAACTTGTTTATCACATTGATTTGAATAGGATAATCCCAATTAATTCATTTAAAATCCCAGGGGGCACTTCAGGTCTACTTTTGGTCAAAGAGGTTCAACTGACAAAAAAGTCGGGGAATCCCTGCATTGCAGGTAAATATGTAATGACATTTTAATGTGTTTGAAAGACAACAGCCTTCCAGAGACAAAAAATACATGGTTAAATGACTCACTGAGTGATAAGTCAAATAATAAGCTTCCTTATTAGTCTAAAAACAGCTTTTATTGTAACCAAGCCCAGAGAATGACTCATTGTGGAATGTGGCTATCATAGATAGGTGAAAGACCGCCTCTGCAGAAGAAAATCAATGCTTACTTCACCATTGCAAATTTGGCCCCGCCCACTGGCGTGTTAGTGAGATGACGAGGAGAGAAGAGCAATACAGGATCACTAGACTAAAAATAACATTACCTTCCAAAGGATCCTAATGCTAGGAATGTGATTATTTTATTTATTTTCAACAATGTGAATGTCTCAGTTGAGCATTATTTATTTGTATGTGGTACACTGTGGATTCTTTGGTAAATCAGTCGCAATTTTGGTGCAGGCTTTGCAAATAGACTTTTACGATATGGACTTAACAGTAATGCGACAACATGTAAGTAACCGTTAATTCTAATATCTGATCTGTGACCAGTGATTTCTGATATGTAATGATTCATGTACAGTCAGATGTTCTTTGTCTATGTTACACTGAAGTCTCACAGCAGATCTTTTTTTGCAGATCCGTGTGAACGTTTTGACAACGTTGTCGTCTGTATGTGAAAAACAGAAAGGAAAAACGTTTCCGTTTTTAGAACATCAGTGTCGTGTAAACGTACGCTCAGTGGGTTCTAATAATTGTACATTTTCATACAAATTCATACGAAACTGCCACCTTGTAAAATAGTTAGGTTTTCTCATGAAATCGGGAAGATACATAAATATACTGATACAAAATCCTCTATCGCTCACAAAAGTGTTTTACACTTATATGCTTTGTAAATCTACTTTACCTGAAAACTATGCATCACTGCGACATTGATGGCCACCAGGGCCTGGTCCTTCCATAGCGAGGACAGTTTTTGCGTCTCCAGGCCCATTCGGCGGCCAACCCGCTGTAGGACATAATAAAATGAAAGAAAATCAGTATCAAAGATCCTCTAAACTTTCTCTTCTCTACTGTAAATATTTTAAGCAGTAGGAAATGTTGTAGCACCTCAAGAACATTGTAGCGTTGGGTATCACAGAAGTCCCTCACTCCAATCTCAGTGCCCATGTACCAACCGTTAAAAGGACATGCTGGGAATTCAAGACCTCCAATCTCCAGCAACATGTTGGACACCGCAGGCAATACATACCATCGGAGGTTCAAATCCTTAAACCACTCGTATCTGAAGAAGTGAATGAAACCAATCGATTTTATTGCCATGCAAAGGCATTGGCATGTATTTAGCTACCAGTTCCAACAGACCCTTGACCATGTCACCAAATGCAATATTTCAGTAAAAAATTAGTACAAAGTACAAATCCATAACACTTCTAGGTCTGCATGGTAGCACCATTATGGCTCCATCAACCAGCACTTCAGTCAAATTCACATAGTATTTATCTAAACTAATTAGGTAGCTTTCTAATGTGAAGTGTTAGAGTGAGTCTGGTTTGACTTTAGGACTCACTGGTTAAACTCATTTGTTAGGTCTGGATGAAAGAATGTGGCATAGAGACAAGCTGTCTTAGGACTGAATGGCTTTGCCACTCTAGACTGATCTTTAAGTGCCTAGGAGCGTTTGATTTTAAAGGTCCTTTTAATACGAGCTCTTAAAAGGAAAAGCCTTGCATAATTTTCTGTACAAGAAGCAAACAGATTTGCTGCAGAACCAAGTGGAATGCAAGTCATCTAAAAAATCTGAGCACCTCAGTCAAGAGCTCTGGTAGTCTGTGTAAACAACATTGCACTCATAATCAACAAAAAGCTACAAGACTGAATGTCTGACTTTGTGTCTTTGTACTAGAACCCTTGATACATAGCGATGTAACGCAACAAGCGTTGTTACAAGTGGTGTACAAGTCCCATGTTACTTACTGTGGGTGCTCCATGGGAACTTCCAAAATTAAATGTTGGGGTATCTCAAAAAACTGAGGGTCCTCTCCATTAGCTTGTAACACCATTGGAAGCACATCAAATAGACCGTACTTTGGTGTCCACCCAAGCTGGATGCACATCTGTTAAAAATGGGTAGTTGACAAGACATTAATGCAATATATATATAATCTTTTATAATTATAATGTTTTTATGACCTCATATTAAATCAAAGGCTAAAAAGAATATTTGTATTTGATAGTATTCACACCACATGACCACCTAAAGATGGATGATATACTTTCTAAAAAAGTTATTGCAAAAAGAGAAAATATCTATTATAAAGAAAAGACTTGTATCTACCTCTGTGAAGTCAACACTGGCAGGATCTCCTATTATTGTACCATCTGTCATCTTATAGCCAGCGTATCGTATGAGCTGACTATTCCATACACGGAAATCATGCTGACCGTCAGTTCTTTGAGGAAATACAGTGATGGCAGACCTGTGAAAATAAATATATTTATTGTGACACTTCAAATTTGCAAAGACAATCAAGATGGATGGTTTATTGAAAAGCTCAAATAACACATTCTTGGTTTACCTCACGTTGCCTCCATTGGTGGCAAACTGAATATGATCGCACAGCATCTGAAACATATCTTCAGCAGTTGTGCATTTACGTGCATCAAACAGCTGCACAGGAAAACATGACATAAAGTAAATGTAAGTACAGTATATGACTGCACACTTAATATACATTTTAGTTCAGACTAGAGAAACTACCTGCAAATTAGCCCACTGAATTCTGCCAATGCATCTCGGTGCATTTCTCCATGCTTGCTTAGCCCCAAATTCCAGTTCTTTTGTGGTGAGTTGATATGACCCAGTAGTATCTATTTCCTTAGCGACTTCCTCCACACGAAACAGGTGCTCCTCAATTTTTGAGCTGAATAACAGATATAATTCAGTCATATAGTCTACCCTTTATACTTTTCAGAATTAGGCAAGTTCATGGTCTGCTTTATGGCATTAAAAGAAAGAAAAACAAGAATGTAACCAGGATTATAATGGACTAACAGTAAAATATTGCCCATCAACCATTTAAAACCAATATTGATCTACTAAAAATGTTAATATTTGGGGGCACGTGTCCCTTACAATGTCTATGGTGGCTATGACCCTAGTAATAGGTTCTTACTTTTTAATTGACTTGTAGTACTGATTGATAAAGTCAATAGCTTGCATGAGGATGTCATCGGAGCCTGGCAGGGTGGAGGAGGGACAGCGCGTCAGAGCCTTTGGAGTCATAATAGAGCCTTCACAGACCTTAGACATGCAAACCTGGCTCTAAAAGATAAGGGGAAAAAGTTCAAACTTATCCTGTATTACTCATCATCCAATGCAATTGCCAAAATAACTACATTTTAAATGAGAAATTTTACACATATACATACAGTAAAAATAGAACTAGTCATTAAATTATCTCAGTGGGACAGGCTCATAAATATATTTACCTTAACTGCTCTGTGATGTAATGTATCCTTATAGCATGAACCATCCTGGTAGTTTGTCACTTGCTTGGAAAATGGGCATCGATTTACCTTGTTCTCCCATTGCTAGACAAACCAACAGAACTTAAGGATATTGCATTTCATTTATGACATTGCATTTCAAGTCAGTTAAAGTTTCGCTCACCGTATTCGGCTTAACCTGGTGGAGAATTATATTCTTGTTGTCTTTAGTGGCTTGGTTCCCCATATTTTCCTGAAACACAGACCACCAGATTTTGAAAATCAGTTTAATAAAATGTTGAAATAATTCAGTTTTCGATGTTGTAATTAATAATGCAATATATTGAATGTAACAATTCCTATATACACATTATAAAGCATAAATGAAAATAGAAATTATTTTTATATATTAAAAATAATATATTTTATATTTTTAATATATTCTTTTACATGCATCCAATATCTCTTATTATATATGCAATCATGAATTTCATGAACAACATGAGTTTCTTACCTTTGTGCCAGGTGTTAGGCAGTCCTTTTCTCAGTCTACAACACTGACTTTCCCACTTTGCTTATATACTCGACCTAGAGAGCCTGTTGGCGAGGGCAGGTCAAGAGTTGTGCTGGTCATGGCATTGTGCCTCAAGGAGGGTGGGACGGTTACAGCAGCCCAATTACAGTCTGGCCACAGTTCCTATCAAATGTCATAATCTTACACCCACACTGGAATCTTCAAACTCCAGCGTCTATAAAACACTAACAATCTGATGAATCGAAAGAGAAACCATTACCTCACCTCACAGGTTATCTGGACAAATAATAATAAAATAATAAGAATATATTTGTATATTACAGATTTTATTCCAACTAACAATAAATACATGATTATTGCATTTGTGAATGCTTTGTTTTTACAGATATCATTCCACTGTACATTATATTGCAAATTTGCCATGCTTGATTATATTAACTTCAGGCTATGATTCTATTGTGTTCAATAAATTTCTGTTTATTATAGAGCTTTTATAGAACTCGGTTTGAATTAGATTTTAGATTCATGTTTTAAATAAGTTTGCCGAATATGGTAGTGTTTAGTTTTGCAGAAATGTGATATTGTTTCCAGGAAATGTGACTTAGCAATTGGGAAAAACAGTAAGCTCTTCTATTACCACACTGCTCATAAGACTTCCATAAATTACCCAAATCCACATGAGGAATACAAAATCTCCCTTCTTCTTTCGTTTTGAAAGCTCAAGACTTAGACGGTGTGCATTATGAGAAAATCTTATAATTATTTGATTGTTTCTTAATAATAAAGCTGCCAGTTCACAGTTTAACTGCAAAATCATAATCTTAAAGCAATCAGTGGATTCCCATCATCCGTCCTCATCCTATTATCAATTTTATTATGTACAGCTCTGCTAAAAGGAACGATGCAACAATGTATTGCATCAAATGGACTGTACACGTGCTTGATTCACACAAATTGATGTCATTGCTATTAAAACATGAAAATATCCAAGTACATTCGATTTTGCATTATGCAATGAAGTTTCCATCCATTTGTTTTAGCAACTAATGAAAGTTATACATAGCAACCATGTTACAGGATTTGACAACTAAGAGTGCAATGCAGGTTTTCTATGGCAAGCCATTTAGACTTTTATTCATTCTCAGGATATGAATTCTTGATAATCAACAATTACATTTTCACTAGTTAAAATGCTAATTCTTGATATCAGAAATGGGATTTTTACTAGTAACAATGGCAATTTTTGATATCAGGAATTACATTTCCACTAGTAAAAATGTTAATTCCTGATATCAACAATGACGGCATCACTCGCAGAAATACGAATACTTGATATCAAGAATTACATTCAAACTAGTAAAACTGTAATTCTTGATATCTGTAATTGTATTTTCACTAGTTAAATGTCACCATAGGCTGCCATTCAAATTCAATTGTTAATATCAATAATTGATTTCTTACTAGCTCCAGTTTCACATATCAGAAATAAAATTCTTGATAGTAAAAATCATCATTTTTGAACTTACCTTTAAACACACAAATTAAACACAGTAACATAATGATGAATAGTTTTGTTTTTATAATGCATTCACCTTAAGAAAATCCAACATGTTTAAAAATGCCAATTAAGTCATAGGCTGTTTTTCTGATGCTGTCTTTTTATATCACCTAAACAAATGATGTTATGGTGATAACAGAATGACTTACTTTTATCATATCTGTCACATTTGACCTGTCATAAACAGTTTTTACTGGCAAGCTTCCAATAGCTATAGCAATGAATTAAATGATTTCTGAGAATTACTGCAGTGATTATTTGTCTGGGAAGGAAAGATCAAATTCCTGGACAATGACTTAGATTATGTAATGTATCGCAGCTTTTCTATGCTAAATAAGTCATTCTAATTCTTCCTTATTACCCACAATCTCATAACAGAATAGATGATCATGTTCATAAAAACCTGCTTTGTCACGAGAACAAAAAACTGCACTGCCTATATACTATTCCACATTCATAAACTGATCAGTTAGTAAATTGTTATATTGTTTTGAAGGGGATTTGACAAAAATTGTTATCTCAAACTAAATTTTTGGTGGGAAAAAAATCTAAATAGACAAATGTAACATTAAATGCATTTATTAACAAAACAATACAATATTAAGTTAACTTCCACTACAATGTACAAAATGAAAATGAAATGTGCAAGCATATGACTTTATATGTGCATCAGTAATTTTAATGGCTTTGGAAAGGAAGTATAATTCAAAGACCCAGAATGTACCCTACCTAAATTTACGGTCATGAGCCGCTACTGATTCAAAGCGAATAAAAGGCAAATCTAAGGGTTGTTTTTATTGTCTTTATTTTAAACATAAAGTTTTCAAAACATAATTGGATGCGTTTAAAGACTTTTATAAAAGCTTGTCAAGTAAAAACCAGCAGACTGTTATACTTGTAAAAGTTTATATAAATATTTGGTGCTTTACGATCAGTGGGTATGATTTCAGTTTCATTGTCATTGTTCACTGTAGGCATGACCTTTGGCAGCTTCATGCTGAATATTTTCCATGGTGGTCACTTCTTTTTAGTGTACTAGGAAGGAAGATAAAAAAAATTAAAATAATCAAATGTCAATCAAATAATGACGATTAGTACTTTCTCTGGTGCCAAAGAAGCTTACTTTAGTTAATATCCAGTCCGCATCGGATTTAGCTCTTTGAATGATCATCCGAATCCTTTCTGGATCATCCTCATCCGCATGACTGTTGTAGCTCTGAAAGAAAAAAAGTCACATTGACACCTGACAGCGGAACAGGTGAATCTACACAGACCATTTCTTCACATTCATTGCAGCCTGACAGCTCATTTTAAAGGCACTTTCACTTATTTAGAAGTACCTGTCTGATGGCGTGTTGGTAGTGTTTCTGCATGGCTGCTGATGGCAGGAGTTTGCAGCAGCGGAGCAGATAGCGGTACAGCTGCACTGGCGTGCGGACCAGATCAGCGCCCGCCACCGCAGGAGGCATGAGGAGGGTCTATGACTATGTTCTGCTGTCACTTTCGCTTTTTTCTATGTTTGATTGCAAAGTCTAAGCACTACAATAATATTGAGTATATCTGGCCTATTTCGAGTTGTAACTATATAATAAGATGTAACATGCGTCACATGCACATAGTTTGAAATGTAAAGGTGAAGGATAACAAAGGAACCACTTCCTCATCGACCACTGACCTAAAGTTTTTATTTCATAATAAAAGTCCTCGCTCTTCTGTTGAAGAGTACATCATTAGTCTGTTCAGTGAAATAATGCTGATTATTTTTCAAACATTTCTGGGTAGTAGCCTAACTGATTACACTGGATTACATAATCAGATTCCAAAAATTAAGTACTTAATTAGATTATAGGGTGAATGCAGGTAAAGTGGGCCACTTTTTTTGTTAAATGTGTAATTTAGATAACTTACCTAGATGTTTTTTCTTTTCTTTATTACTTTTGTTAACTTTAAGGTCTAGCTATAATATTTCAATTTGATATATTTTTCAAATAGGTTGATTTTCAGCATGGTTCATTAATAAATATTTATATTTATCTACTGTTGTTTTAGCTTGTCTTTTTAATTTTAAGCTGAAACAGCTTGTACTCTGATTTTGGTGTAAATGGATAAAGCAAATTGCTTTGTCAGAGCGGGGGCATTTTACCCCACCTGTGGGGCAAAATGCCCCGTGGTGCACATTAATTAAAAACCCAATAACATGAAAACTCTGGACATTTTTCATACTTGGTTTATAATTTATGTCATTGTCACTGGAAACTAGGATAACTATTCTAGACACATTTAACTTTTGTTTCATAGAAAAAATTACACAGTCCTTAAGGGGGGACGTTTTCCCTCACTCTACCATATCTCTTACATACATTCATTCAGAAAGTCTTCTAGTTTTGTGAAATTGCACACACAGACCAGCCACTAGTCATGTGGCTATAATTACATTGAAAATTGAGAGGCCACATTCCTTCAGGCACCCCAGTTTGGGAAACCCTGATGTGATGTAATGTTTAATGTACTTCATGTTGTTTATAAATATATCCAGAATGGAATATATTTTCTTTCTCTTTGTATTTTTATATATCAATATGGCTACAATAGTGCATCCTATTCAATTCAATGCGATAAACGAGTTAATCAGTAATCAAATAGTAACTATTGTCACTTATAATAAAAGAAAAAAAGTTTTAAACACATGATAGAACTTCCTGTATGGTTGTATGATTTTCTTTTTATGTTAAGTGCAGAGCCTGAAAAAGTGTGCAAGCACATGTGACAATTCAAGATAATGACATCACGGAAATTCACTGTCAATTTTACAATGTACTACACTCATAATTAATAAAAACAGATGTGGAGATTCCTCTTTGATACTGTTTCAGTCTTACTGTGACTCATGAGATCAACAAGCATACTATGTAGCATTTAAAATACATTTTATACACTGCACTTCCTTATTAGGGGTTCTAGCCCGTAGCGCTGAAACCCTGTTGTAATTGTAAAATTTCCCAATGATCAGCATTCTCCCCTAAAAGTGATCGGGCAGACCAAACCGTAAGTCGTAGAGACTTGAAACTTTGAGGGCTGGTAGTACTCACACCGCCTACACCGTCACCAAGGCTCGCCCCGATCGGCCTGACGGGGGCGCTACAGCCGTCAAAAGTACGAAATGGCTCATAACTCCTGAACCGTTAAGGCTGATTTATACTTCTGCGTCGACCTGCGCCGTAGCCTCTACGCCGTGGGTCATTTATACTTCTGCGTCCTTGTCGTGCAATTACACATGCAGAGGGAGCATGTGTACCCCTGAGGGAGGGGTTCTGGCAGACCAATCACAGCTCTTGCGGTCCACGTAGAATTGAGCGTTGTTACATTTTTGGAGAGGTGCACGTCAGGGTACGTCGTAGGGTACGTCATAGGCTACGCGTGCAACACACAGCCTATGGCGTAGCTACGGCGTACACTCGACGCAGAAGTATAAAAATTGGGCTTTAGGCATAGGCTCAAGTGTCTTATATCGTTGGAATCCTTGGCTCAAGACGCTCATATTATTTTCGTGTATTTTGGATTTTTTTAAAAGTTTACTTTTGCAAACTAGTCCTAGGTTTTTGGCCCGATCGGAACCAAACCAGTGCAGCAAGATTCTCTGGAGTCTGATTGTCGAAATTTCGGTTCACAGTCCCTAAGGGCCGGGAGGAGCCACTTTTACTAAATTGGCTATAACTCGTGAATGGAATGCGATATTTTCACCAAACTCAGCACACCTATGTAAGAGCTCATTCTGTGGTTGGTGGCACCATAACAGGAAAAAAAAACATGAAAAATGGCTATAACTACTTCACCGTTAGTCCGATTGACTTGAAAATCTGCATGCAGTGTCTTTGTCCAGGGTGGCATTGGTGTATCTCATAAAACATGACTGCCATCGGCCAATGAAATTTGAGCATCTATTAGACAAGGTTAACAGAGGCCGATCGGAATGAAACTCGGTATGCGTCATCGGCACGAACCCCTGAAGGAGCCTGAGAAGTTTCAAGCCAGTGCTTTTCACGGAAGTCACCTCCTTAGACTCCTGAATCCTTGCCGAGTCCAACGATACCAAACATGCCAGGTTTCGCCTTATGGTTTGTGCAACGGTGTGATTTAGTGCTTAAAAAACTTTTGCGAATATCTTCGAAACTGTTAGTCCGATCAAGACAAAACCACCACAGGAAATTAGAAAACATAGGTCGATAGCTAAACAATAATGCCCAAATGTCACAATTTTGATAGGAAGCGGCAAAAAAATCCAATCAATGTCGCCTATGGGTCATTTTTATGCTCTCATAAATATGTGTCTATAACTTCAAAACTAAATTAGATATTTACACCAAATTTTACACACATATGTATGGGCACACTCTGAGGACACCTAAAAAAGTGGTGGAGATCGGGCAAGAGGTGGTGCTATAACTGTCAAAAAACCTTTAAAAAACAAATTTTTCCTTAGTAAATTGCCTGTATTGGCTGTAAATGGTCTTTTCCATCTATGATCTAGTGGTTACATGCTTGCTAAATAAAACATAATATATTTTTACGCATGTGCTTACAGGCCTTAAACGTTTGAACCCCGACAATTGCTGCTCGCAGCTATATTTATTATTTTTTTAATTAAAACATTTTTCTTTCTTGTAAGTTCAGTGAAACACTTTTTGAAAAACCTTATAGTGCATTTATCCTATGTGTTTGTCCTGTGTATTTGAACTTTGAATGAAATGAAAGGTGCTGAGAACCTGTTGTCCTGTTGTCTGCACGTCGAGTCACTACAGCGTCCAGATGGCGGCCCGCAATCCCCTCATTTCACCTGGAGACGCCAGTGAAAGCGCTTATTGTTTAAGAAAGAAAAGCCCCAGCAGCATCAAAGTAGTGTGTGTGTGTGTGTGTGTGTGTGTGTGTACGTTTGCACATGAAGAATTCCCCATGCATCAGCGATAACATTTTGTGAGCTTTCAAGATATTAAACCAAAAAGTCAAACACATACATCTCGTAATAAGACATTATTGTCTATACTCCTGACCTTATTACAAAAGACAGCTCTGTTAAACTTCTTTTGTCATGCTGCATGGGCTGATAGGTAATAGAATGTTGTTTTAGATACCCAACAAACTTTCCAAAAATGTAATAAACAACAAATGATTAATAGTAGTCATTGTTTATGAATCACTAATCTATACAATGTGCCTTTATACTGTGTAACGTTATCTTCTCATATGATAGCTGTTATTTTTGCCACTTAGAAGTCAATACACTACTAAAACACTGAGGCCTGGTTTCACAGACAAGGATTAGATTCAGCCAGGATTAGGCCTTAGTTCAATTAGGACATTTAAGTAGCTTTTATAAATGCTCCTTAGAAAAAAAATATTACTGGTGTGCATCTTGAGACAAAACAATGGTAGTGACATATTTTAATATATGTCAGTGCAAGTTGCTTTCAGTTAAAACAGCTCAAATGTGCATTTTAGTCTGGGACTAGGCTTAAGTCTTGTCTGTGAAACCAGGGGTTAATCTTCGCTGAGCTGCCCTACTTCTATCACAAAATCCTCGGTAAAGGAATCTGACATTATTGGCATTAAAGGTGCACTGTGTAAATAGCGGCATCTAGCGGTGAGGTTGTGAATTGCAACCGTCTACTGCTCACCCCTCCCTTTCGAAGCACGTAGAGAAGCTACGGTAGCTGACACATGACAAAAATGTTGTCGTCTAAGACAGCAGGGAGTAGCTAGCGCTCTGTAGAGAAGTTTGTCCGTTTAGGGCTACTGTAGAAACATGCCGGTGCAAAATGGCGATTTCACTGTAAGGGGACACGCGGTGTATGTAGATAGAAATGGCTCATTCTAAGACAATAAAAACATAACAGTACATTATGTAAGGTCTTTATTCACCCCTGAAAACATACAAACCCGATTCCAAAAAAGTTGGGACACTGTACAAATTGTGAATAAAAAAGGAATGCAATAATTTACAAATCTCATAAACTTATATTTTATTCACAATAGAATATAGATGATATATCAAATGTTGAAAGTGAGACATTTTGAAATGTCATGCCAAATATTGGCTCATTTTGGATTTCATGAGAGCTACACATTCCAAAAAAGTTGGGACAGGTAGCAATAAGAGGCCGGAAAAGTTAAATGTACATATAAGGAACAGCTGGAGGACCAATTTGCAACTTATTAGGTCAATTGGCAACATGATTGGGTATAAAAGAGCCTCTCAGAGTGGCAATGTCTCTCAGAAGTCAAGATGGGCAGAGGATCACCAATTCCCCCAATGCTGCGGCGAAAAATTGTGGAGCAATATCAGAAAGGAGTTTCTCAGAGAAAAATTGCAAAGAGTTTGAAGTTATCATCATCTACAGTGCATAATATCATCCAAAGATTCAGAGAATCTGGAACAATCTCTGTGCGTAAGGGTCAAGGCCGGAAAACCATACTGGATGCCCGTGATCTTCGGGCCCTTAGACGGCACTGCATCACATACAGGAATGCTACTGTAATGGAAATCACAACATGGGCTCAGGAATACTTCCAGAAAACATTGTCGGTGAACACAATCCACCGTGCCATTCGCCGTTGCCGGCTAAAACTCTATAGGTCAAAAAAGAAGCCATATCTAAACATGATCCAGAAGCGCAGGCGTTTTCTCTGGGCCAAGGCTCATTTAAAATGGACTCTGGCAAAGTGGAAAACTGTTCTGTGGTCAGAGGAATCAAAATTTGAAGTTCTTTTTGGAAAACTGGGACACCATGTATACACCTGACATGTATGACCTGATAACAACATGTCCATGTCCAAGTTGTTATCAGCGCTCAGTTCAGAAGCCTGCATCTCTGATGGTATGGGGTTGCATGAGTGCGTGTGGCATGGGCAGCTTACACATCTGGAAAGGCACCATCAATGCTGAAAGGTATATCCAAGTTCTAGAACAACATATGCTCCCATCCAGACGTCGTCTCTTTCAGGAAAGACCGTTTTCAGGGACAAGACAGTGGTAAACATGGCCTTGTCCCAACTTTTTTGAGATGTGTTGATGCCATGAAATTTAAAATTAACTTATTTTTCCCTTAAAATGATACATTTTCTCAGTTTAAACATTTGATATGTCATCTATGTTGTATTCTGAATAAAATATTGAAATTTGAAATTTCCACATCATTGCATTCTGTTTTTATTCACAATTTGTACAGTGTCCCAACTTTTTTGGAATTGGGTTTGTAGTTATGTATATTATATTGTAGGGGTGTAACGGTACAAATATTCGTACCGACTTCTGGTACGGTGCACGCGTGTTCCGAATGCAATCTTTAACAGTTAACAGTAGGCTTGTTTTACGCGTGGAACATACTTCAAATCCGAGTTCCCACATGAACATATTAAGTATTCTGTCCATTTTATCACGAAATTCAAACGATAAATGCCATTTTGACGCTCTTTAATGTGACATGACTGATCACTGTCAGTTCAAGCGGCAGCACGGCGCGTAAGTGAATGCGATCATCTCTTCCTAGTCAAAGAATAAACATGAATCAACATCTGAAGGTATGTTGAGGATACATTACAACTTACTGAAACGTATCATATGTCATGTCCTTAATCAGTGTTTCAACGGTGGAAAGACGTCAATAAAACAGCTTGTAAACATTTACCTCAGGCAAGTCATTCAGTGTCCACAGCTGGTTAGTTCACTAGAGAAATGAACTCTTTTGCTAAATATATGCACTATATTAGCCTATATATTCATTATTTTCTACTTAACCTGTTAGTGATGTTTTGATTATTTAATGTAGGCTATGTTTAAATAAATGTCATGAAAATAGAGATTTAGAAAGTAGATTTAGAAGTTAATGCAAAAACTGCCTTTTGTGAAATTTACATGTTTGCATACAATGTGTTATTTGAGTGTTGATTATAATATCTAAAAATAAATAGCAACTGAATTTAGGCTAATAGTTTGGGCTCTGTTGTTATATTATAGTAATGTGCAAGTAAGGGCTCCCTATATAGTTTACACTTTACAGCATTAGCAGAGATATACACTCACCTAAAGGATTATTAGGAACACCTGTTCAATTTCTCATTAATGCAATTATCTAATCAACCAATCACATGGCAGTTGCTTCAATGCATTTAGGGGTGTAGTCCTGGTCAAGACAATCTCCTGAACTCCAAACTGAATGTCAGAATGGGAAACAAAAGGTGATTTAAGCAATTTTGAACGTGGCATGGTTGTTGGTGCCAGACGGGCCGGTCTGAGTATTTCACAATCTGCTCAGTTACTGGGATTTTCACGCACAACCATTTCTAGAGTTTACAAAGAATGGTGTGAAAAGGGAAAAACATCCAGTATGCGGCAGTCCTGTGGGCGAAAATGCCTTGTTGATGCTAGAGGTCAGAGGAGAATGGGCCGACTGATTCAAGCTGATAGAAGAGCAACTTTGACTGAAATAACCACTCGTTACAACCGAGGTATGCAGCAAAGCATTTGTGAAGCCACAACACGCACAACCTTGAGGCGGATGGGCTACAACAGCAGAAGACCCCACCGGGTACCACTCATCTCCACTACAAATAGGAAAAAGAGGCTACAATTGCAGGCTGGTAGTGGTGGTGTAATGGTGTGGGGGATGTTTTCTTGGCACACTTTAGGCCCCTTAGTGCCAATTGGGCATCGTTTAAATGCCACGGCCTACCTGAGCATTGTTTCTGACCATGTCCATCCCTTTATGACCACCATGTACCCATCCTCTGATGGCTACTTCCAGCAGGATAATGCACCATGTCACAAAGCTCGAATCATTTCAAATTGGTTTCTTGAACATGACAATGAGTTCACTAGACTAAAATGGCCCCCACAGTCACCAGATCTCAACCCAATAGAGCATCTTTGGGATGTGGTGGAACGGGAGCTTCGTGCCCTGGATGTGCATCCCACAAATCTCCATCAACTGCAAGATGCTATCCTATCAATATGGGCCAACATTTCTAAAGAATGCTTTCAGCACCTTGTTGAATCAATGCCACGTAGAATTAAGGCAGTTCTGAAGGCGAAAGGGGGTCAAACACAGTATTAGTATGGTGTTCCTAATAATCCTTTAGGTGAGTGTATATATTTTTTTTTTATCTTCAAGAAACTTTTAGTTATAATTGAATTCATTTAAGGACAGACACAATTTGTTCAGTAAACCACTGTTTAATAAAAAAAAGCAATTTTATATTTAGTCTGCCGTACCGAACCCGTACCGAACCGTGACTTCAAAACCGAGGTACGTACCGAACCGTCAGTTTTGTGTACCGTTAAACCCCTATTATATTGCATTTCTGTCAATAGATCCTCATAAATACTACACACTGCACCTTTAACTGTTGTGCCTATAGGAAATTACACTCATGTTTCATGATTTCTGACACATCTTGCATGTTTAACCAGTGCAAGTTAAAAATAAGATGCATAAATCATAGTTGAAAGATTATTTCATACAAACAAAGTTGAAAGAGGGGTAAACCCCTTTAATTAGCTAAACTTTCTGGTACATTCCCCCAGTTGGCAGGATTTGCCATATTTCCTAATCTGTTTGTACATTTCCAATGGTCACATTTAGATGTCTTGATTAGATCTCAGCGCTCATTTGCAGCAACGTAGAGGAACGTTTCGCGCATTAATACCTCAACGAAATTCCATATGTTACAAGAATGTTACATGAACTTACATTCATACTTGCTTTTGTTTTGTTTGTGTGAATGTAAAAAAAGTCCTTCCTATAATTCAGTGTATTTTTAATGTCTCTGTACTGTACGTTAAAGAAATCCCTGGTTTTTCAAAGAAAAGAAAAAAACAGATTTTGAGGGGTTGAATCATAATGAGAAATATATCTTGATTTGAATCTGTTTATTCCTTGTTTTGTCTTATTTTAAAGTTATTCTTGAGGCCTGCTGTGCACTCAATTTCATGGTCCATCCTGTCTGTCTTTCATAAAATCTTTCATAAAATCCTGTCATCATTTTGGTGGAAAACCGCAGCACAAACATAAGTAAGTATTAAAGGCACAATGTGTAATTTTCACCGCTAGAGGTCGTTCATTCAAAACAAAGTCGTACCTTGATTTCACGGAATCATGGGGATTGTAGTCTTCACCTCTACAGCCGGTGGAAAAGAATCCGATGAGACTCAGGCAGAAATCATATTCATGGATGAGCTAATGTATTAAAGTTTTATTAACGTTACTGTAGTATGATGCAGGGTGGGGCTGAAAGCCATTGGAGCAGAACGAGGCCGCGCTTCTGCTTCTTCCAGTCATGCGTATGTGGGGTAACGCAGCGCTGTTTTATCATATTAGATACATTATTTGAGTGTGTTGAAAGTTATGCTATAATGCTACTCTGCGTTCGCTCGGTGGCTACTATTAGACACTTGTTGCACACTGCAGTAAGCTAGATCGATATTAGGCATGGTAAAACATAGTCTTATTGTTTAAATCTACTGCGAGTACTAACTGTTGAGCTATATAACAATGATTAGTTTTCTGTCGATAAATGAATCCAAACAGTTGCTCACCTGTCTAATAAAACACATTATATATTAAAGCATCTTTGGTGTTGGTTTCTACAAAATAAAACCGGAAATCGAGGGTAATGCGGGTATGATGTCATTGATAGGCGACACACGGACACGATCCGTGTCCTGGTTAAAATTTCTTATTTCTCTGGATTTAAACATTCTTGGAAACATTTGGGATAATGTAAGTACAAAAGTCAACAAAATATATAACACTGTTCTAGTGGTTTTTGGATATTTTAATCCAAAAATCTTACATATTGTGCCTTTAACAATAGATGAATTGGTTTGTTTTTCTCTAAAACACTCCATTCTCTTTGGTATGATATTATCAAAATTTCAAAAGATGGTTAATATCAAAATGAACTTCACGTTGGCACCTTCATCTAAGCTGACACCCAATCCCCAATTTTTTTATTTCCATTCTACTGGGACATCCTCTGTTAATTGCCATTGTGTACATAAGCATATAATCATAACTTTTATAAATTAAACAAAAACAATAAAGTGCCTGAGCTTGTCCATAGCACCTTTCTGAAGGAAAAACCAACATAAGCAAATTCATTTTTAACACAGACAAGAGAAAAGACTAAAATGCATGTTTGAGCTGTTTTAACTAAAAGCAACTTATAATATATATCTTAAAATAATCGTTATCTTAAAATATGTCAGTGGCGTGCCATTGTTTTGTATCAAGATGCACACCAGTAATTTTTTTTATGGAACATTTATAAAAGCTACTTAAATGTCCTAATTGAACTAAGGCCTAATCATTGACTGTGAAACCAGGCCATAGATTTAGCAATTTGGTGCTCAATTTAACTTGGTCATAATTTTTTGCTCAAGAAACATGCATAAAACAACATAAATAAAAGAAGGACAGAAACACAGCTCGCTGTTTTAAATGTCAACATTTAATGAGCTTCACCACTGTACTTCAAATCTACACTCTGAAAAGAGACTGGTGATTTTTCAAAACACAGAACACATCCACAGAGTCCTTCCGGTCCCTAAGAATCACCTCCTCCGCTTTCAGGGCATCAAATGCAAATTTTATATTATAGTCATATATGTTGTAAAATGTATTCAAATACCATTAACTCTGAGTATAAACTTCAAACTTCCTTATAAAACTTGACTGCAAGTGCAGTACCTTCCCCATTTGGCCCGATCGAGCTTGCGTGTTAGTCTCTTCTCACAGGCTCTGTTTGAATCCGCACATTATCTCAGGTACGCCTGCTACTTGTACGTTCTATAATTGCCACATATTTTGTACGTTTATCTCATCCGATGTCTCTCGGTGAAGAATGCCATGTTAATTATCGTAGGTTGTCTCGCAGGACAAGTATGCTGTGTGATATAACAGTCAGAGAACACTGGGGTGAGAACATGGTACTTTGTACAAGGATATGATGATGGAAACCACCTCCAACCAATTGCAATTTTAATGACTTTGATTTCTTTATACAGGGTTTGATAGGAATATAAAAGTCGGAAGGGACATTCAAGTTTTAAATCTCCACATAAAAATAAAAGCGTGGAGGTAAACAACCAAGTCATTGAGCTCGAGAGGTAGAGACCAACAATGTGAATCCATTATATACATATACACAAACAGTTCAGTGTTTCTTTAAAGGAAATTAATAATAATAATAATAATAATAATAATAATAAGTAGAAAAGGGCTCTACTTCAATACTCATATCCACAGCTCTGCAGCACACAAGACACAATTAACATAATTGGTTATGTGTTTTTTGTTTGTTTTTGTACTTATACTGTTTTGGATTATTTCTTTGTCTACACTTTCTAGTGCAGGGGGAAATAAAAAGAAGAAAAGAGAAAAAAAAAATATGTACAATTATTTGCAAGTCTCAAAAATAAGATCAAATTTCACAGCCCTAAAAAATGTGCAGGCTAATTCAACTTCTATACAGCAGTATTACATTTTTTTTTTGTTTGGCGATTTTTTTTTATACGTAGTTTTTTTTGTAGATTTTGCGTTTCTATTGAAATCTACCTGCTACTCACTTATTTACATACCATACTCAGTGGATCATGGGAAAGCATGCCATAGCACATTGAGGAAGAAATAAAAATAATTATCTAAAAATATATTAAATATTTTCCATTTGTTTTCTTTTAGTCTGAGAGAGTGCAGAAAGCATTATGGGAAATTTAAGCATGGTACAGTGAGTGAAAACTACTTCCAATTGCTTTCCAGACCCACAACAAATGCCATTCCCAGGCACCCTTTTCAGATCCATCCTCTTCACAAGTCCTTCAACAGAAAAAGGGCTTTTGAAGGGGTGGGGGGGTCAAAGAAGACGACACTGAACTGACATACACAGGATCACTAGCGTGATGCCACAGTCAGTTATAAACATGCACGGGTCCAAACATGCACTCACAATGGTGTTCGTCACTTGTCTTCAGGGACAAGGATTGGTAATATACCATTGCAATTATGGAATGGTTTGGTTGACCAACAGTTCAACCTATTATTTATCTAATTTCTTTGCTTTCTTTTTTTATTTATAGTTTTTAGGCTTTTAATTTGGTTTTCATGCTATTCTAGATACTCCATCAGGGATAGCAGGGTTCGAAGGTCATCTGAGAACAACCTCACTATATTATGTCGCTACATGCTAGTTGGGTTTTCAGTCTCGGTAGGAGACAAGCACCTGTACCTGGACACAAAATCTCCTTTTCTTCAAATAAACCCTTTAGGTACAAGCATTTCGTTTCGAGCCAATCTCGCATGCTTTGGATCCTCAACCGCTGTGCCATTCAGTCACTCACCCACTCGAAGTACTAAATACTGACAACACATCCACATTCAGGAGTACTAAAGGAAGCCTATGAATCAGTATCTCTGCCAAGTGCTGCGCTAAAGAATACTGATTTTTTTTACTGACGAAAGTTGAATATGAGATGGAAAGCAAGATACGAACAAAGATAGATCGATAGAGAAAGAAAGCGCAGATGAAAGCAAAAATGGAAGAAAGTCATAAAAATCACACCGCCATTGAAGGTAATAAACGCAATGAGCAGCTCACTCTAGCCAAACGAGTGGTCACAGTTCTTACAAGGGCCGTTGCTAAAATTGACAAGGCCCGGGACAAATTTATATGGGTTGGCCTAATGAATAGGCTACTACAAAGGACCTTTGAGGGCCAGGACAGCGATTTTCCACCCTAGACGATGGCCCTGGTTCTTAGTAAGGTGCTAGTGTGAGCAAAAAAAAAGTCTGATTCAGAGAAACTTGCCTTCTTTCCATACTACATGAAGCACTGCACTTCCTGTTTCCATGAATAAATAAAGCATGATTACTTGCACACATAGTCATGAAGAGTTTTCCTTCAGGGATACTGCGCAGATTCTGTTGCCCTGCTGTTCAAAATACATTCAAGTCCACAGGGGTCGACTTCGTCTGCCGAAAGTATGGGTTCATGAGCGCGAACCTTCAGTATACTACTACAGAGCAGTGGGTATGTACGAACGGACCCCCCGTGACCACGCCCACCCTTCCCGTGTCCCGGTTGAACTCATCAGCAGTGGTTGCTTTTACAAAACTCCCATTTAGTAAGTATTACAGTACACACACATACACGTCAGTGACATGGCTAGTCCTATACTCCAGTGAAATGCTACGCAGGTTTGGGGAAGCCTGGGGGTCAGTAGTCCGTGGGGGGCGAGGGTGGACGCGGGACGGGCCGCGGGAGGGACGTCCTCCGCCACTGTTATCAACGCCATCTTCTCCGCCATCCTCAGTTACTCCCAAACTAGAGGAGATGGAGGCATCTCAGAAGGCTGAGCTACTGTCGAGCTGTGGAAAGAAAGAAAGAAAGAAAGGATTGTTATGTCTTGCTATAAGGATAAGGTGATGTCTCCATCTAGTGTTGAGACACTAGTAAATAAGATAAGCTTGAAAAGCACTAGATTTGTCAGGACACCAAAAGTTGCAGTAGTTGTTACCAATAATAGTTAGAACAGACATTAAACACTCTTTTATGTAAAAAGTTTACCTAAATATGAAATAATGGCATGTTGGCAATAGCAACCCAAAGCAAAAACATGGTTCCCCTAACAAATCATGACATTCAAGCTCACTGGCTTTGACATGGAAAGTTAACCCTGAGGTTGGGAACATAGACATGAAGGTGAATCTCACAAAATTGGAATAAAAAGTGTGTTTATTATAAAAATAATATTTTGCATAAAGAAAATTAAGCTTATTTTCAGGTCTATTAAATTCTTTGCACTGTGATATTTTTTTCATAAAACTGATCACGGCCACAATTATCAGCAGCTCTTGTAATGTGAAAAATCTCATTCTCACTTCTGAAATGTAAAATAATAATAATTATCTGAATAAATAAAAAATATAAATTATTTAAATACAAATTAAATAATTAAATTATAAAGTACATCTGTAAAGAAAAACTGTATGTATACATAACAGTTATAACTACACTGAACAAAATTATAAATGCAACACTTTTGTTTTTGCCCATATTTTTCATGAGCTGAACTCAAAGATCTAAGACTTTTTGGTCCACTCCTCTTCAATGGCTGTGCGATACTGGCAGGAACTGGAACACGCTGTCGTAAACGCTGATCCAGAGCATCCCAAACATGCTCAATGGGTGACATGTCCGGTGAGTATGCTGGCCATGCAAGAACTGGGATGTTTTCAGCTTCCAGGAATTGTGTGCAGATCCTTGCAACATGGTGCCGTGCATTATCATGCTGCAACATGAGGTGATGGTCGTGGATGAATGGCACAACAATGGGCCTCAGGATCTCGTCACGGTATCTCTGTGCATTCAAAATGCCATCAATAAAATGCACCTGTGTTCGTTGTCCATAACATACGCCTGCCCATACCATAACCCCACCGCCACCATGGGCCACTCGATCCACAACGCTGACATCAGCAAACCGCTCACCCACACGACGCCATACACGCTGTCTGCCATCTGCCCTGTACAGTGAAAACCGGGATTCATCCGTGAAGAGAACACCTCTCCAAATTGCCAGATGCCATCGAATGTGAGCATTTGCCCACTCAAGGCGGTTACAACGACGAACTGCAGTCAGGTCGAGACCCCGATGAGGACGACGAGCATGCAGATGAGCTTCCCTGAGACGGTTTCTGACAGTTTGTGCAGAAATTCTTTGGTTATGCAAACCGATTGTTGCAGCAGCTGTCCGGGTGGCTGGTCTCAGACGATCTTGGAGGTGAAGATGCTAGATGTGGAGGTCCTGGGCTGGTGTGGTTACACGTGGTCTGCGGTTGTGAGGCCGGTTGGATGTACTGCCAAATTCTCTGATATTCCTTTGGAGACGGCTTATGGTAGAGAAATGAACATTCAATTCACGGGCAACAGCTCTGGTGGACATTCCTGCAGTCAGCATGCCAATTGCACGCTCAATCAAAACTTGTGACATCTGTGGCATTGTGCTGTGTGATAAAACTGCACATTTTAGAGTGGCCTTTTATTGTGGCCAGCCTAAGGCACACCTGTGCAATAATCATGCTGTCTAATCAGCATCTTGATATGCCACACCTGTGAGGTGGATGGATTATCTCTGCAAAGGAGAAGCGCTCACTAACACAGATTTAGACAGATTTGTGAACAATATTTGAGAGAAATAGGCCTTTTGTGTACATAGAAAAAGTCTTAGATCTTTGAGTTCAGCTCATGAAAAATGGGGGCAAAACAAAAGTGTTGCATTTATAATTTTGTTCAGTGTATATATATATAGTTTTGAGTATACTGTATATAATAGGGTGTAACGGTACACAGAAGTCATGGTTTGGTACATATCTCCGTTTTGGGGTCACGGTTCGATACAACAGGAAAAAGTAACAAATCCCCAATGCTAGGGTTTTTTATTTATTTATTTTGAACAGACAGTAGTGCAAATTACAGTTTGTTCCACCTAGTGGCATTTAGTCCCCCCTGCACTCTTGCATAGGTCATATTTTTTTGTAGTGCTAATAAATCAGCTATAAAACTGAAAATCATCCCTTGTGTTATAAAAGTACAACATAAATAGTCCTTCAACAGAAAAATAAATTTGTGCAGAGACTTTTGACTCGTACGTGTACACAGGCGTTCGACGCATGTGCAGTTTTGAGCAATCTCTTGCCACGAGTTACAACCCATGTAAATACTGCAAAAAAATGTAATGTGCATGTGCAACCTGTACATTTCTGATGACGAAATTTGCATCATGAGCACAGTTCGCTGACCCTCGCGTACGCGTAAAAAGTGAAGTATATTTTGGCCATAAGACATCATTTAAAACTGTAAAGGGTACACTAAAACAAAACATTGTGCTTTTTTAACATAAAGAAAACAAAATGGATGCAGCTTTCTGTCATCCCAGTTTCCTTTCCGTGAAGTTAGTGGAGCGTGTCCCAAAAATGAATCAAAACTCAGCGTATAGGCTACTAGCGAGCTCTTTCGTGCCATCTGAACTCTTGTTTTGGGTTGGTGCATAGATCATCTCTTCTTCTTCTTCTGCTCTTTTTCCTGTTGTGGCGGTTAGCAAACAGCGTGTGTGCCCCCTTCTGGTTTGGAGTGTGGATCGCCTGTGACTGACTGTATTCGTCATCTGACTGTGTGCACCGTACTATGATGTCCGTACCGTGACGGTTTTTGGACGAACACGTACTGTTACACCCCTAATATTTAACAGTAATGATAATGAGATTTTTCACATTACAGAAATAAGAATGTTTATGAACCTAAACACAGGCCTTATTTTCCTTATGCTATATATATTTTTAAATATGACCTTGACATTTGATCATGAGATTCACCCATAAAATCAAAGTATGTACAGAGAAAGGCGGACTCACCTGATAAAGCTTTTGAAGGCAGCTGATTGGGGGTTGATACAGAGTGGTACCCGATTCCCCTTCTGCTGCTCCAGGATAAACTGATGAATGATCTCTATGTGGGGAAATAAAGATGAGGGATGATGAGATATAAGCAATAATAACAGTTTGCAGTTATAAATAATAATGAATATATAGAATATATGGGTTTGTAATAACATGAGAGTGAGTAAATGATGACAGAATTTTCATTTTTAGGTTAATCTCAAGTATACTAGTATATTAACAAGTATACAGCAAGCTAAACCTGTTTACCTGTTAAAGGCACAGTTTACACAAAAATGACAATTTTGTCATCGTTCCTTGTAACAAAAAAGGTGGAGGCGATGTAACTGGCTTAGATGACACTCCTTCCAAACTAGAACTCCAAATCTAAACTATGAGTTAAGTGAAGATCTATTTTAGCAGTAACATTATAGGTCAAAGAGTTGATTCTGAAGGAATATTCTGCAGGCAGACTGTAATATCTTCTAAAACTCTGTACTCTTTAATTTAGTAGATGAGCTGTTAAGCTTAAAACTAGCTCAGGCAACGTGGAAACTCCTCATGTGTCGATCCAAAAGGGGTTCCCCTCGCATTCCAAACACGGCTGCCTACCCTAAAGCAGTTTAAGTCTCTAGGCGGTCGGCTCCATCCGCACTGATTAATCCTCCAGTGGAAACACGTTGCACACAGGATGGAGGAAGAGGAGGGAGGGTGAAGGGCAGAGTTATTTTGAGCCGACAGCACAGCAAGCCTGCTTTTAGCGACAGACTCTCACTAATACCCGCTGACAGTGGAAGGCAAGCACAGATCCAGGGGCCCCGAATGAAGGGTGAAAACAAGGGACAAAAACAACAGGAGCAGCAGGGGATCTGGAGCAGGAGACGCCCAGCAAGACTTCTGATTAACACGCAGTGGCATGATGGGCCCATGCTCTCAAATAGGGTCAATTAAATTAAGACCTTTAGCTCTTATACACATCGTTTACAAACCAAAGTTGGATCAGGACAAAAGGTTAAAAAGAATAGGCCAACAATGTTTGGCTCACTTGTTGTATAATGTGCACTGTAATCAGCACAATGCGTAATAGAACTGAATGAATCATCATCAACAGGTGAGAGCGCCACGCTAACCTTTGACCTGCCGAACTGACGTCAGGTTCTTTTCAAAGCCATCGTCAAACTTGGGGTTGGTGACAGGCTCAAAGTCACTGGTGTAGACGCGGCCAGAGGATGTGGTGTAGCAGCATTTGCACATGCAGGTGTGGTACCGCAGACGCCCCTCGTCCAGATACGGGTGTGCCAGGGCGTCCTTCGCAGAGATCCGCTTCGACTGTATTGGGGAACAGAATTTTCCTTTTAAAAATGCTATAAAATTATCTATTTTATTATCTATTTTACAGATATGCATATATATATATATATATATACACACACATTTCATTTTTAAATTGAAAATGAAATGTATATATTACAAATAAATATAAATTATATTTATATTTATATTAATATATATTATAATTAATATATATTTATATATATATATTAAATTATTAATAAAATAAAAAAAACATTTCAATAATATATAAATAACCATATATATTATTTTATATAATATTGTGTATATTAAAAAATGTATAAACTATATAATAAAATTACAATTCATTTTATCATATAATCATATACATTATATTATATACATTATATTATTATCATATTAAATAATAAATGTAATAATTTTAATACAATTTTAATATTAAAATATTCATATATATATATATATTATATACATATATGCTAAATTATTTATACAATAAAAAAATCTAAAATATAAAGTTTTATATTATACAAATCAAAAAATATTTTATTATTAATAATGTATATATATATATATATATATATATATATATATATATATAAATATATATAAATATGTATAAATAAAAATGTTTTAATACATTTTAGTATGTACTTTAGTAATGTTCCAGTTTATGAGAACAGAGTATCAAGAACACTTACTGGGTCAAAGACCAACATCCTGCAGAGGAGGTGAACGGCCTCATGGGTTGCTTGACTGGACAGAGTATACAGGACAGGAAGTGAAGGCTGCAGAAACAGGAAATGGTATGATCAGTTTGTGTTCTTTTACCAGCCATATTCAGATAAAGGCAGAAACAAACTACTGCAGTATGTTATCAATGATTCAACATTTGGAGGGACCACAAATAAATAAATATAATGATAATGCATGAATGTGGTCAAACAAATGTGAAAATGATGTGTAAACTATGAGAATGAACATGATTTAGAAATGTGGACAGCTCTTAACATTTTCATCTTGTTCTGAGAAGCAGTCAAAACATACAAACAGCTTCTTCTAAGCCTTCTCCCCTGTCATGTGAGCCTCAGCGGCCGTTCAGCTGCACATAACAGTCTCAAGCATTCAAAACATTCCTCCCAGTAGCACATGATCCTTGCACCAATAGCCGCATACTTATCTGAGGATGTGGGACAGCGGAGACAATGAGCTGGGATATTTTTAACCGTGTCTAATTATCTCCTCCACCCACCTTCCCTCCATCCCAAGCCCCCCAGCCGACTCGCCAAAGAGTTGATTGAAAAAGCCCACCGGTAATTGCTTGTTTTCCCTGGTTAGGTTCTTTGAGCCGAGAACAGATGTGAACTATGGCTGGTGATTCACCCTTTAAAAAGGGATGACGTATTGCCAGGGCTGACTGTATAGCTGATGGAGGTGAAGGTGTTGGGCGAGAGATGGAGGAAGAGGATGGGAAAGGAATGAATGCTTTTAGCCATAACTAGAGCCAAGCGGAAACGAAGTGTGCTATTACTGATCAGACCTTCATTGAAGCAAGAATTTGAGTCATATCTAGGGACCAGAATACCATGCAGACTTGAAGGTTGGCAACAACTCAGAACATCCCAACATGCAGAACACTTTAGCAACTGAATGGAAAACTTACAGCAACTGCCCAAAACAAACTAAAGTGATACATTTCATTTAAAAAATAGAAAAATAAATACAAATATTCAACAATAAAAATGCATTTTTCCATTGCCAAATGATATTTTCAATAAATACTACTACTAATAATATAATAAATTTGATAAAATGCTAATAAAACTGAAAAATATATAAATATAAAGAAATAATAATAAAATGTTAATAATAAATAATAAATGTTTATAAAATACTACTGAAAAAAACAATTGTTTCCATCTCTAAATACATATTGTCACAAATGGCTAGTCAGTAGCTACACTGATTTAAGTTTCAGTTAATTTGAAGATTTCAAAAGTTCCGTGATCAAAAGTTGCTTTTAAAAGAAGCCTCTTATGCTCTTATTCTCTCTTATTTTATTAAAATTATTTTAGTATTTAGTATCTTATTTTAGTAAAAACAGTAACATTGTGAAATATTATTACAATTTAAAATAACTGTTTTCTATTTGAATATATTTTAAAACATAATTTATTCCTGTGATGGCAAAGCTGAATTTTCAGCATCATTACTCCAGTCTTCAGTGCCACATGAGCCTTCAGAAATCATTCTAATATGCTGATTTGATGCACAAGAAACATTTCAAAAATATTTCAAAATGCAATATTCCAAAAAAAAAAAAAAAACTGACCCCAAACTTCATAACGGTAGTGTTTGTTTTATTCACTTAAAAGAACCAACTCATAAGAGTAAGTTCTTTGAGAATCAGTCCACATTTGATTCACTAAAATAGAAATGTCTTATAAGAGCCATTCATTCTGGAATGCTGTATGTTTCTGATACACTAAAAGAAGCTGCTCCCTATTTGTGTCGGAGCATGTGTGCCAACTGCTAGGCTCCTCTGACAAATCTGAAAGATTATCAAATGATGGGCGTTTGAACCCAGTGGGTCAGATTCTGTGTGGGCCGAGCCGAAACCATGTCTGTGCGATTATGAGTCAAGAAACACGCAGGGTGCAGTGATGTACCAACATGGTGAGGTTGTGTGAGCGTATATGAATAAGGAATCATAGTGGGCAAGTTTATGGTGAGTAGTTGGCAGTAGCGCACTGTGTGTGAGCTATTTATCTGATGGTGTGTGTACGATCATGCCCTCTGGGGTGGTGTGATCGTGTGCTGGAGAATTAGGCAGTATTAGTTAAGGATTACAGTGGAATGTGGAATCAGACAGTTAAGGGAGGGAAAGGGCCTCTCCCTGTCCCATGATTAGATAAATGATGAGTCAGGAAGGTTGACACATGACATCATCAGCCCAGGCTTTCAATCATCCCAAGCATGCAGGCAGCTCATGTTCTGCCCTCACATTTCTGATAGCGGGAGTGGACTGAGCAAATTTGCTACTTTACAAGCTTGACAAGCTTTAGGAGTCAGGCAGGTCACACTTTTAGACCTTACACAAAGAACTTGACTGAACTTGAGCCAGAATCAGAATCAGTGGTTAGAGCCTCAGTATATAAGTGACATGTGAGTTTTACTTGTGTAGTGTTTATCTTGAATGCAGTGTCCTTACCAGATGCGACCCAACAAGTTTCAGGTGACCAGTAATTTGCCTGTTCACACTGAAAGCGGAAATGCTGCATGATGACACAATCAGAGCCAATCAATATATTTGGTTTAATATACAGTTAAAGCGAAAAATTCAGGAACAATGAGATTTCACTGTGGACGAGTTAATCTGCGCTACATCAGAGAGACCAAGAAAAAGTCCTGTCAGTCAGTGCAGATGGATAAAGCAAAATTTATAAGAGAACCAAATCAAAAAGGTTTACATGGTAGAGGTTTTAACACTCCTTACCATGTCACATTGGTTAGGACATAGTTAAGGTCTGGACTCTATCGCAGCTTTCATTGGTCAAGGACCGCCCAAGAGGATGTTTGACTGACATGTAACGCAACCAATCACAGTTCGTTTTGTTCCGCATCATGTTTAGGGGCGTGAACATGTAAAGTCCCTGCAATAACAGACCGGTGTGCGTCTATAAATTATTCAAGAACATTGTGCACGTTCTTTTTCCACGAGGGAGTTTGGCGTTACAGCATTTGTTTCTAGGTGGACCGTTAAAGAACGCAACACACTCATCTCGCGGACATCCTGTAGAATTCAACCACAGATGACGACTTCGAAACTCCTGAAGTGTTTCCAGATAAGTGTGCCATATGCTTCAGACGTTCAGCCAGCGGTCCGTGGGCGTGACGTCTGAGGCTGAGACTAGGACATAATGGACTAGTGGTCAACAAATATAGGTTTTTCAGTGGCAGGTACCGTTATGATATCTAAAGAGCAGGGTGAGCAATGTTTGACATACAGTAATACAAATATATACATAATAAATTGTATTATGTATAAATTATAATAACAAATGAGATATACACAAAGCTGCTCTAATGAAACAAACCCTGATGTTACACAATATTTACTGATCCCCCGAAAAATGTTTATCAAATGAAAAAAAATATTTTACAGAATATTTAATAAAAATTCGCAAAAAAAGAATAAAAAAATGAAAAGAAACAAAACATATTTTTTAAAATAATGAATGAAAATTAATAAAATTTAAAATTTAGTTTATTAATCAAAACAAACACACAAGGTTTACTGAAATGTAAAAAAAAAATTGAAATTATTTCTTTATTAAAAGAAATGATTTACAATGTTTAAAAATGGAAAAAGGAACGAGAAAAGTTTTTGAAAGGTCTCTTATGCTTACCAAAGCATGTTTTTGTCAAAAAATACAGTAATATTGTGAAATATTATTATAATTTAAAATAACTGTTTTATATTTTAATGTATTTTAAAATGTAATTCATTCCTGTGATGCAAAGCTGGATTTTCATTATCATTACTCCAGTCTTCACATGATCACATGAGTCTTCACACGTGTCACATAATCCTTCACAAATCATTCTGATATGCTGATTTGATGCACAAGAAAAAATTCTAATTATTATCAATGTGAAAAACTGTACCATATTTTTTGTGGAAATCATGTTACTTTTTTTTTTATTTTTTATATTTAACATTATAAATGTCTCTAATGTCACTTTTGATCAATTTAATGAATTCTTGCTGAATGAAAGTGGTAAATTCCTTAAAAAAATCTAAATAATTGTCAAAAAAACAGCTAAGTTTACCCTCTTCCTGGCTGGTGACAAAAGCCCAGGACGCAGTTGGAGGTGTGTGTCATGAGAAGGTTGAGAAACGAGCCCCGGCTTCCTGTGAAGCGGTGCCCACGTGACGTCCGACCGCCCCTCTGGCCCAACTAAACCCCCAGCAACAGGTGCAGGCTGCAGCGTTCCCCAACCGGCTCAGCGTTCCTCCATAATCTCCCCCCGCTCGATTCGGGTATGTGGTCCGGGCCATCTCTCCCCAGTATCACAAACAAGCCATTGATCATCCTGGCAGCAAAACAACACAAAGCCCTTCAGGCCCACAAGTGCAGAAAGAGCAGACCCTGCCGCACCTGGGAGAGGGCCAAGCGAGGACGGACAGGTGGACAGGACTTGTCTGTTTGTTTATTTTTGCAGTTAACATGCTAAAAAAAAAGCAGGGCGCATTTCCTACGGGCACAAGATGGGGGGGGGGGGGGGGGGGGGGGGCTGATATAGAAGCAGGGCATTAAACGAGCGAACGCTGACAGAGACAACAGTGATTCCAGAGAACGCTGAGCAGTAGAGCAGTTAACAGACTGCCTTCTGTATACTTCGACAGGCAGAATCTGAACAGGGTGTGTGTGTGTAATAGATATTGGGTCTCATTCACTAATGCCAAGCCCACACCACAAGACTGAAGCTTGTCGCCCTGCACACATTTAAAGACTCACAGTTTCTTACATTTGCCATGTCTTTTGACATCAAATGCAACATAATTCACCTCCCCAGATTCATTCTCACACAAACTGCAACAGAAATATTTATTCTTGATAACATGTCAACAAACAACATGGTGGAAAGGTTTGATTTGCACAACTTAAAACACATGTATGCAAAATGTGTTAAGAAGAAAGGTTCTATACATATTTGTAATATATTGGGGCAGTCAAAATGAACGTGTTAATTTAGGCATTAATTTTTTTCAGTTTAACGCATTATATATTTAACAATTAACACAGCATCCGTTTTTTCGCTATCCTTTGGCCATTATATGAACACGCTCTTATTCATGCAAATGCTTTTAAACCATTCAAGAGTGACAAGACACAAGAGAGAACTCAGTGCGGTAAGTGAATCTCCTGTCTGTGTGACACACGCCTCATGCTCACAGAAACCCGCTTCAGACAGCGGCAACAAAAATTACGCCAAAATGCCTGTTTTTGCTGAGTTGTGAGAAAATGGGATGCGCGTCAGATCCGCGTCATGTGCGGCAGGTCTTAAAGTGACAGCAGCCTAATAAACCCGCTGCTGTCTGTCATTAATGTTAATCAAAGAACAAAAGAGGAAATCACTCACTGTTCCCTTTCAGTCGGTCACGTTCGACGTACGTCGGAACTGACCGACGAATTGGGATCTATTTTCGGAGACCAATCTACTTCGAGTGTTAAAAAACGAGCCAATGAGGATTGGCATGCGGTTGACGCATTCCACGACCCGCCCCGCATCGCGGGTATAAATACGGAAGTGGAAGCACCGCATATCGCTTTCAACTTCGGAGCCGAACTGTGCTTTGTTCTCTACAGAGTGTTGCGAAGCAAGTCAAAGAGGTCACTCCAGTCCACGTGTTGGTGTAACGGCGCTGTCAGCGGAGATCGCAAAAAACAGCTGTTCTCACAGCTTCCTGGGTGAGTGCTCTCAGCGGGCTTGCACCCCTGAACCGCTGCGAGCCGCGGTCATCCCCCTGTGTGCCTCGGCACTGATTGGAGCGGTTTTTCTTCCTTCTAAAAGAGTAACACGGTTTGACCCTGCGTCTTTTTCAAGATGTCATTCAAACCGTGTGTTTCTGGATGCCGTCGTTATCTGTCCCCAGCTGACGGACACGATCGCTGTCTCTCGTGTTTGGGCGTTCAGCACGCTGAGGCGGCTTTCGTGGATGACTCATGTTCCCATTGCGGGAACATGACCATCGCAGTACTACGGTCTAGACTCGAATACCTCAGACGGGGTGGAGTCCCATTGCGCATCCCCCGATCTAGTGGCCCTCCTGCTGCGAAGCAGAGGGCTGCTACTTTGGCTGATGCCTTTGGTGGAGACCTGAGGGTTACTGTGAGGGCACTCCCGCCGGGTCAACAGGCTCCTTGGGCCCCTCCCCCCTCTACTGCGCCGGTGGAGCTTCCGGAAGAGCAGCCTGGTCCTTCCCACGGGAGACCGTCTGTTACTTTCGGGGCTCCGGCTGAGGACATGGTCTCGATAGCCGCATCGGGGGACGAGCTAATGGACTCCGGAGATGAGGATTCGGCTGCGCTGCCCCCTTCGGGTGTGGTAGCGCTGCCCGAGTCTGATCCGGAGCTCACGGCTATGCTTGCCCGGGCCGCCGCCAGTGTTGGGCTCGAGTGGAACCCTCCACCGTGTCCCGAACCCTCGCGGCTGGACGATTGGTATCTCGGGACGGCCCGCGCTGGTTCTCAGCGCCCCGCCCCAGTACCTTTCTTTCCGGAGGTGCATCAGGAGCTCACAAAATCGTGGATAGCGCCTTACAGCGCTAGAAACCGATCGACTGACTCCTCCGTCCTCACTACCCTTGATGGTGGCGCAGCCAAGGGTTACGTGGAGATCCCCCCAGTCGAGCGGTCAGTAGCGATGCAACTGTGTCCGAAGACCGCTACTGACTGGCGCGGAAATCCGCGTCTCCCCTCCCGGGCGTGTAAGTTCTCGTCCGCACTAACGGGCAAGGCTTACACAGCCTGTGGAGAAGCTGCGTCATCTTTGCATGCCATGGCGCTCCTGCAGGTCTACCAGGCCAAAGCGCTCAAGGAACTGCACGAGGGTAGTTCCGACCCAGGGGTTATGCAGGAACTGCGTACCGCGACGGACCTCGCCCTCCGGGCGACGAAAGTCACCGCACGCTCCCTGGGTCGGGCGATGTCCACACTTGTGGTCCAGGAACGCCACCTGTGGCTGAACCTGGCGGATATGCGTGAGACCGACAAGGTACGGTTTCTCAACGCCCCTGTCTGCCAGGCCGGCCTCTTCGGCGACGCCATCGAGAGCTTCGCCCAGCAGTTCTCGGTGGCCCAGAAGCAGACGGAGGCAATCAAGAACATCCTGCCCCGGCGACCTGCTGCTGCCTCCACCCAGTCGCCGGCTGCAGCACCTCCGCCTGCTCGTCGCCGAGGGCGTCCCCCTGCGTCCGCCTCCGCCCCTGCTAAGCCTAAGCAGCAGCCTCCACCTAGCAAGCAGGGTGCCGGGCGTAGGGGTACTGCCCAACCCGTCCAGGGTCCCGCAAAGTCCGCCGGCAAGCGCAAGGGCAAGCGGCCCTGAGACGGGCAGCCCAGGGAGAAGAGGAGCTGCTCCAGGGGAGGTGGTGTCCGCACCCCTCCTCCCCCCGGAGGAGGACCGGGGGGAGAATGTCTCTACTGGTCATCTCAACATCCTGCCGCTGGCTCTCCGGAGTCCAGCGGTACCCACATTCTCAATAAAAGAGCAGTTTCTTCCCTCCCTGGGCCCCAAGAGGGCCAGGTTGGCAGTGCGCGACGCCCCCGGGCCTCGCCACTCCTTTCCTCCCCTCTCCCCCTCGCCAGGGGGCAGCAGTATGGGCACCCAGGACGCCTCTGGGCCTCCTCACCCATACTCTGCCCCACCCTGGAGTTCTCAGACAACACTCCGGGCCGCCTCCGGGCCTCCCGAGTCGGGTCTGTCTACTCCACTTCGCTGCCCCACCCCGGGTACGTCTGTGGTGCCGTTGGTCCCGCTTGTTCGGTCTCTGGGAGCCTGGCTAGGCCTTCCCAGGCCGTCTCGCTGGCTCATCCGTACTATCAGACTCGGCTACGCGATTCAGTTCGCGCGCCGGCCTCCCAAGTACAGGGGCATCCTCTTCACCACTGTGCGGAGTTGCGATGCCCATGTCTTGCGGTCCGAGATCGATGTCCTGCTGGCGAAGGACGCGATCGAGCCGGTTCCTCCTGCCGATATGAGGTCGGGGTTCTACAGCCCCTACTTCATTGTACCCAAGAAAGGTGGTGGGTTAAGACCAATCTTGGACCTGCGCATTCTGAATCGGGCCCTGCACAAGCTCCCGTTCAAAATGTTAACGCAGAAACGCATTTTCGAATGCATCCGTCCCCGAGATTGGTTCGCAGCGATCGACCTGAAGGACGCGTACTTTCATGTCTCCATTCTCCCTCGACACAGACCGTTCCTACGCTTTGCGTTCGAGGGGAGGGCATATCAGTACAAAGTCTTGCCCTTCGGGCTGTCCCTGTCGCCTCGCGTCTTCACGAAAGTCGCGGAGGCAGCCATTGTTCCGCTCAGAGAACGCGGCGTTCGGATTCTCAACTATCTCGACGACTGGCTCATATTGGCCCAGTCCCGGGATCAGTTATGCGAACACAGGGACCTGGTGCTCCGTCACCTCAGCCTGTTGGGCCTTCGGGTCAACCGAGAGAAGAGCAAACTCTGTCCCACACAGAGGATCTCTTATCTCGGTATGGAGCTGGATTCGGTCAACCGGACAGCGCGCCTCACAGAGGAGCGAGTCCGGTCAGTGTTGAACTGCTTGAATACGTTCAAAGGCAGGACAGCGGTCCCACTGAAATATTTTCAGAGGCTCCTGGGGCATATGGCGTCTGCAGCCGCGGTAACGCCGCTCGGATTGCTTCATATGAGACCGCTTCAACGCTGGCTTCACGACCGAGTCCCGAGATGGGCGTGGCAGAGCGGCAAGTACCGGGTCTCAGTTACTCCTTACTGTCGCCAAACCTTCAACCCCTGGGCGGACCCTTTGTTTCTACGGGCGGGAGTGCCCTTAGAACAGGTGTCCAGGCATGCTGTGGTCTTCACGGATGCCTCATCCACGGGCTGGGGGGCCACGTACAACGGGCACACAGTTTCGGGTCTGTGGACGGGGCCCCAACTGTGTTGGCACATCAATTGCCTAGAGTTATTGGCAGTACGTCTCGCCCTGGGCCGCCTCAAAAAGCCGCTACAGGGCAAGCACGTACTGGTCCGTACGGACAGCACTGCGGCCGTTGCGTACATCAACCGTCAGGGTGGTCTACGCTCCCGTTGCATGCTCCAACTCGCCCGCCATCTCCTCCTGTGGAGTCAGAAGCGTCTGAGGTCGCTTCGGGCCATTCACATCCCAGGTGCGCTGAACCAGACAGCCGACAAGCTCTCTCGTCAGCCGACACCTCCGGGAGAGTGGCGACTCCACCCCCGGAGTGTCCAGCTGATATGGGACCTCTTCGGAGCCGCGCAGGTAGACCTGTTTGCCTCTCCGGACTCGACCCATTGCCAGTTGTACTATTCCCTGACCGGGGGCACCCTCGGCACGGATGCACTGGCGCACAGCTGGCCCCGGGACCTACGCAAATATGCGTTTCCCCCAGTGAGCCTTCTTGCACAGACACTGTGCAAGGTCAGGGAGGACGAGGAGCAGGTCTTGTTAGTTGCGCCCTACTGGCCCAACCGGACCTGGTTCTCCGAACTCACACTCCTCGCGACAGCCCCTCCCTGGCCGATCCCCCTGAGGAAGGACCTGCTCTCTCAGGGGCGGGGCACTCTATGGCACCCGCGTCCAGACCTCTGGAAACTCCATGTCTGGTCCCTGGACGGGACGCGGAGGTTCTAGGTGGCCTACCACAAGCTGTGGTAGACACCATCACTTCTGCTAGAGCCCCCTCTACGAGGCGCCTCTACACGTTGAAGTGGAACCTGTTCGTTGAGTGGTGCTCTTCCCGCCGGGAAGACCCCCGAAGGTGTTCGGTTAATGTCGTGCTTTCTTTCCTGCAGGATGGGCTGGAGCGAAGGCTGTCTCCCTCCACCCTCAAAGTGTACGTCGCCGCAATAGCGGCGTATCACGATGCAGTGGAAGGTAAGTCCTTAGGAAAGCACGACTTAATCGTCAGGTTCCTCAGAGGTGCGAGGAGACTGAATCCTCCTCGTCCAACCTCGATACCCTCTTGGGACCTAGCCCTGGTGCTCAGAGCACTTCAGGGCCCGCCCTTTGAGCCTTTGCAGTCTGCAGAGTTAAACATCCTGTCCATGAAGACAGCGCTCCTGACTGCATTGGCCTCAATCAAGAGGGTGGGGGACCTGCATGCACTTTCGGTCAACGAATCGTGCCTAGAATTCGGGCCGGCCAACTCTCACGTTGTCCTGAGACCCCGGCCTGGATATGTGCCCAAGGTTCCTACCACTCCCTTCCGGGATCAGGTGGTGAACCTGCAAGCGCTGCCCTCGGAGGAGGCAGACCCAGCCCTAGCTTTGCTCTGTCCCGTCCGCGCCCTCCGTGCCTACGTGGACCGAACTCAAAGCTTTAGAACCTCAGAACAGCTCTTCGTCTGTTACGGAGGCCAGCAGAAGGGAAAGGCTGTCTCCAAGCAGAGGTTAGCCCACTGGATAGTGGATGCTATCGTCTTGGCTTACCAGTGCCAAGACGTGCCTTGCCCGTTCAGGGTGCGAGCGCACTCCACAAGGAGTGTAGCTTCCTCCTGGGCGCTGGCTCAAGGCGCCTCGCTGACAGATATATGTAGAGCTGCGGGCTGGGCGACACCTAACACGTTCGCTAGATTCTATAGCCTCCGTGTAGAGCCGGTATCTTCCCGCATCCTCGCCCCCAGTGGCCAGTAGCGCTAAGTGCCCGTTCTAGTGTCGGCTTGCAACGCCACTCCCGCCCTCTGGGCCGGATACGTGCGTCTATTATCTCCAGTTGTGTTCCCCGGAAACGGCTAACCCTGTCGAGCTCCTCCGTCACCCCTTCGGTGTCAGACGTTGCGGCCGTCTGACGCCAGGCCTGCACCCGTATGCTTGTGGAACGTGTGTGTAGGCTGGGTGCCATATGTAGCGGTTCCCTAACGGCAACCCCATATGTGTATTCTCCACGGTACCAGCTACCCTATTTGGCTAGCCCCGTGTCTTTCCCTTGACAGAGCCCGCTCTGTCGTCTCTGTTGGTGTTCTTTCCCCCCTGGGACCAGGTTGGATCCACCCCAGAGACTGCCATATGTAGTACTACCCTGATAGGTTAGTCCTTATGTGTATTTCGCCACCTCTCCTTCCTCTGAAGGACGTGGCTCCGCAGCGGGCCATCTCCACGAGACGGGCACGCTTTCCCAGCGTTATCCAATAGTCACACTGAGTGGGTCTTGCAGGAACAGCAGTGACTGACCTTCCCTGCCGGGAGCCCTGACTCCCACTCCAACATAGGTGTGGTCCAGTGAGCTCAGGCAGGGCGCTGGAAGGGCCAGCATCCCTGGCGTGTTGGTAGGGATCCCAATTCGTCGGTCAGTTCCGACGTACGTCGAACGTGACCGACTGAAAGGGAACGTCTCGGTTACGTATGTAACCCTCGTTCCCTGAAGGAGGGAACGGAGACGTACGTCCCGTCGCCAGGTGCTGTGCTTCAGCTGAAGGCCGAGTCACTCGTCTCGGCTCCTCAGTTGAAAAGCGATATGCGGTGCTTCCACTTCCGTATTTATACCCGCGATGCGGGGCGGGTCGTGGAATGCGTCAACCGCATGCCAATCCTCATTGGCTCGTTTTTTAACACTCGAAGTAGATTGGTCTCCGAAAATAGATCCCAATTCGTCGGTCAGTTCCGACGTACGTCTCCGTTCCCTCCTTCAGGGAACGAGGGTTACATACGTAACCGAGACGTTCTTGACTGAACTTTTGGAGCTTTAATAAGGATTAATCTATATTTAACTTATAATTTATGCAGTGAAGACTGTGAAGTGTTTGATAACTTTATTCAACATCTGTATATTTCCTACCAGTTAGAACTACCTGAAAATCTGAAAACTGTTACATGGGTCAAAAACAACAAAAACAATAACTTTTTTTGTGCATTTTAGCAGGGTATGTCAAAATCTGAACCGGTCTGACTGGGCCAATAGAAGATTTCCTTAACACTGAGCCCTGATATATTAAAGGGCACAGGTAAATGTGACATTTATTATAATATATAGATAATTTTAAGTTCACTTAAATTAAAAGTTGTTAATTTTTTTTAAACCTAATAAATGTTAAAATCGATAGCTTTCAATTATACTGTAATGTTGAATGGCTATAATCACTGGTTAAAATTGAGGAAAAAAAATGTATTTCATAGAGACATCAGAAGCAGTATTGATATCGGTGACATTTAAAATATACTGTCTTTATGTTGTTTCTAGATTAATTTGGAGATTAGGCGGCAGATTTACTAAACAGGGCAAATTAGCACGAGAGCGCAATTCCAAAAAAGCGCAGATGGGAGTGAAAAGTTCTGCGCGTGATCTACTGATGATGCACAAAGTAAAGAACACAGACACAGCCGGATCATTTCCATAATGACCAACGCAATCTACCAGTTAGCGTCTGGTTTAAGGCCGGTAAATAATGGCGCAAACACCAGTAAATTGACTTGCGCAAACCCTAGTAAATCACCTTGCATGAGTCATTTAAATACTCTCCTCCCATAAATGTTGCGTCTGAAAAGGAAACTCCTACAAATGCATATGCATATAAGGTCTGCCGCAAAAATAACTGTCCACGCTAATTTTTCACTGCATGCCTTTAGTAAATCCTGAAAGTAGTTTAACGCCAAAAGAGGGTTTGCGTTGGCGCAAGCTGTTAGTAAATCTGGCCCCAGATGTGAAATTATTACAATATAATAATGTTAGGTGCTATTAATTGCGATTAATTACAGAAAAATGTATGATTAATTCGTTATTTTTAATCGATTGACAGCACTAATATATACACTATACAATTTTGTGTAAGAACCTATTCTGTGCACATAACTAAAAACACTTGTACTAAAATGTTATTGAATGAAAGCCACTGTAAGAAAAACAGAGAAAAAAAACAGAAAAAAAAAAAGGTGAAAGAGAGAAAGAAAACAACACAGAGAAGTGGCATTTTTAAAACAGAGTGGGGCTCTGAGATAGAATAACATTCACGCAGGGCAGGGGTGTAACTCTTCCACCTCTTAAAACACACAATCAGGCTGTGTGAAAGCATATTTGTTTCCGGATTCAGTTTGAATGGTAGCACTTAGCGCTGGTTTTGCGAGCGGGAATGGAGACATTGTTGAACACCGTAACTCTCAGATGCACTCAGATGCCCAAACTAATCTGGCTAAGTGTTAGAGCCGATATGGTGAGGATGAAGATCCCTAAAGCCCCTGGAGGATCTCATTTCAAAACAGCCCAAATCAGATCTTCTCTATTTATAGCACAGGAACGGGACAAGTGTCTGAGGCCTTCCACATTGATGCGAACATCAAGATGAACACATTAATGACTTCTTCTGGTCTTTAAAATGTTAATTGGGAGCTGTGAAAGTGTCACCATGTTGTTAAAACGTCTGTATCTTCAGCAAGAGAGCTGAGCTTCAGATGCTTCAATAGAAGAGGAACATTACAGCTGTAGCGACTCTCTAAAGAGACTCCATTTATGAGTGCAACATTAAATTAACATTTTTTAATATGAATATTAATGTAAATAAGAATATCATTATACTACGAACTAGAATCTTATCATGATATAATATAATCCTAATATTATTTTTGATATTTTATTTGAAAACAAGACACTGTAAAGTTGCATCCTACACTGCATCCTAAAATAAATAACTAAATATTTAAATTTATTTAATAAACTTATTTATTAACAAATGTATTTATTTGCTTAAATATATAAAATGTTATAAATAATATTAATAATCTTATAACACTCATCAATATTCCTTTTTCTCCTAGGGTATTTTTAAACAATTTAAAGAAAAGTGCATATTATTATACATATACATGCCTCATATATTCTTAATATTAAGCATTTTTTTATTTTTACTGGAAAAAAAGACAACTTTAACTAATACGCAAACCGTTATACAATATTAAGACTTTGTAAAATAAGTGTTAATTTAGTAACTTGTGACAATTTTTTCACTTATTTATTGTTAAATAAGTGACAAAATACTTATTTAAATGTATATATATATATATATATATATATATTTTTTTTTTTTTTTGTTTTTTTTTTGCAGTGTACTTTCCATCCCCGTTGTATTTATTTATTGCATAGGAAATAGCCAATGATTCATCAGCTGAATAGCATGAATTTGCTAAAACCCCTGTGCCTGCCTCAATAACTGAACACCGGTTATTACGTGGTGCTGTCGCACAGAGAGGGGAAAATAAATGTTCGCCATCTGTTAGCAGGTGCCATGGAGTTCAGTTTGGGGCAGACATCAGGCTTCGCAGCCCTTGGCGACGTGGGAGGGGCCACATCTGCTCCAGCTCTGCACGCGGTCAGCATGCAAGACCCCTAAAGCCATTAAACAACACCCCCTCTGCTCATTCTCCCTGCTTTTTAAAAGCCCCTACTGTAAGCCCACCCAGCACTGGGGTCATCACTTTCTGACCTGAGTGTGTGTGCGTGTCCTGTGAGAGAGAGCATGTAGGCGGAAATCTGATCTGATCATGTTGCCTCTCTGCTAAAGCGGAAAAATCAGCATGGGCCCGACCATACATCTGTTTCCAAGAGCTCCCTGCCGGCTTTTACATACACAGCACACAGGTGGTGACTTACAGCTACAAAGCAGAGGAAAGTTTTAATGAGTAGAGGTGGCACTTGCATAATCAATTTTGTCCAAGATGTTTCTTCTACCCAGGTTAGCGATCTAAATAGACAACGTGTTTGTTGTGCAGTCTTCGCCCAAATGCACACAAAACCAACATACAGCATGAACAGTGCAGTTCAATTCACAACACAAGCAAATGACAAGCAAAATGACAGTTTCTTTCAATAAATCAGTCTAAAAGATTTACAAGTCATCAGTTTGAATCATTCTAACATAAATCTGTCATAGCATTTACCGAATTAACATCTGACACACTTCACTTACTGACAGGATGTCTATATGACAAAATAGTTTAAAATAGACATTTACAAAAGGATTTTGATGTAAAAAAAATTTATATAGAACGGGCTATTTATATATTATAAAAAGTAAAAAAAATAAATTTGCAAATTCTTTAAAAAATTTATTTATTTATAATTATCAATTATTTTCTTGTTTATTTATATAATTTAATAGTAATAATAAGAAGAAGAGGAAGAAGAAGAAGACATATTATTATTATTATATATTTGCAGTAACCGCATTCAGGCAAGTTACTTTACTTTATTTGTAAGTTACAACTATAAAACATTTTAATGGGTAGAAGTTGCACTTGCATTATCAATTGCAAGTATCGATTATGTCCAATATTATTAAATATTACATTATATTATATTTATTATAACAATATAATAATAATAATAAGTTAGATTATTCAATATATTATTATATTATTCAACAATAGTTATTTTTATTTTTGGGTAAACTAAATGGGGTCAATTGTGATATACAAAAGTCTGCATTTAATCTCAAAATTTTGTAAATTGTTACCAAGGAGGAACCAATGACATATTAAAGAGATTTTATAGGAAAACAATCCTTAGCAAAAGTTCCTTGGTCAACCAATTTGGTTTTTCCTTTAAAATTGGTTGACCAAGGCACTCTTGCTGGTTAAGCTAGTTAAGAAACCTGGTAAGGACACAAACACACTAGCATTCAAAACACAACATATGCCAAACTTTTCAATAGGGGTGATACACCACAACCTCTCACTTCCTTTCCTCTCTGTCTTTAAATGACAGTTAAGGTATAGGGTCTCTTTAAATCCTCCCACTCCAGCGGAGGCTAAAAGCTTCCTCTCTTTCTAGTGATGGTAAGAGCCTTGCAAAATTATTAATAGAAGTAATGAGGTCCCCTGTGAAGGCAGCCAAGTTGATCTTAAGAGTCAGACCTCTTTTTAGATCTCTCAAGTCCTGCTTTCTCTTGGACAGATCTCGACTCTTTCTTCCTCCACCTATCCACTTAGCCAAATCCTGAACGACTGTCTCTATCTTGAGCATGGGCATTAAAGCATACCGCATCTCCCAACGCCGTTGTTGAGAACTACACAGAAATGCCTCTGCAAGACTCTCTGGAGACCCGCTCCTCTCTCTGCCATCTGTTTCACTCAAAAGCCTTCTTGATAAGCTATTCACCTTCACAACAGTGGAGGTGGAGGTCTGGTGTGCCATGTTCACCAGTCAATAAGACTCCAGCACTGACTCTGATCGTAAAGCCACCTCATTCATCTAAACGTACTTCATTGCCTTGACTTCTCCAACCTTCACCCATTAAACTAAAAGCATTATCTATAGAGAACAAGATAGATAGATAGATAGATAGATAGAACTGTTGTCAAAAGTACAGACTTCGGTACGAAGTCGGTACTGAAACTTTTAAAAATGTGACGTTTTGAGCGTTGTTGAACGGAATCGTAAACACCTCTGATTGGCCATTGTGTTCACGCGCTCATCAAATACGACTGTGATTGGCTACAATGATCAGCGCTTCAAAAATGGCTTTTGTAAATATACATAAATGATGCTCTTCACCGAGCGCTTACACAGATACACACAGGAGTGTTTGAAAACAGGCGTCTATTAGCGGACCGGTCATTGTAGCCAATCACAGTCATATCTGATGAGTGCGTGAACACAATCAGAGGTATTTACGATTTCGCTCAGCGCTCAGAGCGTCACATTTTTAAAATTTCAGTACCGAAGTCGGTACTTTTGACAACAGTTTGCAGTCTGAACAGGTAACATTTTTCTATTCAAAAATAAATAGTATGACCAGAGTCCAGTTCACAAACAAGTGACTCTTACAAGCAGTTTCTTTGAATTAGCAAAACAGTTTCACGTGTCAGCGGTTTCAACACATTAGTCGCTGAAACTGTCATAGTCGTTAACATTTGACTCACTTACTGAGAGAATGTTTACTTGCCATTAAGTTGTTAAAGATAGACATTCAATTAAAAAATAAAAGAAATATAATAAAAAATTATGCTACATAGCATGAGATATTTATATATTTTTTTAAATAGTAAAAAAAAATTATCTTTTTTTTTCTTTAGTAATATAGTAATATTATTGTAATATAGTAATATTTATTGATATACTATTTTATTATAACATAATAACGATAATAATTATTATTCTTATTGTTATTATTAATGTTGTGTGCCAACTACCTAAAAACGTAACGTTTTGGAAAAAACTGACCCAGACACATGATCAGACACATGAAGAGGGGTGTCATCACAATACCCCACAGACCCATCAGAGACCCCTGTTCTTTCAGTCTCCAAAGCCTGTTGCATGTAACGGGAAGCTCAGCTGATTAACATGATTAAAACATCCTGCTCTAGGGCCTGTCGACCACACACAGGAGGCAGCGTCGAGTGACAAGGTCAGCCAAATGTCAGCATGAGTGTGTGTGGGTAGCTGGCTGGGATTAAGACTGGTGAATGTTGACTAGAGAAACAAGTGCCTCTTCACATATAGAGCTAAATGGTAAAGGCTTTCTCTAGTTTAGCAGGTGCATGTCTGTATGTGTGTGTGCAAAGAAGGCGGGCTTCTTGGTGAGCAGCCAGGCATCAGGTCGATGCAAAGCAGGAAGCAGAGGTCCACAGCCCTTGCGCTGCAGTTCCTGTTCTCTGCAGGGTATCGCCTTCTCAGCGTAGCTGTCTAGAGCCACAGAGCCAACACCCAGCGCCAAATCACTGATACACACTCACAAACACACACATATTCACACTCACACACCGAGAACAGCTTTCTATATACGCAAAACCATGAGCCTTTCAGTTTAGCAAATGACCAAAAGGCACTTAGAGATGGAACAACTACTGTATTTTTTTCTATCCTTTCATACATTTATAAATACAAATTAAAGGAATACAGCAGAAGATAAAATCTGAAGAGTGTGACTTCTGAGCCACTAGCAATTGCAAAAATACTGAGTTTTTTTAAACAGGTTTCCAGAACACGCCCCTCATTGGTTGGACAAACAGATAGCCCCGCCCTAGTGTCTCTGGGATAGGAGAAAGTATTTTAACACTTAGAAAGCCACAGACTTGCCAATAATTATTTTCATAATAATGTTATGGCAAAAAAACAACAAATGGCTGATATTAAAATTATATACTATTTAAAAAATAAATAAATAAATTAAAAATAAAACACTAAAATCAATTGTTTTAAATGCTACATGTGAATTTCGGAATAACATTATAATGTACACTACCGGTCAAAAGTTTGGAAACATTAAAGTTTTTTCATGTTTTTGAAAGTAGTCTCTTAATCTCACCAAGGCTGCATTTATTTGATCAAAAATATAGTAAAAACAGTAATACTGTGAAATATTATTAAAAATCAAATAAACTGGTTTCTGTTGTAATATATTTTAAAATGTAATTTATTCCTGTGATGGCAAAGCTGAATTTTCAGCAGTCATTACTTTAGTCTTCAGTGTCACATGAAATCATTCTAAAATCATTTCTTATTATTATCAATGTTGAAAACAGTTTTAGCTGCTTATTTTTGATTATTTATTTATTTGGAAATCATGATGCACTGCCATTCAAAAGTTTGGGGTAAGTAAGATTTAAAAAAAAAAAAAAAAGAAAAAGAAATTAATACTTTTATTTAGCAAAGGCACATTATTGATCAAAAGACAGTAAAGACATTTATGAAATTAATAATTTTTACAAAAAAGTAATATTTATAATAAATGCTGTTCTTTTGAACTTTCTATTCATCAAAGAATCCTGAAAAAAAAAAAAATCAGTTTACACAAAAATATTAAGCAGCACAACTGTGTTTAACATTAATAATAATAATAATAATAATAATATTAGAATGATTTCTGAAGGATCATGTGACACTGAAGACTGGAGTAATGACCATCACAGGAATAAATTGCATTTTAAAATATATTACAACAGAAACCAGTTAATTTAAATTGTATTAATATTTCACAGTATTACTGTTTTTATAAAGATTAAGAGACTACTTTAAAAACCTTAATGTTTCCAAACTTTTGACTGGTACTGTATTAATTTTGAGATTTTCTAAAAAAGACATTTAACAGTGTTAAATTATTTGTGTTTTTACAGATTAACGGCAAATGTAATATAAATAAATAAGTAGAGGAAATGAACATGCACAATGAAATTTCCAATACGGACCAATACTGTTAAAAAAAATCTAATGTCAGCTGACAACCAATATGGAATATGGATCATTTATCACTAGTATTTCTGTTTTAATATTTAGTCTAACGACTAAATTGCTGTGCGCAAATATGTCAATAATAGCTGTCATGGCTCTCTCTCCCTCCCTCCCTCCCTCTCTCTCTCTCCCCGCTCTCATCAACTGATCAATCAGTCTGTCAGTGGATATGATGCAGGGCAGGAAATGGAGAGGCTGCGGGAGAGAGCTGGAGCGAGAGAGGCCCAGAGCGAGTGGAACGCCGGGAATCCTGCAGCAAAGGCTGACGGGAAATTTCTGCGCTCCGGGGGCAGTAGGAGTGACTCGATTCCATAAACAAGGTGCAGGATCGGTCAATAGGTTCCGTCACTCAGCAGGAACAGCGAGTCACCATGGCAGCACCACAGGGCCCGTTTATAAACAGGCTTCCTGGGACCGAAAATATCAGTGCAAGGGAGCGTTTGCACAGCATATAATTCACTAATGAGTTATTGTCTTTCATGACGCTGCTTGAACACCATGGGCCTAGTTTTTGGAACATTGTTCGATGTCAGACTCACCTGTTTATGTGGTCCTCTCAGGATGTGAGCTCTGGCCCCCTCACACGCCGTCCTCATGGCCTCCAGAGACGGAGTCCCCAGCAGATCTGTGATCAAGTCCAGCTAGTATATAACAAGAAAAAGAAAAGTAGATAAGTGTTGTATATACAGTGAATCTGTAAAAGTTTCAAGCTCTTTGTACAAACCCGATTCCAAAAAAGTTGGGACACTGTACAAATTGTGAATAAAAACAGAATGCAATGATGTGGAAGTTTCAAATTTCAATATTTTATTCAGAATACAACATAGATGACATATCAAATGTTTAAACTGAGAAAATGTATCATTTTAAGGGAAAAATAAGTTGATTTTAAATTTCATGGCATCAACACATCTCAAAAAAGTTGGGACAAGGCCATGTTTACCACTGTGTGGCATCCCCTCTTCTTTTTATAACAGTCTGCAAACGTCTGGGGACTGAGGAGACAAGTTGCTCAAGTTTAGGAATAGGAATGTTGTCCCATTCTTGTCTAATACAGGCTTCTAGTTGCTCAACGGTCTTAGGTCTTCTTTGTCGCATCTTCCTCTTTATGATGCGCCAAATGTTTTCTATGGGTGAAAGATCTGGACTGCAGGCTGGCCATTTCAGTACCCGGATCCTTCTACGCAGCCATGATGTTGTAATTGATGCAGTATGTGGTCTGGCATTGTCATGTTGGAAAATGCAAGGTCTTCCCTGAAAGAGACGACGTCTGGATGGGAGCATATGTTGTTCTAGAACTTGGATATACCTTTCAGCATTGATGGTGCCTTTCCAGATGTGTAAGCTGCCCATGCCACACGCACTCATGCAACCCCATACCATCATAGATGCAGGCTTCTGAACTGAGCGCTGATAACAACTTGGGTTGTCCTTGACATGGCGTCCCAGTTTTCCAAAAAGAACTTCAAATTTTGATTTGTCTGACCACAGAACAGTTTTCCACTTTGCCACAGTCCATTTTAAATGAGCCTTGGCCCAGAGAAAACGCCTGCGCTTCTGGATCATGTTTAGATATGGCTTCTTTTTTGACCTATAGAGTTTTAGCCGGCAACGGCGAATGGCAGGGTGGATTGTGTTCACCGACAATGTTTTCTGGAAGTATTCCTGAGCCCATGTTGTGATTTCCATTACAGTAGCATTCCTGGATGTGATGCAGTGCCGTCTAAGGGCCCGAAGATCACGGGCATCCAGTATGGTTTTCCGGCCTTGACCCTTACGCACAGAGATTGTTCCAGATTCTCTGAATCTTTGGATGATATTATGCGCTGTAGATGATGATAACTTCAAACTCTTTGCAATTTTTCTCTGAGAAACTCCTTTCTGATATTGCTCCACTATTTTTCGCCGCAGCATTGGGGGAATTGGTGATCCTCTGCCCATCTTGACTTCTGAGAGACAGTGCCACTCTGAGAGGCTCTTTTTATACCCAATCATGTTGCCAATTGACCTAATAAGTTGCAAATTGGTCCTCCGGCTGTTCCTTATATGTACATTTAACTTTTCCGGCCTCTTATTGCCACCTGTCCCAACTTTTTTGGAATGTGTAGCTCTCATGAAATCCAAAATGAGCCAATATTTGGCATGACATTTCAAAATGTCTCACTTTCAACATTTGATATGTTATCTATATTCTATTGTGAATAAAATATAAGTTTATGAGATTTGTAAATTATTGCATTCTTTTTTTATTCACAATTTGTACAGTGTCCCAACTTTTTTGGAATCGGGTTTGTACGTAAATATTCTTCTGAGATCCATGAATTCAGTTTTAGCTACTGTAGTATTTTTTTAGTTTTAAAATTAAAACAAGCGACTGTTTTAAGTACTCACTTATGTATAAGTATATGATAATACTTGAAAAAAATAATATATTAACACATATCACAAAATATTTTGATAATTACAATGAAATAATAAATAATATAATAATTATAAATAGTAAAATAATAATACAGTGTTGTATAATTTTATACATGCAGCAATATAATATTACAATATAACAACATACAAATAAAAAATATTTAAAAAATACAGGTTACATTATATTTAGGTTCATTTAAATCTCTTTAAAAAAAACTTTTTGCAATGTACCTCTTTTGTTCTATTTTATGAACAATACCAACAACACGTGAAGTGGAGAGGTCAAAATGATCAGTGTAGCTGAAAAAAAAAACCTATTTATTTTATCGCGTTTTGGCACATAGGCCTAAAAGATTGCAGGTGCATAAAAACTCAAATTTAAAATTTTCAAATCAATAGAAAGTCAGATGGTATGGCATCCACCAATCACATAACATAGCATGTAAGTGATCACACATCAGGCCAATGGCTTCTGTTCTTATTTGTAAACTTCGGAATCAACCACGTATTTAAAGCAAAATGAAAGACATAAAGAGAGAGAGAGGGATTTAAAACATAAAATAACTGAATATAATAAAAGAGAAGGAGGAGGACAAAGGGAAAAATAAGAGACTAGATACATGTTTATGATCTGTACATAAAAAAAACTAGAGCAGAACCATGTTCAAGTAAATCAAATTCTTTACTGGAGAGAATTTAATGAGCCTTAAAGGGGATGTCGATGTGCACATTCAGGGCTGTGGGGACGGGAGCTGAGCGCGCACACACACACACACTCCTCATGGGGACCAAAAAATAGAAAACGTGTTTCTATAGTCATACTTCTCAAGACTTTGTTACATGTTACTCCATCATATGTCATGTTTATGAGATTCTGAACAAAATAATAGTAGAGGCCTCTGTGTATATGTGAAAGCTAGAGACATGCTGTCTGAGCCGAGATGGTGTTGCTTCTGCCTGCTACAAACACATAGCCTTCGAGGACAAAGGGCTTCTGGGTCACGGCCACACTGGGGCTTCAGTATAACAGAGCCTTGAGCTGCCTCCACTCTCTCATTAGCATGGCTGTACAACATTTGCCAAAAAAACTGTATGTTAAGGCCACACGTACATCAGTCTCCAGGATTTTCTGTTTTCACTAATAATGCTGGGAATCTATAATAGCACTACTAATGTAACTTTTCTTGTATCTTTAAATATCAATCCATTTGATTAAATTCTTTTTTTTTGGAATCTAAAAACTAAGAAAAAAAAAATCCATTCAAAAGCAATCCCAGATTCAAAATGAATGGCAAGTGAATTGAGAATTAAACATAAATATTTAATACCATAAATGTATAGGCAAAATCATTCTTACAGGTTATAAAAACTGTATTCTGCATTAAAAACACATATTTTCACTATTGCATATTTGCCAGAAACAGTGCCAGCTGCTGTGTTACTAGCAGCATTATATGCACATTTTTAGTGGCTTAATGTGACAAATATTGGTAACAAATGAACATGAACTAAGAATAATAAATGTTTTAGAAGTATTTTTCAATGTTGACTAATGTAGTTAACTAATGTTAACAAATGGAACTTTATTGTAAAGTGTTACTGAATATTTCATGTCACCACATTGACTTCTGTAGAAAAAAAAATCTCCTATAAAGTACATTTTAAATAGTAACTTTTCTATTGAGATAAAAGTTGTCAGAATGTACACAAGTTGTTACAGTCATTGATCTTTTGATAGAGAATTTCTTATGCATTTGCTTTGAATCGCATAATGCCTGATAAAAAAGGGTCAGACTTCAGTTCTTGCAATTTAATCCAAGCAATATGTTGCTGTTCCCAGCCAAACCTGTTGGAAACCTTTTGCCAAATGTTTTGTTTACTCTTCACAGTCAACTTTGACTCGCATTTGGTGCTTGGAGAGTGTTAATTCTGGACCCTGCTAAAGCAGCTGAACTCCTCTCTACTTAACACATCTGAGAGGACAAATGATGCACAATTATACTGCAATGAGAACAGTTAGAAGTTTCCCTGACAACATGTAATACCGCAGACTGTAAGTTTAGGAAAAGGTCAATATGAAAGACACAACGCGAGTAGGATTTGTTCCTGAATCAACGTCCTTAGCTGTTCTACGCCTACTCCAATCAGAGCGCTCTGATTGGTTGTTAAGAATGTTGTTCCAAGAACAATAAATAATGTTGACAGGAACATGTTCTTCTTGTATAAATCACATTGAGCTGTGTGAAAGGCCCAGGTTCTGCCTACAGATCGTGTGCTGAGCATGAGCGTAGGTGAATACCTGTTGGATGGGACTCTGGGCCTGGAACAGGATGCGTCGGCCAAGCAGCTCGGCAAAGATGCAGCCCACAGACCAGATGTCAATGGCGTTGGAATAGTGCCTGCTCCCCATCAGGATCTCTGGCGCTCTGTAGTATTGCGTCACCACCTCCTGGGTCATGTGACGCGACTCGTCCAACTCCTCCACTCTCGCCAGGCCAAAGTCACAAATCTGTGTGCATATTACCATTATTTGACAGGGATGGAGAAGATCTTGAAAAAATGCTTTTTTCCCCTTTTTTCTTCAATAAATCAAGCAATAAAAACAAATTAAAGTGGAGAGGCTCATTCACGTTTTAACCAAAGAGATAAACACTAAAAGTGCTATAAACACAAGACCCAATTTTCAATCATCTTGAACTGCTTGAGTGCTCCTGGGAAATAAATAAATGAGAAAAATATCTTTGCCTCTTCTCTCCACCCTCTCTCAGAAAGAAGGCACAAAAGAGCCTAACATGCATTACTAACAATTTACCCAAGCAGGTCCACCCAGTATATATCCCAGCGGCCTAATTTTATGCGTTCCCATAAGACAAATTCAAATCCTGCAAGTAACGCTAAAACATGCACTTTATTGAAATTATTTCTTGTCTTTTCTTGTTCCATCCACGGAATGAGTGACAAGCTGCCAAGGTGTTGCTATCTGGTTGCTAGGATGTTTTAAGTGGTTGCTAGGTGGTTAAGTCAAAAGAGCCCATTAATATGCTTCTATAGTCAGGTATATCAAAGCTTTTTTAAGTGAAATTGCATAAAGAAAGCTAGATGGAAATTTGAAAATATCCTTAATAAAGTATGCACATAAACTATGATGGAAATACATTTATCAAATATATTCGTAGATGTGCACTCAAAAGTTCATTATTATTTTGCTTTTATATACTATTGTAGCATTTATTCATATTTTGAATTAGCTTTTATTTTTATATTCTCAGTAATTTTTATGTGCTTTTTTTGTGACTTTTTAAATATCTATTTAGATTTATATCAGTTTTAGTTTTAGTAATTTTGGTATTTCAGCTTATTTTATTTCTAATTTGCATTTAAGTTTCTCATCCAATAATTATTTTCAGCTTTTTTCCCCAATTAACGAAAATTGTTTGAATAGTTTTAGTTTTAGTAAACAATAACAAAACTGAAAAGTCATGTGACTGAATAATTTGCTCAGATGATTGGCTACCAGAAGTGTCAACTTTAGTCGCATGAACACATTGTTATTTAGATTTTTTGCATAATTTAAAATTTGTAATTTAGATGGAATACAGATAGTAAGGCCATTACATTTTTTCTTATTCATCCACAAGATACATATTTATATTTACTGCTTAGGATTAGAAATGTGTTCATTTAGCTGCATATTAAAGAGTCACAGAGCACACGCTAATAATAGAAACCATGTTATGGATATAAAAATGAATCAAATTTGAAAGACTCAAATTCAAAGCTGTGTTGAACCTAAATCAGACTCGAGTGTGTTTGATTGCCGGACAAGACCAAAAGAAAAGGTCTGGCACGTCAGAGCTAAATGAGAGAAGCATTGTTCCTTTTCGGAAATGGGAATTAAGGACTAAATGAAGCAGCGCATGCTAAATGATTCCCTTTCTGTGGTCCAATAGCATAATCTATTCCCGCTCTCCCCTCAAGCGCATTTCTCATGCTGCTGGGTGAAGTCAGTACGCACATACATCGAGAATTTCTCTCTTTCTTTATCTCTTTCTCTTCCTATATCTCCCATATCACCCTTGCTTTCTCTTTTGCAGCTGGGCTCTCGCTATGGGATCCAAAATGAAGATTTATGTCAGGAACTGAGCAGATCAAATCAATCCCAAGGGGACCCTGACCCCCTGGAGTCAGAGATTGTGTGTTAGTGTGTGTACGCTGGCGCTGTAGACCTGGCCTGGCCAGATAGATATGAAGCGTCCTCGGAAGAAAGGAATTATAAAGACAGAATTCAAGGCCCATAGGCTAGAGTGTATAATGCTAAAATAGCAGGAGAGCAGAGACAAAAGAAGCCAGTACAACAGTCAAAATCTCTCATATTTGTCCAACAAAAAGTACATTAAAAGCACAGCTAAATGTGGCATTTATTATAATGGTTTATGTGAAGATTGTTTTAAGTTCACTTAAATTAAAAGTTATAATTTTTTTTAAGCCTAATATATTTTTTAAATGATGGCTTTCAATCCTCATCCTCAGAAATTGAGAAAATAATCCATTTAATAGAGACATTAGTAGCAGTATTGGTAGGTCGTTCCTTGTATCTTTATACAAAAAAGTTATATAAGTTATATTAAAAAATGTCCTGGCTCTTCCAAGCATTATAATGGCAGTGAATGGCAGCCCAAAATTTGAAGCCCAAAAAGGTGCATCCATCCATTATAAAAGTACTCCACACAGCTACGGGGGTTAATAAAGGCCTTCTGAAGCGAATCGATGGGTTTTTGTAAGAAAAATATCCATATTTAAAACTTTATAAAGTAAAATATATATATATCCGGCGGACCGCCTTCCGTATTCAACTTCAACGAAGAAAGTGTAGTGCCTCTCGCAGTTCAAAATGCTTACGCTACGTCTGACGTCATCGTCGCGCCAGTTACGCTTTTTTCATAAGTTGAATGTGATTAATTGTAGTTAATTACAGACAAATAATTTATTATTTTAAAAAAATTATTCAAAAATGAATTGCTTAATTTTTTTAATCGATTGACAGAACTAATATAAACAATTATCTTATGAGTCCAACTATTTTCAGGGTCATTGTAAGTAAATTTTCAGATACAATAAATTAATTCTAACAATCCAAGCTGAACTATCAGAAAAGACTAAATTTAAACATAGTAAAATCATCAACACATCAACATTTTGACTAGTATTTCACCAACCTTAAGCACACAATTGCTGTTGACCAGCAGGTTACCGGGTTTAATGTCTCTATGCAAAATGCCAGCTGAGTGTAGATACTTCAATCCTGTGGACATAAACATCAGTCATTAAAGACATTTTGTGGACACAAACTGTATTGATATGAAGCATATGCTGTGCAGGTTTCTTGTTTGGTTTGAAATCGAATCCAGTTGACATGTAAACAGACTTGTTCCCTATAGTGGCATCTTCATTTTAGGATGTAATAGAGCTTTGTGTCACTTCAAAACACTGAAGTTATATGTGTTTCATGTGATTCATTAGGAATAAGGTTACTGGTCCCTTTAAAACATGTCAGTTGTCCTACAGTAAACACAATATCAAAAAGGTGATTGGTTCTCCCATTCCCATTCGTATTCTTACACTCTTCCTCCTCAACGTCTCTGGTGAGAATATGATAGTGAGAAACATGAAGTACAGAAGTGTGTGTGATTGCCTGAGTGTTTCTCTACCCATGAGATCTTGGTGAAAGAAGATTTGGGGTGGAGAATGTGCGTGTCTGACCTCTGAAGGTGGAAGATTTACAGTAAAAGTGTTGTATGTGTGTGTGCCTCACCTCTGAGGATCTGGTAGAGAAAGACTTTGACGTGGTCAGAGCTCAGCGGCTGTGGAGACACGATGATCTTATGGAGGTCACTCTGCATCAACTCCGTCACCACATAACTGCAGTTACGTCAAGGGAAACAACCATGCCAAAAATAACAGCAGGAAGTTCACACATACAGTCCAGCAACGCTTCGAATGATGGGCAGTATTAGCACTCATCTAAAAACAGAGCCAATGGATAGGGAGGTCATGGGGAAGTGGAGAGGGTGAATGTGAAGAGGACTAGCATTTGTCTAAAGCACCACTCCTAAACTGGAGCACAAAGTCAAGAGTATTAGTCACACATTGCTATTTTTTTTAATCACAGATTTTACAGATGCAAAATATGATGATGGGCCATACGTTATACTCCTACCCCATTTTTTTCTTCAGTAGAGCTGTTTAGTAGAATTTAGTTACAGCTTTGTGGAGTAACCAGCAGTGAAAAATCAAATCTGGATTATATTGCATATTCTGTTCCAAACTACATTCATTGTTCTCAGAACAGATCTGACCCCACTGTATATTTTTAACATTAATAAGTTAAAAACATACTGTCATTAGCTTGTTGGTTGATGTCACATGTCTAAATTAGTGCGTTCTGGTGAGGTCAGTTCTATTTTTTACAGGAAAGTTCAGTGATATTCAGTGAATAATTGCGAAGCTTGTAACATACACGTGCACATCACTGAAACAAACACTTCCAGCCTGGTTCAGAGCTCAAAACAGTAACAAGCTACTGTTTTCTTTGTTAAACTTGTTAAGTTTACAGTTTAACATGAAAAAAATGCTAGACCCCATTCGAGAATGACTGTTTCTGCCATTTATTTCATTGTCTTCATTTTAGTAAATCATTTTTTTGGATGGTTTGTTTCATCCATCATTTTCTTTCCAGAAATCTTTTAATAAATCTACATATGTCTCAATATATATGAAAATTACTTTTAATATTTCAACAAAGTTGAAAGTAAACTTTTAACATTTATATTATATTATTTACTAATATATATATATGAATGTTAAAATATTATAATAATTATATTTAAGTATTTAGAATATTTTAGGATTTTCTTGCAATACATTTTTTTTTTTAATTGTTAGCACGTTCCGTCTCTAGCCTAATTTACAGCCTTCGCAATATTTTCACACAAATTACATTTTGTGAAATTATTGCAATGCAGTTTGTGTGCAAGTCCGGAATGAAGATCGGTCAAAATAAAACTAAAAACCGATTGTCAATCGAGTGGTTGGAGCAAAAACCGTCCGGTTTCGATTTAAGGCCGGTCAACCGGTGCATCTCTAGAAAACAGGTTGCACCACAAGAATTATTTGCACTCCCACAAATGCTCCCAAATATATTTTGAGGTCACACAGACTAAATTTTGGGATAATATGCGACCAAAATGATCGCAATTTCAAGCATTGACACCTGCAGAAAAAAGAAAGTGGCATTACATTCTGCTTTAGACGGACAGCAGGTCCTAACATCTGTTTTGCCAAACACATGGCACTGGAAGGCTTCGCAGAAACATCAGAGTGTGATGATGTGGCTATTACACAGTGATGAATGAAGATGTTGAAAACACGCATAGAAAGTGTTACAACAGTCATTGAGTGAGCTGAATCCAAGAGGGAACGTAATCCAATCAACACAACTACTATTACTATAATTCACTTCATTACGTTTGACCATCAGGACTCAAAGAAACGTGGCATTTCCACGTCTAAGGGCAGAAGAACATATTAAGCCTCAATTACAATTCCCAGAATATACAGCACACAAAGATGAGCTGCTCTTTGTCATACGGTCCAGCTAATAAATACAAACCGGAGAACTGACACTTCTGAGTATCTAGGTCTGACCTTTATGTGGAAAAGAATATTATGTTGAATAATCTTCACCTGGAGACACACATTATGATTCATTCATGTGCTAAAGAACGAACAAGGAGCAATTATCTGCTTCAGTGCTACTAGTCTCTCAAAACAAACACCAACTTCAGCAATCAACACATATGAGCGCAGACTCAACACGTCGGCTGTCAGTAAATACGAGCGATGGAGAAAGCGTAGGAGGACTTCCTGGCAAAGACAAACCGCCTGTGATCTTCCTTTTATAAACACATAAAGATGAGCTGCTCTCTGCCACTTGGTCCAGTCGAGCGTTCGCACTCGCTGGCAGGGAGTCACACACACGAAGCTACACAAGGTTTGACAGATGCAGATCTGTGGTTCAAAAAAGCCCATCCAGTCATCTGCACTGTGGCCGAGTCAGCAGAGGCAACTCTCTTGTGTGTGTGTGTGTGTGTGTGTGCTAACTACAGCTGAGCATGCAGGACTGCTTGATTGACTGTCTGCTGGGACAAGCTCATCTTCTACCCACCCCTCGGTTTTCCCTTAAGTTTCTCAGCTACAAGAGTGTCACAAGTATTTTCATGCCATCTTTCACAGTGTTGCTGCAAATTGACACGGCTTCTCTTCGCAGCCTTGGACACATCTCTCTTCCTTTTTTTGTGTCTCTTAGGCAGGTTTTTTAATAGCTCTCTCTACATATATATGCCTGGTTTCACAGACTAAAATGCATGTTTGAGCTGTTTTAACTGAAAGAAACTTGCACTGATATATCTTAAAATATGTCAGTGCCACTGTTTTGTCTTAAGATGCACACCAGTAATGTTTTTTTCAAAACATTTTTACGTTTATAAAAGCTACTTAAAAATCCTAATTCAACTAAGGCCTAATCCTAGCTTAATCTAAGCCCTCTTTGTGAAACCAGGCTGTAGTGTTTTAAAGTAATAAACTTGCAAGTAACTCATGCAATTATTTACATCTTGCAACATAACTTGGAAAAATAGAAACTAAGCTTAAAACCACTTTTTTATGACTAATTTTTGACTTTTTGTATGACAAAATTAACTAAAATAAAATGAAAATGGACACTTTGTTACTTTAATTTCAGTTTAAATTTAACAATATGAAACTTTTTAATACCAGATACACACAACTAATCAAACAGTTTCCGAGTTACAACTAACAAACATTAAACTAAATTGAAAAGATTAATTGAAAATTAAAAAAAAAATATATATATATATATATATATATATATATATATAATGTGGTCACACTACGTATTTCCATAGGCGAAATCTAGTCATTTCAAAAGGAATCCATGCAATCTGGAATTCTGCTTGAGGGCAAAAGATTTCTCTACGCAGATTTCACAATGGGTTCAAGTTGGTCACTCAAATTTGCCATGTTGACCAACAGAAAGTTGCTTAATTTGAAAGTGACTTCTCTGTGAGCTATGCTTCATACATCACTACATTACTAACACTAGACAATGGAACTTTTTTGCTTGTGAAATTTTGCCAACATTTCACTAATGTGACCACCCGGAACACTCTAGAATCCACAGAAAACTTAAGCAACCATATAGTAAATCCCTGAAAACCACCCAGAACACTAGCATTGTGGTGGCACCTTTTCTGAAGAAAATCTAGTTTTGGCCCTAAAATTCAAAAGCTTACTATAAACAGCCGATTCTCTCCTCTTTTCCAATCTGAGATTTTGAAACAAAAGCAATATTTGTTTCACAGCTCTTTGTGGGGTGATAAAACATTACTACACTGCAAAAGGGCAATAGAGCTTTGCTGTTAATGCTACACAAACTGGATTTCTGGAGTATTTAGTAACTTGCTAGACCTTGTGTAACTTATCAACCACAACATTTACTAAAAGTTAACAAGTCAGTAATATCATGCTAAAAATTAGTTACTTTTTCTACTGCAGGACGTAATTCGCCTGAAAATCTCTTTCTTTTGTGAAAAGGTGATTTTTTTTAAAGAATATCCTGGCTGCTCTTTTCAACATTATGAAAATAGTGAATGAGGACTGGGGCTATTTAAGCTTAAAAAGGACAACAACAAAAAAACATCATAAAAGTATCAAGTTCATACGAACCCTGACAGTTTTACATGAGGAAAACAAACAAAACTAAGTCATACAGGTTAAGAATGACATAAGTATGAGTAAATGAACGCCCAAATTTTCATGTTTGGGTGAACAATACCTTTAAAAATCACACCCGTGAGATTTTAACTAGGCAGGGTGTTCCAAAAGCAGACCGGTGGAGAGCTCCAGGCAGACCTCCACACGATATTTCGATAATCGCCTGAGAACAGAGGGCTTTTGTCACGTGCCTAATTAGCCTCATGCAAATGACGGCTATGCTTGATTGCTTCACTGAAATGCAAATTACACATCCTCCGAGCTCGGTTCTCCACAGAGCGTTAGCGCTGACGCAAAAAACACACACATACTGAAGAGCTGAATGGGGACCACGGGGAGTGAAGTCTGTGGCACTCCGCCAGTTCTCTGTGGCCCGTGACGTTTTCTCTCTCCCCCATGTCTCTATTTCTCTCTCCCCCACTAAATTAGCATTGAACCAGTGCTGCCGGATCACTATGCCAGCTAAGGCAGCTTGACTGTGGGTAGAGGTGGAGAGGCACCTGTGGTCTGGAGCTTCCCTCCAGAATGACTAACTGACAGTTGAGAGTTACAGAAGGAAGTTGAGTGATTCTACTAAATGATTTCCATGTTGACGAGCAGCAGGAAACAAGAATACACCTGCATGTATAGACCTTATGCACCAGAGAAACAAGCGTGTAATTAGCTGGTGAAGTGGAATTGCTTATTGTAGAGTTAATGAAAGTTATCATGAGCATTGTTATGCTTGAAGCGGATGTCATGACAAATGTCAGCTAGACAGGGAAGATTTTAAATCAAGCGGTTCATTCATAAATCCCTAAAATATTACCTTCATGCTGTGGAAAGACACAACACATAGAGAGCAGCGCTGAAAAGGGGCTGGGCTACATAAGGTCTGTAGAGTAACATATACACACCTTGCCATCTTAAGACACTGAAATCATACAACATTAACCGCTGCAAAAATTTGCCAGAATGCGAATTGCACAATTCGCAATTTGTCACAATGCGACAGTATGTGCATGCAGAAATGATCTTGGTAAATAAACAATATATGTAATAGCGATGTAACGGTATTCATCCCAAACCGTCACGGTACAGACGTCACGGTTCAGTGCACACAGTGAGACTACAAATAGTCAGTCAGTCAAGGGCGATCCACAGTCCAATCCAGAAGGGGGCGCGCACAGCAATGCAACGCTGTTTGCTAACCACCACCACGACAGGAAAAAGAGCAGAAGAAGAAGAGACGATCTATGCACCAACCCAAAACAAGGGCGTTTCGCAATACCAAGTACGCAAAGTTCGGATTTGCGTCCTTGGTAGTTCAGACTTGCCAAGTTCAACTCAGGTATACAAACAGTTTGGTGATTCTGTAAATGTTACAGCAGCGTTCTTGAAATCGTCACTAACCTCGCCTTGGCTACTCCGGTTATCTGTCTATTTACAATAAATCTTTTTGTTTTCATTAAAAAAATTATTAAATCTTAAATGTATTAATAGCCACACAAATGTGGTTCAGGCAACGCGTACATTAGGGGTGTTGAAATTAATCGTTGCATCGTTGACATGGACGATTCTGCATCGATGCAGTAAGAGACCATAATCGATTATAGCCTACTGACGTTTCTCTGACGTCATTCATTGCATACGCACTTCTCACGCTAGTGTAAAATGGTGGAGGGAGGAGAAACACAAAAGTGAGTAATAAAAAAACGCACCCACTATTTTAACATTTACAGAATGCGAGCGCGTGAGTGCGTGTGTGCTTGCGAGCGAGTGCGAGTGTGTGTGTGTACTTATGAGCGCGGGCGAGTATGTGTGCGTGCGTGCGTGTGTGTGTGAGCGTTACTGTAACTCAAGTACACTACTTGACAGTTTCATGCGCTTTTAGTAACATATTTACTAGTTTTTATTAATTCCAAATGCTCCTGTCGTCTGGTGTGTTCAGACTTAAATTGTGTTTAATGTTTGCTACATTCAGAAAGTGTACTTTCTTGGAGCAGATAAAATAAAAGGGAGTTCATATATCTGACTGCTTGTATTCACTGACGAAACCATAGCCATGTGCAGTAGTAGTGAAAATTGAGGATGCAATGAATCGTGGTGCATCATGATATCGAATCGAATCGTTGACATGATAATCATAATTGAATTGAATCGTGAGACCAGTGATGATTCACACCCCTAGCGTACATTGATTATCTTCACTGCATGTATGTTTATAACAAAGCTAAATATAAAACACAACCCTGCCTCTTTTCGTTTTTTAAAAAAAAATATGAAACATTAATGTTTTTCAGGCAATATGTGCATATGTACTCTGATTATCTTCACTGTATGTACATGTATAATCAAATTAAATGACACAACTCTGTCTCTTTTTGTTAAATGTCAGTTTTAATGATCCATTACAAAAGTATAAGAAGCTATACAATAACAAATAAAGACAAGCAAACAATTCAGTCAAATGTACAAAGCACAACAACCTCAGGGGGGACTAAATGCCGCTAGGTGGAACAAACTGTAATTTGCACTACTGTCCATTCAAAATAAACGAAAAGAAACCTAGCATTGGGGATTTGTTGCTTTTTCCTGTTGTACCGAACTCGTATCGAATCGTGACTATAGCTACAAATATTGTCTTGTATTTTAAATAATTTACACTAAGACGTCTTAAAGGTTCAGTAAGGCAAACAGCCAGTTCTGCAGGTCAGTGAACTTTGAGGAAAACAAGATAAAAGTGTACAATATGTCTCTTTTAATTAACAATTTCTAACTATTCAAATGTCTCTCTAATTTCACAGTCCACAGAAACAACAATCCTATAAGACATGGTATATGACTATTCTCTCTCTCTCACACACACACACATAAGTCCACCCACAAACATGCTGCACATGCACACACACACAAATGCAGCTCACACTTAGCCTACACACTCATAGCTTTGTGAATTCATACAAACACACACCGCACACACAGAAAGTGTGAGACTGAACACGGCTTTCACAAAGTCCTCACATAATAGCAAGGTGTAATCGTTGCCAGATGCAGATGGAGGGAGGCGTATTTCACAGCTTTGCTGGGTGTTAATTGACCTGCTCGGAGACCTGGAGGGGGGGAATCTGCTAATTCTGCTGCTACAGTCTTTTCGGTAATTAAACCCAGCGCACCTTGCTTCTGTCAGCCCATTGGCCATTGTAGCCTTTTATCTTCCACATCCTGAACTTCCTGCCTCAGCAACAGCCACAGAGAAACAGGACTGGTTCTGCAGGTGAAGTCACATTTTAAGCTTCTAAAGAGTCATTGCAGAACAGCATAACAAAACATAGAGGACTATAAAGACGTCAAAAGAGAATACCTGTATAGTAACAAAGCAAACACATGCAAAATGCACTTTAAAAGGTGTATCACAAGCAGCCATGCGAGTTCAGTCGCTGGCAGTAAAAATAAATCATTGATGTCTTTGTCCTTAAAGCACACATGACTCATTCTGTAATCATGAAAGCTATCTGTATTTTTTGAGACTTCTCACACCTTCTGCACGTGTGCCCAGAAAAAACACCCGCAGCATGATGCCCAGCCAAACAATTTCAGATCATACCACACGAATGCTCACTGTCTTATCTTAATGTGCTTCAGATGCAAAATAATAAATACTAAAAGCTCATTTTGGGTGAATACTCCTTTAATAACATACCTGTCTCACCTGTACCAAAACTACCAAACTCCGAATCACCTTATCTAACTGCTGTTACACAAATGAAGACTACGTGGTGACAAAAATTTGAATCAGCCTTGTGTAGCGTTGACACCGGTTAAAATACTCTTACATACCACAGAGAATCCACATCCTCTTAAACTAGCCACCTCGTGACAACTGTATCAAAGACGTGGAAGATGAAACAAGAAAGTTGCAGATGCATTAAAAAAAGCTTGACTTGTGTTCGGCACAGAACTCGGAAGGTTGCTTCTCTTGACATTCTCAGTTTATTCAATAATAGATGCATGATAGGGCAGCGAGTAGCTTGGCAGGTACTGACAGTAGACTGGCGTAACTATTCTTGCTATAAATAGCCTGCAAAGACAGCAGCGGGGTCCACTAGCCCTCAGTGTGAAAGAGGTTGTGCTGAACACAGCTTGAAGTCTGGATATTTTACTGATAATAGCATCAAACTGATCAAACTACCTGCCCAGCCAACACTACCACTGGCTCCACCACAAAAATGGATTTTATGTTTAGCAACATATTTGTATGTGTGAGAAAAATACATATTTTTTATTTAAATGTTAAGCTTTCTTTAAAAAAAATGAATACAAACAATTTATTAGGTTTTAAAAAATGACACACCTATAATATTAATGCAAATGCCAATAAATAAATTTGTTGTCATTTTATTCTGAAAGGAAACAATCATTAAAAGTAATAAAGTAAATATATTTTCAGACACATTTTTAAAATACCATTTATGCTGCTAAAATTAAAAAGGTATGGCCAAAGAAAATGTTGGACATGAACCCTGGTATTTTAGGAACACTGTAAAAAGTGATCAGTTGACTTAACTTAAAGTTATCAAGTAATAAGCGTAATTGAAAAAATGAAGTTATGTGAACTTGACAATTCCACATAACTTAATTTTTTCAATTACGCATGAAGTTTATTTACCAGTATTGTTCTGAATATAACACGACCTTGATTATAAGACAACCCCTCCTTTTTCAAGATGTACCTTTTAGAAAAAGGCTTTTTGATAAAGAAAATGCTTTTATTGAAAATAATTTTAATATTTTAATTTGTGTATTGAAAGTATGGTAAATACTGGTAAAATGTACCAACGATCACATTTAAAAATAAACACTTTTTAGCATATCATAAAAATGACCTGTAGCCCATCTGAATTATATAAAAATCTTATAGTGAAAACCATGAAATCTGGTACCGTCTTACATTTTAAAATAGCGTGCAGGGAAGTTTGACAGTCATGTTTGCGTGCGTTAAGCTTGTCTTTGACTGTTACCGTTTTTAAGACTGTCTTTTTGAGCTCACGATCTTCTAACATTACACTCTGACACACCGTATTTCTTGGCACACTCGTATTTGGCGCCACCTATTGTTGCAGATGTATTATTGACATGTCTAGACCCTGAATATAAGACCAACCCGTTTTTTTTTCAGATGTATTTCTAAGAAAAAAACATTGTCTTATATTCGGAACAATACAGTACTTCATTTTAAGGCAGTGGTTTTCCTCACTTTTTTTAAGTTAACTCAACTGATCACTTTTTACAGTGAATGGGCAGCTGTACTCACCAACTCGGATCATGAAAACACAACAATAGACTCTAAATAGTGATTCTCTTGGTGTGAGATTCTGAAAATAAAGTCACGATGCAACAACAATGACGTTTGTCTAACACATGAACAATTAAAATAAGCGCAGATGGAACCACCCCCCGTCCCGCCCAAAGTACTGATTTATCCATTTAGTTCTCAAGTCGACCAAATTGCGCATCCCTAATGCATTTGTGTGTGTGTGTTAAACCGCGTCCTGCAGGACTGTGTTCCAGAAAAGCGAGCGCAGGCTCCAATGGAGGAGAGCCAGCACATCCCATCCCTGGGGATTCTGTTATGACACAAGAACATGAGAACACGTGTACCCACACATGAACTGTGGCAAAAAAAGTGCTAAAAGAACGTGTACCCACACATGAACTGTTGCAAAAAAAGTTTCAAAGAATGAAATATAGGGAAATATACTCTCATATACATAGCTGAAGCACATTTGAGTTTGAAACCCTGTTCATGTAGCTAAACCACTGACAGAGTGGTTTAAGAGTTTAACTGTAAGAAGTAAACACAAATATACCAAAAAACAACCTTCGGAAAGCATCATAAGACCATATAAACGAGGGGTTCTGTGCAAAAATCTAGTGATCTGCCTATATAGGCATTCTAAAGTTCATGTAACCACATAAGTGACCATTTTACGACTGAGGTTCATACACTACCAGACTTTCGCCTTGTTCGGAACACAACAAATTAAAGCAGAAACGTGTGAAAACAAATCGTTTGAAGCTAAAAAAATCAGTCACTATGCGATTTTCTGTAAAATCTGTCAACTTGGACTGTCCAAAATCTGCAGACTGACTCTGACTTTCGGCAACTAGCACTGACTCGACCAAACAGCAAATTGTGACTAAAGTGCACCTATGATGCCTTAAAATGCTCCCTACGCAGGCAGCACACTAGATTTTGAAAAAGAACAACAGACAAAAAGTACTTTCCTGCAACAAAAGGGAATGTTTATAACACAAACAGCAACTGATTAACCGAAATGCTTTCACCACGGGCGTCTGGTAAAATGCAACGTACTGTATATGAAGCGGCAGTTGAGCAGTCAGATGCAGAAATAACAGCCATTATGACAAGGAGCATCGAGCACAATTCACACATCAGTCTCTCAGAAAGACGCCATTCAGCAAAAGATATAATTAGCCTGGAATACACAGTGGCAGTGTTGTTTAAAATAACCTTTCCAAACAGGTCTGCTGAGGGCCAACGAGATCCCCAGGCTCTAGAAAATGCTTTTTTTATTAACTTTGTGTGTGATGTGAATGGTGCGTGTACATGTTAAGGATCACACATTTTTCCATGTCTAACCAAGCGGCTTCCGAATATACGGCTCAAGATGCTAAGGAGCCGGCCGTATTGATGTTTTTGTTTCTTAATCCATTCAAATGAGCGCACAAAGGTTCTACTGTGCTGTGTGAAAGCAGAAGGATATGAGGCTTTGTTTAATTCGTTGAGTAAATAAATACGTTAAGCAGAACAAAGATAGTGGCACTGAGGGGGAACATTATCACACAGAATATGAATGTTCCTCTGCACCTGTGTGTGTGTGTTTATAAGTGTTTTCAATCTCTTATTATGCTGCTTCTGTAGAAGTCCATAATGGAAAACATGAACGCTACAGCCTTCACCAAACCGTAAAGGATGACGATAATTTTACAAACCGAAACATTTTCAGAAACACAGCATCTCCTCTTTATTACTTTATATGGAACATATTGCACTTTTTTAATCATGTTATTTTGTGCACAACAGCCCATATCAAAGAGTCACAAGAAATTTTTTTCAGATTTTCTGCACTGATTTTGTGGGTAAAATTTATGGAATTCTGTCGAATAGATTTAAAAGTGGAAGAATATATTTAAAAATTTACAAATGCACAAAAAGGCGAGAAACTTGTAGATTTGTAGACTCCTTGTGGGCCTGGTTATAGGTTTTATTTTATATTATTTATATACTATTATACTAATTATTAATATTTATAATATAATATAATTAATATACAGTAATATAACTAATATATATATATATATATATATATATATATATATATTTTTTTAAATATATATTTTCAGCTTTCATTTGTTTCATTTTTTTTATTATTTTTTTTTATTGTGCTTTTGTAATTTTTATTAGGTTTTCCATCTAATATTTATACTTTATACACTCACCTAAAGGATTATTAGGAACACCATACTAATACTGTGTTTGACCCCCTTTCGCCTTCAGAACTGCCTTAATTCTACGTGGCATTGATTCAACAAGGTGCTGAAAGCATTCTTTAGAAATGTTGGCCCATATTGATAGGATAGCATCTTGCAGTTGATGGAGATTTGTGGGATGCACATCCAGGGCACGAAGCTCCCGTTCCACCACATCCCAAAGATGCTCTATTGGGTTGAGATCTGGTGACTGTGGGGGCCATTTTAGTACAGTGAACTCATTGTCATGTTCAAGAAACCAATTTGAAATGATTCGAGCTTTGTGACATGGTGCATTATCCTGCTGGAAGTAGCCATCAGAGGATGGGTACATGGTGGTCATAAAGGGATGGACATGGTCAGAAACAATGCTCAGGTAGGCCGTGGCATTTAAACGATGCCCAATTGGCACTAAGGGGCCTAAAGTGTGCCAAGAAAACATCCCCCACACCATTACACCACCACCACCAGCCTGCACAGTGGTAACAAGGCATGATGGATCCATGTTCTCATTCTGTTTACGCCAAATTCTGACTCTACCATCTGAATGTCTCAACAGAAATCGAGACTCATCAGACCAGGCAACATTTTTCCAGTCTTCAACTGTCCAATTTTGGTGAGCTCGTGCAAATTGTAGCCTCTTTTTCCTATTTGTAGTGGAGATGAGTGGTACCCGGTGGGGTCTTCTGCTGTTGTAGCCCATCCGCCTCAAGGTTGTGCGTGTTGTGGCTTCACAAATGCTTTGCTGCATACCTCAGTTGTAACGAGTGGTTATTTCAGTCAAAGTTGCTCTTCTATCAGCTTGAATCAGTCGGCCCATTCTCCTCTGACCTCTAGCATCAACAAGGCATTTTCGCCCACAGGACTGCCGCATACTGGATGTTTTTCCCTTTTCACACCATTCTTTGTAAACTCTAGAAATGGTTGTGCGTGAAAATCCCAGTAACTGAGCAGATTGTGAAATACTCAGACCGGCCCGGCCACGCTCAAAATTGCTTAAATCACCTTTCTTTCCCATTCTGACATTCAGTTTGGAGTTCAGGAGATTGTCTTGACCAGGACCACACCCCTAAATGCATTGAAGCAACTGCCATGTGATTGGTTGATTAGATAATTGCATTAATGAGAAATTGAATAGGTGTTCCTAATAATCCTTTAGGTGAGTGTATATTTTCAGCTTTATTTCAATTAAGTAAAATAGCTATAGCCATATCACAACACTGGGTCTTAAATTATATGTGACCTTTTTCCACCCTCTTCCTGAGCCTAAAAAATTAAACACCATTTGCATTTCTGTATGTAAATGAACCCTTATTATGATTGGCTAACCTCTGTGTATGGTGTAGTTTACATTTACATTCATTTTGCCAACCATATGTTAATATATTCATGGCTGAGATGTCATATCCATGAAGATTACATATACACCAGTTTTGAAGCTTAATTTTGGCTACTTCATGTTATTTTTGCATAACATTAAACTCTTTTATTTAAAAAAAAAGAATGCAAGGAAAATCCTGTTTCCCATTATATGTCCCCTTAATCCTGGTGCCAAAATGGAGAAATGCAAGCATGCAATATGATTGAATGTGCATTACATCTCAAAGCACTCTCAAAGCCAAAAAAATCAATCATTGTAGAGAGCTTAAAATGTATGTTGCTTGGCATGTTCACCCATTCTTTAGTGGATTTACTCACACACAGCATTATTTACTAATGTTATATGTCTTTCATGGTTCCAAACACTGTGAAACGAAGCCCAATCCAGACCACAGCCAGCGGTCATGGCGTCACGTTGCATGAGAAATGTCTAAAAATACAAAAGCGCAGGATAAATCTCCCGGCAAATTAACACAAAAGCCTTTTTTTGTTCCTGATTTTGAAGAGCTAAAATTCCAGCTAATTTAAGAGGAAGAATCTTCAGCTGAAATCATAGAAAGCCTCTTGGTATTTGAAAGAAAAAATACTCTTAGAAAAGTGGCTTACAGAGTGCGTATCGGGTGACAGGGCAAGAGCGGTAAACGGGGAAAGCGTGTAATTCCTCTTATTAAATTATATACCAAATTAAGAACCTGGGCTTGCCTTTAGCGTCCTGTAGACCACATCTAGGAAATATCAGTGTGGTTTGAGGGGGGAAAAAATGCCTTTTCTGAAATCCATATGAAACGTCATCCATATTCCATTAGAACAAAACCATTAGGCAAAGGAATGAGGAGAAAAAAGAGCCCTAAACCTGCGATAATCAGACCTGTTTTGCCTATAATGTAAATGGCATACTAATTCTCATAAGTACACTGGATCTCTTTCCATCAAAAACACTCAAGCACAGCGTGAGGCAAGCCATCACCTCTCTAAACATAATGTTCAGCTTGATCCCACTTTAGCAACCACAAAAGGCACAAAAAAACATATGCACAATTTAAGACTTTACAAAAAGACCTCAGATGCCCTTTCCACGGCAGAGCTCTGTAATCTACAAGCTATTGTTTCATTCAGCTGCTTACAATTTTTAAATTGTTTTTAAGCTCCACACTTTCAAGGTCTAAAATCCACAAAGAAAATCTGTGATTTAAAATGTCATTTAAACCCGTAAATAAACAGAAAGCTTGAGGATTCTGGAAAAAAAAGAAAGAAATAGGGCTGCATGATTCATTGAAATAAAACTGTGATATGGCTTAGTGTGACTACCAAATAGCAAATGCTGCGATTTAGTTAAATAAATAAATGCAACTTTGTGTTTCTGAGTGAATCATAGCACTGTGTTCTTTTACACACAAGCAGTCTTGGTGTAGCGGATTGGTTCTCAGTAAATGCCGCTCCACATGAACTCATCTCTGCAAGTGCTGTGAGTTTGGGTCTTTTATAACACGCATTTGGGAACACAACCATACAGCAACCATCTTCTTGTAATGAGAAGCACTTATAATACGACTGTTGTCAAAAGAAGAGAAGCTTAAAGGGATAGTTCACCCAAAAATGAATATTCTGTCATCATTTACTCACCCTCAAGTTGTTCCAAACCTGTATGAATTTCTTTCTTCTGCTGAACACAAAAGAAGATATTTTGAAGAATATGGGTTGCCAAACAGTTGATGGGCTCCATTGACTTCCATAGTATTGAAGAAAAATACTATGGAAGTCAATGGGGCTCATGAGTAAATGATGACAGAATTTTCACTTTTGGGTGAACTATCCCTTTAATGTCTCCCTGCTGTTTTCCGTCAAAATAAAAGCTTAATGGTTTAATGTTTAAAAAAGAAAAAATTAAGGCTGCCATAAATATTAGTATTGTAATTGTACAGTTGTACTGTAAAATACCATTATTATTATAATAATGAGATTGTAATTTTTTTTCAGAGAAATATTACAATAGTTGTAGTAGTATATATATATATATTTAGGGAATTTCGATTCGATTCTTTGGAATCTGATTCAGTTCTTTGGAATCCAAACATTTTGGATCATAATCACTTCTTTAGACAGCAGCTGGTAGAGAAGCTTTCTGTTTAGGATACATTTCTTCAAAGTAGTCGATGTGTGGAGGCTGTAGAATATCCAGAGCTGACAGCACCTGTGGAGAAACAAAGACAGAGCGCGCCAGAGGTCAGCTTTGACGCCAGAGAACGTGGGCACTGACACCAGCCTTCACATGACATTCGTTTCCCAGGCACCAGCAGCCCAGGGACAGTGAGAGCTAGCCAGGCTCTCGCTAATGGCACCATGGGGACAGCACGTAGATAGCGACGTTAGGTAACACTAAGTGATTAAAAAAAATAGAGGAGGATGCTTATGTAACCCCTCCTGTTCAACCCGCCCACTCCAAGTGGGACTCGAACCTGGGTCCGCCGGCATGAGAGTCGGACACTCTAACAAGGAGGCTAAAGGCTGCAACCTCTAACGTCAGTCACTAGAGCATCTCTTGAGATCAGAGGAGTGAGGTTTACTCGCACAGCAACTACTAGCTGGCCTCCGTTACACTTACATTGTCGTGTTTGAAGAAACAAAGCATCTTCAGTTCGCGGAAAACCCTCTTGCAGGAGACGAGGTTTTGGAAGACATTGGGCATCTTTTTAAGGGCCACACGTTTGCCATCTCTGGGGTCTGTCACCGACCTGAGGAGAAAAGTAAAGATGAGAAATAAGTGATTAGGCTGGAGATATAGCCAAAAATTATGTCTTTTTATATATATATATATACATATATATATATATATACAGTGGGGAGAACAAGTATTTGATACACTGCCGATTTTGCAGGTTTTCCTACTTACAAAGCATGTAGAGGTCTGTAATATTTATCATAGGTACACTTTAACTGTGAGAGACGAAATCTAAAACAAAAATCCAGAAAATCACATGGTATGATTTTATTGCATGACATAAGTATTTGATCACCTACCAACCAGTAAGAATTCCGGCTCTCACAGACCTGTTAGTTTTTCTTTAAGAAGCCCTCCTGTCCACTCATTACCTGTATTAACTGCACCTGTTTGAACTTGTTACCTGTATAAAAGACACCTGTCCACACGCTCAATCAAACAGACTCCAACCTCTCCACAATGGCCAAGACCAGAGAGCTGTGTAAGGACATCAGGGATAAAATTGTAGACCTGCACAAGGCTGGGATGGGCTACAGGACAATAGGAAAGCAGCTTGGTGAGAAGGCAACAACTGTTGGCGCAATTATTAGAAAATGGAAGAAGTTCAAGATGACAGTCAGTCTCCCTCGGTCTGGGGCACCATGCAAGATCTCACCTCGTGGGGCATCAATGATCATGAGGAAGTGAGGGATCAGCCCAGAACTATACAGCCGGACCTGGTCAATGACCTGAAGAGAGCTGGGACCACAGTCTCAAAGAAAACCATTAGTAACACACTACGCTGTCATGGATTAAAATCCTGCAGCGCACACAAGGTCCCCCTGCTCAAGCCAGCGCATGTCCAGGCCCGTCTGAAGTTTGCCAATGACCATCTGGATGATCCAGAGGAGGAATGGGAGAAGGTCATGTGGTCTGATGAGACAAAAATAGAGCTTTTTGGTCTAAACTCCACTCGCCGTGTTTGGAGGAAGAAGAAGGATGAGTACAACCCCAAGAACACCATCCCAACCGTGAAGCATGGAGGTGGAAACATCATTCTTTGGGGATGCTTTTCTGCAAAGGGGACAGGACGACTGCACCGTATTGAGGAGAGGATGGATGGGGCCATGTATCGCGAGATCAACCTCCTTCCCTCAGTAAGAGCATTGAAGATGGGTCGTGGCTGGGTCTTCCAGCATGACAACGACCCGAAACACACAGCCAGGGCAACTAAGGAGTGGCTCCGTAAGAAGCATGTCAAGGTCCTGGAGTGGCCTAGCCAGTTTCCAGACCTGAACCCAATAAAAAATCTTTGGAGGGAGCTGAAAGCCTGTATTGCCCAGCGACAGCCCCGAAACCTGAAGGATCTGGAGAAGGTCTGTATGGAGGAGTGGGCCAAAATCCCTGCTGCAGTGTGTGCAAACCTGGTCAAGAACTACAGGAAACGTATGATCTTTGTAATTGCAAACAAAGGTTTCTGTACCAAATATTAAGTTCTGCTTTTCTGATGTATCAAAAACTTATGTCATGCAATAAAATGCAAATTAATTACTTAAAAATCATACAATGTGATTTTCTGGATTTTTTAGATTCCGTCACTCACAGTTGAAGAGTGCCTATGATAAAAATTACAGACTTCTACATGCTTTGTAAGTGGGCAAACTTGCAAAATCGGCAGTGTATCAAATACTTGGTCTCCCCACTGTATGTGTGTGTGTGTGTGTGTGTGTTAGTCCATTATGCTCATCAAAGCTGCATTAATTTTATCAAAAATACTGTAAAAACAGTAATATTGTATAAAAAAAAAAAAAAAAAAAAAAAGGGTTGCAATTTAAAATAACTGTTTTTTATTTTAATATATTTTAAAATGTAATTTATTGTTGTGATGGCAAAGCTAAATTTTCCAGTTTTCAGAATCATTACCCTAGTCTTCAGTGTCACATGATCTTTCAGAAATCTCGTATGCTGATTTGGTGCTCAAGAAACATTTATTATTATTATCAATGAAGAAAATATTGCTTAATATTTTTGTGCGAAAAATGGTACATCTTTTTTCAGGATTATTTGATGAATAGAAAGTTCAAAAGAACAGCATTTATTTGAAATATAAAGTTTTTTTTAATATTTAAAAATGTATTTACGGCCCCTTTTGATCAATTTAATGCATTGATGCATAATATAGTATTAATTTCTTAAAATATTTCTGACCCTAATCTTTTGAATGGTGGTTTATATATACGGTTGTTTTCACACTGATTTTCACTTAAATGATTGAAAGCGAGAACATTTAACCAGTTTCACCAATAACACAATACATTGTAATACAAAGCAATGTATCTACATTTTTTTGAAACAATGTTGGTGACACAAATGAATCATTAAATGGCTGTTTTGAATCAGTGAAATAGTTTGAAGTGATTCATGAAAATGAATTGAATCTATTAACTCTAATCTTAATGCTTGCAAGTTTGCACGATACATGGATGGACTGTGAAATTAGTCTCATGATATGGATATGCACTGTTAAAAAGGGTCCTCAGTAATGGTCTTGAATGTTTGCCGGTTTGTGAACATCTTTTGTCGTCACTCTGCTATGAGCAGCTTGATGAAACCTTACTGAGAGATGCCAATTGGTATAAGTGCCTCTCCTTCTTCCCTGAACAGTAACACATTTTCCACAGCAATGTTAAACACATTACACAAATGCAACTATCGTTTCCTCGTCATACAGAGTCATTTCAACTTGCCGCTGTGCAACGCTATGCCTGTTTGCCTGTTCATTTTTATGTATTAACTATATCAATTCAAGAGGGAAAATGTCTTCCTATTATGTTAATGATTCTGAAATGCATCTTGTGTATATTTATGCAATAAGTCCCAAACCAATACACAGATGTGTCATAAAATGTATGTACAGTAAAAGCTTTTTACAACACAAAATGCTAAGGGACATCATATATATTAATAGCTGTTTTTGTCTTATAATAATTGTCTCAAATGTGGCTCGTAAACCTCAGAGGTGTAATCACTGTGCACAAGCAAGTGTGTCCCTGTACACCTCACCTGACACAGAATGGAACATTCTGACCGAAAAACAATTCATGCTCACGGAAACATACACACAACATGTAATCCCAATAGAGCAACACAAAATAAGTTATTTTGATTTTTAATTTACATTTTGTCCATACAAAGTCATTGACTTTCATTATATGGGTGGGAAACATTCTTCAAAATATCTTCTTTTGTGTTCCATAAGAGGGAAAGTTTGGATGAATGAAGGGAGAGAAAATTATGATAGATCTGTCATATTCAGGTAACTGTCCATTTAAAGGTGCTTATTAAAGTACCAATCATACAAATAGTTCAAAAGTTTGAGGTCGGATGTTTTTAATGATTTTGAAAGAAGTCTCTTATAGCCAAGATTGTATTTATTTGATCAAAAACACAGTAAAAATTGTAATGCTGTAAAATATAATTACTAGGGGTGTAACGATACCCTCACGATTCCACACATATCACGATACTGAACTCATGATACGATATTATTGCGATACTCCAAGACATATGGTAAAAGGTTAACAAAAAATGAACTGTTGATTAAAATGCTACATTTGGTATTACATTGGGGGTGGAAATTCATATTTGGCATTAGCAGAATATTTCTGCAATGGGGCAGAAATATTCCCCCATTGCATTATTAATTTCCCCCCCCCCCAGGAGATTTTGCTGAATAGGAAGTTTAAAAAGAAGCATTTATTTGAAATATAAATCCTTTGTAACATTATAAATGTCTTCACTGTCACTTTTGATCATTTTAAAACATCCTTGCAAAATATATTATTAATGTATATATAAATCACAATATGTTCAAACAATATCACACAATGTGCTTGGTACGTTTATTGAAACAATGTATATGGGGGAAAGTAAGACAAAGTGGAACAGATTTATGACAGATATTTTAGGGATTAAAAAACAAATTAGGTGTTTATTCAGGGTATGAGGAAACATTGATCTGTAAAATGAATGATTAACAGAGAAAAGAGTCTCTTAGGTTCGGCACAATGACACGCACAAACACTCTTTCGCACACACGCGCCTGGTCACGGCATGTGATTCAGAAGCTGGATTAGACAACAGCACGAGGGAGAGGGGGAGGAGAGAGAGAGAAAGAGAGAGATGTTTCTTTGATAAAAAGGCAGTCGCTACAGCACTGCCATCTCTCCTCAGTATCAAAACAAACGCTACAGCAGGAAATGAAGACAAATTTCTTGTAAAATAGAACAATAAAGAAAGACAGACTTAGTATAGATATACACACTGAATGAACATGTGACAGGAAGTTATCAGGGCTAACAAGGATGGAGTTTTTTTGCACATCCTGACCAGCCCGTCACAGCAACACTGACTTGACCAATAGTGTGGGTTTAGGGGCGGGACTATCTGTATGTCTGACCAATGGGGGGCAGATCGGGAAGTGTTTAAAACCTGTTTGAAAACAATCATTTTTGCAATTCTGTTTGGTGGTGCTAGTGGAAACACTTCAGATTCAATGTTTTGCATTTAAAAGTATATTGCTAAAAATAAATATGAATCATATTTGTGATGTAAATTGCTGGCCTGACTGGGCTAAAAACCTGACTGTTAGTTCTGTTATCTTTCTAGGCTTAATTTCACAGACGTGCATGAGGGGGAGTTGTCTAATTTAAGTCATTAAAGCCATGTCATCAGCCTTTCCGTCTCCAGGTGCCAAAGAAAACGACAACACAAGGGCACGTGAGCCTGACTGACGCCTGGACTCGAGCTCCCCGAACGCTCTTCAGGACTCACACACAGGACCTACTTCCTGGAGATAACGGAGCAAAAAGTCTAAAATAGAAAGATATGCCGCACTCTCACTCTCCATCTATTGCGTCATCTCTTTCTCACTTTCTCTCCCCATCCACTTTTAATCACTGGCTATTCAAAGATGAAAAGCCTTTCTGAAAGGGAAAAATATTATCCAAGTACTTCAAACATGGCTTTTCTCTCTCTAAGAGCACATGAACATGTCCTTTAACATCTTGTTTGACGTTCTAAAAATTAAGCTAGAGGTCGATTTAAAGTCAAGCTGACTACAAGTGGACAAACCCTTTGGGACTAAACAGGGTTGCCAACTCTCACGCATTTGGCGTGAGACACACGCTTTCAGGCTCTGTCTCACGCTCTCACTCTGCCCAAGTAAATCTCACGCCAAATTGCCAAACCTGCTTTTGATATGAAACAACGTCTAAGCTTTTAAATTTTTAAAGTTTTAATACGAAATTCAAACAATAAATACCGTTTTTACGCACTTAATGTGGTATAACAGTTAAAGCCAGAGCCGTTGAAAAACAGAGTTGCGACATGCTTTCATCTCACGGTGGCGCGCGCGGTCACGTGGTTCATGGAGCTCTCAATACTTCTAAACAAACCAGCGCTGTCAATACATTTGAATAGACAACAGCTTCACTATACAGGTATTTGCAGCAATTTTTGGTACAGTACAGTACAGCATAGTGTGCATTGATTATTACGTCAACCACATTTACAGTATCATTTTATTATGGAGAGTGATGGAGATGCAACATTGTTAACATTAATGTTAATGGTTTTCTTGTATTTAGCCCTCAGGTATTCCTTACTAATTGGTCACGCTCATACTTATTGGTGGTCAAATGTGACCATACACCTTAACTATTCTTCAATTAAATAATGTTCTATATTTTAGTATATTTTATAATATTTATTGAATATTTTGAGGAGATCTTTTGGTACTAAATACTATTTGTGCAATAATTATGGTCCATTAATGACCACTTAAAATATTTTTCTTCTAATATTTGTATTATTTATATTACAATTAGTGTATTAATTAAGGTTAAAATAGAGAATTCCAATGCAAAGAGGCAAAATAGAGTCATTTTGAGGCTGGAAAAATAATAATTTTCATTTGTAATGCCATTACCACTAGGTACCTGTATGGCTCTTTAATAAATATACACTGGGGAGAACAAGTATTTGATACACTGGCGATTTTGCAGGTTTTCCTACTTACAAAGCATGTAGAGGTCTGTAATTTTTATCATAGGTACACTTCAACTGTGAGAGACGGAATCTAAAATCCAGAAAATCACATTGTGTGATTTTTAAATAATTAATTTGCATTTTATTGCATGACATAAGTATTTGATCACCTACCAACCAGTAAGAATTCCGGCTCTCACAGACCTGTTAGTTTTTCTTTAAGAAGCCCTCCTGTCCACTCATTACCTGTATTAACTGCACCTGTTTGAACTTGTTACCTGTATAAAAGACACCTGTCCACACGCTCAATCAAACAGACTCCAACCTCTCCACAATGGCCAAGACCAGAGAGCTGTGTAAGGACATCAGGGATAAAATTGTAGACCTGCACAAGGCTGGGATGGGCTACAGGACAATAGGCAAGCAGCTTGATGAGAAGGCTACAACTGTTGGCGCAATTATTAGAAAATGGAAGTAGTTCAAGATGACGGTCATTCTCCCTCGGTCTGGGGCACCATGCAAGATCTCACCTCGTGGGGCATCAATGATCATGAGGAAGGTGAGGGATCAGCCCAGAACTACACGGCAGGACCTGGTCAATGACCTGAAGAGAGCTGGGACCACAGTCTCAAAGAAAACCATTAGTAACACACTACGCCGTCATGGATTAAAATCCTGCAGCGCACGCAAGGTCCCCCTGCTCAAGCCAGCGCATGTCCAGGCCCATCTGAAGTTTGCCAATGACCATCTGGATGATCCAGAGGAGGAATGGGAGAAGGTCATGTGGTCTGATGAGACAAAAATAGAGCTTTTTGGTCTAAACTCCACTCGCCGTGTTTGGAGGAAGAAGAAGGATGAGTACAACCCCAAGAACACCATCCCAACCGTGAAGCATGGAGGTGGAAACATCATTCTTTGGGGATGCTTTTCTGCAAAGGGGACAGGACGACTGCACCGTACTGAGGGGAGGATGGATGGGGCCATGTATCGCGAGATCTTGGCCAACAACCTCCTTCCCTCAGTAAGAGCATTGAAGATGGGGCTGGGTCTTCCAGCATGACAACTTAATATATAAATATAACTTACCCATCACCATATATTGTCTAATATTGCCTACCACATTAAATCTGACATTGCTAGCTTTTAATCTAAATCACTATCACGCGTTAGCATTTCGCTAGCCTGTTAGCTTGCCATCTCTGCACTCGGGTCTCTTGTTTTCTGAGTTCATTAAACAACTGTGGTAAGTTGGATTAATCAACAAATACGGTAAGCCATGTCTTCTTCTCCTGTCATTGTCACTTGCACTGCATGTTTCATGTTTAGTATACCTTTCTCCATTGGCGAACAGGGCTTCACATGTGATAAATGTAAGGAGGTAGTCAGGCTGACGGAGAAGATTTCAGAATTAGAGACACGCATCCAGACTTTATCTGAGAGTAGTGAGAATGTAACAGCTTAAGACACTGCTTTGGATGCGAATAGCTTAGTGAACTCTGTACATTGTTCAGTTCCGGCTGTAGAGTCCGTGCAGCAGGGAAACTGGGTGACTGTGAGACGGCATAGTCGCGGATCAAAAAACCACTCTTCCGTTCCGATTAGAACATCAAACAGGTTCTCCCCACTCAGTGACGCACCCACTGACAATCCTGTTAAAAGTGCCCTAGTTATTGGTGATTCTATTACACGGAACGTGAAAATAGAGACACCAGCCACCATAGTCACATGTTTACTGGGAGCCAGAGCGCCTGACATCAAAGCAAATTTAAAAGTGCTGGCTAATGCTAATCGTAAATTCTCTAAGAGATTATTATTCACGTCGGCACTAATGATGTTCGACTTCGCCAGTCGGAGATCACCAAAATTAACATTAAAGAGGTGTGTTAACTCGCAAGTACGATGGCACGTAAAGTTTTTTGTTCTGGTCCCCTCCCCGTTAAAAGGAGTGATGAGATACTTAGCAGACTATCATCACTCAATGGCTGGTTGTCTAAGTGGTGTCCGCAAAATAACATAGGGTTCATAGACAATTGGAAAAGCTTTTGGGGCAGACCTGACCTGTTGAAAAAAGATGGTATCCATCCCTCCTGAGGTGGTGCCGCTCTTCTCTCTAGTAATTTGGCACATAGTCTTAGAGCTAAACCTTGACTAACTGGGGCCCAGGTCAGGAAGCAGACGGACTGGCTTACCCGACCGCCTGCTAGCTGTCTCACGTCACAGAAGTCAGATAAATCCCAACACATAGAGACTCTTTCACCTAGATATTATCACATAGAGACTGTGTCTGTTCCACGAATTAGTAAATACAAAAAACCATCAAAACCATTGAACGGTAAAAATTTAACTGATGTCCAACAAATAAACAACAGATATAATACAGATGATCAAATGATAAAGCTCGGGCTGCTGAATATTCGATCCCTTTCCTCAAAAACGCTTATTGTTAATGATATGATTACAGATAATAATCTAGATGTGCTGTGTTTGACAGAAACCTGGCTAAAACCTGACGACTACATTACTTTAAATGAGTCCACCCCCCAAGATTATTGTTATAAACACAAGCCGCGTCTGAAAGGCAAAGGGGGAGGTGTTGCTGTAATTTATAATAATATCTTCGGTATTACTCAGAAGTCTAGTTTCAAATATAATTCCTTTGAAGTTTTGGTGCTTTATGTAACGTTATGTAGTGAAATTGATAAATCCTGTTTGACATTTGTGCTGGCTACTGTATACAGGCCACCAGGGCACCATACAGACTTTACCAGAGAATTTGCTGATTTTCTATCAGAGTTAGTACTGGCTGCAGATAAAGTCCTAATTGTTGGTGATTTTAATATCCATGTAGACAATGAAAAAGACGCATTGGGATTGGCATTTAGAGACATTCTAAACTCTATTGGAGTTAGGCAACACGTGTCAGGACCCACTCATCGCTGTAATTATACTTTAGACCTAATATTGTCACATGGAATAAATGTTGATACCGTTGAAATTCTGCAGCAGAGCGATGACATCTCAGATCATTACCTAGTATCATGTACACCTAATTTAGCAAAGGCTGCAAAGCCGTCCCCTCATTTCAAATATGGCAGGACTATCACTGCTGCGACTAAAGATTGCTTTGTAAATAATCTTCCTCATCAGTTTCATCTCCTCAGCATCCCAGATAGCCTAGAGGAACTCGATGTTGCAACAGAAACTATTGACTCTCTCTTTTCCAGCACTTTAGACACAATTGCTCCCCGGCGCTTAAAGAAGATTAAAGAAAATAGTCCAACGCCGTGGCACAACGAGCACACTCGGGCCCTTAAACAGCAGCCAGAAAAATGGAGCGCAGCTGGAAGAAAACAAAACTGGAAGTTTTCCGCATTTCGTGGAAAGAGAGCATGATTGCATACAGAAAGGCCGTAAAAACTGCTAGATCTGCTTATTTCTCGACTCTCTTAGAAGAAAACAAACACAACCCTAGGTATTTATTCGATACAGTGGCTAAATTAACCAAAGATAAAGCTTCAACTTCTGATGTTCGTAAACAGAATGAGCGTTTGAGCTTCGTATGAGCTTCTTTACTTGTAAGATTGATAATATTAGGAAAAAAATTATAACCATGCAGCCGTCTACTACAGTATCACATCAGACAGTGCATTGTAGTGTCACTGAGGAAAAATTACATTCATTCACTGCTATAGGAGAAGAAGAATTGGCTAAACTCGTTAAATCATCAAAATCAACAACATGTATGCTCGACCCTATACCGACTAAACTACTAAAAGAGATACTTCCAGAGGTCATAGATCCTCTTCTTAATATCATTAATTCATCCTTGACATTAGGATATGTACCGAAAACTTTTAAGTTGGCTATTATTAAACCACTTATTAAAAAACCGCAACTTGATCCTACAGAATTAGTCAATTACAGGCCAATCTCAAATCTACCCTTTCTGTAAGGCAGTGTCCTCACAATTATGCTCCTTTTTAGAAAGAAATGGTATCTGTGAGGATTTCCAGTCAGGATTTAGACCGTATCATAGCACTGAGACTGCACTCATCAGAGTTACAAATGATTTGCTCTTATCATCCGATCGTGGTTGTGTTTCTCTATTAGTGTTACTCGATCTTAGCGCTGCATTCGATACTATCGACCACAACATTCTTTTGAATAGACTCGAAAATTATGTTGGCATTAGTGGAATTTCATTGGCATGGTTTAAATCATACTTATCTGACCGTTATCAGTTTGTAGCAGTAAATGAAGAGATGTCACACCGATCACAAGTTCAGTATGGAGTACCGCAGGGCTCAGTGCTAGGACCGTTGCTTTTCACCCTGTACATGCTACCACTGGGAGCTATCATTAGGAAGCATGGCGTTAGTTTTCATTGTTATGCTGACGATACTCAGCTCTGTATTTCTTCATGCCCTGACGAAACTTACCAATTCACAAGATTAAAGGAATGCATAGCTGATATAAAAAAAATTGGATGACTAGTAATTTCCCGTAACTTAATTCAGAAAAAACTGAATTTTTAATCATTGGACAAAAAAACTCCACAAGTAGTAACCTAGAATACTGTCTAACACTTGATGGCTGCTCTGTCAAGTCCTCGTCGTCAGTTAGGAACCTGGGTGTGCTCTTTGATACCAATCTCTCATTTGAAAGCCACGTTTCTAGCATCTGTAAAACTGCATTCTACCATTTTAAAAATATATCTAAATTACGGCACATGCTTTCAATGCAAAATGCTGAACAGTTAGTTCATGCGTTCATGACCTCAAGGCTAGATTATTGTAATGCTCTACTGGGTGGTTGCCCTGCTCGCTTAATAAATAAACTGCAGCTGGTCCAAAACGCAGAAGCTCGAGTTCTTACTAGAACCAGGAAGTATGACCATATTAGCCCGGTTCTGGCAACACTGCATTGGCTCCCTATTAAACATTGTATACATTTTAAAATCTTGCTAATTACTTACAAAGCACTAAATGGTTTAGCTCCCCAGTACTTGAGCGAGCTCTTAACGCATTATACTCCATCACGTCTATAGCGGTCTCAAATTTCTGGCCAGCTGATAATACCTAGAATATCAAAATCAACTGCAGGCGGTCGATCCTTTTCCTATTTAGCACCTAAACTCTGGAACAGTCTTCCTAGCATTGTTCGGGAAGCAGACACACTCTGTCAGTTTAAATCTAGACTAAAAACACATCTCTTTATTATGGCATACACATAAAACATTTTTAATTTATATTATTCAAATCAGTTAAATGATTGTTTTAGGCTGCATTAACTAGGTCAGCCGGAACCGGGAACACTTCCCATAACACCTGATGTACTCGTTACATCATAAGAAGAATGGCATCTACGCTAATGTTAGTCTCTCTGTTTATCCCGAGGTTTACTGCAGTCGGCCGGATCCGGGCCGTATCTGGACCAGATGGTGGACCTACGCCTGGACATGACCAACGCATCCCTGAAATGTCTGCAGAGAGCGTGTCAATTAAACTCCCCCCTGTAAATGCCGCATCGACACGACATCCTCATTAAACCCGTCCCCGGCGTGACGACTCGAATCTTTCACCTTTCACCAATCGTTTTCACCAGAGCGGCTGTACAGCTGAATCAAATTCTGTTGCATTATTTTCCTGTTACCACTGTGAAGCTGCTTTGAACAATCGGAATTGTAAAAAGCGCTATATAAATAAAGGTGATTTGATTTGATTTGATTTGACTTGACAACGACCTGAAAAACACAGCCAGGGCAACTAAGGAGTGGCTCCGTAAGAAGCATCTCAAGGTCCTGGAGTGGCCTAGCCAGTCTCCAGACCTGAACCCAATAGAAAATCTTTGGAGGGAGCTGAAAGTCCGTATTGCCCAGCGACAGCCCCGAAACCTGAAGGATTTGGAGAAGGTCTGTATGGAGGAGTGGGCCAAAATCCCTGCTGCAGTGTGTGCAAACCTGGTGAAGAACTACAGGAAACGTATGATCTCTGTAATTGCAAACAAAGGTTTCTGTACCAAATATTAAGTTCTGCTTTTCTGATGTATCAAATACTTATATCATGCAATAAAATGCAAATTAATTACTTAAAAATCATACAATGTGATTTTCTGGATTTTTTTTAAGATTCCGTCACTCACAGTTGAAGAGTACCTATGATAAAAATTACAGACTTCTACATGCTTTGTAAGTGGGCAAACCTGCAAAATCGGCAGTGTATCAAATACTTGTTCTCCCCACTGTACATGTAGGCCTATCTAGTCTAGTTGCTCAACTGCTTAATTATTTTTAGGTTTTGCATTTAAATAAATATTTAGACATGATCAAACACTAGATTTCTTTAAATGTGACATTTTAAAACGTTAATAACTTACATCCTAATATTTTTAATGATTCTTATATAAGCACACACAAGTGAATATTAATGAATGCGAGCAAATATAATTTAACCCAAGAAAAGTTAAAATAGTGTTAAAAAGGCAAATGTACATTAGGCTATACATATGAATTGATACTGAATCAAGATCGAAATCGATATTTGTGCCAATACTGAACACAAAAGAAGATATTTTGAAGAATGTTGGTAACCGGTAACAATGTTCATTTTTGGGTAAACTATCCCTTAAAAGTGCCCCTATTACGGATTTTTGAAAATTTTTGTAAATGATTAGTGTGTAACATAGTTCTAAGTGAATGAAAACATCCTGCAAAATTTTAAATCTGAAAGTGCAAGAAGACGCTGTGCTCTAAAATGTGTTTATTGTGCTTCTTATTGTGTAGGTATCTGGCTAACCAGCTAACTCATGTTATTACTGAAATACTTCTGCTAAGCAGCTGTGGGCTGCAGTATTACCTAAAACTGTTTCTATTAATGTCTATTGTGTCTTACTACTTTGAGTAAAGATAATGGATGGAGCAAGATTTGTTTTGCAAACTTTAATGTTACATCAGTCATTCACGTTAGTGCTCGGCTAACGTATGTGCTGTTATTGTTGTTACTGTTCTCGCATGTGCACCGCAATAAATTAGAAACACACACACACACACACACAGGGGTTTGTTGATGGACGTACACTTGTTAATGCTGATGGTGAGGAATTACAGTTGAAACATCTCATAACGTACCTCAAACTGAGTAGCATCACTGAGAAACGTCCTGCTCAAGGTTCGGGTTAAATAACTAGTTCTTCTAATGTTTCATCATCGATTTGGACTCGCGCTGGGATTGGTGTAAAATCAACGTCATCGTTACTGTCTTTACAGTGTGTACTATCGCTGAGCTTTAGGAAGCCTCCGGACGGAGCTGGAGTTCAGTTATGGTAATGAGGGTTTGTTTCCGAAATACGCGCTGTACGCGGTAGACCAATCACAACAGACTGGGCCATCTGACCAATCAGAGCAGAGTAGGCTCGTGGAAAGGAGGGATTTAGAGAGACTGATTCATCCATCAAGTCGTTTGAGAATCATTGAACATTGTGGTGATGTGCGATGTATATTATGAGAAAATGAAACCTTTGATGCATATAAACCTGTTGTTGGAGACCTCCGAAACTAAATTTGGAAACTTTAAAATAGCATAATAGGGGTACTTTAAGTTCCAAACAATTCAACGTTTTAATCCTGTTTCGGGATTGTTGTGTTCTGTTCCATTTCGTTGCACGCTGTCTATATGTTTTCAAATGCAAAAAATTTGCCATGCCATGCAATACTGTAACATGTCTTTCAGTCAGTAAGTTAAGCCTATGGGCAAACCTTATGTAATACAATTATTTTCATGAACAAAGCCTTTACCTTAGCATAAATTATAGTATACAGATATCTCCAATAAAAATGTGAGGTAGTTTAAGAGCTCCTAACACAAGACATACCATCATCCCTTTATAATAACCATCACCAATAACAACCATTACATTTATATAACATTTAAAGAGCATTATTAAATAAAAAATGAAAGGTTATATATATATAATTTACTAGCCCTCAAGTTGTTCCAAACCTGTATGAATTTCTTTGTTCTGCTGAACACAAAGGAAGAAATTTTGAAGAATGTTTGTAACCAAACCATTTTTTCTCTCCATACTATGGAAATCAATGGTGCCCCATCAACTGTTTAGTTACCCATATTCTCCAAAATATCTTCTTTTGTGTTCAGCAGAAGAAAGAAATTCATACAGGTTTGGAACAACTTGAGGGTGAGTAAATGATGACAGAATATTCATTTTTGGCTGAACTATCCCTTTAAAGCAGCACAACAACCTTTTTCAACATTGATAATAATAATAATAATAATAATAATAAATGTTTCTTGAGCATCAAATCAGCATATCAGAATGACTTCTGAAGGATCATGTGACACTGAAGACTGGAGTAATGATGCTAAAAAATCAGCTTTAAATATGAAATATATTACTGAAATATATTAAAACAGAAAACAGCTATTTTAAAATTTAATATTTCACATATTATTGGTGTTTACTGTATTTACTATAGTTTAAATAAATGCAGCCTTAGTGAAATCAACACCAAACTTTTGAAAGGTACAGAGTATGAAAAATAAGTGTGTAGACTGTTTAATTTCCCAACTTTTTAAAATAACCTCAAATGCTCTGCCAATGACTTTCTCATCAAAATGATATCAACTCAAGGTCTCAACCTAGGTACAGCCTTTATCCTAGAACCATTCATTGTACAATGTACTTTTGAACAAACCTGACTGAATATAAACTTAACAGAATACAGGTAGAAGGCAACTTTCAACACATGCAATCTCATTGTACTGTGTAATTATACAATTATGTTGTTTACATGGAGATAAGAAAGCCTTGCAAAGATGGTTTAAGAAATCTAGAAGAAAATGTTTTGGTGTAGAGCCAAATTCAAGGTGAATTCTGTATTTCCTCAAAGCCAGAGAAAAATCCATGAGACAAAAAAAGCAGATCATCTCATGAATACTACAAGAGCCGAATCCACTTTGCGTAGCCGTAGCAGAGTCTCACTCCTTGAAGGTTTGTTCTAGTCTCAAAGGCTATTGATTCTGCTTGGCTAACACATGCAGATTCGTATCGCAGACAGATTGCCATGTTTTGTATCAATATAATACCAGTTAGCGGGTACAACAATGTGCTGATGAAAATCTGCCTCAAACCAGGGAAACGGGAGCCACGTAATAAGTGGGTAATTCCTGCTGAAGCATATATTTGTGATTAAAAGCCACTCTCGTGGAGTGTTATTCTTTGGGTTGGGCTTTTTGAACTGTGCAAAACCTATAGAGATCCCTCTGTAATCTGAGGCCAGCCATTTTGCCTCAGTCGTTAATAATTCAACATCGACCATATTCACATTGGTACTGAGGGACAATGGCATGTTTAAAACAAAACAAAACATAAAACTGTATTTTTAGAAACCCAACGAGATTTCAGGCTGCTGGCGAGAAGATGTATTTTTCCAAAAGGCTTATTTAACAGACAACAAATACAGAACAGAGGAGAAAACTTTGTGTTTGTTTATACTGTCACTAAAGGAACTGTCCTTAAGTGTTTGGTAAATTGCACAGTGCTTTGTAAGAATAAAAGCTCACACTGCGAACTGCAAACAGTCACAAAAATTGCTCACAAAACATAACTCTGTATGTTCTGTGCAATCAAGACGTCCTAATAACGTACTTTACAGAAGTCATCTACTGTAAAGAACACATTTCAAGCCACAAACAATGCAGAACTGAAGTTGTCGTTCTGGCTATGGCAGAAATCGACATTGGTTGAAGTCAGCTGTGGATCTTAAACCACCCCTTCCTTGGGATGAAGAAGGGATGATTGTAGTGTCGCTGAATTGATCGTCGAAACCAAAATTTTGATTTTGGAATTATAGCAGCATCTGGATTTTCGGTATCCACACTTTATCAAAACCTTGGGCAACAAATCTGTCGACTGTGAAATTAGGGCCAAATAGGCCTGTCAATAGACAAAAAAACTGTACAGTACTACGTCAACCAAAAGTTTATGGTCAGTAAGATTTTTTTTAAGGAATTAATTATTTAACATTCAGCTTTTATTTAGCAAGGATGCATTAAATTTAACAAAAGTGACAGTAAGGACATTTATAATACTGCAAAAGATTTCTATTACAAATAAATGAAAAAAAAAAAAAAAAAATTCTGACAAATTTGAATCAGCACAACTGTTTTCAATATTGATAGTAATAATAAATGTTTATTGAGCATCAAATCAGCATATTAGAATGATTTCTGAAGGATCATGTGACACTGAAGACTGGAGTAATGATCACAGGAATAAATTACATTTTAAAATTAATTAAAATTGAAAATGTTACAATATTTTTGATCAAATAACTGAAGCACTGGTGAGGATAAGAGACTTTTTTCAAAAACATTTTTAAAAATCTTACCAACCCCAAAACTCTGAATGGTAAAGTACATTTTCCAAAAAACAACAACAATATTTCATACTTGTTAAGCACCAAAATGAAAGCATTACAAAAAGATTTAATGGATCACTGCACAAACTTTCACGTTTCACAGCTTAAACTGCACTGAATTTCTCAAATCCAAATGAAAACCAAATGTTTAAGATGAGTTAAGTTAAAACATATACATGATCAACAAATGCAAGACAAGATGACAGTGTAGCACTGGATGGATATTGACCGTTCAGTCTGCTGGTCTGAAATCCTCTCACAATGGTCAAAAGGCATAGGACCAGTACGTCAACATCCTGGACCATATAGGACTAGGATGTTGTGCCTTAGGTCTAAAAGCAGGCAGGGATAAAACATATACAGAGACACTTGACAGTTAACTACGTAACTGCATTAATAATGAATTGCTTCTTACATGTCAAAAGATGGCAGACGCTGTGCACACACTCAGGAAATCACAGACTGAATACTTCATGGGCAACATTCTGATGAGGAACTAGACATTGTTGATTTATGATACATTGCCTTTTTTGCAGTCACAGAGGAAAAGCGTTAAGAGAATCTGGCTTTTTCATTTTGAGCCCTGGGAGGATAGAGTGATTGTAGGGTTTTTGGCAGTGCCACACAGCTCTCCGTCCCCAGCCACTTTGATTTTCCTAATTAATCTACAGAGTCCGGCCTCTTTTCCAGCCCTCTGCACAGATTCTTCCCCCTCAACCTCAAATAACAGTGTCTGATCCACTGATGTACACTTCCTGTCAGAGGGGGTGACGAGGGGAGCGGAGGGGAGCGGAGGGCCTGAGCTCAAACCAGCACGTCAGTCAGTGTTTGCGTCAGAGTTGTTACGCACGCTGACTGTTTAACACGCCAGTCCCCTGGAGGTGTGTATGTGTGTGTGTTGGGTCTGAAGGTTGTGTTTAAATTAACCTAGCAAGGATTAGCATATGCCTGCATAATGAATCAAAAAGGCAGCACATCGTGTCAGACGATCTGAAGTCCCCCCGCACGATTCATGTGACACACTTCCACCAGCGCTCAGAACAAGGAGCCAGTGTGAAACATCACCTTCCTCACACTGCAAACAAAGCAACTTTTGGTTTTACTGAAAAAAGGAGGTAAAACTTTCTTTTAGCTCTAAATGTGAGTAAATAAAGACCTGTATTGTCAAACTCCCATGGGGAGAGTTGCAATCTGATGGGACACAATGTTACAAAGCTCAAATTTATATTTGTATATTGAAATAAATACAGAATGTGAAATTTGACAAATTATATGTCCATGAACTATTTTCAACTTCAAGACTTTGATGCACTGATGCACTTGATGCACGTGGGGAGTGAAGGCTGGCCTGTGTGGTCCGATCAAACAGATGAGCTACTGTAGCTCAAATTGCTCAAGAAGTTAATGCTGGTTCTGATAGAAAGGTGTCAGAATATACAGTGCATCGCAGTTTGTTGCGTATGGATGGGGCTGCACAGCCGCAGACCAGTCAGGGTGCCCATGCTGACCCCAGTCCACCGCTGAAAGCACCAACAATGGGCATGTGAGCATCAGAACTGGACCACGGAGCAATGGAAGAAGGTGGCCTGGTCTGATGAATCACGTTTTCTTTTACATCACGTGGATGGCCGGGTGCGTCGCTTACCTGGGGAACACATGGCACCAGGATGCACTATGGGAAGAAGGCAAGCCGGCGGAGGCAGTGTGATGCTTTGGGCAATGTTCAGATGGGAAACCTTGGGTCCTGCCATCTATGTGGACTTTGACACTTACCACCTACCTAAGCATTGTTGCAGACCATGTACACCCTTGCATAGAAACGGTATTCCCTGGTGGCTGTGGCCTCTCTCAGCAGGATAATGCGCACTGCCACAAAGCAAAAATGGTTCAGGAATGGTTTGAGGAGCACATCAACGAGTTTAAGATGTTTACTTGGCCTCCAAATTCCCCAGATCTCAATCCAATCGAGCATCTGTGGGATGTGCTGAACAAACAAGTCCGAGGCCCCACCTCGCAACTTACAGGACTTAAAGGATCGGCTGCTAACATCTTGGTGCCAGATACCACAGCACACCTTCAGGAGTCTAGTGGAGTCCATGCAACGGGTCAGGGCTGCTTTGGCAGCAAAAGGGGGACCAACACAATATTAGGAAGGTGGTCATACTGTTATGTCTGATTGGTGTATATATATATATATATATATACATACACATACATACACACACCAAGTAAATATATATTTACTTATTTATTCATATTTTATATTATATAAAATAAAATACGTTTATAACCTTTTTTATAATCTTATAACCTTAAACACCTTCTGATCTAAGGCTTATGCTTATATGCAATTTCTTTTAAAATGATGTATTGTTTATATATATATATATATATATATACTGAATATGTATATAGTAAAGTAATACATATGTATATATTTACTATATATTTTTTATGTATATATATATATATATATATATATATACATATACAGTGGGGAGAACAAGTATTTGATACACTGCCGATTTTGCAGGTTTGCCCACTTACAAAGCATGTAGAAGTCTGTAATTTTTATCATAGGTACTCTTCAACTGTGAGTGACGGAATCTAAAACAAAAATCCAGAAAATCACATTGTATGATTTTTAAGTAATTAATTTGCATTTTATTGCATGACATAAGTATTTGATACATCAGAAAAGCAGAACTTAATATTTGGTACAGAAACCTTTGTTTGCAATTACAGAGATCATACGTTTCCTGTAGTTCTTGACCAGTTTTGCACACACTGCAGCAGGGATTTTGGCCCACTCCTCCATACAGACCTTCTCCAGATCCTTCAGGTTTCAGGGCTGTCGCTGGGCAATACGGACTTTCAGCTCCCTCCAAAGATTTTCTATTGGGTTCAGGTCTGGAGACTGGCTAGGCCACTCTAGGACCTTGAGATGCTTCTTACGGAGCCACTCCTTAGTTGCCCTGGCTGTGTGTTTCAGGTCGTTGTCATGCTGGAAGACCCAGCCACGACCCATCTTCAGTGCTCTTACTGAGGGAAGGAGGTTGTTGGCCAAGATCTCGCGATACATGGCCCCATCCATCCTCCCCTCAATACGGTGCAGTCGTCCTGTCCCCATTGCAGAAAAGCATCCCCAAAGAATGATGTTTCCACCTCCATGCTTTACGGTTGGGATGGTGTTCTTGGGGTTGTACTCATCCTTCTTCTTCCTCCAAACACAGCGAGTGGAGTTTAGACAAAAAAGCTTTATTTTTGTCTCATCAGACCACATGACCTTCTCCCATTCCTCCTCTGGATCATCCAGATGGTCATTGGCAAACTTCAGACGGGCCTGGACATGCGCTGGCTTGAGCAGGGGGACCTTGCGTGCGCTGCAGGATTTTAATCCATGACGGCGTAGTGTGGTACTAATGGTTTTCTTTGAGACTGTGGTCCCAGCTATCTTCAGGTCATTGACTAGGTCCTGCCGTGTAGTTCTGGGCTGATCCCTCACCTTCCTCATGATCATTGATGCCCCACGAGGTGAGATCTTGCATGGTGCCCCAGACCGAGGGAGATTGACCGTCATCTTGAACTTCTTCCATTTTCTAATAATTGCGCCAACAGTTGTTGCCTTCTCACCAAGCTGCTTGCCTATTGTCCTGTAGCCCATCCCAGCCTTGTGCAGGTCTACAATTTTATCCCTGATGTCATTACACAGCTCTCTGGTCTTGGCCATTGTGGAGAGGTTGGAGTCTGTTTGATTGAGTGTGTGGACAGGTGTCTTTTATACAGGTAACGAGTTCAAACAGGTGCAGTTAATACAGGTAATGAGTGGAGAACAGGAGGGCTTCTTAAAGAAAAACTAACAGGTCTGTGGGAGCCGGAATTCTTACTGGTTGGTAGGTGATCAAATACTTATGTCATGCAATAAAATGCAAATTAATTATTTAAAAATCATACAATGTGATTTTCTGGATTTTTGTTTTAGATTCCGTCTCTCACAGTTGAAGAGTACCTATGATAAAAGTTACAGACTTCTACATGCTTTGTAAGTGGGCAAACCTGCAAAATCGGCAGTGTATCAAATACTTGTTCTCCCCACTGTATACACACACACACACACAAAACTGCTTTAAATAAAACCATATACATTTACTTGATTACTTGTATATACATTATTTAAAAATATATATATAAATATGTATATAAAATTTACACAAGATAAAAATATATTTTATAATATTGTGTCTACCTACAAATTTCTTCACAAAACTTAAAAATCTAAGTTGAATAGTGGGACATGTCTACATGCTTTGTAACCTTGTAAAATTTCAGACATACATTTGAAATCTGGAAACTGCATGACCAATAATTATAAAAAGAATATAAAAACAGTTTAAAATAGTTTTAGAAGTATAGCATGTCACTGTCACTAACAACCCAATTACACAATCTGAATAAACCAAACTCTTTATATAATGCCAGCCTTCCAAATGTCATTTTGACTCTAAGAGAAACAGAATTGCTGAGGATCTGAATAGCCGAGGACCCACACATAGATGTGTGATAACCAGATCGCACACACATCAGTGCATCTGTCCACACAATCCTCCACTATTTAAATATGGGGTTTAGAATGCAGATAGTGGCTTTGACAAATCGTTCGCTGGCTGGCAGTAGATTTAGGTCAATGACCTAGTTATTTGGGAAATTAAAAGTGTTACCGAGACATAACGATTTGAGCATGCCCAATAGAACAGAGCGGGGGGTGAGGGTGGAGGAATGGAAAAAAACATTCATTCGTGCTCACAGACTCACTTTCTCAAATCTAATCTGGCCATATATCAGATTAAAGAGGTAATTTAGGTGACAGATAAAGAATATTAAAAAGAAGCGAGTGACATCAAAGCAGAAATAAGAAGAAGGGATTATTGAAGAGTCACATCATTTATTCTCTCTCACAGGCTTCTGAAACAAACTCAAATCAAATGCGCTAAAAATAAGTAGAAATTATTTGCAGGTAACAGCTTTCCAATATTACTTCCTAATTCGCCTTTATGTTCATTTGTTACTTTACAGTAGAGAAAAATGAAATGTTGCAGGCTGGATTCAAGCCTGCGTTTCCTACATGAGCGCTACTGTGAACTAACCGCTACGCCATGATTGACTCGCATCATTCTGACTCACAAACCATTCTCAGTACATTTACCCTTTTCAGCTTTTCAACTTCACCACAGAGCGACAAAATGTCAAGTGGGCTGAAGAAGGAAGGATGTATTCTGATTAACGCTGTCTGTTTTGCGAGGAACTGGTGGTTTGCGATGGCTTTGGTCTAGATAGACATTTTACATTTAAAATAAAGTAATTTAAAGCAGATGTTTTCACCCAGAGAGATTTGAAGTACTTTAGCCTCACATGCAGTCCACCAGCCCCTCTCACTAAGAATGAGACACTGCCAGCCGCCCCGTCCCACTTCTACAGCTGCCTGTCCATGAAAAAAGCCTCCTCACCTGCTAGGAGTCAAACATGGGGTAGAGGTGAGCGGGGCTAGTTGTAACACATGTGGTTTAAACATTTCCACACATGCTAGCATGTCGAAACTTAGTGTATTTAGTTGCCCTATTAACACTATTTAGAAAAAAACATGCATCGAAATTCAAAAATTCTTTGGTAGATATCGCTGAGCATTCATTTAACCATAGCAAAAGTACGTTTCTTAAGCAAGTTTTCATCTCAGTTTTTAGTGTTAAAAAGAGACAAATACGCCCCGCCATTAAAACTGCATGGTTCTATGACATTAGCGATATCATTCACATTAATAACTAGTAACTATGAGAAACAAGTGAATAAAGAGTCAATGTTCAATTTTCAGAAATTATTATTTTAAGAAATGTAAAGCATTCTGGCTCATCTATTTGTTTCTTGTTCTGTAAAAAGCTGTGTGTGTGTGTGTGTGTGTGGGGGGGGTGTTGTGGTCAGCTCTGTGGTTTTCTGAATGTCTGATTGTGTTTTTTCATCTATTTGCTGACATTGTTTTGAACTACGCTGTATAGCTGTTTTGTGGTGTGTTCATTGTCAAACTCAAAAAATAGTTTATTTTTAATGATTAAAATTCATTGACAATATATTGTAGTTTGCCTTGTATATTTTTTGATTAGATCAGATATCATTTTAAGCTGTCATATGGTAATGTTACAATGCGCCCCACCTATGGGGCATGTTGTCACATTTCACTTCCATCCTTTCTTTGGAAATAAAGAGATACAATGTATTAATGAAACAAGACCACAATTGTACTAGATGTGTGAAAATAATGTGAAAAAAATACTCTGAACCCCACGAGGATTTACACAAACTGAAAAAGTCAAATGGCCAGATTTACTAAACAGGGCAAATTAGCGTGAGAGCGCAATTCCAAAAAAGCGCAGATGGGAGTGAAAGGTTCTTTTTTTTTTTTTTTTGATTCATTTAAATACTCTCCTCCCATAAATTTTGTGTCTGAAAGGGAAACTCCTACAAATGCATGCAATAAGGTCAGCTGCAAAAATAACTAGTTAGTTATTTAACTGGGTTTGCGCTGGCGCAAGCTGTTAGTAAATCTGGCCCAAAAAGTGTTTTTGCCCTGCTCCCCCCTACTGATATTATGTTAACAGTGAAGAACAGTTCAAGTTAATCACGAAAAAAATGTAATCAAAAACATCCCACTACTTATCCAAAGTGGCAGTGCTTTTTGGAACGAATGCCTGGCCTTGGCAAGATATTAAATGTAAATCAGGGTTTTTCCTGCATTTAAAATATTTTGATGGCTGCCAAAATGAATCTTTGTCCCGCCAAATATTTATTTGATCATTTAATCCGACGATACCTGCCATTCTGCGGTACCGGTATCCGCTGATAGCGGCTGCTTTAAAACGTGCATCTATTCTATTTACAATGCGTTTTTGCAGCGTTGAGCAATGTAGCCAATCACAGACATATTGTATCTGTTGAGCGTGTGTGAACACAATGGCCAATCAGATGCTATCAAGTTGGTCAGAGTTTTTGTTCAGCATGAGTTCAGAAAGCTTGTAAATCTTTTCATTATAACCAACAAAGTATAAACACAATGTCAAAAGAGATTCATTGCACAGCATAGACAGCTTTATTGATTATGATGGCAGCGATCTTTGCTTGCTATATAATATACATTATTATATTTTTAATGCTGCTAACTACACATTGCAAAGTTTCTGGATTGACAACAGTATTTAAATGCGCAATTGAATCCAACTGACAGTGATAACTGTAGCAATGGACGGAACAAAACAATCTGATACTGTCAAATGATCTGTGCATTAAGTCCTGCAGTGTAAATGCAAAATAATAGACCTTTTTTCTATGTAATGTGTTACTTTGTTGTTCATTTTATTAGTAACTTTTCAAATCAGTCACTCAGTGACTTTTTACATATACGTTTACAGATTTTTAAATATAAAATAGTTCTAAGCACTGTCCTGACAGTGATTATTGTTAATTTCATGAATAAATAGGAAAAGTTAATATTATAAACTGTTTCTTTGCATTTATTGTCAGCACTGGGCTCGCAGTTCACATGGGTAGAGTGCTTTGTACTGTGTGTGTGTGGATGGCCGTATTGGTCTGCCACCACCGAAGACCATTTTTGACCCAGGAAAAACCCTGTAAATGCAGTCAGTCTTAAGTGAATGTAAACAGATGGGACAAAAACGGGTGTTAAATGATTGGATCTGTACATTTGGTGTTAATGCAGCCTAATAGACCTGCCACTATATATTTTGTTGTTATATTAATCAAACAACAGTCTCACTGCTCTACTGCTGTAGGTTTAATAACAAAGTTAGGCCTAAAGAAAGAAAAAAGAGGAAAAAAACAAAACAAGAAACTGGTAATGTTAATTCTAGACCTGCTTCACAATCAAACTGAGTTTCAAATCAGCAAAGCATTATATGAAATAATCATGCAGCGGAGACTACAGCAGTTATTTAGGTAGTTTTATTGTACATTTAATTACTTTTGTTGTGTTTTTTGAAAAACTTTCCTGAAAGTTTACATGATTCTGTTGTCAGACACCTGAAAAACTTCAAGCAATGTTCAACTGATTTGCATCTTTGTTCTATTGTTTTTGTAAGTTTGTAATATGCAATCAGCTAAATGATACCATTGACTGTCTTTCTTGTCTCATTAATCGTTTTCGTTCTCTTCAGAATATGTTTTAAATTAATTGGAAATTGCAAGGAAAAATGTCTTGAAATGATATAAGGCTTCAACCATGTTGCCACCTGCTAAATGACTATTTAAGTTAATCAACATATGGTGTTTTCAGGTTTATAGTTTGGCAGCGGTGTAAATAGCGATATATGCTATTTACACCAAGTGTAAATAGCAACTAGATTCTATTTACACTAAGTGCAAATAGCTGTAGATGCTCTTTACTAAGTGAAATAGCGTACTAAGTGAAAATAGTGATATATTCTATTTAGACCATATAAAAGTAGAAGTTCTTTGGGACCCACTTTATATTAGGTGGCCTTAACTACTATGTACTAACATTTAAATTAATCATTTGATACAATGCACTTATTGTGTACATATATGTTTTTACATTGTACTTACATTTTGAAAAATACTGCCATGTAATTACATCTGTAATTAATTTCTGTAGTTACATTTATAATTACACTGTTGACACTTCCCTAACCTTACCCTTAAACTTACTCATACCACCACACCTGTCCTTAACTTTACCCGTATCACACCTCAATATCAGCAAAAGTGTTTTGCAATACAATATGAACACAATAAGTACATTGTACTTATTTTTTGACGTAAGTACATAGTAGTTAAGGCCACCTAATATAAAGTGGGACCGTTCTTTGCAATATGTGTAAATAGTAATTACATGCAATTTATACTTTATTTTGATAGATACATACTATTTGCACCTCAGTATTGTTGTACACTAACAGGATGCAATAATAACATAGAGTGTAAATTATTATATTTATTCAAATTATTAAATGGATGCTGCCTTAATGGGACAATAAAAGCCCTCCCTACACCTACCCCTAGCCAATAAATGCTTTTATTACTATTAAACATTTCGTTAGGCACTTTATTTCCACTTTTAGAAAATTTTCTTAATTTTTATTAAAAGTAAATGCCTTTCCGATGTGATATGTGATGGGAAAAGGGATAAGAGCGAGCTCTGCAAAAGGCGGATTCGAACCCGGGTCGATCGCATCAAAACCAAGATCCTTAAGCCTTAAGCTTTACTGATTGCGCCACTGAAGATGTTGAAATACATGCGGTTTTTTTAATCTTGTTTGGCCCAACCAGGCATTGTTAGGTGGAGCTAGTGCGAATAGCACTTGCCAACAAGGCAGGCTATTTGCACTTGGTGTGAATAGACACTCCGTTATAGTTTTACATAAACATGAGTACATCAGAGATGGTAGAAGTACGAGACTTGAGGAATATAAAAGTGCCCTTCTGAAAAGATGTTAACAGTGTCATAAACACTGGCAGAGAAAATAAAAGTATGCCTCTTAAAATAATTAACAATAATTTCTTGGAAGAATTATACAGCATGCTGAAACTTCAAGAAACTTTGAGTTGTCAATTTATTTTGTCTGCTGTGACCATGAAAATGTTAACTGGCAAACCAATGGACTTGAATATTTATGTGTAAAACATAGTAACATTAAATAAATAAATAAATAAATAAATAAAAGTGGTTGATGCAAATCCCAGTTAATTGCTGATATTAAAATACCAAATAAGCAGGCATCACAACATTAGTTTAATGTTTAAAAAAAAACATTACATTTAACAATGTTATTAAATTATTAGTGTTTTTGAAGATTAACTTTAAAGGTGCAGTGTGTGGTATTTATTTATTAGGATCTACACTCTAATCTAAAAAAAAATGGTGCTATATAGTACTAAAAGTGGTTCTTTGGCTCGTAATCATAGGGGAACTACTTTAAGTGCTGTATAACACCAAATCTTGGTGCTTTAGTGGTTCTTCAGCGGTTCTTCACCGGTTCTTTGGGATGACTGAGGTGCTATATAGCACCGCTACAGTATACAGAACCTGTTAAGCCCCTGTATGGTCCTTCAGCAGTTCCTCAGTGGTTCTTTGGGGTGGTTAAGGTGCTATATAGCACCACTGCCATACAAAGAACCTGTTAAGCCCCTTTAAAGGTTCTTTACTAGCCAAAGAACCACTGTTGATGCTGTTTAGCACTATTTTTGTTGAAGAAATAAAATGCGATATGGCACCTCTTATGGGTTCTACATAGCACCATTTGACATAAGTGCTGTAGAAAACCTTTAAAGATATGGTGGTATATAGCACCAAAAGTGATTCCCCTATGATTACAAGCCAAGAACCACTTTTAGTGCTATATAGCACCATTTTTGTACCGACAGAAATGCAATATAATATACATAACTATGTTTTCAGTGGTGTATAAAGACCTTACATAATGAACCATTATGTTTTTATTACCTTAGAATGAGCCATTTCTATCTACATACACCACGGGTCCCCTTACAGTGAAGTCACCATTTTGCGTTGTCATGTTTCTACAGTAGCCCTAAATGGAGAAACTGCTCTACAGAGCACTAGCTACTCTCTGCTGTCTCAGACGATGACATCTATGTCCTGTGTCGGCCACCGTAGCTTCTCTACGTGCTTCGAAAGGGAGGGGTGAGCGGTTGTAATTCGCAACCTCACCGCTAGATGCTGCTAAAATTTTAGTATTAGATAATGGCAAAGGTAATCTAAACGTAAAAATAGGCTAAGCACGCACAATTAAATGTCCAAAATAGATTGATATACAGTATATCCAAAAATGTCAGATACTAATAAATTAACTTTTTTTTATATTAAAAAAACCCTCAAATATCAGCCGGTAATTAAAATGGTACCGATATATCATGCATCCCTAATTGCTGTTTCACTTATATTTATGGCTAAAACTTTTACAAGCTGGATAAACAGTAAACGAAAGTATAGCGACAGAACACACAAAACACACCCAGACAGACAAACACACAGTCACACACATGTCCACATGACAGTGGCACTGTCAGAATCGATCAGAGGGAGACGGTGGAGGCCCAAGGGGAAGATGGCAGATAATGAATTATAGTCCAACTCTTTTGTGTTCCCTCCGGCTTGGCAGCTGAAATACACAGCAAGACAATGGGAGGGCTCGCTGCCATTCGAAAATTTTGGGGAAGTATTAATTTAAGGGGGGCCATTAACAGTAAGGGAGACATGAAAGTGCTTCTCTAATCCATACTCGTTATTTGTTTTGTTCCTTCCAACCAGAATCAAATATTTTATTTCATCTCTCTTCAAAGCACCCCAGAGGATGAGAAAATAAAGCTCATGTGGAGGGAGGCAGAGTGAGTGAGCATATGCACAGTGGCTCCCTGAGGACATTAAAAGTCTTACATGTGAGGCTCTCCCTGTAGTATGACTGGTGCCGTTTTACATAGAACAACTTAACCACCTTCCCTTCATCTCTCAAAGCTCTTAATGCGCAATGGCTGAGCTTATAGCATGTGCTGTACGCTACAGCACAACAAACTAGCAAAACATGACTAGGAAATGAAATTTCCACATCATGCAATCTTAGTTTGCTCATAAACCTTAGTCAGAATTGAGGCTGTATTTAATTCCATGTGAAAAGTACAGCCTGTTTGATATGTTGTACTGTTGTGCACATTGACAAAACATTTAAAAACAGGCCTATGTCTTTGCACAAATGTTTAAATTTGCAGAAAACTTACAGGAATCTACTTCCGTTCCAAAAGTGTGAGGTTGATTTTGGGGGAAATTTTTTTAAATGCTTTTGAAAGAAGTCTCATATGCTCAGCAAGGCTGATGACTAACATTATGAAATAATATCACAATTTAAAATAACTATTAATATATTTAAAAATGTAATGGCAAAGCTGAATTTTTATTACTCCAGTCTTCAGTGTCACATGATCCTTCAGAAATTATTCTAATATTCTGATTTGCTGCTCAAGAAACATTTCTTATTACCATCCATGTTGAAAACAGTTGTGCTGCTTAATATTTTTGTGGAAACCATAATGATTTTTTCATAAAGTTCAAAAGCATTTATTTGATATAGAAATCTTCTGCAACATTAAATGTCTTTACTGTCTCGTTTGATCAATTCAGTGCCTCATTGCTGAATACAAGTACAAGTACAAGTGTTTTCAAGGTCGAATGACAAAAAAGCACTATAAAAGTACAACTTCTTTTCCTCACTCAATGCTGTCGTATGGCTTCAGAGGGCTTGTCATTTGGACAGCGTTCGTCCCGATTCCTTTTCAACGTAAGAAAAACAGCAGCACGAACATTACGCCTAACATCTCCTTTTGTTTCCTACAGAAGAAAGTTTGAAGGGTTTTCAATTTGTCAATTTCAGGTGAATTATCACTTTAACTGACTCCTAAATGGTTTGCCATAATAATGGACTTATTATTCTATTTTTATCATCAGAAATGTTCTCCAGCAATCTAGATATTTCCTCCAGTCAGCCGGAAGCTTGAAACCTCCACGAGCCCATTAGTGGAACTAGACAGATTGTGAATTACAGGCCCCTCTGGCTATACTACATATACATTAAGTGTTCCTGTGTATGTGTGTGTGTGTGTGTGCAGAGGATCATCCAAGCGGCCACGGTCAAGCTGCAGTAACTGCCGGCTCTGCTGTGATGTGTTGTGTGCTGCGGGACTCACATGCCTACGATGGGAGGGACACCAGCGTGCCAGGCCCAGGGCAAGTCCTGCATGTGTCCCTCCTGCTGCTCACATTCCACACCACCCTGCCCTCAACCACCAAGCATCCTCCAACCCCACTCAACCCCTCAGGTAAACCCATTCAAATAGGATCAGAGAGACGAACATATGGTAGCCTAACAACAGCAGTAATTTGGATCGAAGGATTTTCAGGTTGAAAGAAGGTGGCGGGGGGAGGCGAGGCGAAGCACAGACTACACTAGCAGAGAAAAGTACATGCTGGAGTATGAGAGTCCTGTTTTGTTCATGTCACTTCCAGTGTTATTTTAACAAATACACATCTTAAACAGAAGACTTTTATTTATACTGAAATAAAATAAAATTAATGTTTACTTTAGGCTTATAAACAAATAATAATAATAAAAAAAAAACATTTTTAAATATATCAAATATATTTGGCTAATTCTTTTTGGAGTCCCTTTAATACTACTACTACTACTAATAATAATAAATTAAATATAATATAAATGAAATATGTAATTAAATTAAAATGATAAAAAGTTCATCATCATCATCATCAACAACAATAAAATAATACTAATTAATAATAATAATAATAATAATAATAATAAAATGTATTATATAATCAAATTAAAATAATGAAAGCACACTGTTATTATTATTTAGCAACAACTAAAATAACAATACATTAATATTGTTATACTGTCAGTGTTGATAAAATATAATAATAATAAATTAGGTATATAAAGAAATTAAAATAATGAAGTTAATTAATAGTAATAACAGACTTTATATGTTTTTTTATTTATTATTATTTTTATTTAACAGCAAGATAAAATATATTATTATTATAGTATTGTTATTAATAAATAATAATAATAATATTAAAATTAAGTATATAAAATAACAAAAGTTCATTAATAATAATAATATTTTATTATGTACATTAATAAAATATAAATCAGTTATCAAAAATAGTGACAGGTCTGGCAGAAAACATACCATGCTGTGCCAAATTGCCAATAAAGCTTGGGAAAGAAAAGGGAATGCGTACAGGGACCAGGCACAGTCTGCACTGCTGGAACATTTTAGTGCATCATGGGAAAGCATAGAGACTAAAAGATGAGTTATCATTGGAGGCTGATTGTGGCTTGTTTGGCTGTGAAACTGCATGGTTAATTTCCTCACAGAGGCCCCCAAGCACTCGTTAGACCCAGTGCCAGCAAAGACTTGGGCTCTGCTACTAGATCTATCCACGCTCTGGAGTGGGTGTGTGTTTGCCTGTGAATGACGAAGAAGGAGAATGTGTTGAACACTGATAACAGTGGCAGTGCTAGCACAGGGTCACGCCCTAAGGTGGAGAGTTCGGACACTTTAGCTCACTCACACTCTTTCATGATCACAACGTTGAGGGTCACTCTATGAGAGAAACCCAGATCCTGCTAATAGGACATAGTACAAGATAGGGATGCACCGATCCGATACTTAGTATCAGTATAACTCCGGCTCCGATACCGCCATTATTTACCGGATCGGGTATCAGTCAGACAGGACCGATCCAAATCCGATACTGTGCGTATAATATTCTGTGTTATTGTTAAGCCCCAGTGTCCCACAAAAGACACAAAAACATTATAAAGCATCAACTCTCCGTGCACTATATTAGGTGTTCTGAAGCCATTCCATAGTTTAATGTGAGGTACAGATGAATATTTAAGTCATTAAATTCAAGTTTACGTAAATGCTTCCCTCCGCTGCGGCTGCCAGTCATTCTGCATTCAGCTTTCAAACACGTTCGGTTACGACATTCAACACGATGAAACTCTCTCCAAGATGATTCAATGTTCCTGTTATTATGCTTGATCTGTAGATAACGCTCTATGGTTTCGCATAAAATGACTATCTGACTGGAGTTTATTGCGGTTTCTAAATCGTGTTACTTTCTACCGGGTGTCTGTTAGATCACAACACTGGACTAGAGATTGTATTGTTCTTCACACGCACGGTAACTAAATTTTTAAAATGTTAAAAGAAAAGGGTCAATAAAATATTGCAAAAAAGTTGGGACACTGTACAAATTGTGAATAAAAACAGAATGCAATGATGTGGAAGTTTCAAATTTCAATATTTTATTCAGAATACAACATAGATGACATATCAAATGTTTAAACTGAGAAAATGTATCATTTTAAGGGAAAAACTGGACTGCAGGCTGGCCATTTCAGTACCCGGATCCTTCTACGCAGCCATGATGTTGTAATTGATGCAGTATGTGGTCTGGCATTGTCATGTTGGAAAATGCAAGGTCTTCCCTGAAAGAGAGGACGTCTGGATGGGAGCATATGTTGTTCTAGAACTTGGATATACCTTTCAGCATTGATGGTGCCTTTCCAGATGTGTAAGCTGCCCATGCCACACGCACTCATGCAACCCCATACCATCAGAGATGCAGGCTTCTGAACTGAGCGCTGAGAACAACTTGGGTTGTCCTTGTCCTCTTTAGTCCGGATGACATGGCGTCCCAGTTTTCCAAAAAGAACTTCAAATCTTGATTCGTCTGACCACAGAACAGTTTTCCACTTTGCCACAGTCCATTTTAAATGAGCCTTGGCCCAGAGAAAACACCTGCGCTTCTGGATCATGTTTAGATATGGCTTCTTTTTTGATCTATAGAGTTTTAGCCGGCAACGGCAAATGGCACGGTGGATTGTGTTCACCGACAATGTTTTCTGGAAGTATTCCTGAGCCCATGCTGTGATTTCCATTACAGTAGCATTCCTGTATGTGACGCAGTGCCGTCTAAGAGCCCGAAGATCACAGGCATCCAGTATGGTTTTCCGGCCTTGACCCTTACGCACAGAGATTGTTCCAGATTCTCTGAATCTTTGGATGATATTATGCACTGTAGATGATGATAACTTCAAACACTTTGCAATTTTTCTCTGAGAAACTCCTTTCTGATATTGCTCCACTATTTTTTGCCGCAGCATTGGGGGAATTGGTGATCCTCTGCCCATCTTGACTTCTGAGAGACACTGCCACTCTGAGAGGCTCTTTTTATACCCAATCATGTTGCCAATTGACCTAATAAGTTGCAAATTGGTCCTCCAGCTGTTCCTTATATGTACATTTAACTTTTCCGGCCTCTTATTGCTACCTGTCCCAACTTTTTTGGAATGTGTAGCTCTCATGAAATCCAAAATGAGCCAATATTTGGCATGACATTTCAAAATGTCTCACTTTCAACATTTGATATGTTATCTATATTCTATTGTGAATAAAATATAAGTTTATGAGATTTGTAAATTATTGCATTCCTTTTTTATTCACAATTTGTACAGTGTCCCAACTTTTCTGGAATCGGGTTTGTATCTTCCCTTTGTGTTTTGAACTTTTCAACGCGGAGCGCTGCGCGCTGTGACTCCATGTTGCTTCAAGCGCATCATCCTGGGCACGGGATGCGCATAAGCGCTTTGTGCCGCTCTGTATTGGAGCCTTTCGTATTATAATACTTTTGCGCAATGAAAGATTATTAATAGTCTTTCTTGCTCTGCCCTATCTATAATATGTTGCTGCCTCATTAAAAAAGCTGCGCTATACATTTAAAATAAATGTCTTTTAATTTCTTAGTATATAGGCCCTATTTCTATAAATATATTTACTTGTTTTTCATGAATGTATTTTACAACAATGTGTAACATTTTACCAGATTTAGTGCTACACTTATTCACTTTTATTTGTTCCCCACTAAATGTTTTTTTTTTTACTAAATATTTAGATTTTATACAATTATTGTGCACTTGTGATTTTTCTAGAGTAACTTTTGCTGCTGAATTATCCACTAATCTAGTTTATAGTAGTATTTTTGTCATAGATTGTGATTTATATATTTTTTTAATTTGTTGTTTTTCTTTATAATGAAGTTATCTGTATTTAGTAGATTGCGTTTAACACACAAAAGAGTGATTATCTGCACTGGTATCGGATTGGTATCGGTATCGGCCGATACTCAGAATTTTTGGTATCGGATTGGATCAGTTCTGAAATAATGGTATCGGTGCATCCCTAGTACAAGGACAGTCATAGACCGTTATAAACTGATAAAACAGTATTTAACTGGGTTAGATCACATGGCAATCTTGAAAGCATAATAAAAATGAGGATTCACAGCAGGATCTGACTAAAACTTGTGCATATACGTATCTGTTCTTATATCCAAACCATTTAGCTGTGAAAGCTAACTGTTGGAAAAGAGGTCCAAAGGAACTATGAATTCTGACTACACAGAAAACTGGACACTAATTGTTTAGTATTCTAGACAGGTTACACAAAACTCAGACTTATGGATGTGGTTAAGGTTTGGGGGTGTGACCAAAATCTTATATCATGATCACAAAGTAATTTAATACCTTTGTACTACTGTTAAAAAGTGTGGTGTCAGTAAGATTTTTTGAAAGAAATTAATACTTTTTTTAGCAAGGACACATTCAATTGATCAACAGTTACACTAAAGACATTTATTATTTATGTTCTTTTTTATTATTTATTTTTATTTATTTAAGTTATTTTATTATTATTATTTCAAATGAATGGTGTTCTTCAGACTTTCCATTCATCAAATAATCCTAAAAAATTACACAACTGTTTTCAACACTGATAATAATAAGATATGTTTCTTGAGCACCAAATCATCATGTTAGAATGATTTCTGAAGGATCATGAAACACTGAAGACTGGAGTAATGATGCTGAAAATTCAGCTTTAACAATTTATTTAGCAATATTACTGTTTTTACTGTATTTTTTATCGACTAAATGCAGGCTTGGTGAGCATAACAGACTTCATTCAAAAACATTTAAAAAATTGTACTGACCCCCAACTTTTGAACAGCAGAGTACAGTATATATGACAGGAAAAGCTATCTATAAATTATATAACTAGGGATGCACCAATATTAAAATTTTCACTGACAAGATAAACCGATAATTATTTCTTGTTATGCCTGATAACCAATAAAGGGCAGACATTAAAATTCAACATTATTTTGTCTACATAAATTCAAATCAATTGTTTGAATTGCTTTAAATGCTAAGTGAAATTGGCTTTTAAAATGGATATTCATTTTTTGCGTTTTTGATTTGTAATAGATTATTATTATTATTATTATTAGTGGTTTTAATTCTCATATTATATAACAACCAAAACACAAATAAAACACCAACAGTAAAAATTCCAATCTCAAATTCTGATTTAAAAAAATACATGCACACACACCTTGGCAACCACAAACAAATTTTTTTTTTAAATGCATAAATAACTTGAAGCAGTCCTTGCTACTGACAGCCGCATTAACACTGTGGTATAAAATAATCTCTACCTGTATATAATGTCACATACCAGTTCTAGATGTAGTCTAAAAATGCAGTAATGTGTGGAAGTTTTGGTTAATTTAATTTTAGGGAATGAAGAAAAAACAAATCAGTCCAGATAACAACAATCCTCTCAATCACCCTTTGAAGCCACTTAGGAAGGCCAAAACATGCTCTAGACAAATGGATGCTATTATCCAGGGAGCTCTCCTATTGAGGACGGTTCCAGTAATGGCAGATGCCGCGGCCACTTCCTCCCACTTTCGCCAAAAACCAATCATGCTCAGTCCAGCTAGAAGCAGCTTGAGAAAAGCCGGAGCTCCTAATCAAACTGTATACTGTCAGGGCCAAAAACAGGGTGGTGTTTGTTGTGCTGAGGAAATGGCTGAAGAGATAATTACGACAAAAGAGCCACTCCCACCCATACATTCCCCGACTTCCTACAGTCCCTCATCACTCCCCATCAGCAATCACACTCCCGGATATTCGTTTTTTCTCTGCTAGGAGGACTCTAGAACAAGCCTGAGGATCACGAAAAAACGTTGGTGATGCCCTGAGGACAGTCATGCTTGAGCAGCCCACTGCACACAGCGTGGGGCATCCCTGGCCTCTCGCCACCACACTCAGAAAGAGTGTTAAGGCAAACACTGACTTACTCAAGCCTGAGTCATGCAACCGTTTGCCTGCGCTCCATGTCATCAGTGCACCTCAGAGTAGCAAGCTAAAGCTAGCTTACAGGTGAGAGCCTGTTACCTAAAACCTCACTGGGATGACCCTTATGTAAATCAGCCACTGTTGCTTCCAAACTCCCTAGAAGGGCTGCATGATATATCTAAATAAAATCAATATCCTGATATGGCTTAATTCGACCACGAAGACTGCGATTTAAATAAATATATGTGCTGCCAGTTTCACAGTGAAGCACGGCACTATATTCATTTACACACATGCAGCACTGTTATTTTAGTATCATTAGCCAAGTTTCCATCCAGTTTTTGTGCTGTTTTGTTATTGACAAAGTAAATATGCATACAAAAAGTGTCTCCAACCCGTTTTCGTTTAATTGGCCTTTTACCAATAAATTGATATGCGCAATGATGTCATCCCTAAAAGAACGCATTGTTGCATAAGTTTTGTTGTATCGCTAACAAAAATATGCCCCTGAGCCATTTCCATACATAACTGTGTGTGTGTGTGTGTGTGTGTGTATACAGCTCTGGAAAAAATTAAGAGACCACTTAACATTGAGAAGTCAATGTAAAGTGGTCTCTTAATTTTTTCCAGAGCTGTATACACATATGAAATTTTTTTTTTTTTTTTTTAATCTTTTCAAAACTGATGTAATGCATATTTTTGTGTTTAAAAAATTTCAGTTGTTAAAAAAACAACTGTTATTTAAATGTAAATAACATTTAAAAGTGTTTAAATTATTATTTTTTTTTACTGTTTTAATGTCAGGCGGTACAACCAAATAGTTGTATGTATATACTGTAGTTGTACCACCTGACATGGAAAGTGTACCAACCCACCCATACTTGAAATGAGCAGTTTTTACCAGTATTTGAGAGAGATCTACAAACCTTTTTAATAATGATCCACAGGGATCATTTGGAGGCCTCTGGATGATGCATTATCATGTTTACTGTTATTATCTTGTCAATTCATAATAAAAGAGCCATGTTTGCAGTTGTGTTAAATCTTAAATTATTAAATTAATATTATTTAATTATTAAATCCTCAACTTTTTTTTATTCTACAGTAATAGTATCACTGCAATATATTTCTTATTTTGCTTATTTTTAAACAATAATTACAATAAAAATAATATTATTATTTTATAGTCATACTGAATGGGTCAAAATAAAAATCAAGTGGAAAGAGATTTTTTTAAACTACTTGTTTGCAAACACTGAAATTTTCTCCCAAATCACTCAACCCTAAAAGGATGGTTTGCTTTTTCAGGTTTTTTTAAAATTATTTTTATTTTCTACACTGTAAAAAATTATATGATCAATAAGTTATGACAACATATATATCATATGTTTTTACATTGCTTTAACTCATCAAAATAAGTTACACAATTTTTAACTTTTTTTTATAAGTTATACAAGATTCAACTCTGTTTAATGTAATTTAAGTTGAAATGACTTCCAAGTTGATTGTACTTAAAAATGTAAGGCAGCAACATTTTTTTTTTTTTTTTTTTTTTTTTTTACAGTGTATGCAGATGCACTCCCTAACAAATGATTAATTCTTTCCAAATATAGCTCTAAGTAATCTGGTGAAAAATCCTTTATTTTTTTTATATTGCAATATGTTTCACAGAAAAACAAGATATCGTAATGTCAGTTTTTTTTCCAATATTGTGCAGCCTTACTGCCTAGTATTTAAAAAATTCCTTTCAAACCAAAGAAGCACATTCAAGGCACTTTCCTGAATTTTGAAGGGTACATTAACAGGGCTGGTTTTGCTCAGGGTGTGTTTCACAAGTCTGTTTTGAATGGATGGCGAACAAGCCAGACAGATGGCCAGAGATATATTCAAATTTCCGTTTTAAATTTCCTGTCTGTGGACATTGTTTCTATATTCAAATCTGACAGAGGGAGATCCAAACCGCATCTATAACACTCGTCCATAGTACGTTTCAGAAGAAATCCAGGTAGCTTTTAGGCATAATTGAGAGCGAGCAGCTAATAGGACAGCTATAAATAAGCACAAGGAGGTGTCAGGGGTGTCAGAGCTCTAAATGGAACAGTTCAGTCTGAGCAGAGGGATTTTTAATTAACAGTTCTGCTCTCTGAGGAAGAGATGGTCTTCACAGTATTAAAGCTAAAGCATTTGGACCTCTGCTCCACACCAGACACAACACACAGCCACATCCTCTCTGAAACTCGCATGTGTTTCCCCTGTTTTGACTGAGGAACACTAGTGGTGAAATCTCCATCATTATTCAAATACAACAACACTTACACTTTAATAAGCATAGAGAAACAGAGGTGGGAACCGAAAATGAGCCAAAGAGGACCAATAGAGGACGAAATGGAAATGGCTGAATCTCACAAAACTATTAAGAAATGTCATATTTACCCCAAGATCAAAAGAAATGATAGCTTCAAGTAGGTTTCAAGTAAATTAAGACTATATTCAGACCATTAAGTCTGTTTTGCACCATATTTGAACTGTATTATTTATTTTATGCACTGACAATGTTTTCATGTTGATATACCAGCACTAAAATACCATAAATTTACAACAGACCTGAACGAATGTGACAGTTTTGTCACAATTTATCTATATATCACACCCAGATGGGATGTTAAAGTTATTTGCACTCTTTGTATAGTGTAATTATTTTGGAAAATCAATGAAAAGTATGAAATTTTGCAAAAATATTAATGAGAGGACCATTAGACGACATCTGCAAAAACGTAAATTGTAGCATAATCAACTAAAGTGTTACTACTACATAATTACAAAAACAAAATTAAGATGAATTGCAAATTATTGAGACTGAATTACTGAATCCATAGGAATATTAATCAGTTTAACAGATCCAAAGGCTAGCCTATGGTAATGTAGGACACAAAACAAAATTAATTCTCAAAAAAAAAAAAAAAATGATATAGCCTGTTAACTGTCACACTGCGTCCGAAATCGAATACTTCTCTACTATATGGTATTCAAAAAACAGTAGGCGAAAAGTCTCTGGATGACCTACTACTTCCGGCGAGATTTTGAAGTGCGCATACAACGGACACTTTACTATCCCATGAGGCCACAGGAGGGGATTTATGAATGGAGGTGAAGCGGCACAACTGACGCTGGTAGGTCACATGAAAATGACAACATGGCGGATGTAGTACGTCTGGATTACATTCATACTACCCACATTCATACTAAATAGAACATACTTTTTTAACGGTCACGAAGTAAGTTCAAATTCAAATGTAGTACCTACTCAGACAATACGTGATTTCAGACGCACCGTCAGTGTCCAGGTAAAGGGACACTTGGCACGCTTTTTTTATTGGCATGTTTCCTCTATTAAATATTTTGGTAGTCATAAATTAGGTATTATTCGAAAGCTTAAACACTTAAAATCCATCCTGTGTACTGTTTTGAAATTTGACATTGTGTTATCATGGAAATGATCATTTAAATCCTTTTGGTGGGCTCAATGTTTGTGATATCAAATTTGGAACACACCTTGGATAGACATATGCTTTGATTTTCTAGCAGGTTAAACTGGAAAGTACATATGCATACAATTGCATGTATGCATACATGAATCATGATGACAGAACTTGTTCTGAGAATGAATAAACAAACGAACGAACGAACGAATAAATGAAAATGGAATTTCTTACTTTTTCTCTTGATTTTGGGGTGAAATGACCCACACATTTCTTTGTGGCATTCATCCGAAACAACAAGGGAGAAAAAACAGACTCATTCTTAGCAGTGCTGTCAAGATCCCTACATGAGTGAAGCCCAGAACAGGTTGACAGAGGCCGGTGAGTGAAGGGTTAACGTACACACTCCTGCACTCTTTCACCCCCAACACTTCAAAGGTAAGCTGTTTCTCTGCTCAGTCTGTGCATCTGCCAAACCCAGAGCCTCTTAAGAGCTGCTTGTTGTGGTTGTAAAAAAAAAAAACTTGTCCCGTCTGTGAGCCTTTCAAGTTCAGAGTATAAAAGCACCAGGCCGCCCGCCATTATAATTCGCCTAAATACACACACACACACACAAAGCTGCAGCAAAACCACGGGTTGAAAAGAGAAAGTTAAAATCTACTCTACAATCATTTAATGACTCTTTTAATTACGGGAGTCATATTGATAAATGATCACATCTGACTAATTAAGACATTATTAGATTTTAGATAATAGATGACAAGAGGAACACTCAAAGAGTTTCGGGTTCAATCGTGCTGTTCATCACACTGGGAAAAAGCACACACTGCATGACAAATCATATTTAATATTCTAATGTTGTTTAAGCATGTTTGATCAGCAACTAAATGACTTGGTTCATTTCAGGGAGACATTCAAGGAGGATATGAGGTTCCTCTCCAAAAAAAGAAAACACATCAAACTTTAATCATTCACATTTCATTTAAATTGTACATTTACAATGGAGAAGGGAATAAATTAGTCATTACATCAATAGCAGCTGAGGCTAATGCTTATTTTCCTGTAGTTCCTGTAGGTCATAATGTTATGCCTGATCGGTGTATATATGTACTGTATATGACTAACTGTTTAGAGAATTACTGGACAAGTGTCATGTTAACAAAGTAGGATCCAGAAGTCTCACCAAGCCACGACAAGAAAGAGACTTTGCATATTTTTGGTGCATCAATCTGCCAGACGAGATCTTAAGAACATCAGGCCTAATTCAAGCTGTCCGTGACCATGCTAGCATTCCCTGCACAGATCAAACCATGAGCGCAACAGAGACCGGCTGACATTTTAATGGACAGTGAAGACTCCAATACATTCTTGTGCAGAGGCATGCCTTTTCCCTGAGAGACAGGGGCCAATGGGGGCATAGTGGAGAACCACAGTTCAACCCAATGCTCCCTAGCTATAGCTGTATTAAATAATAAAGATTTTTTTTTGCAAAACTACACATTTTGAAAATCAATGAAACCCAGTGGCAAATAAACAATAGCCTATTATACGGGACACATGACATGCGAATGCATGTGTCTGGCATTTCATCTTTATCAGCACTGGCTCTAACAGCTCACGGATGGAGGCTGCACGTGTAAATACAAGTAAGTCATGAGGGCTGTGATTAAGATGGAGACAGAGATATTGTTATCTAGTAGGTCTCTGTTTTTGGATCTGGTTTAAGCAGCAGGAGGCCTGTGGGATGCAGGTTGAACAGGCCAAATCTGTTTTTATGATTTTGTATTGTTAATATAAATATGAGCAAACTGTTGGCAACAGACTTGCTGTCTGTGTCATTCCGCTCACCTCCCAAGTTCTCCTTGTCGTGAATCAGTATATCTTTCGGGCACTAGCAAGGGCCTTGATTCACAAAACATTAAGACACTGATGACACAATTACCTGCAACACGACTGCAAGGTCATTCATTAAATATAGCTGGTATATCAACTACATTGCGGTATAAATGGCAATCATATTCAATGTAGTTGTTAACAAGTACAGTGTCAAAATGAAAAATGTACTTGCCCTGCATTTTACTAAGCAAAACAGGAATTAGGAAATAAACAGGAAAATAACGGCTACATGTTGAATGGCTATAATTAATGGCTAAAAATGAGGGAAAAAAAGTCAATTTCATAGATATCAGTAGCAGTATTGATATCGGTGATACTGGCTTTCATTCATAAAAAGATGCCATTAAACTGCGATGCACTGTGTATTCTAACACCTTTCTATCAGAACCAGCATTAACTTCTTGAGCAATTTGAGCTACAGTAGCTCGTCTGTTTGATCGGACCACACGGGCCAGCCTTCACTCCCCACGGGCATCAATGAACCCTGTCAAAGCTTTTTACAGTGCATGTTGGGAATTTCTAGGGTGCAAAATTAAGTTAACAGAATGATTTTGAGAGTGAGACAGCCTTAGACATTTCTAACTTCCTGTACTCACTTCTGAATTAGGGAACAGGTTGAGAATTAGGGTGGTCGAAAAAAATCGATTCACATATGAATCACGATTCTATCTTCAACCAAATCTCAAATATCGTAGTGTTACACTTCTTTAACTTCGCAGTACTACTTAGGGCCCTATTATACACCCGCCGCGTTAGTAATATGCGCCTATAGGTGGGGGCACAACGTGTGTACACTCTGCTTATTACACACACAGGGACATGCAACAGCACACAAACATTTTTAATATTAAAAATACAAGGATTCTTCTCTAGAGAAGCGTTCAGTCTTTACGCTCGCAAATTCCGTCATGTAAATAACAATCCGTGTTGCATGGTGCAAGCGCAACTGGCTTTTAAAGGGAATGGGAGATGAGACTCTGATTGGTCTATTGCACATTAAGCCCAAAACATACCGATGACTCATTAAAGGATTAGTTCACTTCAAAATAAAAATTTCCTGATATTTTACTCACCCCCATCTCATCCAAGATGTTCATGTCTTTCTTTCTTCAGTCGAAAAGAAATTAAGTTTTTTGAGGAAAACATTCCAGGATTACTCCACAAAATGGACTTCTATGGCAACCAATGGGTTGAAGTTGCAGTTCAATGCAGTTTCAAAGGGCTTTGAATGGCTTCAAAGGGCTCTGCACGATCCCAGACGAGGAATAAGGTCTTATCTAGCGAAACCATAAAAAAAAAAAAAAAAAAGTATATACTTTTTAACCTAAATTGCTCATCTTGCGCTGCTCTGTGGCGCGCCACGGATTACGTAATCACGTCGGAAAGGTCCCGCTAGACTTAGGCGGAAGTACCGCCCCAAGCAAACGTGCGAAGACTAATACAAATGCCCTTTACCAAAAAAAACTCCATCTCCAACTTCAAAATCGTCTGACATCGTTGTTTTACCTTTTTTTGCTAAAGGACGTTTGTATTAGTCTTCGCACGTGCGCTTTGTAAACACGGGGGCGGTACTTCTAGGGCGGGGGCGGTACTTAATCCTTTAAGAGACTAGGTACAACCCTTTTGGATCATGCGCCTGGCCCACTGACCGTTTTTTTCTGTCGTTAAACCAGCAAAAGTGGATTTGGACACGTGCACTTGTCCTAAGTGCACCTGCGCCATGTGCTTCAGACCATGCGCTCAGATCATTAAAATTGGGCCCTTAAAGTTATTGACACGTGTTATTAAATCACAATAAGCCACAAAAAAGGACTCAATGCGGTGCTCGCGATGACGGACACATAACCAAAGTGCACGCACATATGCTGCCTCTCAGATGCATGCGATTCCGAAATCGGTTCTCTTTCACAGCTTATTGCGCTTAAGTGGTCAAATACACACACAATTATGTCAAAATGCACATCGTGTGGAGTATTCATGTAAACAGTCTGTTATGTCTTACGCGAACATAAACATTTAGGAGAAAATCGGATGTATAACAGTATATTAGATCCGTGCATTCATAAACTATTGCCATCTGTTTTATTAATGTTAATTTTTTTTAAATCACTCACTGCTTTTGACTGAATCACTTTTGTAACTTTAATATGAATCAATTTATATTTAATTCATATAGTGAAAACTATACAGTGTTTTATTTTTACATTTAATTATTCAATTTCTGTAGTATTTCTTACTACATGTTAAATAAACCTAGGCTACTGTCCCTGAAAAACTTAAAGTTTATTTAATTTGTATATGTTTTTTTCTATTGTATGTTTCCTATTGTTTGTAATTTGCTTCTTTGTTCCTATTTTTAATATCAAAAATAAAATAGCCAGCCTTGCTTTATTACAGAAGACTGTCAGTCATGTGTGTAATGATTGCAGTCAGCTTAATAATAATATTGGGTTGACTAAACTGGGAAAAAAATGGGAACGTTCACATTTAATTCAGTGGGATTTTTTTAAACTCTCTACCACAGTCAAATAGGAAAAGTAACACAAAACAGTAAACTAGAATCAAATCTATGCATACTGTATATCAAATCGAAATTTGATTCAAAATCGAGAATACATTTTTAATCAAATCGTGACCTCAAGTATCGATTTGAATCGAATCGTGAGGTACCAAAAGATTCCCACCCCTACTGAGAATAGCACACAAATTCATTCACAAAATACATGTGACCGTTACCACTATAATGTAAAATTAAAGTAGATAAAAACAGTAGAGCATGGTACTAAAAACGGCAAGGTCATGAGTATGATTCCCAGGGAAACTAATAAAATGTGTACCTTGAAAGCAATGCAACTCACTTTGGATAAAATTGTCAGCCAACTTCATATATGTACATTTAAAGTGTATGTAAATGTAAAGTAATGTAATGTAATGTAAAGTTAGAGGCATCCTAAACTGCATCCTAAACCTGGCTTACAACGTCACATTAAGGCACACAAAACATAATACAGGACACACATGGAATTCCCAGAACCCACAAATGAGGCATCACAGTCAACTGAAGCATTCTAAAATTACAGCGGTTTAGCATTTAGTGCTCCTGCTTCCCGTAACTTTGTTCATGTACACTATGAGTCAATCTCAAACTACAAGCGTAAACAGTACATGCAGGTCAAGGGGTTTTAAAATAAACTTTTTGACTGAGCATCAAGAGAGAGTTATGCCATTATGTCTTCCACATAAGCACTCCACGCTATTAAAATCATACTAGAGTGACTATTTTAAGGATATTATTAATGACAGATATGGGTTTTTTCCCAGAAAGCATCAGACCCAGCAGTTTGCACTTCATTTCCTGCAGACTAGAATATGATCGAGTAACGCTTAGCACACGCAGAGTCTCTTTAGCATAAACCATCAATTATATTCCATTTCATTTTGCTTTCATTTTCATTCTGAAGACAGGATGTAATCTAAACCTGTTTGCTAATTCATTGCACAATATGCTTACTTTAATAAAGCATTATTTCCTGCAATTAAGCAGATGCAAAAAGATAATATAGATTATGTATCGTTAGAATATCAGAGAATTAAATCCAACCACATCTGCATGAGAACCAGTATGTGACGCACACACTTTGTGGCAGGGCCAAAACCAATTTATCTAAACTTTTGCAGCTGCCCGAATGAAAGGACACTAACTACAACATACAACACCCTCCAAAACAGCCTTCTATAGATAACACAAGGACCAAGCTCATGCTTTTCCTTTTTTTGTTTTAACTCTTCATTTATCCCAGCATAGGATCTAAGTTCCAATTGACAGGATCCCTACAAAGTCTTTGGCCCTGTTTACACCTGGTATTAAGATCGGATCACAAGTATACGAGGGAGACATCCTCGTTTACACCTGGTGTTTTAATCCGTCTCTTTTGTCCACTTTCAACCACTTCTGTCCTGATTTCTTCGAGGGCATGTTCTATGGGCGGGTAAATGCATGTGTTTTTTTTTGTTTTTTTTTTCGATCTATTGTACAAAATAAGCTCATGCAATTTACATATGAATGCGCCCTGAGACGACGGAAAAACATAAGCAGAGCATCAGCTTTCGTTTCTGCTCTGATAGCCCTAAGACCTCGCTGAACACTGTGAATGTGTGTTAGAAATCAGGAATGGTGAGTGCTTGGTACATTTTTCGTCTACAAACCAAACTTGGGTCTTCAGTTGACAAAGTTTAAATCCCGTCTGGCTAGCGCACTTTCCATAGTGTTTACGCATTAAGTCAGTAGGCGGTCTTTTGTGGCCGTTCGAACACATTCAACCACATGAGGGTTTACACTACGAAAGCAATCCGGTCGAATGAGTTTTTGACTACCTCTGGAAGTGGACAAACTCAAAACATTTTAGACCCCGTTTACACCTGTATTTAGCATCCTCCACTTATGATCCGAACGACCAAAATAGGGTCACGATACCAAAATTCCAGTAGTCGGTACCAATACCATTAAAATGTTACGGTATTTCAGTACCACAGCAAAATCTGTTGGAACTACTTTATTTACCTATTTGATAAAAATATTCAATTAAATTCAATGAGTTTATTATTTATGATGGTAATCATAACTAAATCATATAAACATTTAAAGGTAGGGCTGGGCGATATGGCCAAAAAATTATCTCGATAAAATCTTTTCATATCAGTCGATATCGATAATTATCACGATAAATGTCAAATATTTATTTCTTTAAAATTTAAAGACAGATTTTTGCTCCTAAGTGAAAGTTGTAGAAACCAGACTGTTAATTGTGGTTTTAAGCTACTTTTTATTGTCAGAATATGACAAACTTCACGTTTTTGAATTCCTTACACTTTTCCAGTCATTTTTCCTTAACAAAATAAATTTCTTAATAGAAAAAAATGAATGTCTTAGTTTCTGCATGTTCTAATAGGTGATATTGTTTCTAGTCATGAAACAGGTTTGTGTTGCCTGACTTTGGCATATATCTTCGGCACAGTTTGCAGTTCAGGCTGCAGTATTAATAATATTACATGTTTTGTCTTAGAAATGCACATTTGACAGTGAGTTGACAGTAATAGTAGTAGCTTGAGTTAGGAGGATGCAGATGTAAATTTATGTTCATTAACAAAAACATGGACATCTGTAAAAATTGTAACAACCTCATTTTTATATGGTAAAATTTAAATATTCTGACTGAGTTTTATTAAAATTAACCATTGGTCTTCCATTGTATCATACATTTAGATCATGATAACCACAGTTAAAACCATGAATATAGCTCTTCACTACCTTGGTAAAATATATCTATATGTTTTCTATGGTATTTGTATGAAAAACAGTAGGCTAGCCTAAAAATATTTAGTATAAATGCACAAATTCTATAGCTCAATCACAAAAAAATTCTGTAATAATATTCCATTACTCCTTTTAATACATGTCTACGTTAATAATATAATTAAATTCTATATGAATAGAATATCCCATATTTCTGCCACAGTACCATGGTGCAGTTAGTGTTACAGTAAATCCATGGTAAATTAAAGCTGCAAGCAGCGATGAAAGGGCCCTCGCACCCGGGAGCACCGGCACCCGGTGGCCTCAGGAAAACAGCGAATAGTGGGTGACATGCATTTAAGTGGGTAAATATAGGAGAAATACGGCAAAGTCACTTCAATGTGCCACACTTCCTGCTGCCAGCAGGTGGCGCTTTGACTATAACCGAATATTGGCATGTAGATGTCTTCAGGCCTGGACTATTATCAAATGTGAAGTTTGGGGCAGATCGGACACTGTATGCCTGAGTTACAACAGCTTCCTGTTTTGTGGCGTAAATCGCATACATTAGCACTTAGCCAAGTTTTGCTTGATTTAATGTGTTTCTAGCATGTTTAGGACTTGATGGCATATTTAAATGTGATTCTGGGAGGGAATTACAGTGTAAAGCATGCCATTTCCTGTTGCCAGCAGGTGGCGCTATGACTAACTAATATTGGCATGTAGATGTCTTCAGGCCAGGACTCTTATTCAAACATGTGAAGTTTGGGGCATATCGGACATTGTATGCCTGACTTACAACAGCTTCCTGTGTCATGGCGAAACATCAGACTTTGACAGGCCGCCACGGACACGCCCTTCAGCGAAAACTCAAGATCTTCACAATTTAACATCACCAAGGCCTTTAGATTAGACTGACCAAACATGATGTTGTTCTGGTTAAATCTCAATGAGGAGTTAATAACAGTGTAAAACATGCCATTTCCCGTTGCCCACAGGTGGCGCTATGACTGTAACTGAATATTTTGGCGTGTAGATGTCTTCGGGCCAGGACTCTAATAATACATGTGAAGTTTGGGGCAGATCGGACATTGTATGCCCGAGTTACAACAACTTCCTGTTTTATGGCGAAACATCGAACTTTGTGAGGCCGCCACGGACACGCCCTTCAGGGAAAACTCAAGATCTTCGCAATTTAACGTCGCAAAGGCCTTTAGATTAGACTGACCAAACATGATGTTGATCTGATTAAATCTCTAGGAGGAGTTCGTTAAAGTACAACGTCTGGAAATGGCAAAATTTGCAACAATTTTGCAAAGAAAATTCAAAATATCTCACTTCCTGTTGGTTTTCAGATTTCGTACCAGGAGACTTTTTTGTAGGGATTGGGCTGTTACATGTGTCTCCCGAATTTCACACCTGTACGTGAAACGTAGCAGGAGGGGCACTTCATTGAAATGTTGTAGGTGGCGCTATCGAGCCATTTTGCCATGCCTAATTCTGAAACCAATATCAGACGTAAATTTTCACCACTTTTGACGCGTGTGCAAAGTCTCATAAGTTTTCGAGCATGTTTAGGCCATCAAAAATGCAATTCATTTGGGAGAAGAATAATAATAGGCTGAGCAATTCCAATAGGGTCCTCACACCATCGGTGCTCGGGCCCTAATTATGAAGATTTGTAGATCGAAAAGCCTTGACTGTATCGGTTCTCCTGTTTGTCAGCGCTGTTTAATCTGGCTTTAAACTAGTTGAAATCACCGAGACATTTGTGAATGCACGCGCTTCTCACTGGATCTCACAGCACTGTTTAGTGTCGCATCACCAAGACCGATCCGTTTGGACTTTGACCCGAGCGGATAAAGGGTCTGTGTGACGCGGTTCAAATGAGTAACAATTCGTGCTACCTTTTATCGACAAATTCGTCGTCTTTGGATGATAAATCAAGGTTAGTTTCACTTTCGATTTAACGTTCGTCGCCGCTTCCACTCATTTTTTCCTTCTCGTGTCGAGTTTTCTTTGCCAGTAGAGCGTGTACTTTGACGTGCAAGCTAATAGCTGCACGCTGACTGGCTGTCGCGTTTATTTCTGCTGTGTGATTGGGTGTTAGAGTAATCCATATCGAGTAAAAATGTCCAGAGCTTATCATCATTATCGACATCAATTTTATCGCGATTCAATATGATATCGTTTATCGGCCCAGCCCTATTTAAAGGCTACATTGTTTATAAAAAAGATCACACCTAATAATAATAATAAAACTAAAAATTATTATTAGTGTTAGTGTTAGTATTATTATTACATTGAGATGTAGCTAAATCCACTCTACAACAGTAGCCTAATATATTTCTGTCAAATTCTTGAAGTTAAACCAAACTATTTTGATGGGTTGCCGTGAAGACCTTTGAGTTTCTGTGGGTGCATGACGTATGATATGACGATAGTTTTTTCTCAAATGAAACGGTAAAATTCTCATGAAGTGACTCTTCTGCGCCATTCATTTACACAGAGACACGGTTAGTTAGTCTGGAGCCCTGCGCTTAGATAAACACGGACGCGACTGAAAGCAGCTGCCTATTAGTGGGTGCCGAATACTCGGTACTACAGAAATGCTGGCATCGTCACATTTTCAAAATTTTAGTACAGACTTGGTACTGAAGTACCGGTACTTTTGACATCCCTAGACCAAAACGTATCTTAGTTCCAAGTGTAAACAGGGCCTTTGCTGCTCCCTACTTCCTGAGCATGGGATACCTGTTGAAGTTCGCATCAATTGACAAAGTATGTTCATTCTGAACACCTGCAATGCCATCAAACATAGACAACACTTGAGTTATGGTTTGAAGACATAATATACTTCTTTATAGCTGCAGTCCGTAAGTTTTGCCTCTGTGTCGCCATCTCTGTTTGAAACCTGCAATTGCAGTTATTTGCGGAGTTATCATCTGTACGTGAGTTGTGTGTCGGCGCGGTTCCTCAGTGTGGATGAATCTAATGTTTTGAGGAGTATGTGCGGCTTTGTTGTCAGACACCGCACCGGTGTGGAAACTGTAATCCAAACTTCAGAATCACAGATTCAACATCTTGGAGTATAACCTAAATAAGAATTTTCACCGGAAAATGTCATCTAAACAAGTAAGTAACATGCCTGCCACTTTTGGGAACAAAACATTACAATAAATCACACTGCCAACAGTGATTAAATCTAACGATCGCTCGTATAACATCAAACTGTGCAAACTATTATTATTACTATACTTTACTATACTATACTTTGTTCTCAAATTGTTAATGTTAACAGCATTAGCATTGCGTGACTACGTGTATTTAGTGTTTATTAGCGTTACCTGTAGATTTCAATTTCCGCACGGTCTAATCTTTTGCTTTTGACTACGGGTGAATCTCCCGTTGTCACTGATTATGTCATTTGGGCCTTTCTGGATTACAATCCGCCATCAAAATGATAAATTTAATTGCTCCAGCTGCTGTGAGAAAAGGCTATAAATGATCCGCTGAAGAACATGCGGTCCGCTCCTCACGTGCGTTACTACTACTAGCCGGACTCTTTCTTTATGTATACAGACGTGACGTAATGACGCAAAGACATACTTGAATTTCCTGCAGAAATCCACCATACCACTCTAATTATAACACATTATTACAAGCTTACCGTTATGAATGGGGCTAAGGTAAGGAGATAGTTTTGAATACTGGCTTGTTGTGTACTTGCTCAAAAATTTATTTTGGATAATTTTTAACCAAAAAAAGTTACAGACTGCAGCGTTAAATAAATGTATAGCCTATTAAATGAAAGTATGATCATTTATATTACATTTGTATAAATATTAAGTCATATTTCATTTAATTCGCTTAACTGCAGAATATGAAAATAAATTAAATAATTTAAATATGAATTTAAACATGTTTAAATAACCGTAATCATAATAGTTGCATTTTAACTGTCAAAAAATATGAGCATATGACATTATTTTAACCCTTCTGAAGCCAAACAATAGCTTTGTGTGACAAAAAACCTGAAATTGAAGTTATTATGCACTGAAATTCATGCTTTTGCATCATTTTTAATGCATGAAAGCTCCAGTTTCCATTGATTGTAATTAAGAGCAATCAGCACATTTCTTCAAAATATCTTGTTGTATTCCAAAGAAGTAAGTAAGTCATACATGTTTGGAACAACATGAAGGGTATTAAATTGTGAGAGAATTGTCAATTTTTAACTTTTTGGGTGAATTATCCCTTTAATTACCCATGGTTCTGCCCACCCCCTTTCAGAGGGTGCAAACCCTAAATGCTTTTCCTCTATGGCCATGCCTCTGGAGGTCAGCTATAAATATACCAGCAGGCAACAGTGCAGATTAAAAGCAGACAATGAGCAACAGGAAGCGATTTTGAGGAAAGGTCAGGCTAAGATTGCATGGGTGGAGGTAGGGAGGGTGGCTGCTGGTGAGAGCTCCCCTAGTTTTGTGGCCCCTCTGCAGGCACCAGTTACAGGTGATTCCTTTGGATAAACACACAGAGAGCCTAGATATGTGATAGAAATAGTCGAAGAATGAATGCCCATTAATTTCATTTTGTCTATTGTGCTTAATACATTGCTCGTCCCAGGAATTAACTCAGATTAACCTCTGAACAGAAGCTGTGGCTGAATCTTCTACAAGACAGGAGGGTGTGTGCTTAAAAAGGATATTGCATTTCCTTGTAGTTACAAACTCATTCTGAGAACCTGCACTCTCCTTCCTTTAAGCATTACACATATTACTCAACTTTTCATCTTTGGTCTGTATTGCCCTGTGTGACTGGAAGAAATTCATAGGTTATTCAATGGGCGCCAAACAGTTTCTGGTCCCCATTGACTTCCTTAGCATTTTTTTTTCATGGAAGTCAATGGGGACAAGCAACTGTTTTGTTACCCACAGTCTTCAAAATATCTTATCTTGTGTTCAACAGAACAAAGAAACTCATACAGGTTGAGAAAAACTTGAGGGTGAGTAAAAGCTGACAGAATTTCTAATTTTGTGTTAACTATCACTTTACTTATATACTGTATAACTGCATTATATAGGTTCTGTGCCTATAGGTTTATACATGGAGCGAAGTTAACACCTGGGTTAGGCACTATTCTCAACAAGACACTCAAACTGACATGAATTAAATCTTGAGCATTTAAGTCAGTTTAGAGCGATGTTGCCTTAGTGTACACCTTAAATTCTTTGCCAAAAGCTGTTGCTTATTCCCCTTGAACTGTCACACAGGAATCTAAAAATACGGTACCTCTCCATACCAACAAACCTGACAGGTAAAACACTTTAAAGGTGCACTCTGTAAGTGATGGTTTAGGTTTAGTCAGTTCTTGTCACAATGGGCAAAATGGCCGTTGATATGCTATTTGTCCACTCATTCTGTTTGATGGATTGTAAACATGCTGATTCGTACCATCACTCTTTTGCTGTTATACTGTTTGGTTTTTATGTTTATTCTTTGTAAAGCACTTCATAAAGTAAACCAACACACTCTCATGGCAACTATTGTACGTTTTCGCAAATTGGTGAATAATTCATCATTTGCACATTTTCATACAATCAGTTAGGGTTGGGGGTGGACTGTAATGCTTACCGTTTTGTCTAAAAAATCACTCATTTCCATACAAATTTCCTACAAAATTGTCATTCTGTAAAATTGCTAATTTTTCTCATGAGATTAAGTTGTCTAAACATATTAATAATGTCAGTATTAGTGGTGTATTAGTGTTAGTAAATTGGTCAATTGCATGCCACAGCTGGTCATGTGACAGCAACATGGCAGCAACCATGAGGGGGAGACCAGCTCTGTGTGGAATAACATAGCTTTTTTTCTAGATGCATTCTTTATTTGTAACTTTTCATTTGCACAGGTACTTTTGAAGTGCACTTTTGAAGTCGTCAGCAGCAGTTACAACTTTCACTTACAGAAGCTGTTACAATGTTATTTGATCACTTACCAAACAACACCGAAAGCTCCGTATCCGATGGGTCTGTCCGGCTCAATATCCAGCTGTTGTTGTAAGTGATGCGAGTGGTGGTGATGATGGTGATGCGCCTTCACAGCGGCCGCGGCGGCGGCTTGCACTTGCGCTGGGGCTGCAGCGGCCGCCGGCCCCGGAGCTTGACCAGGAGCGGGCGAGGGGAAGTATGGCTGCTGCTGGCTCGGGTTCAGCATCACCGCCGCCGCGGCTGCAGCAGCAGCGGCTGCGGCCGTGGAAGCGTGCTGCTGTACGGGGTGCACGGCGGCGGCTGAGCCGGGGTGCTGGAGGTGATGCTGGCCCGGGTGGTGATGGTGGTGAAGGTGGGCGGGTGGCGGGAGATGGGGCAGCTGGTGGTGATGGTGCGGGTGATGCGCTGCCACTGCCGCGGTTCCGCCGTTGTATGCAGCCATCATTTTCGCGGCATTGGAAGCCGTCGTTCCGCACAGAGCCATTCACTCACTCAACAGCCCGAAATGAGAGGTGGAAAAACAAAACAAAGAGGCGAACGAGATGGAGAGGGAGGCTGCCAAGATGTCAAACTCTCATTTGGCTGTCATAGAGCCAAACGACGGGTAAAATCAAAGCATAAATGTCCGGCATACATTAAGATGAGTGTGAAAAGGTGTCATACTAACAACTCTCCAGCTTTGATCTGACCTACTTCGGAGGACCTTTTGCGTTATACGTTCCAGACTAGCAAAATGACAATCGCGGACATCCAAGAATCCTCTCGCGGAGGATAAACAAAAGAAAAGTAAAAAAGGAGAGAGGGATTAAATCAAAATAATGCGCTCCCTCCATAATAAATCAATTCCACACGGCCTTAAATCTCCCTCATGTTGGAGGCATGAGGAGCACCTTGCTTTGCTCTAAACTCGGGCTTGTATGGAAAGGGAAATTAGGTGAATAGTACAAGTTACGTGGGGAATGCAACATTCATCTTTTAGATTTTCTCATATTTGCCATTTTGGGCTCATCCAGCCCTGTTTCCACCGCCAGGGCTGCATGCAGTTTGCAGAAGTTACGTGGATCTCAATCAGGCCACCGTTGCTGACTTGGTACTTGCTCGCCAGCTTACTTGTTTACATTTGCATTAAAACGCACAATTCCCCCGCATGAAAAGGCCGTTCTATACTGTATCGATCCGGAAAGCTTGTTTTGCAGTATGGCGCTCTGTTGCCGCTTTCTGTTGCGCTCGAGCTCTAAGCTGTAGATGGATAGCTCCAGATCCTCTCCAAATGTCAAAATCCCCTCGAAACACCCATCACGCTGATCAACAGAGCAATCCGTTTTCCTGAAACAAGGAAAACATTCTTCCGAAGCTTTCAACTTATTTTCCCCATCGATAACGATATGCTCGTTCACCGGCGTTCCGCTTTCTTGCTCTCAGTATCGTGGGCATGTATATCCAGTGAAGAGAAATCAAAATAAAACATCCAGTGTTTCTTGCAGTCATAAAACAGGCGGCCAGCGTCCTCACCCCCTCGCCGGATGGTGCTGCCAGGACCTGGGAAAGCACACGCGCAACCCTGCCGTCTTGGGTACCCGTCTATTTCTCGTCCGATGACAGGTCTCCTAACCAATCGCGTTGCGTTTCTGAAGTAGCGCAGCCAATCAGCGGACGAGAGGAAGAGACGGAGGTCCAGCCATAATAAACAGGCCCTTGTTGCATGTGGAAGCTAGCGCCATTACGGCTACGCGGTACTGTAAAAGACAGTGACAGTCTACGGAGCTCTTGAGCCGAAATGGAGAGCGAGGGGCCCCACTTACCCAGAGCTATTACGCGAGACATGCCATCCAATTAGCACCTGCCATTGAAGTGAGTCCCTTGCCTGAAAGGAGAGCCATGATTCGCTGTCCAATCGTTTTTCAAATCGAAGAAAAATGCACAGTAACAAGGACGGTCAAACATTATACAATATATACTATAGAAATATATTATACAGTTTACACAGTTTATAGTTTGTTGTTACAGTGCACTGAAATAAGTTTTACTTTGAAAGATACAGTGTAAAGTTTAATTTTGCAGTCTATAGGCCTATAATGAGAATAGGTATAGTAATATAGAAATAAATATATATTTTTTCATATTCAGTCAGAATGCTTTTTTGTAGGATTCTCTGTCACGAAATCGATAACCATTAAGTTCAACATCTAGCAATAAATCTGTAGGAATGTTAAGTGACATTTTTGTTGTTGTTTTTTAAGAACAGGTGAGGATGTCATGTGTTTAAAATGTTATAATTTATTCATTTCAGTTTCTGTTGGCCAAACATTATATATACTTTTGTATAGCCTACCTTTTCCATTTTTGCTGGTTCATTAATTGTTATTAGTAATTGATTTACTATTTAGCCCATATTTGTTCAATGTGTATCTTCTGTTTTTTTTCTAGCCAACAGATTATTTTGCAGATGTTAAGGTATTAACAGCATTGACATTCTGCGAAATATCCATGGTAAAATGTGTGACATCTAGCCCCGGCCTCCACTATTATTAAAACATTAGGTAACATAATTTAATATGCGCACATGTACATTTTACATGCATTTTTCCTTTCTATTTTTTAGAGTAGGTTTGCTTGTGAGACTGGAAAACTTAATCAAGTTAACTCGAGCAGTGTAGAGTCTACAGCTGTACATTCCACACCTTTGACCTCAACTCTTATGTGTTTGCATAAGGATAATGCTTCATCTCAGCAGGCTCTCACACTCACAGCACTGGCAGTGTGTACTGAAGCATTAGGGTTATGTGTTTATTTGTGATATATGCTCTGTTTAAGCATTAACTGGGTTCACTGAAACTCAGAATCTTTGATTAATTTTCAACAATTATTTGATAACATGGTGGTGAAATAAGGTTATAGACCTTGTTTCATCTGCTTTTATGGCCTTTTAAAATGTTTTGGTAAATCAATGTTGCACTATGATGCAGCTAGGCATAACATTATATCCTAATATTGTGTTGGTCCTCCTTTTGCTGCCAAAACAGCCCTGACCCGTCGAGGCATGGACTCCACTAGACCCCTGAAGGTGTGCTGTGGTATCTGGCACCAAGATGTTAGCAGCAGATCCTTTAAGTCCTGTAAGTTGCGAGGTGGGGCCTCCATGGATTGGACATGTTTGTTCAGCACATCCCACAGATGCTCGATTGGATTGAGATCTGGGGAATTTGGAGGCCAAGTCAACACCTCAAACTCATTGTTGTGCTCCTCAAACCATTCCTGAATCATTTTTGCTTTGTGGCAGTGCGCATTATCCTGCTGAAAGAGGCCACAGCCACCAGGGAATACCGTTTCCATGAAAGGGTGTACATGGTCTGCAACAATACTTAGGTAGGTGGTACGTGTCAAAGTAACATCCACATGGATGGCAGGACCCAAGGTTTCCCAGCAGAACATTGCCCAAAGCATCACACTGCCTCCGCCGGCATTCCTTCTTCCCATAGCGCATCCTGGTGCCATGTGTTCCCCAGGTAAGCAACGCACATGCATCCGGCCATCAACGTGATGTAAAAGAAAACGTGATTCATCAGACCAGGCCACCTTCTTCCATTGCTCTTCCAGTTCTGATGCTTACGTGCCCACTGTTGGTGCTTTCGACGGGGTACAGGGGTCAGCATGGGCACCCTGACTGGTCCCCATACGCAACAAGCTGTGATGCACTGTGTATTCTGACACCTTTCTATCAGAACCAGCATTAACTTCTTGAGCAAATTTGAGCTACAGTAGCTCGTCTGTTTGATCGGACCACACGGGCCAGCCTTTACTCTCCACGTGCATCAATGAGCCTTGGCCGCCCATGACCCTGTCGCCGGTTCACCACTGTTCCTTCCTTGGACCACTTTTGATAGATACTGACCACTGCAGACTGGGAACACCCCACAAGAGCTGCAGTTTTGGAGATGCTCTGACCCAGTCGTCTAGCCATCACAATTTGGCCCTTGTCAAACTCGCTCAAATCCTTACGCTTGCCCATTTTTCCTGCTTCTAACACATCAACTTTGAGGACAAAATGTTCACTTGCTGCCTAATATATCCCACCCACTAACAGGTGCCGTGATGAAGAGATAATCAGTGTTATTCACTTCACCTGTACTGACAGGTGTACTGACAGGTCATAATGTTATGCCTGATCGGTGTATGTTGTTGCAATTTCCTGGATTTTAACCACCAGGACATTAATGTCTGAAACTTAACCAAAGTGATCAGCTGTAGAATATTCCAGAAAGAGTGAATGCAGTAGGGCTACGTGTCTAATTAACCACTGGAAATATTTTAAACAGAATAATTAATCTCCTGCCCAGGTCCAAAATAAACTGGTGTCCTCCTTTAAGTGCAGGCCTAGTTCTTATGGATGAGTGGGATGTGCTCTACATCGAGTCCGCCTGTACGTATAGCACCAGAGGGAGGATGCTAACATTCCCAGGACTGAATCAGATACCATTGATTTGGACATTTTCCTCTCTGAAAATCGAATGTAGCAGCTGCAATGCCTTAATCAATAATGGCAAGGCATCATCCACAATGACTTCACATCTTTTTATTTGAAATTACCCTGCTGAATTTGCACTTGCACACACATGTAATCTACATAAATAAATCACCCAATTGGTATTGGTCTAGAATCCTGAAAACGTAGCAACATGAGTTGTTCAAATTTAATGGAGATTTGAATATAATTAATGCAAGAGTTAAATTATAATCTATTATGAGGATGCCCATATTCTGCATCTTATCTTAGTCATCTTTCTCAGCTCTTCATCTTTTCATCAGGCAGCATCTGGCACATGAAATCTTCCAGAGATGCCGATCATTCTCAGCCACAACGTGCATGAATTAATTAACTCTTTGTCTGTTCAACAATTCATCCATGACCCCAAAAGTTTCATAGTACAATATATTTGTTTTAATTAATTAACTGCATGAATTCAACTCATTTTCATATAATTTTATTCGTATCCTTTTATCTCATCAAAATCAGACTTTATTGTCAATTCAAACACATGGGGCTGAACAAGACACACTGAAAATCAAGTACATTTCATAATATCATATGATGCGAACAAAAGAAAGAGTCTGTTCTTAGCTACCTGAAACTAGGTGGTTTTGAATAACCCAGTCTTAACCATTGGATTGTGGTGAATATTTATGGTTGAGAGTGCAGCATCTGAGCGCTGATTAACTGAATTAAAGGACATATAGTGGAACCCTGCTGATTATTACTGTATAGATGAAGATACAGCAATTTCTTAGGCTGCATGCTGCTACTAACATCAAGCCAACTCAGTTATCGGCTACATTGATGAATGAGACGCGTCCAGCCTTCCCTTATTAAGCTTTCACAGCAAAAAAGCTTTTCCTGATAGATTTCTTTTGTGCTTTTTCAAATGTAATAAACTTCATGAGTATAAACATGGAGATCAAGACAAACGCATGGTTGTTCCTAAGTGAACGCATCTCAGCCTGAAATAACTTTTAGGCTGGCAGGTTATTAATGAAGTAATGAAGGAGGGAGATAAGAAGCGTTTTGTCACATCAGCAGGAGTGATATTACCCAGCATCCATATAGGGTGCTGTAAAATTCAAAAGTAGCTTAAATTTGACTCACAACCAAATATAAATTCTGAATCATTGCAATATGAGTGATTTAAAATATTAACGTGTAATATTTTCTTGTATTGTAATGGAATACAAAATATGTGTATTGAGACAATAGTTTAACATGGCAGATAGCAGAAATATGCTGACGGATATGTATTTTCATTTAAAATATGTTTTTCTGCAATATGTCTGTAAAACGTTCTTGTAAGGTGTAAGGACATTCAGCGGATGCCTTTGAGACATTTATGATATGTGAATTTGCTTTTTAATGATGCACTAACAGACATCTTGTATGTGTGCTTGGTTTTATGCTTTTCATTTGGTATTTATTGTGATTTAAATAAACCTCATAATGTACGCACCATGTTTAAATGCATTAAACTGCCTTTAAGTGGTACGCAAAAAGCAAGCTTTTGTGTCCATGGGTTTTGGTAAGAGGTTCACAACCCATTTTGGACATTCTGTATGCATAAGATATCTGTTTGATGTTTGCACATGCCAAGAAAATGTCTTCAAGCACACTCGAGCGTGCATTTGCAAGTCAATGCAACAAACAGCTTCACCCATAAAGATAAACTTTTTATTGTATTCTGACTAAATTGTCAATTTTGTCCAAAAAACAAACATTTTGTAATTATATACTAATAATACAAAGAATTAGAGATGAGTATGCTTATCTGAGTTCAGCTTATGTTTTACCAGTACGTCTGAGGTCTTAGGCATTATACTGACATCTACTGGCATGGATGCAAAGTTTTCCGATGCCATTGTAGAAATATTTTGTTGATAGGCATATTTTTGGGTGCATGGTTCCTTTATTGTGCATAATACAAATTAAAAAAATTTGGTTACTGAGTGCAAGGTTTGACATATTGACTGAGATATACCACAAGAGTGCAAAACAGTGGCTGAGGATGTCATCAATTTGGCCCATAATTTGCTACACCATGCATGATCAATAACTCAGTAACATTTCATTGTTCATTCAGTTTGACCAGCTACTCAGACAGAGATTCAAATCACTGATGAAAGAATACAGGATACAAAGTAAAAACATCATTGCGCGTTTGACCATATGCTGTACTATCTAAGCTTGTACCCATAAATCTAGTGGTGGACACTGATCTAGAATTATTCTCTTGCTACAAGGATTTACTGAATGGTTGAGGATAACCCAGACGTGGCGATCTGCACAGAGAATCGGTGTCCTAATTAGGCCCTGGCATTGACAGTGAGCACTGCTTGGGGCACTGCGGAGGGGAAGCTGCAGAAATGTAGTGCTGAATTAACTCTAGGCAGACCATAGTATGTAAGTGGAGCAGAAAACAGATGGTCCTGAGCTTGCAAAAGAAAACACAGAGAAGCCAAGTAGATATAACCGTCTGAAGCGGTGGTGCATCATTATTAGAGATAATGAAAAGAAAAGAAAATAATGGTTTTGGTTCCATTTCCTCTTAACAGTTCTAGTTCATTAACAATTCCATGATCAGTATTTTAGTACTTGTAAAGAATAAATATTTGGGGGGTGGGATATTTTTGTCAATTTCATTATTTCAGTAACATTTAATTCTTGCAAAATGTGTTTACACTGGCTTTTCACAGTCTTTATATAGGCAGTGCTCTGAAAAGTTGTGTTAAGGATGTGCAGTTAAAACAGAACTATCACCCTGTGAAATGTGTTAAAACAAAGATAGCACATCTTTTCAGGGAAATAATAACTCATCAGTCTTTATTAAGCCGTAAACCTACCCCATACTCCTAACCTTAAAACCATGTGAATACAGCATTGGAACCACATCCTGTCAGGTAGCATGAATGCAATCTAATAATTGGCATTACACTACTCAACAAAACAAACAAAATATGTAGTAACATATTTCATTCATTCGAATCTCATAATGTGCATCTTTAACTACATGTTGTCATAAATAACAACTAGCTACTAATTTATGTCTCACAGTTCGTTGTAAACTGTGCTCAGGTATATGTGGTTTATGAGGACACAAATGTGTATAACGACATGGGTATTACAACATAAATATGTTTTATGAGGACACTTCCTGTGTTCTTGTAAACCAAATGGCTTAAAAAACATACTAAACTTTTTTCTTTTTTTTTTTTGAAATTCAAAAACTGCAGAAAGTTTTGTGTGATGGGTAGGTTTAGGGGTAGGGTTAGTGTAGGGGGATAGAATATACAGTTTGTACAGTATAAAAACCATTACGCCTATGGAGAGTCCCCGTAAACCACATATTTAAGAATGTGTGTGTGTGTGTGTGTGTGTACGTGTATATGTGTGTTACAGGTTTAGCTTACTTGTGTGAGAGCCAAATGTCCTCGCTTATATAGTGAAATATTATGACAACCGACAGTGCGGACATTTTACTGGTCCTCACTATAGTCAAAACATGTTTTTATTTAAATTAATTTTTTTGCACGTTTCTGTGATGGGTAGGTTTGGGGTAGAGGTTGATTTAGGTCATAGAAAATATCATTAACCTGCTATAAAATCAATGGAAGTCTATGCAATATCCTCACTAATATAGTGAAACAAATGTGCGTGTGTGTTTGGTTGACTAAAAGAACCGACTCATAGAGTCATTCATTCAATGACTCTAAAAACGATCGCTCTGTTTTTTTTTTTTTTTATTATTCACTAAAAAGAATCGCCTCAAAAGAGTAATTTATTTTGTCATCAGACTGCTCTAGTTGTGCTGTAGATTCAGTAGTGTTGCAGCGCCATTAACTGTTAAGAGAACTGAACAATTTTTTTTATTTTTACATTAAACAACAAACACCAAAGGGTGGGGGGGATTTGAAATAACAACAACCAGGGCCTATGGACAATTTCAATGGTGAATCATACTTCAGAACAAGCACTTGATGTTTTATTAACTAAGTCGGAAGGAACACGTTCAAGTGATCTATCCAATCATCACGTCATTCCAACCAGCAGTCAGCAATCAGTAATCAGTAATCAACATGTCTACCCAATCAGCAGGAGTGGAGGACTATATATATATACACGCAGTCGACTCACCTATGTTCCTCGACAGTTTTTAGCATCCCTCCACCACCCCGTCTCCTCACACTCGCCTGGTTACTTTCCTAACCAGAAATACAAGGGGAGTACTTTGGGTTCGGGCCTAAATACCGAGCTCGGAGCCCTCTCCTCAGACAGCACGCCAAATACGCATACTACTTTACTCTATCTGATTATTTGTAAGTGTGAACTTGTAAAATAGAGGGCAGGCAGCATAATATGCACTACATTACCATTCAGAGTTGGCATTAGACTGGGGAAGATGATCCAGAAATGGTTGCCATATACTATGAAATTGATCAAGGTTACCCATAACTCCATAACGGATTCTCTCCATGTACAATATACCAGTGAGATATGTCAACCAGGTCTTAAACGGAGGAACAGTATCCGACTTCCTTAGCAATAATCATTCCATACATATGATGGTACTTTGTACACAGACATTATGGTCCATTAGGGAAACAGAATAGCCAAATAATGCACTCTTCGTTCAGGTTTGAAAGCACAACCATACATGTCAAAGAACCACTTGAATATGTCACACCAAAACCAGCTCTGATTCTGAAGAAGAACCAGATCATTTCTTGTTTCCCTATGTGCTCGATCAGCACTGCAAACCTCAGTTATTAAGATTTTTGGGAAGAAATGTTAATAAATTAATGGCTAGCCAATGTGTCCATTATATTGGCTTTAATCTGTCCTGAGCTACACAACATTAACAGTAACAGTACAAAAATAAGAGGACACCCAAACACAACTCCTCAATGAGCTTGTTGAACATTTAATTAAAAAACCAGTGGCGTTAATAAGAAGTTGGTCATCCATTTTCTGCTATAACCGCCAACATTCTCATGGGACAGATTTTCGCTAGAAGTTGAAGCGGCAGCTGGGATTTGATCCCATCCCACTGAGGTAAGGCACTGACGTCGGGGACCCAGTTTCTTGTTTTATGGCGTGTACATGTTCTTTTGACCAACTATTGTACATGTAAGCCATTCAAACATAGCATGTAGTAAGGATTACAGAGCGGAACAAAAGAACATAATTCATACATGGCTCTAAGAAACGAAGAAAAGACCACATGAGGAATGTCATGGAAGAATGTAATTGATTTTTTTTTATTATTATTATTATTATATGCATGTAAATTATTCATGATTGGATTTAATGAATCCAATACTCTAGGTACAAGTTTTAATTGCAAAATCAGGTTGTATAATGAAAAAATGGCACCGTTCATGCAGCTACAGTCACAGAAGCCTCCAGGCCTCCTTTCAGAGCGAAACGCTGCGTTCTCGCCACACATCTGCTGGGTAGCTACTGTGTAAATAGGCTGTGAGTGTTACACTGGTGAGAGACTGAAGCATTGTTGATCAGCCTGCGTCAGAGAGAAAGAGAGCAGTATGTGCTTGGCTTTGGTCACAGAAGCATAGAATATAGCCTACAAAGAAATTCAGTGACACTGACACATACTCAGAGAGTCAGCTCTATTTAAAGCACCAGGAATCTTTCTGCTGTCTATTTTTACCCTCCTGTCTTGGGCATATTTCTGATGGGGGGCGGGGGGAGGAGACTGAAATCACTGCCGTTTGTGACAATTCTATCACTTTTGATTTTTGCTTTTATTAGACGCGTCAATCACGGTCCAAATATGCAGTGATGCAAGTGTGTGATGTCTAATGGTATTATTAGAAACGAAGAAACACCGAAGCGTTATGTTCTACTTTTATCATCTGCAGATCTTCACAGGAGATGCTGGGACACGTCAGAACCCCTGGGGGCTTCATACATTCATCATTAATGTATTTCATTGTGGATTTTCCCTATAGGCATTAGAATCAAGATCATGCTGGTCTTTTTTCTACACAGATATCTTTGTTCTGCATATGTGATGCCTATGCGTACGTATAGTGGGCAAAAAAGCACAATTTAATGTACATTTTTAATGCTGATAATGTAATTTTTAAGAAGTGTTAAATCTACCCCATATTTTTTGGCCTGATTCTCTGTAATAATTTGTCATAATACACAAATTCCCTTCAAATGTGATAAAGCAACACTATTCACTTAATTTCATCCTGTCAGTTTTACACTGATGTTCTTATAAACTTTTAATTTCAAGAATACTTACTCTGACAGTAGGAATACTATGACAATGACAGTGGTAATACTATGAAAGAATAATGAATTTAATATAAAGTTATCATATTATATAATTTAATGAGATTATGTTTATTATATTGCTGTCTGGTTACCAAAGTTCATCCAATATTTTTTTTAAATAGATTGCAGTATGATTGAAAAAAGAATTATTTCTATTTGAATATATGGCTGAATGTTTTTGCATACGCTTAGAGGGATTTCTGTACGTAAGGCTATTTGTCTTCCATTAATCATCTTGTAGTACACTTCTCACTCTTGATGGTGGCTTATGTGCTTATCTTGCACTTTATGATGGGCAACAGCGACATCTAGTGGTTCACTTCTAAATTCCTGCTGAGTATTCCTCAATCCTCATAAACAATTGCACACCAATAACATTTAACTCGAGGCAGTAGCTAAAATTGTATGGTTTCTAAATTCATGAGTGCATCAAACAAGAACTAAATGTGTAGACAAATAAGAAATAGCCGATTCAAATAACCACCAATGTTTTTCTTAGTTCTCATCCCTATGTCCTTATAAACAGTTCAACCTCCAGCATTCTCGTCCCTTGACTCACCTTTACACCAGTGCCATTTCAGAGACGCCAGAGGGGTGCGGGGACTTCCCTGGGAAAACACAGGTTCCGTCTGTTCTGTTTATAATGCTATAATAACAGAAAGTCAGGGTTATAAAGATGAAGACGGAAGTAGAAAGCGGGGTGTGCTGCTGTAGATCCAAGGAGCAGATATGCTTATGGGTTGAGTATTAAAGGAATATTCCGAGTTCAGTACAAGTTAAGATCAACCAACAGCATTGGCGGCATAATGATTAGGCCTGAACCATTCGACCGAATGGGTAACATTTCTTAACATTGTATGTATAAATATGCATGAAAATTAACTCTAAAATACTTTTATCAAAATTATTATCAAGCAAAGTGTCCTGCACATTAATCTAAATGCAAATTTATCCCAGGAAAACAAAGTCTTTTGAATTTATAATTTTTTCATGTCATAACATTGTTTAGAGCATAAAAAACAAATTGAAAAAAAAAACTATTTTGAAAAATTATATTTTATTCATATGTTATGCTATGTCCTCGTAAGTGGACACCGGGACTCAATTGTTTAAAAAAATACACTGAGCAAAATTATAAACGCAACACTTTTGTTTTTGCCCCCATTTTTCATGAGCTGAACTCAAAGATCTAAGACTTTTTCTGTGTACACAAAAGGCCTATTCCTCGCAAATATTGTTCACAAATCTGTCTAAATCTGTGTTAGTGAGCACTTCTCCTTTGCCGAGATAATCCATCCATCTCACAGGTGTGGCATATCAAGATGCTGATTAGACAGCATGATTATTGCACAGGTCACTCTAAAATGTGAAACAGAAAGTCATATTTTGATTAGAAACCCCATAAAATTTTCCAGAGATATTGATTTATAACAAACTATTTGAAAATTAGTCCGATTTAAATGATAAATACAAAATATTACAAAATATTATCATATTTCCATAAGAGTGCTAAATTTGATCATTCAGTCATTTTTAAAGACCAAGGAGAAGTTGTTGTCCTGGTGAAACCTCAAAACAATTGGTATCTCTGAAAAGCCCTGAAAGCCCAGACTTAAAACTGTGACATGTATGGTGTCAGAGAAATTCACTAAAATATAATGTCCTCGTACAACGCCAGTGGTACCTAGGAGGTTAAAATATAATATTTTAAAAAATATTAAAAACTATAGAGAACACTAAAAAATGGCATTTGTTACATGTCCCCACTCTCTAAACATAAACTTTACCATGAAATATAATTATTAAAATCTTTCAGAAATCTAAAGACTCCACATCCCATCTATGCTTTAAATATTTTTTTCCGCATAAGAAATAAATGTTATATTAAATACACATTTTAGTCATGTCCCCAGGTTTTCACTGTTACCCTCACACATTGCCCCCTCTAAAAAACTTGCAACATTTCACAAGACACATTGACAACAGGAAGTTGCATCATCTGGATCTTCTGAAGGCCATGAGAAGACAAAAAGTACGTCCTCTCTGTATATATGATGAATTGTAACTATGACTGAGAAGGTCAATTTAAATGTACTGTCCTGTTACCTAAATTATTTCTTAGATGTTATTTGTTTTAAAAATATGAACTTTGGCAAGTCACTTGTATTTGTTCAGTGTCCTCATACTATTAGCATGTATGCCATATGTCATGTATTTGATAATTATTTGCTTAAATCTCAATCCTGTTACTTTCAGTCCTGTTACTAGTATAAAAAATAACAGGACTGAGTACGAGTAACAGGAATGAGTAGAGTCCTGTGGTTTGTTGATTTAGTAGTGTGAATATTAGTTGATATCATACTATTCACCTGATCTTTCTTATATTTTGTAGAAAATGGAGAGAACCCATACTATGCAGGTGCCAGAAACACCCACCCATGGCATGCTGCAATGGAAGGAGTGAAACACACCCGCAACCCTCTGTATTTCCCCCTTTTTCACTCTCCTTCCCCCTCTCTCCCTCCTTCTCTCTTGTCCTTCTTTCTCTTTCCACTTCCTTCACTATGAAGTACTACGAGCACATCCCTAGAAATCTCACTTACACACATGCACACATGGCCATGTACACTCTCTCTCACACACACATTTAGACACTCATTCCTGTTACCCAGTGTTCATTCCTGTTACTACATTTTACTTTTTTCCTTAAAAAATTAATGTTTAACCACTGTTTTTTTTTTTAGTTTTGTTTGGTCCATCATTTATCCACCTGTTTAATAAATTACATTATTTAAAAAAAAAAAAAAGATAAACTTGAGACTTGGGTCGTCTTTAAAATAAAAAAAATAAAAAAAAAGGCTTTGTTTTTTTTTAAGAAATACACCATGCCTTCATATATAGTGATTTTTTTTTGTCACAAATATAAGTTATTTGAACATGTAACCAACCATTTCTTTAAAATAAACACTTTCTTAAGGGGAATTAATTGACATGTTTTTAAATATTCTTTTTAAACGGCACATGAGTTTTAGTAACAGGACTGAGAAAACATGCAAAAAATTGAAATAAAGTCATGAGATTGACCAGTACACATTTTGTATAGTCAAATATGTGTTATTACAAACCCGATTCCAAAAAAGTTGGGACACTGTACAAATTGTGAGTAAAAAAGGAATGCAATAATTTACAAATCTCATAAACTTATATTTTATTCACAATAGAATATAGATAACATATCAAATGTTGAAAATATTGGCTCATTTTGGATTTCATGAGAGCTACACATTCCAAAAAAGTTGGGACAGGTAGCAATAAGAGGCCGGAAAAGTTAAATGTACATAAAAGGAACAGCTGGAGGACCAATTTGCAACTTATTAGGTCAATTGGCAACATGATTGGGTATAAAAAGAGCCTCTCAGAGTGGCAGTGTCTCTCAGAAGTCAAGATGGGCAGAGGATCACCAATTCCCCCAATGCTGCGGCGAAAAATAGTGGAGCAATATCAGAAAGGAGTTTCTCAGAGAAAAATTGCAAAGAGTTTGAAGTTATCATCATCTACAGCGCATAATATCATCCAAAAATTCAGAGAATCTGGAACAATCTCTGTGCGTAAGGGTCAAGGCCGGAAAACCATACTGGATGCCCGTGATCTTCGGGCCCTTAGACGGCACTGCATCACATACAGGAATGCTACTGTAATGGAAATCACAACATGGGCTCAGGAATACTTCCAGAAAACATTGTCGGTGAACACAATCCACCGTGCCATTCGCCGTTGCCGGCTAAAACTCTATAGGTCAAAAAAGAAGCCATATCTAAACATGATCCAGAAGCGCAGGCGTTTTCTCTGGGCCAAGGCTCATTTAAAATGGGCTGTGGCAAAGTGGAAAACTGTTCTGTGGTCAGACGAATCAAAATTTGAAGTTCTTTTTGGAAAACTGGGACGCCATGTATACACCTGACATGTATGACCTGATAACAACATGTCCATGTCCAAGCTGTTATCAGCGCTCAGTTCAGAAGCCTGCATCTCTGATGGTATGGGGTTGCATGAGTGCGTGTGGCATGGGCAGCTTACACATCTGGAAAGGCACCATCAATGCTGAAAGGTATATCCAAGTTCTAGAACAACATATGCTCCCATCCAGACGTCGTCTCTTTCAGGGAAGACCTTGCATTTTCCAACATGACGATGCCAGACCACATACTGCATCAATTACAACATCATGGCTGCGTAGAAGAAGGATCCGGGTACTGAAATGGCCAGCCTGCAGTCCAGATCTTTCACCCATAGAAAACATTTGGCGCATCATAAAGAGGAAGATGCGACAAAGAAGACCTAAGACAGTTGAGCAACTAGAAGCCTGTATTAGACAAGAATGGGACAACATCCCTATTCCTAAACTTGAGCAACTTGTCTCCTCAGTCCCCAGACGTTTGCAGACTGTTATAAAAAGAAGAGGGGATGCCACACAGTGGTAAACATGGCCTTGTCCCAACTTTTTTGAGATGTGTTGATGCCATGAAATTTAAAATCAACTTATTTTTCCCTTAAAATGATACATTTTCTCAGTTTAAACATTTGATATGTCATCTATGTTGTGTTCTGAATAAAATATTGAAATTTGAAACTTCCACATCATTGCATTCTGTTTTTATTCACAATTTGTACAGTGTCCCAACTTTTTTTGGAATCGGGTTTGTAGATTCAATGTTGAAAAATATAAATAAAATAAAGTTTAATTTTGAAGAGTTACAAGCAAATGTCACCCATTCGGTGGAATGGCCCATCTACCACAAAAATAATTTTGTCCCTTTTTCAAGGTTACAGTGAGTCATTTACAGTAGAAGTAAATGGAGCCATAAACAGAAATTGTTAGCAAGCAATTTTATTACAATTAAAATCATTTTTTACATGTTTATGTATATTTACATTTACCAAATGCCCCTATTCACTTCCATAAGTGCTTACTGTAATCTGTATGTTTTTTTTTTCTTAAAGGAGAACAAAACTAAATTAATTTTGGGTAATCAACATTATTGGCCACAGATACAGATGATTAAGCTTAACTTGTACCAGATTATTCCTTTCTAAAACATTTAAAATTAAATAAAAGAAGGAAAAACATTGAAGACAAATTACACAGTAGACCCATTCAAAAGAAGACCAAGAGAACAAGATCTTTTTCAACAAGTTTATTAGCAGTGACAAAGATTCTTGAGACAAAATGTAACCCCCTCTTCATGACCACTAGGAAATTCAGAGAGAGCAACATAAAAATGACATATTAATTCAAACTTTTAACAGTCAAAACATGGCACAACTGAAGATTGTTGGGGGTGTGGGGACAGGGGCAAAATAAAAGCAAGAGTTTTTCATGTTCTGATGTGATTCTGTTTAATATATCGCTTAACACAGGCACCCTGAACTTGAAAAGTTCGCAATATTAACTTTGCATATAATTGAGCGCATGAATGAAGACAAATACACATGCTTGCACACGAACAGACATATGCATCCACACGCATGAATTGAGTTGTCAGGACAGGACAAGAATCATTCATACATCAAGAAAACACATGAAATTTGAATATGCAGACAAAGATGCATTTTCTTGGTACAGATTTCGCAACTAAACACACCATTTAAGGATCACTGTACCTCTCTCCCATCCGTACGTGCTCTCATTGATTTAAACACTAAGGGGAGCTATTTAAGATTTATGTAAATAATTTATATTGCAATCATATCATTTGTGGGGTAGTAAGTGCTTATTTAAATTGAGGAAATTAAGCTAATGTGCAACCCCCCAAAATATAAACTTCGTTCTGTTTGCATTCTGTGCATAGAACCTCTATATGTGCATTTGACCCCTGGAGTTGAGTTTTTGAAACAAAGACCAGGTTCAGTTCATTCTGCTGACAGCGTTTACAAAGATGTAACTGAGTTAAGGGAACAGTTCACCCAAAAATGAAAACCATGCCATTATTTACTCACTCTCAGGGTGTTCCAAACCCATTTATACTCTTTTTGTCTATATAATGAAAGTCAGTGGGGTCCAAAACAACACTTTCACTCAATAGGGCCTCAGTCTTGTAGGTTTGGAACAACAAAGTTGAGTAAATGACAACAGAATCGTCATTTGTACGTGAACAATCCCTTTAAATGGGAAAACAGGGATACCAGGACAATACATGTTCACAGAGGTATTTCATAATTAACTTAATGTAATAACAGATGGTTATAAATTATGCTTACATCAGTAACTCCTTAAGCAAATCCCTTGGATATATTAAAAAAAAGAAAGGAAGGGGGAAAAAAAAGAAAAAATGCTCTATGTGAGCTGTTTAAAGACAAAATTTAGATAACTACAATTAAACTCAAGTGAAGAAATGTGCATCTAAAAAGCCAAGAAACAAGCTAATTATCAATCGCAGGATTTCTCTACATTGCACAAAGCTTTTAAGTGGAATCCAAACGGAATTAGAGAAGATGAAGCAGAATTTATCAACCTTACATCTGTTTGCGAGTTTTTTCCCCCAGTATCTTTTGAACTAAGACACCGAACAGGCTTCACACACCTCAAGAACAGAAACAGATGAAGAACTATTGCAAAACATCCCACGTTTCGTTAAGAAGACTGACCACATTGGAAACCCTTACATGCTGCATTTAAAACCTGAAAACTCTTGCAAAGGAAAGACATACAGATATGTAGTGTGGTTAACTTCTTTCATGTGTACTTAAATCTTTTCACCTGGCAGTGTTTCATGGTCATGTACAGAAAAACATTGATGCCAAATGATACCTGTAAAGACGCAAGCATTGGCTTTCAGTCAAAAATGAAACCCCTCAAAAGGTTACAATTAAAAAAAAAAAAAACGGCTGGTACAAACATGGGACGTTCTTTTTATTTTTGGCAATAACACTGTTGGTGCATTTTTTATTTATTTATTTTTTTAGATAGAAGAACACTGCCCTAATTCTACCTGAGTGTCTTTTTTATTTTCTTTCCTTTTTCCTTTTTTTTTTTTTTTTATTTATTTTTTTAAAATTTTGTTTTGTATACATTTCTTTTGAGATTGTGGACTGACAGTCCTTAGGTAGAGGTTAAAGTTAGTAGCCTATGATTAATTACTAGAATTTCAAATATGTACTGATATGTCAATGTTTAAGGAAATACAATTCAAGAACATAATACATAAAGTGCTACTGATTCTTATGTATAAATCAATTAATCTGTGAAATGATAAAGCGGAGGATAGACTTTAAGTTTAGAATGCATTTTCTGACATTATAAAGAGAAACATTTACACAACGGCAGAATTCCTGTCAACAGCGGTTCTATTGATGAGGCTCATACTTAACCGATAAGCATGGAAAATCAGGAACAAATTAAAACAACGGAAATAAAAAGCATAAATGTGTGATTGTGGTGCTCAATAGAAAAGCTAGGGGCTTCTAGTCTCAAGCAAAAAATAAAAAGTCCAGATCGTTTGCCAGCTATTTCTCTCCATTTCGAAGAGCAGCTCTACAGAACTAAACCAAAACTAAAATATCAATAATGTACCTTATTAGCATTAAAGCTAAAGCAACTCTGTGGTGTGGCACATCTTATCGATTAGTTGTGGGTTCTAACTGCTACTTAAAAAATTAAAAACTTAAAACACTCAAGAGAAAAAGAGTATAGCGTGATCTCTGCCCTCCGTTTACACACTCTCACACAACGAGCAAGAGACTCGAACGGCTGTCAGGTGACAAAAGCATGAAGAGACGACAACAATAAGACTATTAAACGATAGCACTTTGAACTCTTCCAAAAGAGGACGCACAGAGCAGCATACTGCACATGCACACTACAGGGCGTACGGTTTCCCAATCCGAGTGTACCTCATAACCTGCCCTTGGAGTTTTTAAGTATTTCAATGAAAAGTAAAACAAGGAAGAAAAAAAAAAAAGAGAGAAAAAGAAATGGAGACGCGTCACTAACAGGACTGACCCAATCTTGTCCAGAAATTTAATTAAGACAATTATTTAATCCCAAAGGCTTGAACTAACTGCCCTCCACACATACATGGAGCTTGATTCCCCTGAATCTCAAAAAAAAAACATGTAGTTCCTCTGGCCACAGTATGTTAATTCACTGGAGAGCGACACTCTTCGGTTTTGTGCCCAAATGAATTCAATGTGACCGCTTTGAGTCTACATGATTATTTGAATTCAAGAGGGGACACATGGTGACATGCTCTTCTCCAGGATGCTCTCTTTAGGTCCGTGAGTACTTAAATGAGAAGCTTCCGCCCAACCAAATGTCATGACAGGGTTATCATGAGTGTTTTTGACGTGTGAGTTGTATGTCCCCAAAGTCATTTCAATTGTCTTCAGCAACATATCCACGAGACCGCGTTAGAGTTGAGTTCCACAGCTCCCGATCTTCCGTTCTAATATTCTAAAACCAGCTAACCCGTTTTCTCAAGCACACTCTGTTCCTCTGTGCTCAGCCTTGACTGTTAACGGGTAACAAGGTCCTTTCTAAACCATCTTAAGATTGGATTAGTTCTGATTCAGGATGTTCAGAGGCAGCAGCCATGTTCCTCAAGCACATCTTTTTGCAGCAGTGTTCATCTGAGATATAGTGTCCAGACACAGCCTCACTGAGCAGGTCCATCCCATGACTCACTGTAAAGGACTACTCGATTTGGATCTATGAAAAAGTGAGAAAGGTGAGAGTTTGGAACATTAAAACCAAAAGAAAAATTTTATGGGAAGGTTTGAAGGATATGAGCACCTGGGGCACTGGGTTGCAATATCTAAATGCTGAATCATTTAAGGGTTTAATCACATGCTGAGGCAAGAGTTGTCTATAAACATGTCAACAAACAAGAGGTAAATGGAAGCCTACCTTGTTTTTGCAAATTCAAAATATATTCCATTTCTGCAAAGAAGAGACAGATGAAAGTTCAGTGTAAAAATAGATCTATCATTTTTATTTGACTAAAGGACTGAGCTGTTTCAACTCACACTAACAGGAAAGCTTCAAAATACTGCTATTTTGTTGCTTTATATAACCACACAGAAATAATATTTATATATATATTCAGTCCCACACTATCATTTTTGTGTGCAAGAGTAACAAGTCACATTCTAATTTGAGAAGGCCAAGTAACATACTCTTAAATGGATAGTTCACCCAAAAATGAAAAGTAGCCCATGATTTACTCACCCTCAAGCCATTTTCATTTTTGGGTTAACTAACCCTTTAAGATCTAGTCTAAACCAATTTATCTGCAGCACACTAACTGATAACACAAAGCCCACTTTTCGGTCATTAGAGATAGACTGATAATTGGTTTAAAAATATTTTTTTAGAGACATTTAAACTTTTAAATGTTTAATCAGTTTTTTTTTTTTAAGTTTGGTCAACTATAATGGCACCAATCAAGTCTCTAAAGGCATGTACCCTAAAAATAAACTTGTTTACATTTATTCATTTTGCAGACGCTTTTATCCAAAGCGACTTACAAATGAGGAATACAGCAAGCGATTCACCGTGAAGAGGCAAATAAACACAAGAAGTGCTCAAAATACAAACTTTCAGACATTCTTAGAGTAGCATAAACTAGAATATGGAGGGATTAAAGGAAAGTGAAAGCATATATATATATATTTTTTTTAAATGATGACGAGGTTAAGTGCTCACGGAAGGTTTTCGGCTGTCTTTTGAATATTGTCAGTGATTCCGCATTACGGATGAAGGCGTGGAGATCGTCCCACCAGCAAGGAACAGTGAACGAAAATGTTCTGGAGAGTGATTTTGTGCCTCTCTGTGATGGCACCACCAGCCACCAGTACCACTCATTTACCGATCGATAGATCCCAGCCTGAATGTATTGTTGGATATTTTTTTTTCCAATTTAAAGTTGTGATAAAACGACAGACCTTTTCTTTTGTATTGTGATGTATATCCGAGTGAAAAAAAAAAAAAGTAGGGCGGAATCCATGGATCTGTTGTTGATTTAATTTTGAGATGTGGAAGGTGGATCTGAATGCAAGCTTGCAGTCGATTGTAAGAAAGGTTTAAGCAGACCAAATGATTAGAGAAGCCCAACAAACAACACAAGAGCGAAGTTTGTCGCTTCACTGGAAGATTGAGTTTTGACATTTTGATTAAAAATTACGGGATCAAATTTAAAAAAAAAAAAAAAAAAAAAACCTGGATGAATCGTTCACAATAAGATCTATGACATGCATTTACAAAATAGATAGGATGAATTTTCATTTCATGCCGACTTTAACAATCAGATAACCAAAAACAACTTTGCAATATTATAAAATGGCATATAATGGCATTAATAAACAAATAATTATTATCAGTAGTAGTGAAATATAGTAAATGGATGTTTTATCATTGTAGTCTAATGATCAGAAATAAAACAATTAAAAATCTGTTCTACTATATATTGGTTATCAGACATTTAATAAAACATTTATTATATTGTTCCATCTCTAGTGTATATTCATAATCAGTGTTGGGTAAGTAAAAAGTAAAAAAGTAAATAATTACTAGCTACTAATTGCATCTTCAACAGTGTAATTAGATTACTGTACTAATTACTAAAAGGTATTGCATTACTTTTTACTAATTACTTTCTAAATCCCATATCAACCTCGACCAGTTGAACAATACAATGATAGACATGACACTGCTCTTTAATTCTAATAAATAAATAATATAAAATGGCATAAATTATTCTTGAACTGACTAAAGTATTTAAAGGGAGAAGGTTACATTAAAAACATACATTTTCTCATTAAATGTTAAATCCACTATTGTTTTATATAGAATTGTTCTATAGACTATACAGTATTTAAAGGGTTAGTTCACCCAAAAATGAAAATTCTGTCATTAATTACTCACCCTCATGTCGTTCCAAACCCGTAAGACCTTCGTTCATCTTCGGGACACAAATTAAGATTTTTGTTTTATGAAATCCGAGAGCTCTCTGATCCCTCCATAGACAGCTATTTAATGAACACTTTCAAGGTCCAGAAAGGTAGGAAAGACATCGATAAAATGGTCCATGTGACTCCAGTGGTTCAACCTTAATTTTATGAAGCGACGAGAATACTTTTTATGTACAAAAAACAAACAAAAATAACGACTGTCAGTCTCCTACGCTGTTTACGTAGTAAATACAGTGCAGCACTTCCAAGTTACGTCAGAGATACACCAGCACGCCGACTTACCATTGGCCGATGCTGTTCACGTGACCACCACGATGCATGCGTGTGATGCTGACACAGGAGCTGACCAACGTAAACTGCGTAGGAGACTGACACAGACGTGAAGAAATGGCTGAATAAAGTCGTTATTTTTGTTTGTTTTTTTGCGCACAAAAAGTATTCTCGTCGCTTCATAAAATTAAAATTGAACCCCTGTAGTCACATGGACTATTTTATCGATGTCTTTCCTACCTTTCTGGACCTTGAAAGTGTTCATTAAATAGCTGTCTATGCATTGGTCAGACAGCTCTCGGATTTCATCAAAAATATCTTAATTTGTGTTCTGAAGATGAACGAAGGTCTTACGGGTTGGGAACGACATGAGGGTGAGTAATTAATGACTGGGTGAACTAACCCTTTAATGCAATTACATAAGTAACTGTAATTAAATTACAAAAAAATTAAGAGTAATCTCTTACTTTTTCAAGGAGAAAGTAATTAAACTACAGTAATTACTTAGTAATGCATTACACCAAACACTGTTCATAATAAAGAATATACTTGTAGTATAGAATAAAGTGAAAGTACTTAGCAAGAAGATAAAATAGCAATTTACCTCTAGTGTGATAATTTACAGCAGCTTTTAGATCAAATGATCCCCAACTAGACCTCCTGTCAAAGCCCTTAGTGTGGCCCTGGTCCTTGGCCAAAGCCACCTTGGGTGCAGCTGGGGAGGTGGGCAGCTCAGCACAAATGTCCTTAGAGGAAGAACAAAACACTATTGCACCATGAACCCCAGTCTCATCTCTCTGAGGATCCAAGCTAAAGACAGGCGTCTCGGGTACGGCCCCGCTTGCTGCCGTGGCACCGCCGCTCACACCTCGACTCAGATTCTGAGCGTTAGTCCGTTTGTCTGGCTCGTGAGCCTTGGGGAAGGGTGGTTGATCCGGTCTCTGAGAGGTACTGGAGGTCTGAGTGGCCACTGTAGCAGGACAGCCTCCCTGAAAGCACACCTCTACTGGCACGTCCTTTCCGTTCGAGCAGTACGCCACACCCTCTGGTCCGGCGCTAGGCTCATTGATAAAGGACAAGCCCCACTGATTCTGAAAAATGTCCCCCAGAGACTTCTGATTTGTCGCAGCAGCAGGGGGATCGGCTTGGCGGCCGCTAGGGAGTGAGAGTTGCATATTGGAGGGGGTGACGGGGTAAACGAACAGGCTGGGCTTCCTGGGCTCAGCCACAGAGATGGTGGAACTTCCGATGGCCAAAGTGCCGCTACCAGGGGGAGATGCTACATTCTCAGCGGCAACAGCTGGGGTCGCTAGCAGAGGACCGGAGCTGAAATGGGAGCCGGGCAGGGGACAGCCATTGCCTTCCCCCAGCAGGGGTCCGTTGGTAAAGCTAGCCGAGGTGATGGTTTTCACCGCAGACATAGGGACCTGTGGTGGTCTCCCAGGCACCTGGGGAGCAGGAGTGAGAGCCTCTCCGCCAGCTTGGGCAGTCTTATTGAGGTTCTCTTTCACTTTGCTTGCATAACTGATCTTAGGCACAATCTTAGCGCTACTATTGTCCACAGGAAAGACAGGCGGAGGCTTGAACAAGGTCCATGAGTCCTCTTTGGTGGAGGTAGCCACCTTAACCTTGCTGGAGCGATCCTCAAACCGTTTGCCAGACGCTTTGCTGTCCAAATTCTTGCGCTGAAGTTCAGCCACCGGCAGAGGAGGTGGGGTGGCGGAGGCAGGTGGATCCTTGGCTTTTAGGTGCGGCTCGGCTTTTGAACCGGCTCTGCCACTCTCCACCTGAGAGCCAGAGGCCGACTCCGGTGCCACAGGTCCGTGGTCTTGTTTGCCGCCCTGCTGCATGGCTTTTCCCTGTGCAGAAGCAGTCACATTGTCCCCGGCTTTGCCATTCCTCTGGGCCCGGCGCTTCTTGGGAGTAGTGTATCCACTCTCGGAGCCACTGCCGTCATTGTCAGCTCCGGGTTTGCTAGGGTAACCGTTGGTAAGTGGTACAGAGTTGAGCGACACCACACCGTTCAGAGAAGACAAAGCCTCTTTTTTGCCCTCAAGTGTGTTCAACTCTGAGGACTTGTCATTTTTGAAGTCCATTCTGTTTCTGCTAGTGTTTCTACCTTTTCTGTCCCCAGTTGAGTCAGCGGTGAAGGCCCGTCGAGTGGGCTTCTGTTTCAAGTTGATGTCTAGCAGGTGTCTGTCGCCATTGCCGTTTGCAGGTTGCAGGGAGCTGTCTGGGTTAAAGGAAATGGGAGTCACCTCTCCCTCCTTCAGTGTTCCATTTATTTTGCCATTTTCTGCACAGAGAAGAGACAAAAAGCAATAAATATGTGGAATGGATACCACAAATCTGAATCAATTGATCTACAGAACCAACTATTTTTGGCAAATATCCAGATCAGATCTCAAGTTCCAGTAAGAGAACAGGTCAAGTTTAGTCAATGTTTGCACAAGATCAAGGAATATTTAGACTAGGTATGTTCAGTGGAACCAAGCCAGGGTCAGGCAGATGACAAGCACACTTCTGGAACTCACATGAACAACCTTTCAGGGTATTCAGTGTACTTCCAATTAAAGCCAGTTTTAAATGACTCAACTGCTGGAATATCTGTGATTTGATAGCCATATATCCCACATCTGAACAGAGCAAGTTTTTTTTTTTAAATTAAATGGTTGCCAATAAAGTGAAAACAGAGATCAGTTGTTTTTCAAACTGGGTCTGCAGAAAATTTTTCAGAAAATAAACATTTTTCAAAATGTACACACACACACACACACACACACACACACACACACACACACACACACACACACACACACTTGAATATGTGGTTTACAGGAAGACTCTCCTTAGGGATAATAGTTTTTATACTGTACAAACTGTATATTCTGTTCCCTTACACTAAACCATCACAGAAAACTTTTGGCATTTTTTGAATTTAAGAAAAAAAAAAAAAAAAAAAACAGTTTAGTATGTTTTTTTTTTAAGCCGTTTGGTTTATGAGGACACAGGAAGTGTTCTCATAAACCATGTTTACTTATAATACTCATGTCATTATACACATTTTGTGTCCTCATAAACCATTTATACATCACACACACAATATGCAATTTGGTGCTCAAGAAACATTTATCATCAGTGTTGACAACAGTTGTGCTGTTAAACAATATTGATTTGAAATAGAACCTTTTGTATTTCTAAGCGCTATATAAACACATTTGATTTGAAGTGAATGTTCTGTAGAAACAAAAAAATATATACACAACATTAAAATGTACAATATAAGTTATTTCACTCGCTTACTATTTTCATACAGAATAAACAGGTCTGTATACAAGGGGGTCCTTTGCAACAGGATCATCATAGGTCCTTGGGATAAAAAAAATAGATGTTCTTTGTCAGGCAAATGTATAACAAGGTCTGCTTGAGTTCATGATTTCTATGGAAACTATTTATGGCAGCTCAAGGAATGTCCTCAGAGGAACTTAAGACTGGCATCAGTAACAACACCATTCTGGCAACCTGGTATACAGATTCAAATTAATTCACAGGACAGTCTCTTGTACAGTAAATCTAAACAAGTTGAACAAGTCTGCAGGACAATGCAACACCCAAATCAACGGTGGGATATATTAATGCGGCAAAAAGAGGTTCTGCGCGACCTCTGTCCTTTGAGGCTGAAAATATGAGGCGTGAAGAGAGTAGCCCATGCAAGTGTGCTTTCATCGGCCGGCCCAAGTCTGACATCGCCCTATTTTTAACCGGAGGTATGACGTGTCAAAATGGAGTACTCAGTCATATTTGGGTAGTTCCCCAGCATTGGTGTACATGTCTTAAAATGCCTAAATTAATTAAAAACACTAAGCTGAATACACATGAAATCCCCTTTAACACATTTCATGATTGACATGAGCTCTCATTTGTGTGCTAAAGTCACAGTAGTTGAGCTGGGTTATTTAATCGCAACATGGCAGTCAGCAACGTTTATACTTCATAAAATAATATTCAAAATTGTTTAGCTATGTTAATAGTTCGTTTTAGAGACCAATTTTATTCGGTTTAGATTTAGGTCTTGACTACATGTGCGTATTTGGTCAACAAACCGGCCAAGTCATCAGCTAGCTTAGCATGCTAAGTGGGCAACCTGAATGATTAGCCGCAGGTAGCTGTGATTGTTTACACATTGTGACGATTTTGTGAAGTGACAACTGCAACGATATATTTCAAGAGGGGCTATAAAACACACTATGCCTTTTTATGCATCAAATATAAACAGTTTTGGCGATGTGCAGCGGCTGCACTCCTGTGAGACCTTTTACATGTCACAATAGCCAGCAGAACCGCACCAAATGGCTTGATATGGAAAGTTAACCCAGCTTTGCGTTTGAACACATACGCTCACAGTTATAGGTCACAATGTACATAATAAAGCTGTTTGTCACTTTTCAATTGAAATCGAACATGTGAGAGTTCTATAAGAGGTGGCAGCCTTCATCGCCATGAGCTTTTTGAGACGTTGCATTCATCACAGGACAAGTTAAACAGGGTCAGAAAATGCACGTTAATATAAAAGTAACAAATATAACTTTTATCAATAGGTACTGTAGATATACATGCAAACGCGTGCATTATATAAGTTTATGTAAAGGATTTCCCAGTTGTTTCTATTTACGCATTTAGAACGTTTGCGTTCGTACAGTTATAGAATGTTCCGACACGTTCTATTCAGGCCACTCGGTGTCGAGTTCGAATCGGCGGTGAGCGCGAGCCCAGTCACTGCCAGGCCCACTCACATGACTGTCAAAGAGCAATAGGCCGCGTTTCGAGCTAAGCTGGCCGAACATACACCCCTCAGACACCATTAATACTGACTCCCACTACAAAAGCTAACAGAGCTGACTCTGTTATATTCTGTGATATTCGGTTTTGTACGAGAAATAGGCAGCGGTGAAGTTTGTGAGATTTGGCCGTCCATCATGGCGGACAGGAAATAACAGAACAAGCTTAAGCTACGAGCAGGAACATTCCACAGGAGCCGGTTCATGTTGCTGTGGCAGCAACGGGGTAGAGCTAACAGGCTATTCTGGATATCTGATGGACGCATTCCCCTTAAAACGGCTCAAACTGAGAGGTATGTTTGCGAATGAATTATAAGTCATGGAAATGTGTAATGCGTGCTGACAGACCGGTGCACAAGGTCAATGTCCCTTCACGCTAGCTAGCTTTGCGGCTAACCCTGGATAACTATTTAAAACAGTACCGTCAGCAAAACATGCTCCGCATTTGACTTAACTCCAGCTGTATTACTGTAAACAAACATAGCACAACATGCATTTGAAGCTTGTCATTAGAAAAACAATGAGCGTTGCTGGTTACCAACCTGTTTTCTTCGTCTGCGTTTTCTCGTTCTGGAACTGACTGTGGTTCTGATCATTGTTTACCGATATGTTCGATCGATCAGGGTCGTTCTCTGCTCCATGACTGATATATACTCCGATTGCCCCTTCGCAGGGACGTTCCTCCATTTAACGCTAGCGCAAGTGACAGAATGTGCTCAACCGGTGCTCGGTGGACGAGGAGAGTTGAGACATTTGCACTGCCCAATCACAGCCTGCGTTTGGGGGTGCCAGTGAGAGGCGGGCGGTGTTTCGTACGTCGCGATACAAGGCGTGGATGCTTCCCAGTCAAGGCCACAGGAAGCTGTCACGCAAACTCATGCAATCACCTTAGTGCTGCTGTGTCAGTCCTGTCTGTTGTGTATACTGTAGGGGAGTTGCGTTGGTAGCAGTAATGCACCGAAAGCTGGTCTGCCAACCGCCAATAAATTAACAACAAGAAGAAGATACTTTAATGCAGTAATTTGAACAAGCGTTCATGTGTTCGTTCAGTTCGTGCATGAACGAGATGTCTCATGTCATTTAGGTTGTTTACTTTTTCTCTGTCAAACAACAAACCTCAAACGGAAGTCATTTATTAACAACGGAGAGCACTACGGGAGCATATGCTTAATCTTCTGAACCAATTTAAGCTTTGAATACGTTGAAAACGTTTCCAGCGACTGCCACTAGGGGGCGAAATATGACATGCACGAATAATAGAAATAAAGGCGGCTTAAAGGGTTAGTTCACCCAAAAATTAAATTTCTCATTAATTAGTCTACTCACCCTGATGTAGTTCCAAACCCGTAAGACTTTCGTTCATCTTCGGAACACAAAAGAAGATCTTTTTGATGAAATCTGAGAAATATCTGTCCCTCCATTGACACTACCACTTTGAAGCTTCAAAAAATTAATAAATAGATCGTAAAACGAATTGAGCGATTTAGTTCAAATTTTCTGATGAGTCACGGTTGCTTCATATGATAAACGTATTTAATTTAGGCTTTTATTCACATATAAACATTGATCAGCGAACATAATTAGAAACTCAACCGAACCTGCTTGAACAAACCTCATTGGTTCTTGCTGAAGCTCAAACGTGCTCCGTAACACACGAGAATGAACCTCATTGATTCTTGATGAAGCTAAAACATGCTGTGTAACACACGAGAATGAACCTCATTGGTTCTTGCTGAAGCTAAAACATGCTGTGTGACACACGAGAATGAACCTCATTGGTTCTTGATGAAACTAAAACATGCTGTGTGACACACGAGAATGAACCTCATCGATTCTTGATGAAGCTAAAACATGCTGTGTGACACACGAGAATGAACCTCATTAGTTCTAGATGAATCTAAAACATGCTGTGTGACACACGAGAATGAACCTCATTGGTTCTTGATGAAGCTAAAACATGCTGTGTAACACGAGAATGAACCTCATTGATTCTTGATGAAGCTAAAACATGCTGTGTGACACACGAGAATGAACTTCATTAGTTCTTGATGAAGCTAAAACATGCTGTGTGACACGAGAATGAACCTCATTAGTTCTTGATGAATCTAAAACATGCTGTGTGACACATGAGAATGAACCTCATTGGTTCTTGATGAAGCTAAAACATCCTGTGTAACACACGAGAATGAACCTCATTGGTTCTTGATGAAGCTAAAACATGCTGTGTAACACACGAGAATGAACCTCATTGGTTCTTGCTAAAGCTAAAACATGCTGCGTAACACACGAGAATGAATCTCATTGATTCTTGATGAATCTAAAACATGCTGTGTAACACACGAGAATGAACCTCATTAGTTCTTGATGAACCTCATTAGTTCTTGATGAATCTAAAACATGCTGTGTGACACACGAGAATGAACCTCATTGATTCTTGATGAAGCTAAAACATGCTGTGTGACACACGAGAATGAACCTCATTAGTTCTTGATGAATCTAAAACATGCTGTGTGACACACGAGAATGAACCTCATTGGTTCTTGATGAAGCTAAAACATGCTGTGTAACACACGAGAATGAACCTCATTGATTCTTGATGAAGCTAAAACATGCTGTGTGACACACGAGAATGAACTTCATTAGTTCTTGATGAAGCTAAAACATGCTGTGTGACACACGAGAATGAACCCCATTAGTTCTTGATGAATCTAAAACATGCTGTGTGACACACGAGAATGAACCTCATTGGTTCTTGATGAACCTCATTAGTTCTTGATGAATCTAAAACATGCTGTGTGACACAAGAATGAACCTCATTGATTCTTGATGAAGCTAAAACATGCTGTGTAACACACGAGAATGAACCTCATTAGTTCTTGATGAACCTCATTAGTTCTTGATGAATCTAAAACATGCTGTGTGACACACGAGAATGAATCTCATTGATTCTTGATGAAGCTAAAACATGCTGTGTAACACACGACAATGAACCTCATTAGTTCTTGATGAACCTCATTAGTTCTTGATGAATCTAAAACATGCTGTGTGACACACGAGAATGAACCTCACTGGTTCTTGATGAAGCTAAAACATGCTGTGTGACACACGAGAATGAACCTCATTAGTTCTTGATGAATCTAAAACATGCTGTGTGACACATGAGAATGAACCTCATTGATTCTTGATGAAGCTAAAACATGCTGTGTGACACACGAGAATGAACCTCATTAGTTCTTGATGAACCTCATTAGTTCTTGTTGAATCTAAAACATGCTGTGTGACACACGAGAATGAACCTCATTGATTCTTGATGAAACTAAAACATGCTGTGTAACACGAGAATGAACCTCATTAGTTCTTGATGAAACTAAAACATGCTGTGTGACACACGAGAATGAACCTCATCGATTCTTGATGAAGCTAAAACATGCTGTGTGACACACGAGAATGAACCTCATTAGTTCTTGATGAATCTAAAACATGCTGTGTGACACACGAGAATGAACCTCATTGGTTCTTGATGAAGCTAAAACATGCTGTGTAACACACGAGAATGAACCTCATTGATTCTTGATGAAGCTAAAACATGCTGTGTGACACACGAGAATGAACTTCATTAGTTCTTGATGAAGCTAAAACATGCTGTGTGACACACGAGAATGAACCTCATTAGTTCTTGATGAATCTAAAACATGCTGTGTGACACACGAGAATGAACCTCATTGGTTCTTGATGAAGCTAAAACATGCTGTGTAACACACGAGAATGAACCTCATTGGTTCTTGCTAAAGCTAAAACATGCTGCGTAACACACGAGAATGAATCTCATTGATTCTTGATGAATCTAAAACATGCTGTGTAACACACGAGAATGAACCTCATTAGTTCTTGATGAACCTCATTAGTTCTTGATGAATCTAAAACATGCTGTGTGACACACGAGAATGAACCTCATTGATTCTTGATGAAGCTAAAACATGCTGTGTGACACACGAGAATGAACCTCATTAGTTCTTGATGAATCTAAAACATGCTGTGTGACACACGAGAATGAACCTCATTGGTTCTTGATGAAGCTAAAACATGCTGTGTAACACACGAGAATGAACCTCATTGATTCTTGATGAAGCTAAAACATGCTGTGTGACACACGAGAATGAACTTCATTAGTTCTTGATGAAGCTAAAACATGCTGTGTGACACACGAGAATGAACCCCATTAGTTCTTGATGAATCTAAAACATGCTGTGTGACACACGAGAATGAACCTCATTGGTTCTTGATGAAGCTAAAACATGCTGTGTAACACACGAGAATGAACCTCATTGGTTCTTGATGAAGCTAAAACATGCTGTGTAACACGAGAATGAACCTCATTGGTTCTTGCTAAAGCTAAAACATGCTGCGTAACACACGAGAATGAATCTCATTGATTCTTGATGAATCTAAAACATGCTGTGTAACACACGAGAATGAACCTCATTAGTTCTTGATGAACCTCATTAGTTCTTGATGAATCTAAAACATGCTGTGTGACACACAAGAATGAACCTCATTGATTCTTGATGAAGCTAAAACATGCTGTGTAACACACGAGAATGAACCTCATTAGTTCTTGATGAACCTCATTAGTTCTTGATGAATCTAAAACATGCTGTGTGACACACGAGAATGAATCTCATTGATTCTTGATGAAGCTAAAACATGCTGTGTAACACGACAATGAACCTCATTAGTTCTTGATGAACCTCATTAGTTCTTGATGAATCTAAAACATGCTGTGTGACACACGAGAATGAACCTCACTGGTTCTTGATGAAGCTAAAACATGCTGTGTGACACACGAGAATGAACCTCATTAGTTCTTGATGAATCTAAAACATGCTGTGTGACACATGAGAATGAACCTCATTGATTCTTGATGAAGCTAAAACATGCTGTGTGACACACGAGAATGAACCTCATTAGTTCTTGATGAACCTCATTAGTTCTTGTTGAATCTAAAACATGCTGTGTGACACACGAGAATGAACCTCATTGATTCTTGATGAAACTAAAACATGCTGTGTAACACGAGAATGAACCTCATTAGTTCTTGATGAACCTCATTAGTTCTTGATGAATCTAAAACATGCTGTGTGACACACAAGAATGAACCTCATTGATTCTTGATGAAGCTAAAACATGCTGTGTAACACACGAGAATGAACCTCATTAGTTCTTGATGAATCTAAAACATGCTGTGTGACACACGAGAATGAACCTCATTGGTTCTTGATGAAGCTAAAACATGCTGTGTGACACACGAGAATGAACCTCATTAGTTCTTGATGAACCTCATTAGTTCTTGATGAATCTAAAACATGCTGTGTGACACACGAGAATGAACCTCATTGGTTCTTGATGAAGCTAAAACATGCTGTGTAACACACGAGAATGAACCTCATTGGTTCTTGATGAAGCTAAAACATGCCGTGTAACACGAGAATGAACCTCATTGGTTCTTGCTAAAGCTAAAACATGCTGCGTAACACACGAGAATGAACCTCATTGATTCTTGATGAATCTAAAACATGCTGTGTAACACACGAGAATGAACCTCATTGGTTCTTGATGAAGCTAAAACATGCTGTGTGACACACGAGAATGAACCTCATTAGTTCTTGATGAATCTGAAACATGCTGTGTGACACACAAGAATGAACCTCATTGATTCTTGATGAAGCTAAAACATGCTGTGTGACACACGAGAATGAACCTCATTAGTTCTTGATGAACCTCATTAGTTCTTGATGAATCTAAAACATGCTGTGTGACACACGAGAATGAACCTCATTGATTCTTGATGAAACTAAAACATGCTGTGTAACACGAGAATGAACCTCATTAGTTTTTGATGAACCTCATTAGTTCTTGATGAATCTGAAACATGCTGTGTGACACACAAGAATGAACCTCATTGGTTCTTGATGAAGCTAAAACATGCTGTGTAACACACGAGAATGAACCTCATTGGTTCTTGATGAAGCTAAAACATGCTGTGTAACACGAGAATGAACCTCATTGGTTCTTGCTAAAGCTAAAACATGCTGCGTAACACACGAGAATGAACCTCATTGATTCTTGATGAATCTAAAACATGCTGTGTAACACACGAGAATGAACCTCATTAGTTCTTGATGAACCTCATTAGTTCTTGATGAATCTAAAACATGCTGTGTGACACACGAGAATGAACCTCATTGATTCTTGATGAAGCTAAAACATGCTGTGTAACACACAAGAATGAACCTCATTAGTTCTTGATGAACCTCATTAGTTCTTGATGAATCTAAAACATGCTGTGTGACACACGAGAATGAACCTCATTGGTTCTTGATGAAGCTAAAACATGCTGTGTGACACACGAGAATGAACCTCATTGGTTCTTGATGAAGCTAAAACATGCTGTGTGACACATGAGAATGAACCTCATTGATTCTTGATGAAGCTAAAACATGCTGTGTAACACACGAGAATGAACCTCATTGGTTCTTGCTGAAGCTAAAACATGCTGTGTGACACGAGAATGAACCTCATTGGTTCTTGATGAAGCTAAAACATGCTGTGTAACACACGAGAATGAACCTCATTGGTTCTTGATGAAGCTAAAACATGCTGTGTGACACACGAGAATGAACCTCATTGGTTCTTGATGAAGCTAAAACATGCTGTGTGACACATGAGAATGAACCTCATTGATTCTTGATGAAGCTAAAACATGCTGTGTGACACACGAGAATGAACCTCATTGGTTCTTGCTGAAGCTAAAACATGCTGTGTGACACGAGAATGAACCTCATTGGTTCTTGATGAACCTCATTAGTTCTTGATGAATCTAAAACATGCTGTGTGACACACGAGAATGAACCTCATTGGTTCTTGATGAAGCTAAAACATGCTGTGTGACACACGAGAATGAACCTCATTGGTTCTTGATGAAGCTAAAACATGCTGTGTGACACATGAGAATGAACCTCATTGATTCTTGATGAAGCTAAAACATGCTGTGTGACACACGAGAATGAACCTCATTAGTTCTTGATGAAGCTAAAACATGCTGTGTAACACACGAGAATGAACCTCATTGGTTCTTGATGAAGCTAAAACATGCTGTGTAACACACGAGAATGAACCTCATTAGTTCTTGATGAACCTCATTAGTTCTTGATGAATCTAAAACATGCTGTGTGACACACGAGAATGAACCTCATTGATTCTTGATGAAGCTAAAACATGCTGTGTAACACACGAGAATGAACCTCATTAGTTCTTGATGAACCTCATTAGTTCTTGATGAATCTAAAACATGCTGTGTGACACACGAGAATGAACCTCATTGGTTCTTGATGAAGCTAAAACATGCTGTGTGACACACGAGAATGAACCTCATTGGTTCTTGATGAAGCTAAAACATGCTGTGTGACACATGAGAATGAACCTCATTGATTCTTGATGAAGCTAAAACATGCTGTGTAACACACGAGAATGAACCTCATTGGTTCTTGCTGAAGCTAAAACATGCTGTGTGACACGAGAATGAACCTCATTGGTTCTTGATGAAGCTAAAACATGCTGTGTAACACACGAGAATGAACCTCATTGGTTCTTGATGAAGCTAAAACATGCTGTGTAACACACGAGAATGAACCTCATTAGTTCTTGATGAACCTCATTAGTTCTTGATGAATCTAAAACATGCTGTGTGACACACGAGAATGAACCTCATTGATTCTTGATGAAGCTAAAACATGCTGTGTAACACACGAGAATGAACTTCATTAGTTCTTGATGAACCTCATTAGTTCTTGATGAATCTAAAACATGCTGTGTGACACACGAGAATGAACCTCATTGGTTCTTGATGAAGCTAAAACATGCTGTGTGACACACGAGAATGAACCTCATTGGTTCTTGATGAAGCTAAAACATGCTGTGTGACACACGAGAATGAACCTCATTGGTTCTTGATGAAGCTAAAACATGCTGTGTGACACATGAGAATGAACCTCATTGATTCTTGATGAAGCTAAAACATGCTGTGTAACACACGAGAATGAACCTCATTGGTTCTTGCTGAAGCTAAAACATGCTGTGTGACACGAGAATGAACCTCATTGGTTCTTGATGAAGCTAAAACATGCTGTGTAACACACGAGAATGAACCTCATTGGTTCTTGATGAAGCTAAAACATGCTGTGTAACACACGAGAATGAACCTCATTAGTTCTTGATGAACCTCATTAGTTCTTGATGAATCTAAAACATGCTGTGTGACACACGAGAATGAACCTCATTGATTCTTGATGAAGCTAAAACATGCTGTGTAACACACGAGAATGAACTTCATTAGTTCTTGATGAACCTCATTAGTTCTTGATGAATCTAAAACATGCTGTGTGACACACGAGAATGAACCTCATTGGTTCTTGATGAAGCTAAAACATGCTGTGTGACACACGAGAATGAACCTCATTGGTTCTTGATGAAGCTAAAACATGCTGTGTGACACATGAGAATGAACCTCATTGATTCTTGATGAAGCTAAAACATGCTGTGTAACACACGAGAATGAACCTCATTGGTTCTTGCTGAAGCTAAAACATGCTGTGTGACACGAGAATGAACCTCATTGGTTCTTGATGAAGCTAAAACATGCTGTGTAACACACGAGAATGAACCTCATTGGTTCTTGATGAAGCTAAAACATGCTGTGTAACACACGAGAATGAACCTCATTAGTTCTTGATGAACCTCATTAGTTCTTGATGAATCTAAAACATGCTGTGTGACACACGAGAATGAACCTCATTGATTCTTGATGAAGCTAAAACATGCTGTGTAACACACGAGAATGAACCTCATTAGTTCTTGATGAACCTCATTAGTTCTTGATGAATCTAAAACATGCTGTGTGACACACGAGAATGAACCTCATTAGTTCTTGATGAAGCTAAAACATGCTGTGTGACACATGAGAATGAACCTCATTGATTCTTGATGAAGCTAAAACATGCTGTGTAACACACGAGAATGAACCTCATTGGTTCTTGCTAAAGCTAAAACATGCTGCGTAACACACGAGAATGAATCTCATTGATTCTTGATGAATCTAAAACATGCTGTGTAACACACGAGAATGAACCTCATTAGTTCTTGATGAACCTCATTAGTTCTTGATGAATCTAAAACATGCTGTGTGACACACAAGAATGAACCTCATTGATTCTTGATGAAGCTAAAACATGCTGTGTAACACACGAGAATGAACCTCATTAGTTCTTGATGAACCTCATTAGTTCTTGATGAATCTAAAACATGCTGTGTGACACACGAGAATGAATCTCATTGATTCTTGATGAAGCTAAAACATGCTGTGTAACACGACAATGAACCTCATTAGTTCTTGATGAACCTCATTAGTTCTTGATGAATCTAAAACATGCTGTGTGACACACGAGAATGAACCTCACTGGTTCTTGATGAAGCTAAAACATGCTGTGTGACACACGAGAATGAACCTCATTAGTTCTTGATGAATCTAAAACATGCTGTGTGACACATGAGAATGAACCTCATTGATTCTTGATGAAGCTAAAACATGCTGTGTGACACACGAGAATGAACCTCATTAGTTCTTGATGAACCTCATTAGTTCTTGTTGAATCTAAAACATGCTGTGTGACACACGAGAATGAACCTCATTGGTTCTTGATGAAGCTAAAACATGCTGTGTGACACACGAGAATGAACCTCATTAGTTCTTGATGAACCTCATTAGTTCTTGATGAATCTAAAACATGCTGTGTGACACACGAGAATGAACCTCATTGGTTCTTGATGAAGCTAAAACATGCTGTGTAACACACGAGAATGAACCTCATTGGTTCTTGATGAAGCTAAAACATGCCGTGTAACACGAGAATGAACCTCATTGGTTCTTGCTAAAGCTAAAACATGCTGCGTAACACACGAGAATGAACCTCATTGATTCTTGATGAATCTAAAACATGCTGTGTAACACACGAGAATGAACCTCATTGGTTCTTGATGAAGCTAAAACATGCTGTGTGACACACGAGAATGAACCTCATTAGTTCTTGATGAATCTGAAACATGCTGTGTGACACACAAGAATGAACCTCATTGATTCTTGATGAAGCTAAAACATGCTGTGTGACACACGAGAATGAACCTCATTAGTTCTTGATGAACCTCATTAGTTCTTGATGAATCTAAAACATGCTGTGTGACACACGAGAATGAACCTCATTGATTCTTGATGAAACTAAAACATGCTGTGTAACACGAGAATGAACCTCATTAGTTTTTGATGAACCTCATTAGTTCTTGATGAATCTGAAACATGCTGTGTGACACACAAGAATGAACCTCATTGGTTCTTGATGAAGCTAAAACATGCTGTGTAACACACGAGAATGAACCTCATTGGTTCTTGATGAAGCTAAAACATGCTGTGTAACACGAGAATGAACCTCATTGGTTCTTGCTAAAGCTAAAACATGCTGCGTAACACACGAGAATGAACCTCATTGATTCTTGATGAATCTAAAACATGCTGTGTAACACACGAGAATGAACCTCATTAGTTCTTGATGAACCTCATTAGTTCTTGATGAATCTAAAACATGCTGTGTGACACACGAGAATGAACCTCATTGATTCTTGATGAAGCTAAAACATGCTGTGTAACACACAAGAATGAACCTCATTAGTTCTTGATGAACCTCATTAGTTCTTGATGAATCTAAAACATGCTGTGTGACACACGAGAATGAACCTCATTGGTTCTTGATGAAGCTAAAACATGCTGTGTGACACACGAGAATGAACCTCATTGGTTCTTGATGAAGCTAAAACATGCTGTGTGACACATGAGAATGAACCTCATTGATTCTTGATGAAGCTAAAACATGCTGTGTAACACACGAGAATGAACCTCATTGGTTCTTGCTGAAGCTAAAACATGCTGTGTGACACGAGAATGAACCTCATTGGTTCTTGATGAAGCTAAAACATGCTGTGTAACACACGAGAATGAACCTCATTGGTTCTTGATGAAGCTAAAACATGCTGTGTGACACACGAGAATGAACCTCATTGGTTCTTGATGAAGCTAAAACATGCTGTGTGACACATGAGAATGAACCTCATTGATTCTTGATGAAGCTAAAACATGCTGTGTGACACACGAGAATGAACCTCATTGGTTCTTGCTGAAGCTAAAACATGCTGTGTGACACGAGAATGAACCTCATTGGTTCTTGATGAACCTCATTAGTTCTTGATGAATCTAAAACATGCTGTGTGACACACGAGAATGAACCTCATTGGTTCTTGATGAAGCTAAAACATGCTGTGTGACACACGAGAATGAACCTCATTGGTTCTTGATGAAGCTAAAACATGCTGTGTGACACATGAGAATGAACCTCATTGATTCTTGATGAAGCTAAAACATGCTGTGTGACACACGAGAATGAACCTCATTAGTTCTTGATGAAGCTAAAACATGCTGTGTAACACACGAGAATGAACCTCATTGGTTCTTGATGAAGCTAAAACATGCTGTGTAACACACGAGAATGAACCTCATTAGTTCTTGATGAACCTCATTAGTTCTTGATGAATCTAAAACATGCTGTGTGACACACGAGAATGAACCTCATTGATTCTTGATGAAGCTAAAACATGCTGTGTAACACACGAGAATGAACCTCATTAGTTCTTGATGAACCTCATTAGTTCTTGATGAATCTAAAACATGCTGTGTGACACACGAGAATGAACCTCATTGGTTCTTGATGAAGCTAAAACATGCTGTGTGACACACGAGAATGAACCTCATTGGTTCTTGATGAAGCTAAAACATGCTGTGTGACACATGAGAATGAACCTCATTGATTCTTGATGAAGCTAAAACATGCTGTGTAACACACGAGAATGAACCTCATTGGTTCTTGCTGAAGCTAAAACATGCTGTGTGACACGAGAATGAACCTCATTGGTTCTTGATGAAGCTAAAACATGCTGTGTAACACACGAGAATGAACCTCATTGGTTCTTGATGAAGCTAAAACATGCTGTGTAACACACGAGAATGAACCTCATTAGTTCTTGATGAACCTCATTAGTTCTTGATGAATCTAAAACATGCTGTGTGACACACGAGAATGAACCTCATTGATTCTTGATGAAGCTAAAACATGCTGTGTAACACACGAGAATGAACTTCATTAGTTCTTGATGAACCTCATTAGTTCTTGATGAATCTAAAACATGCTGTGTGACACACGAGAATGAACCTCATTGGTTCTTGATGAAGCTAAAACATGCTGTGTGACACACGAGAATGAACCTCATTGGTTCTTGATGAAGCTAAAACATGCTGTGTGACACACGAGAATGAACCTCATTGGTTCTTGATGAAGCTAAAACATGCTGTGTGACACATGAGAATGAACCTCATTGATTCTTGATGAAGCTAAAACATGCTGTGTAACACACGAGAATGAACCTCATTGGTTCTTGCTGAAGCTAAAACATGCTGTGTGACACGAGAATGAACCTCATTGGTTCTTGATGAAGCTAAAACATGCTGTGTAACACACGAGAATGAACCTCATTGGTTCTTGATGAAGCTAAAACATGCTGTGTAACACACGAGAATGAACCTCATTAGTTCTTGATGAACCTCATTAGTTCTTGATGAATCTAAAACATGCTGTGTGACACACGAGAATGAACCTCATTGATTCTTGATGAAGCTAAAACATGCTGTGTAACACACGAGAATGAACTTCATTAGTTCTTGATGAACCTCATTAGTTCTTGATGAATCTAAAACATGCTGTGTGACACACGAGAATGAACCTCATTGGTTCTTGATGAAGCTAAAACATGCTGTGTGACACACGAGAATGAACCTCATTGGTTCTTGATGAAGCTAAAACATGCTGTGTGACACATGAGAATGAACCTCATTGATTCTTGATGAAGCTAAAACATGCTGTGTAACACACGAGAATGAACCTCATTGGTTCTTGCTGAAGCTAAAACATGCTGTGTGACACGAGAATGAACCTCATTGGTTCTTGATGAAGCTAAAACATGCTGTGTAACACACGAGAATGAACCTCATTGGTTCTTGATGAAGCTAAAACATGCTGTGTAACACACGAGAATGAACCTCATTAGTTCTTGATGAACCTCATTAGTTCTTGATGAATCTAAAACATGCTGTGTGACACACGAGAATGAACCTCATTGATTCTTGATGAAGCTAAAACATGCTGTGTAACACACGAGAATGAACCTCATTAGTTCTTGATGAACCTCATTAGTTCTTGATGAATCTAAAACATGCTGTGTGACACACGAGAATGAACCTCATTGGTTCTTGATGAAGCTAAAACATGCTGTGTGACACATGAGAATGAACCTCATTGATTCTTGATGAAGCTAAAACATGCTGTGTAACACACGAGAATGAACCTCATTGGTTCTTGCTGAAGCTAAAACATGCTGTGTGACACGAGAATGAACCTCATTGGTTCTTGATGAAGCTAAAACATGCTGTGTAACACACGAGAATGAACCTCATTAGTTCTTGATGAAGCTAAAACATGCTGTGTAACACACGAGAATGAACCTCACTGGTTCTTGATGAAGCTAAAACATGCTGTGTAACACACGAGAATGAACCTCACTGGTTCTTGATGAAGCTAAAACATGCTGTGTAACACACGAGAATGAACCTCACTGGTTCTTGATGAAGCTAAAACATGCTGTGTGACACACGAGAATGAACCTCATTAGTTCTTGATGAACCTCATTAGTTCTTGATGAATCTAAAACATGCTGTGTAACACACGAGAATGAACCTCATTGGTTCTTGCTGAAGCTAAAACATGCTGTGTGACACGAGAATGAACCTCATTGGTTCTTGATGAAGCTAAAACATGCTGTGTAACACACGAGAATGAACCTCATTGGTTCTTGATGAAGCTAAAACATGCTGTGTAACACACGAGAATGAACCTCATTGGTTCTTGATGAAGCTAAAACATGCTGTGTAACACACGAGAATGAACCTCATTAGTTCTTGATGAACCTCATTAGTTCTTGATGAATCTAAAACATGCTGTGTGACACACGAGAATGAACCTCATTGATTCTTGATGAAGCTAAAACATGCTGTGTAACACACGAGAATGAACTTCATTAGTTCTTGATGAACCTCATTAGTTCTTGATGAATCTAAAACATGCTGTGTGACACACGAGAATGAACCTCATTGGTTCTTGATGAAGCTAAAACATGCTGTGTGACACACGAGAATGAACCTCATTGGTTCTTGATGAAGCTAAAACATGCTGTGTGACACATGAGAATGAACCTCATTGATTCTTGATGAAGCTAAAACATGCTGTGTAACACACGAGAATGAACCTCATTGGTTCTTGCTGAAGCTAAAACATGCTGTGTGACACGAGAATGAACCTCATTGGTTCTTGATGAAGCTAAAACATGCTGTGTAACACACGAGAATGAACCTCATTGGTTCTTGATGAAGCTAAAACATGCTGTGTAACACACGAGAATGAACCTCATTAGTTCTTGATGAACCTCATTAGTTCTTGATGAATCTAAAACATGCTGTGTGACACACGAGAATGAACCTCATTGATTCTTGATGAAGCTAAAACATGCTGTGTAACACACGAGAATGAACCTCACTGGTTCTTGATGAAGCTAAAACATGCTGTGTAACACACGAGAATGAACCTCACTGGTTCTTGATGAAGCTAAAACATGCTGTGTAACACACGAGAATGAACCTCACTGGTTCTTGATGAAGCTAAAACATGCTGTGTGACACACGAGAATGAACCTCACTGGTTCTTGATGAAGCTAAAACATGCTGTGTGACACACGAGAATGAACCTCATTGATTCTTGATGAAGCTAAAACATGCTGTGTAACACACGAGAATGAACCTCATTGGTTCTTGCTGAAGCTAAAACATGCTGTGTGACACGAGAATGAACCTCATTGGTTCTTGATGAAGCTAAAACATGCTGTGTAACACACGAGAATGAACCTCATTAGTTCTTGATGAAGCTAAAACATGCTGTGTAACACACGAGAATGAACCTCACTGGTTCTTGATGAAGCTAAAACATGCTGTGTAACACACGAGAATGAACCTCACTGGTTCTTGATGAAGCTAAAACATGCTGTGTAACACACGAGAATGAACCTCACTGGTTCTTGATGAAGCTAAAACATGCTGTGTAACACACGAGAATGAACCTCACTGGTTCTTGATGAAGCTAAAACATGCTGTGTGACACACGAGAATGAACCTCATTAGTTCTTGATGAACCTCATTAGTTCTTGATGAATCTAAAACATGCTGTGTAACACACGAGAATGAACCTCATTGGTTCTCGCACATCAAGCGAACATGCTTGAACTTCTGTTTACCATAACTGATGTGTGTTGATGTTGATGAATGTTTATATGTGAATAAAAGCCTAAATTAAATCGGTTCATCATATAAAGTGATTGTGTCTCTTTAGAAAATTTGGACTTAACCGCTCAATTCATATGGATTAGTTTTACGATTTCTTTATGAACTTTTTGAAGTGTCAAAGTGGCAGTTGTGTAGCTGTCAATGGAGGGACAGAAATCGCTCAGATTTCATCAAAAAGATTCCAAAGATGAACAAAAGTCTTACGGGTTTGGAACGACATGAGGGTGAGTAATTAATGACATGATTTTCATTTTTGAGTGAACTAACCCTTTAATGCCCCAATACACAACTTTCAAAATTGTCGGATTGCTGTTCTTTTCACACCACACAACTGTCTGTTGTCGATCATCACTCACGTGAACGAGCACCGATTTGCATCCAATTTTGGGCTTTTACAGTCATGGCTAAAATTATGTAGTGTGTGGGCGTTCAGTGAAGGGCTAAGTGCGTGGAAATATTAAACTTAAAATATTCATTTAAAATACAAATTTGTTCAAAATGAAACACCACCACTGTTGTAAGTAGGTGTGTACAGTTTTGGTACATTTTGGTTGACACTTGCACAGATCTTATACTGAACCACCAACTTCTGACCTCAGAGTACTTATCAAAAGCAATTGAATGTCTTTTTAAACTTGAAGAGGTCAAGGTGATAGAATAAACCACAGATAGCCATGGTTATCCTTCTAGTATGTTGCACTTTAGACCAGCTCTCGTTTAACAGAGTGGGGGTAGATTGTAGATCTGGGGCAGGTTCTGTTCGTTCTCTGAGGATATGCTGACAGTTAATTGGAATGAGGACGTGATCACCTTTGAGATTTAATCATTTATTTTGACAGTTCTTGCATAGATATAAAAAATATGTGTTGAGTGAATAATGTGTTTTTGTTTATCAGTCTATTTAACAATACTGTAAACCAAATGTTACACAACAACTCAAATGTTTGGGGTCAGACTTTTTATTGAAAGAAATCAATGCTTTTGAGGATGCATTAAATTGATCAAAAGTGACAGTAAATACTTTTACGTTGTTAAAAAAAATCTTTTTACTTTCTATTCAAAAATCCTGAAAAAAAGTATCACAGTTTCCACAAAAATATTAAGCAGCACAACTGTGATAATAAGAAATATATTTATATTTATATATAAGATAAATTATACAAATGCAGTGGTGGTCAGAATTATTGGCACCCCTGGTAAATATGATCAAATATGGCTGTAAAAAATAAATCTGCATTGTTTATCCTTTTGATCTTTTATTAAAAAAATTCACAAAAATCTAACCTTTCATTGAAGTAAAAGAACTGAAAGTGGGGGGTAAATCACATTATGAAATAAATGCTTTTCTCCAAAACACGTTGGCCACAACTATTGGCACCCTTTTATTAAATACTTTGTGCAACCTCCTTTTGCCAAGATAACCGCTCTGAGTCTTCTTCTATAATGCCTGATGAGTTTGGAGAACACCTGACAAGAGATCAGAGACCATTCCTCCATACAGAATCTCTCCAGATCCTTCAGATTCCCAGATCCATGTTGGTGTTTCTTCTCTTCAGTTTACCCCACTCATTTTCTATAGGGTTCAGGTCAGGGGACTGGGATGGTCATGGCAGAAGCTTCATTTTGTGTTCAGTGACACATTTGTGTGTTGATTTTGATGTTTGTTTTGGATCGTTGTCCTGATGGAAGATCCAACCACGGCCCATTATAAGATTTCTAGCAGAGGCTGTCAGGTTTTGATTTTTTTATCTGTTGGTATTTGCTAAAATCCATGATACCATGTATCTGAACAAGATGTCCAGGACCTCCAGCAAAAAAATAGGCCCACAACATTAAAGATCCAGGGTTATTTTTAACCGTGGGCATGGGGTACTTTTTATCCCTGTTTGCACCAAACCCATCTGGTGGATTTGCTGCCAAAAAGCTCTTTTTATAGTTTCATCTGATCATAGAACCAGGTCCCTTTTGAATTTCCAGTCGTGTCTGACAACTGAATATGCTGGAGTTTGTTTCTGGATGAGCAAGAAGGATTTTTCTTGAATCCCTCCCAAACAACATGAGGTGAGGTAGGGGTTGTTTTTTTTTTTTATTTATTTTTTTTATTTTTTAGGCTTTCTGACCCCAAGACTCAACTAATCTCTGTGATCCTTGGAGAGTCTTTGTCCACTCAAACTCTCCTCCTCGCCGTGCATTGACAATATAGACACACGTCCTCTTTCAGGCAGATTCGTAACATCTTTAGTTGATTGGAACTTCTTAATTATTGCCCTGATGGTGGAAATGGGAATTTTCAATGCTTTAGCTATTTTCCTACAGCCACTTTCTATTTTGTGAAGCTCAACAACCTTTTGCTGCACATCAGAACTATATTCTTTGGCTTTACTCATTGTGATGAATGATTAAGGGAATTTGGCCTTTGTGTTTCCTCATATTAATACTACTGTGGAACAAGACATCATAGCTGGACAATTTCATGTTCCTAGTCACCCTGGTGTGCTAAAAAATGTAAATATTAATGGGAATATACCTCAGAGATATTTTACTCATAAAAAATTCTAGGGGTGCCAATAATTGTGGCCAACGTGTTTTGGAGAAAAGCATTTATTTCATAATGTGATTTACCCCCCACTTTCAATTCTTTTACTTCAATGAAAGGTTAGATTTTTGAGAATTTTTGTGAAAAGATCTAAAGGATAAACAATGCAGAGTTATTTTTTACAGCCATATTTGATCATATTTACCAGGGGTGCCAATAATTCTGACCACCACTGTATATATATATATATATATATATACAGTATATATATGTGAATATTAAATATATACATGCATGTGTGTGTATTTATATATACATAATAATTATACACAGTACACACACATATATTATGTAAACACAAACTTTTATTTTGGATGCGATTAATCGCAATTAATCGATTGCCCGGCACTAAAAAAAAACATTAAAAAATCTTACTGACCCCAAACTTTTGAACGGTAGTGCACCATCAACTGAACATTTTTATTGTAAAACAGTTGTCAAACATTAACTTGCATCTTGAGACACACTATTTCACTGCTATAACTAAAGTATTGCTTTGGAATTTGCACTAACAGTAGCCTAAGTAGCTTTCTTTGATTTGATCTGCCATCTCACTCATTCTGACAGTGACGAGCGCTGTTAGACCGCTGAGGCAGACCAACCTAAAAATGTAACATTTTACTTTTGTCATCCTAGCAACAAACAGAGCGGTGTGTAATGGAGTACAGCAGAGCAGCATCAACAATATCAAATATTGGGGGGGACAATTTGGCCATTTCTAATTATTCAGGGGGACTTGTCCCCCTCAATGTCTATGGTGGTTACGGCCCTGGCGTATATGTATTTCCATCATAGTGTACTAAAGGAAGCCTGCATTCCATGCATTCTCTTAAATTAACCAGAGGGGGGCAGACAAACACTGATATCTACTCAAACACTGACAAACACTCAGTATCTATAGTGTAGTCATTTTTATATATATATATATATACATATATATATATATATATGTATTTAAGATCATAGAATCTTAAAAACAACATTGTTTTAACATTTTTGAGTCCGGCATCCCATTCATTATAATAAAGTAGAGGAAATTCCTTAACTATGTTTAGAATGTCTGAATCTTTTGAAGGGGTCAGATTTATCAGGATAGAGTGACATGGACAACAACCTCTGTGAACTCCTCTGGGAACTTGTTGAAAGCACTAAAAAAAAGTTACTTTGTAAGGTCCCCTCTAAGGTGAAACCAAAATGGCCCTTTTGAAATCTCTGTAAACGGTATTGTCACTTCTTTTACGTGTTTGTAGGTTAAGAATTTAACCTACAAACCTACCGCGCCCCCCCCCCCCCCCCCCCCCCCCCCCTACTGCTTGCATAATCGGCATTTGTGTACCTTTGAGCAAAACAACTCCAATTATACCACATACAGTTGATGTTTACCACATACTCCGATGTGACTTTAAAAGCAGTTTTAATAGTCTATTAAAAAAACTCTTTTATGGCTGAGCATGTCGGAATGTCTCTTGGACTATCATCGCTGAAAATAATAGGTTAGGTGTTTTATACGTTTCTAAGAAAACAAATAATGCACAGCTTTTGCTTAAAGGTACAATTGTTTTAAATGTAACTATAATGCATATATCTTCAGGGCAGTCTGAACTATGAGAGAAAGGTTACAGCTTACATTCCTAGACCATAACAAGTATTACCTACAGGCCATGTCATCTCATTTTAAGTTCTGTCAGACACAGACTCCAGCCAGAGCATAAATCACATAACTCGGCTCTATTAATCTAGCAATCTAGCAAACCTGAGTGAAAGGCTGGCTCTTTTAATTGCAGAGAGCTGGCTCAAATAATGCTAGTCCTCTGTCTCTGTAATGCTGTTCTACAGGTATTGGGGTGACTAGCCTTGAGCATGGCATCTTACCCTTGAAAGGCCAGGAGTGATTTCATATCCCTTGCGTCTTGTCAACACGCTTTCATCTGAACTCCAGTTAGTATCATTAACAGCTCATATTTCACTCTTCTGGAAATGTTCTGGTACCTTCTCAAAAATAAATGTGAATATTAAGAATTTGCTACAGTAACAATTCAAACTTGATGATTATATAATTATAATGTCTGTGGCATGTTGTGAAGATGTTAAGGTGCGCTCGCTTTGGTAAACCTGGAAGGGAAATCATTAGGGTTGTTTACTTGATGTCAAACATGGAAAAAATGAGGTGCAGGCTGTAAAAAGTCAGTTTGACTCTTGCACCCGCTGACTGTCACCATGGAGACAAGCCCATCACAAATATAGCAGTATTGACTGAGACAACTTTCATCTTAATCCAGGTAGTATTGTCTTCATGCACATTTATTTTGACGACCAAGATCAGTTTTCGTTTTACAGCAGAAAGTTAAAAAAAAAACGCTTGTTAGAAAGCGATACATAGGGTATAAAACCAAAGCACTTACACAAACATACACACACAACTTTCATTTCTTCTCTGCATTTCTCCTCTTCTCTAGCTTGCTTCCTAGCAGTTGTCTAATAAACCTGGCATTACATATTACAAATATTGTTAGCTCTTTAACAAATTGTGTTTAAGTCATTTTGGATTAAAGCATTTTCTAAAAGCATAATTGTTCATGTAATGTATTGTGCTTGCACATTACATTACATAATGACTTTTTAAAATATTCACACAGATCTGTCTTGGTAGAGACTAAATGAAAGCTTGTTCATTTAGCTCGGATTAGTTCCTCTTTCTAACGCTGTCTTTGGGAGTGATTCATTTTTTCTGGGCCGCCTCTTACTTTTACATCCGTAGATGGAACACAAGCAGCCAGTGCTGTGGATGGTGAGTCAGGGAACGAAGAGAGATCAGCCCATCCTCCCCTGAAAAGACACAACACCCATCTTTAACATAACCTCATCAAACCTTAGGCAGCCATGCCAATTTACAAGGGCGAGTGCAGATCAAGAGGCATGTGTCAACAATGTACTGTTGTACTCTTTTACAAGGGCTTGAATGGAGGGCCAAGGAGGTCCCAGACATTTCCATTACACTGCAGCCCTGCAGCGACTGTATGCATATAGTTTGGGAACCCCCTAAATGAACAGCATATCTAATCAAAACAAACTAAGAAAGGTTGAAAGCCTTGCTAAGGCTTTTGTTGTGTTGAAATTAATGTACTTACTAAAAGGAACATTTGTGATGTTCATTTTGTGTTTCTTAAAGCTACAATATGTATTTTTTTGCCGCTAGGGGTCGCTAACCTCTTTAAAACAGTAACAAAGGCGTAGATTGATGATGCAGTGAATGAGCGTGGAATCATGGAACTTGTCATCATACTGATGGATCTAATAATGTTTATGGGAAAATAATGTTTATGGATGAGTGAATGCATTCATGTTTTTAACATGACTGTGGTATGAAGCAGGGCGCAATTACTAATAAGAGACAGATATCAGCGCCACACGCGAGTCCCGGGGGATATAAAGAAATGAGGACATTTCATTCTACTGAACTACCCGCAAGTGCTGAATTACTACTCATACAGGTCAGTTTATTTGATGAATTAAAATTGTGAGGAAACGCAATGTTGTTTCACTTGTTCTAAACTATCTAAACTGCATTTAAGTGTGTTGAAAGTTATAATGTTATTCTGTGTGTTAGTTTGTTGGCTGTATGAGACTAGCAGTAAGCTACATCAACATTAGAATATCATACTGATGATATTCTAATATTTCATCGTGTTGAGCTACATAACATTGATTTGTTTTATGTACAGTTGCTCACCTGTCTAATAAAGCACATGCAAGAACGGCATCTCTGTCAAGTTGAAGTTTGTTGCGAAGCTCTCGCCATCTCGAAAACGCCACGTCGATACTGGTCCACTTTTGATTTCAAATTTTGTTCCAAAGTCTGCTTGCCATGGTCCATAATGTTTGAACGAAACTACAACAGTGTGCCGCGAGACGTTATGCAGTTGTCCACGTCTGTTGCCATGGTTTCTACGGCAGTAAAAGCGGAAACCGAGGGTAACGCGGCGACTCCCTCACACGTCCTGGTTCCTTTGTTAAAATCGCAGTTTTCTCACGATTTACAAATAGTTGGAAACATTTGGGATATTGTAAGTACTCAACTGAACAAAAACACTGGCCTAGTGGTTTTTGGATATTTTACTGCAAAAATCCTACATATTGCACCTTTAAAGCTTCAGGAATGTATATGCTGAAATGTTGTAAATGCATTTGTTTCTAGCCCTGATCCTCCAGATAGACTTGCAATTAGTTGTGGGCAGGGTTATTATAGTTTGGAATTTTTTATTTAGTTTTTATTTTATTTTTCAGTTTAATTTGAGCTTTTTTCTGAGTTTAGATGTCAGTTTTTTTTTATTTTAGTCAAAATCTGCTAAGGACTAATTAAATGTAACAAATCATTTAAAAATTAAACTACATTTTATCGAACTTTGATCTTTTAAACAACTGAGAAGATTCTACAGCTCAAACTACATTTATAAAAATCATGTTACATCAGCATATGAGAGTAAATCTTGAGATCACTCATTTAACAGTTCATCTATTGCCAAAATTATGGAAAACAAAAAATCATTCAAGAATAGAAAATGATTGAAAATATTCAAACCAGGAATGTCAGAATCAGAATGTATAGTTTGTGCATAAAAAATGTCTGTCATATCCAACACATGTTGAACGATGTTCACTAACCTGGCAAAGTTTTTCAATTGGATTGCCGTTTATTCTCTTTAGCATGCAGTGTGTATTTTTTCCCTGGTCATTCCGATTCAATTTCAGCGAGTGACGAACAAATTTATATTCACGTGCATTATGTATTATGCACGTTATCGTCTCTGACATACAGCATGTTGAAGACGCCCAGGCCGGCATTTTCTCCGAGAGAAATAACTCATTCAAAACATCCGGTAGTGTGGGTTTTCCAGGAAATGCATGTACTCCCTGCTTCTCATAAAAACTACTGTGTATCGTGCATGTTATTTTGTGACCGACATCGATGTTGTGATATTCAAATGATGTGGATTTGAAAACAGATAGATCGTAGGGTAATAACTATTTATTTTTTAGACAGCAAGTATTCAGTGAAGTGATTGATGCCATTGAGTGTGTCATGTCGATGTTTTTAGTTCTAATAGTCCAACCGACAGCCAGCCTAAGCTTTTGACGGATGTGATAACGTGCGTGAGTGAACCATGTTTGATTTTTGGGTAATTATAAAACATTCTGGAAATGCTTCTAAATGATTTTTAGAAACCTTTGCTTATTTTATGGAATGAAGTTTATTTTGTGGCTTAAATTGTTACTTAGAGAATGACATGTTTGGCTTTTAATAAATGTTACATTTAGCTGTCACAAATGTTGACTTTTGAAAGGAAGAAAGGAGTGGTTTTATTGCACAAAGTTGTTTTTATTTTATTTAAACCCATGATTGAAAATGAGATCCTGTTGTTCCATTGTTACCCCTTGACAGATTTTGACTCTTATCTTATTTTTAGTTATCTTAGTTGTATAGTATTTGGTTACACTTTTGCAACTACATGTCAAATAACTCTCATGAGAGTATTAATAGACTGTTAGGTTAGGGTTAGTAGAATAAGTTGACATATACTTGCAAAGTTACTTATAGTCAGTAGAATGTCTGTTGGGGAGCATCAAAATAAAATGTTAGCAAATATTAAGACAGACAGTCTACTAATACTCTAATGATTGCTAGTTAGCATGTAGTTGCAATGTTACTTATAGTTAGTAGAATGTCTAAAGTAGACTAACGATATAAAGTTTTACCTAGTATTATTAGGGCTTCCAAAGTTAGTGTGCTAACTTTCTCAGCACAATTTCATTTGTATAGCACTTTTCACAATACACTGTAAAGAAATTGTAAACTGCTTTACTGTTAATGTTTATAATGCCTTATAGTCCACATTGAACAGTTCAGGGCTGGGCAATCCATATAACAATTAGGTAATGTCTATCACCGCTATGATTAAAAAGACAGTCTATGATTAAAATCATGGTTAAATATTTTGCATGGATTAAGATATTGATGGTTTAATAGATCGCTATCTAGTGGCGAAAACTAAAAGTAATTTACCATTTTTTTATTTCATTTTTACTTTTGGAGTCATGAAATGTATTTGAGCTTCGTTTCAGTTTTTCCCAGTTATAGTTATAGTTTGTATTAAATTTTTTCCACTGGTTGTGAAAGGCGTGAACAAATTTAAAAGTAGAACAGCACAAATGCTAGCACTTTCATTGAAGCATTAGTGGCCGGTAGCCTACAGTGACATACAGCTAAAAAATGTTCCAAAGAATGTTGTAACGAATTCATGTTTTCCACGTGGACCTCTAATTTCCCTGCATACTTCTCAAGCCTCACCACCCCTTTAAAAGCATGTATCTAAATAATTGTCACTGTCTTCTAATAACTGCCAGAAAGCAGCTTCTCATTATCTAACCTCAGACTTAAGATTTACAAATCTTTAGACAATTCACAATTGGCCGAGCTATCTCTAGTTCTCCCAGCGAGTGCACGGCTATCTAAAAGGACCTTGATTTATACATGGCGACTGATAATTACTAGTGTCTTACCATTCGTCAAAAAAAGACTAGGTTGGGATGGGTTTTAAGAGCATGCTTGAAGTTCTCAGTACAAGACAATTAATCTGCCAACCATTCTTGTAAATCATCAATGTTTATGTGTTGGACTACATCAGTTAGTCTGGGGCAGTAGGTGATTCAAGTGTGCAAATGTTTCCATTACAAATTAATCACACACTGCTGCTTGTGGAGAGCAGAGAATCAGTCATGGAGTCATGGAGTGGAACAACTGACTTAATATAAATGCAAGGTGGTAGAGAAAATGAAACGCACATTTATTTTGTGAACTGGTGCGAATACTGCTTCACTACAAAATTCAGAACTGAAAAATGTGTCAATTTTTTTGCTTGAGTTGAATTGAACACCCCACTCTCTAAGAAAAGTCCTTAAAAATAGGGCCATTAATATGAAGCAATTTTTGGTATTGATTTTTCACAGGTGTTTTACCCGTATTTTGAATTGCGCATTGCATTGTGTTGTGTTTTAGGATTAAAGCAAATTCCGTAAAAATAACATATGATTCTGGCAGAAAATTATCTATCTGTCCATCTTTTCGTCTGTCTGTAAGGTCTGTAAATCTTTAAATATCAGAGTTTTTTAAAAACACTGTCAAACAAGGCTGTCATGCCAGCATTCAAACTTTGCTTTTATAGTTACTTAATACAGTTATACAGTTAATATATTTTACTTCCTTATGTTCAAATTCAATTCTGCATCCTGTTTGCTACCAATTCAAAATCAATTTAAATTGCAATTTAAAAGGCATTCTCAATTCAGTCCTGAATATTGCCTAATAGAGCTGCACGATTCTGTATTACCTGAGAATCACAATTTTTTGTTTAAAATGGAGATCACAATTCTCCCACGATTCTGAATAGACAACTAAATAGCATATAATTTAATAGAGGTTGTGACAAAATCCTTATTGCTGCAGTGCAGTCTATTTAAAAAATATTCAATTAATCTGAATTCATTAAAAAAATAAAATAAATAATTCTTGTTTCATTACTGGATGAATCAGCGTTTTTGAACTAATCTCTTGAATGAATGATTCAGCTACAAATAGATAAGTCACTTGTCGCCACCTATTGGTGTAATGATATAATTGATATAATCTTTATTTAAAGGGTTAGTTCACCCAAAAATGAAAATTCTGTCATTAATTACTCACCCTCATGTCGTTCCAAACCCGTAAACCCTTCGTTCATCTTAGGGACACAAATTAAGATATTTTTGATGAAATCCAAGAGCTTTCTGACCCTCCATAGACAGCTATTTAATTAACACTTTCAAGGCCCAGAAAGGTAGGAAAGTCATTGTTAAAATAGTCCATGTGACTCCAGTGGTTCAACCTTAATTTTATGAAGTGACGAGTATACTTTTTGTGCGCAAAAAACTAAAAAAATAGCGACTTTATTCAACAATTTCTTCTAGCCTGTGTCAGACTCTTACGCTGTTGACACGGTGTAAACAGTGCAGCACTTCCAGAACGCCAGCTTACCATTGGCCGACGCTGTTCACGTGAGCACCATGACGCATGCACATGAGTTGTTCTGCCGTAGAACTAGGAAGTGCTGCACTGTTTACACTACGAGTCTGACACAGACTAGAATAAATTGTTGAATAAAATCGTTATTTTTGTTAGTTTTTTTTGCAGAGAGCTCTTGGATTTCATCAAAAATATCTTAATTTGTGTTCCGAAGATGAACGTAGATGAACGACATGACGGCGAGTAATTTAATGATGGAATTTTCATTTTTGGGTGAACTAACCCTTTAAAGTATCAAGTTACTGAATAATCATTGTCATTTTGCGATCTTTTAACGATTAATCGTGTAGCTCTATTGCCTAACCTGCTTTGCTAATGGATTTGATGAGCTGGGAATCCATTCTTATTGTTTTGAGGGGCAGTTCAGGTTACGTGTCCAGCTCAAGGGTGCTCTTTAACCTTTGACATGACCATCAACAGTTCAAAGCAGTTACCATTATAAATCACTTTTTGGCTGACAGTTTAGATATTGGGAGAAAAATTGGACATTGATGAAATGTAACTTTTTAGATTAAATTTTAGATACAGGTAAAAGGTCTGTCTGATGAATTGTTATTCCATGTATTACCTGAAAAAGGAAAAGAATCCTGTTATTTTAAGTGTTTTAGTTCCCAAACCTTGCAAACAAACCCCACAATTACCAAGTACATGGTCTCTCCTTTCTGTGTTCATGACCCCTAATTTTTTCTCTCATAACCATTGAGAAAAAAACGGCAAAAACAATTACACTGACATTCCCACGCTCTCCTCTGTATTTCTGTTTTTGTCTTCACTTATCTTGGTGTTTTCTACCCAAAAGTGTTATTATGTTTACCAGGTCAACAGAGCTGTCCAACAGCCAAAGTCTCATTGATTTTATTCCTGTTTGAGTGTAAAATCCCAAAGAAGCCTATAATTAGCATGCAAAGGTTGTGGCATTTTACAACTAATTTCAAATTATAGAGCAAACATAGTATGACACAATACAGAGCCCTGTGTTTAAACAAACCTGCATTTTGGATTATAATTGCAGAACAAGAAAAGGAAGAGGATGTTGTAATTCCTACTTAAGCAACTATATTTTCCACTAACAAAAACCGATTTGCCTTTCACTGCAGATCTGGAAAACACCCCACGCCCATGAGGGACATCAAGTCAACACATCTATCAGCCAAAAACACTAGTTTTACAGTTATACAGTAGTTAAATGGCTTGACTAACTCCCAGTAACCAGGGGCGATTCTAGGATTTTCATTTTAGGGGGGCTCAGCCCCTAGTGAGGGTATGAAAAAAATGGTAACACTTTAGTTTAAGGTCCAATTCTCACAATTAACTAGAAGCTTATTAGCATGCATATTACTAGGATATCAGCTGTTTATTATTACATATAAAGCAAATATTAATGCCTTATTGCATGACCATATTGTACATCCCTTGATCGTACACAGGAATGTAGGCAGGGTTTTATAATCACTGAGATCCCAAATGTGAGGTAGTTAGGGGGGTTCGGGGGCATGCTCCCCTGAGAAAATGTTGATTTCTATGATCTACATATGTGCATTTTAAGATGTTCTGAAGGCCAAAAAATTAGATAACAGTATCTTGAAAACCATGTCAGTGGGCAGTAGATTATTTGTCTTTCTTCTTATCCCCACATCTCTCTTTTTCTCTTTGTTTTTATCTTGCCCTGTCTCTTCCCCTCCTAACGCTGAGCTTTGACTGATATAGTTTTTCCATTTTCATCAGTGATAAAAAAGTAAACATATGGTTAACTGATATTTATACGTTTTATGAATCATTTTCTTAAACATGTTAATTTACTGAAGGCTACTAGGAAAGCTAGGTAACTAAATTTATTAAATTAATTCACAATATGCACACATTCATTACTTATCTTATGCCAATACAGGCTGAAAAAAGCTGAGCTTTTTTAATTTACTGAAGGCTACAAATGGAATTATATTAATTTACAATATGTACACATTCATTATTATTTTATGCCTAATCTGATGAAAACGGCTTTGTTAATATTTCTTGTTCGTTAATTACATTATGAATCACATAGGCCTATTTTCAATTCAAAATGGCGAAATTAGACAAAAGTTTAATTTGCCTGAATATTTTTGTCATTTGTTTAGTTTAGCTACTTACATATCTCGCACTTGAGGTCGAGTCTCGCGCTCAGCCTCAGCAGCTTCTGTGTGAACATAAAGCCCGCCTACTCTGATTTGATTGGTTTTCTCAAATATTTTGACATTGACAAGGGGTGACGGACCAATGAGGCTCAGATGAACGCACACACCTCTGCTTCTGACGTGCGCTCTGCTCGGCCCCGCTGCGGATTGAAGAACACGCAGACTAAAAGACGGGACGAAGCTGAAGCCTCCCATCAGTTTCATATGTTTTAAAGGTTAATCACATATTTTTTAGGGGGGCTGGGCAGAAGTTTAGGCGCTGAAGCCCCCCTAAAAAGGGCCTAGTGACGCCCATGCCAGTAACTAAGGGGTTGTATATAACCTCAGGTGCTTTTTGTCTATTTTAAATTTTTTATTAATTTTTATTTTTTATTTTTTCACAATTTAACAATGCAGATTAAGGTACAATCTGACACAGACTAGAATAAATTGTTGAATAAAATCGTTTTTTTTTTTTTTTTTTTTTTGCAGAGAGCTCTTGGATTTCATCAAAAATATCTTCATTTGTGTTCCGAAGATGAACGTAGATGAACAACATGACGGCGAGTAATTTAATGATGGAATTTTCATTTTTGGGTGAACTAACCCTTAAAGTATCAAGTTACTGAATAATCGTTGTCATTTTGCGATCTTTTAACGATTAATCGTGTAGCTCTATTGCCTAACCTGCTTTGCTAATGGTTTTGATGAGCTGGGAATCCATTCTTATTGTTTTGAGGGGCAGTTCAGGTTACGTGTCCAGCTCAAGGGTGCTCTTTAACCTTTGACATGACCATCAACAGTTCAAAGCAGTTACCATTATAAATCACTTTTTGGCTGACAGTTTAGATATTGGGAGAAAAATTGGACATTGATGAAATGTAACTTTTTAGATTAAATTTTAGATATAGGTAAAAGGCCTGTTTGATGAATTGTTATTCCATGTATTACCTGAAAAAGGAAAAAAATCCTGTTATTTTAAGTGTTTTAGTTCCCAAACCTTGCAAACAAACCCCACAATTACCAAGTACATGGTTCATTATTATTTTATGCCTAATCTGATGAAAACGGCTTTGTTAATATTTCTTGTTCGTTAATTACATTATGAATCACATAGGCCTATTTTCAATTAAAAATGGCGAAATTAGACAAAAGTTTAATTTGCCTGAATATTTTTGTCATTTGTTTAGTTTAGCTACTTACATATCTCGCACTTGAGGTCGAGTCTCGCGCTCAGCCTCAGCAGCTTCTGTGTGAACATAAAGCCCGCCTACTCTGATTTGATTGGTTTTCTCAAATATTTTGACATTGACAAGGGGTGACGGACCAATGAGGCTCAGATGAACGCACACACCTCTGCTTCTGACGTGCGCTCTGCTCGGCGCCGCTGCGGATTGAAGAACACGCAGACTAAAAGACGGGACGAAGCTGAAGCCTCCCATCAGTTTCATATGTTTTAAAGGTTAATCACATATTTTTTAGGGGGGCTGGGCAGAAGTTTAGGGGCTGAAGCCCCCCTAAAAAGGGCCTAGTGACGCCCATGCCAGTAACTAAGGGGTTGTATAACCTCAGGTGCTTTTTGTCTATTTAAATTTTATTTTTTTTTTTTTTAAACAATTTAACAATGCAGATTAAGGTACAATAAGATTAGTCTTGATGAATGTTTAAATAGACTTGGTACACTGCTACAGTGCTACATTAAAAACTTGGTTGTCACAGTAGTTTTGGTGTAATATGAGCTAATCCATTGTATTGTTTGTAAAATAATAGTCAAACCCCTAAACCTAGATGGCTGAAGTCATAACTAGGCAGTAAAAGCTGGACAGGAAGGAAGCAATGTCTGAAATGGAGCCTCATTTCTTGTTTAAAGGTTATTGCACCACCACCCACTGCTGATATGATCTTAGCTGTTAGATGGCATTCTTGAGCCACTGGTTTGACTGGAGGCTTGTTACCTGTAAAATAGGCACAGCCCAAGAGAAGATGGAACGCTTTTGACATTTTGACCTGACGGCAGGGTCTGTCTAGTGGCTTTCTCAGTTGATTGTGACTTTATACTATATTGAGTTAATTGTCATTGAACTTGTAGATTGATTTGTGCAATATTCCTCACTAAGTGAGACCGTAAATTAGAAAAAGTAGAAAAAATGGGTAGGGCTCAAAAAGAGTTTTCTGCAGTTTAGATTTTTGTTTTTGTCCTGCCAACATTTTTACTGGCCCCTTCACAATAAACTTTCATAATTTTTTTAAATTATTAATTCCATATGCATTAGAAAAATGTTTACATTAACAATACAGTACAATATGTTGGAAAATGCTGGCATGCAGTCCATGCAAAAATTTCTTAGCTGGATGGTTCCAAGACTATTGAAAGTCAGGCCCTTAATGTTTTGTTTAGAGTAGGTTTGTCCTTTTTTATGCAAATAACAATATAATAATGGCTTGTCAATTTTTAAAAGGGAGGAGAAAATTCTTCCTATATCTTTTATCTTATTTTATCAATATTACATGAGTTTTATTCATTTTAATGAATTTTAACATTTGTTTGTACAGGCATTTCAGTTTACTTTGTTTAACAATTTTGTGTTGAGTCTGATGTAAAACCTTGGTCTTGAAGCAAAATGTGTTGAGAACCTTATCTAGTGACTCTTGACTGTACAGTAATAGAGACAAGACCACATGATGCTCACACTGAATACTGAATAATAAAAAGAAGGTCATTTAGTTACAATTTCACAATATTACAAACCTGGAAGTTCAAGTAGGGGATACACAAGTTGTTTGTGAGTGAGAATAAAAAGCCAACAGCACAGAAGCCCTAAACTCAGTCATCACAGGTAATAATTGTAAAATATCTGTGTTCCTTTTCCCCAGCTTTGAAGTGAGGTGGCTACTGTCTGTTCTTGCCCTGTAGGAAGCGCACATTAGATTTATGACTTTGCAGACAACCAAATTACACTGTCCCTCGCTGTAGCCCAGGAAGGCCAGTAATCGCTTAATACACAACAGCTAATTGTGACCATACAGAGATGCAGACTTTATGTGACACATGATAAGTGTTTTTCCATCCCTCTGGCAGAGAAAAGGTGTAAAGGCAAATTGGTAAAAGAGGCTTATCTGATAAAGCTGTAATTTGTCATAAATGTTCTCATTTTTCTCTCAACACCCAGGACACGGCTTAGACAATACGTCTGGATAAAAGTGGAGGAAAACTAGCAATGAAATTCTTTTACTCTGTTGTCATTTATGCATTATGAATGACCAATGTTTTAATGGTTCAGAATTGGGAATTCTACACTACAGTTTTGTACTTCTCAGCACTTTCATATGGTCTTCTGTAGAGGTTCTACTTGATGTAATCATAGTTCTGTTTAGAGACATTTTCTCTTGAAGAACCCTTTTATGCTGAAATGGTTCTTTGTGTTGGGGATTAGGGTTCTTTATTCCCGCCCTTTTGTTTTCAAATCTGTAACTGTCCTTCAAAGCAGCTTCTGACTGGTTTTCTTGAGCTCAACCATACAACTACACAAACTGTCAACATACTCTCTAAAAACTTAATGTTTATAGATTTTAACTTTTTAAATTGTAACTTACAAACTCAAAACGTCATCTTGTTTTTTTAGAACCCTTTTTCCTAATGGTGTTGTTCTCCCAAATATTTTATCTTCATTTGCTCACCCTAATGTCATTCATTTTTATTATTGGATGAACTATATAAAGGTTCCAAAAGGGGTTTTTCATAGTGATACCATAGAAGAACCATTTTGGGATATAAAGAACCTTTCAGTAAAATGTTGTTTTGAAAAGAACCATTTTTTTTTCTTAGTGCGAAGGAAATTTTAATAATCTGAAGAAACTTTTTTCAATATAAAGAACATTTTGAGCAATGGAAAGCTTATATAGATGTCAAAGGTTCTTCAGGGAACTATATGCCAATAAAGAACCTTTATTTTTAAGAGTGTATCCCTCTTAAATATCAATACGTAACTGTCAAAGAGTCAAAACCAAACATAAAATGCCTCATTTTCACACACCGCAGTGTTACGTGCATCTGTCAACTCTGCAATTGCCAGTCCTCATTTTCGGCATGGTACAGTTGGAAAGATCAGATCCTGTGTGTTGAGGAGGTGTGTCAAAGCCTGTTGACTGATGTCTACACTTGCCTGGAGGGCACTTGTAAACACAGAATACACCTTTGCTTATAGGCAGCTGGCTCACGTGACACATCTACAGATTGTGTTTAAAAACCCCTCTCACCCTCTCTGAGACTGACAGATCTGAACTGGTAGGTGAGGAGAAGATTTCAACATGTGGATGTTTTGCAAAAATAACTGTTTGTAGTGCACACAGGACAGTAAGAGTTCTCTCATACCAAAGCTAAGATTTGCATTTTGAAGTAGACAAAAGTCAACAACGATGAGTTTGGGCAGCACCAGTACAGAATCTGAAGTTTCAGAGGATGAGATGGAGGATTGTCCTTTAGGTCAGGATGATGACTGTGGCGACGAAAGCCCCGGAAAGCTTCGTTCAGAGCGCTCAATGTCATCCGGCCCAAGTGACACAGAGGATGTCAAAGCAGTAAAGAGCCGTACTCGGCCCAAGCGGTCCAAAGCACGGAGAGTCGCCGCCAACATCCGAGAACGGAAGCGCATCCTGGACTACAACCAGGCCTTCAACGCATTGCGCACTGTCCTCAAACATGACCTTAGCGGAAAGCGTCTGTCCAAGATCGCCACGCTCCGCCGTGCCATCCACCACATTTCAACAATGTCTTTGTATCTGCAGACTCATTCGGCAATAGAACCACATGCACCTTCGTGTACCCATACGGAGTGCTACCGGCAGCCGGAAGAGAACAACACCGGAACTTTCCAGGAACCGATGGATAACTACATTTCCCATCAGCCAGAGCTCACAGTCTCTACAGAGATGCATCAGGACACATCAAACTCAACACCATCTCAACACTACAACCACTGCGCAACCAACAGTCAGGTACACGTGAGCCATGGACACTTTGCTCACCAATGGGAGGACCAAAGCAATGACTACTGCAGTGGAGGACCTGGATATCAACATGGGACGAGGGTCACCTGTCATCAGAACCATATGGACAAGTATGCAGACTCTGCTAACCCGTCTTTGGCTTGGCAGCTGGGTTACCTTCCATGTCATGGATACCAGCAGTTCCTGAGTATGCACTAACTTTTCTCATGTTAGAGTTATGTTAAAAAGCATTTAAAATTTTTGAGTAGTGTACACTGAGAGTATTTTTGGATAAATTTCTCAGGTTAAAAAATATACTGTATATTACAGCAAATACCTGGTAAAATCCTCTCCTGTAAGTGTTATTGTACATTGTAAATAATATTTAAAAAAACAAGAATATGTCAGATAATACAACAAAAAGAAATCTGAATTATTCTGTTGTAGCTTAAAGGTTAGCCTCAAGATTTTGTTACCACCTTTTTTTTCTTCATATGCTCAAACCCCCAAATAAAGCAGCTTATTATAAAACTGTCTTTGGCTCTTTGCAAACCACTGTGCTTAAATAACGTATTAAGTGCAATCTAATTCATTTTTACTAAACCATTAGAACATTCAATAAGATTCACATTATTTCTACAGTGATATCTAAACCTGAACCACGTCAATATGCAAGTCTGTTTCTGCCTCAGAGTAAAAAAAAAAAACTTTATTTACCGGTATATTCATTGTGATTTTATTTCTTCTAGTATAACTTTAAATATCATAATGTGACTGTGTATGTTGTATTATGACTGATTTTACATCTTGCAATTTTGGATCTTTAAATTGCTACTTTATTTCTCGTAATTGTGATATTTCACTATGTTACGTGACTCTTTCTTAAAGTAATTTTTATTATCTGTTTTATTCATTTATTTTTTTTTTCTTTTTCGATGATAGTGAGTTTCATGTCAAGCATTGCTGCAGTATGTAAAGAAGTCAAAAGTGGTAGTAATGCAGCGAGTTTGAAATTGTGAAAAACTGAAATTCTTTGCACTCTTGAGGGAAGGAGAGCAAAACTGGTTAATCTGCAAAATTCCTTATGGAGTGAGTTAAAGTTTATTAAAACATCTGACAGTTTAACACATGCGTAATTGCTGTCAACGGTAATTATAACTCAAGTTAAGCAGGATTTTTGCTAGTGTATTAGCTGCAATTATTGCAAAACGTTACTATTGAAAAAAGTGGCTGCAGTCAATCAATGGTTAGAATATAGAAAATTAGTCATATCTATATTATAAAACATACAGATACAAAATGGTATAAATGTGTAGCCTAAAATAATTGAGTGCAAAGTTTTATTACTGATGACTGATTGATTACTACATGATGTCACAATCAGGCTTCTATTGCAAAATGTTCTGTAATTATTCTAACAGGGTTTGTTGTGCATCTTTGCAAAGAATACGTATATTTAAGCAAATGGAAATTGGACTTTAAAGACAATTTATGCAGTTCAACAGCAAAACATATCTCCTTATTTAGAGATTAAAAGTCCTTTTTTAAAAAATTGGGTTTTCAGGCTCTTTGAGATTTGCAAATTAGCTATAGTGTCTTAAAACAGTAATCGATTTAATAGAGAACCTATTCCAGCAGAACATTGGAAGTGATAGTCTGTCTCCAGGAGGTTCTCCCCCTCAGGACTGATAGAGGGAGTTGATTCCAGTAAGATGGGGGAACAGAGAACAGGAAGGAGCTCAGCGCTCCCTCAAGGCAGATATGACTCAGCTCTGTCTCTTGATCTCGTCCATTCAGAGGAATTTAGGAATTTTTCCTCTCCGCCCCCTTCACATGGTGTGGTGACATTTCTCTCGTTTTTGACAGAACTAGCAGCCAAGTAACCAGTAACAACTGCTTATTACATTGCCATTTGAGTCAGAAGAGCTCAAGTTCAGTCAGATTGAACTAAATAACAGGTTCAAATCGCAAGGAAGGATTGTGGGAAAGTATTTAAACGGAGTCATGACAAACACCCTGTGAAATCTGTCCTTTTTTGACTTGCAGGCTAAAGGTTGCTGTGTTTCTTTAAGTCATTATACAATGTGGGCCACTTGAGGGCAGCAATTCCATACAAGACCAGTCGCAATGTCACAACTGAACTGATCAGATCTGTTTTTATCTGAAAAAAGACCTACAGGGTTTATTTTTAGCAAAATACAAAACCAGTTAACCTGTAGATTTTGGTTTAGTCTTGTTGAACCTATTGCTGGATCAAAAAATTGTGTTAAAATTTACTCAGCCGCATGTCATTTTTTTCTGATCTGGAACAAAGAAGTTATTTTCTAACTTCTGTATATTTGGCTGTCATTTGCTGTGATTTAATGTGAAACCTGATGTAGGCAATGAGATTTGAGCGCTATATGAGTTGAACAACATGAAGTTGAGTAAATGATCAGAATTTTTATTTTTGGGTGAACTATTCCTTTGACCTTTATCCTTCCCCTTCCCAAAATCCATTACCATTGCTTCAGTTATACCATTGACTTGTATTGAGCCACTGAGACACTTGAATCCCATAAAACCATCAGCACAAAGTTCACATTTATTTTTGCCCACACGTCTAAGGCTTATTATCATTCCATCATTGTGGAATAAGTTCATGTCACTGCCATGAATTCTTTTTAGGTCTCTGTTCTCTCAGCACCTTCTTTCATACATTTTATATGACTAATACAGCATGTCAATGTGAGCATAAACAGTTTAAGGCCAACAAAAGCCAGCTACAGCACAGAAGACAGATGATTCCAGCACCGCATAAACAACCCTGTGAGCAAGTCTCATGTTTTTCAGAGTCCAACTGACATTTGCGTGCACACATTCCCTGATGGATTGGGCAAAGGCTAACCGCTAGCCAGCTAAAAAAAATGTTTTTCTCTTTGTCCTAGCCAGCTAAATGACAGATAGCACAGTGACAGTGGAGATGATCACTGTCTTGTACAGACAGAGGAGTTTGGTCTAATGAGCCCAAGACTAAAAAAATCACCCATGTGATGCTGCTTAGAAACTGTTGAAATGGAAATAAGGATATTGATCAATGACCTACAGTAACTGTAAAAGAGTGTTTATACTGACAGTGATTTGCAGCTCATTTTGCAGTTCTTTTTGTAACGAGTTTAAGGACATGAGCGACAGCGCCTGTGAGCGTGTTCAATGGCACAACAAAGTTCAGAAAAATGGAACTTTATGCAAATGAACAGCAATTTGATGTGGCAAAGTCAGTGGAGCTCATGTATTCCATCTCCTGTGAGAAAACAGTTATTTGGAATTTCAATATTTCATAATATTACTGTTTTTACTGTATTTTTGATCAAATAAATACAGCATTGGTAGTGAGCATAAGAAACTTCTTTCAGAAACATTTAAAAAATCTTTCAAAAATACAAACCCGATTCCAAAAAAGTTGGGACACTGTACAAATTGTGAATAAAAAAGGAATGCAATAATTTACAAATCTCATAAACTTATATTTTATTCACAATAGAATATAGATATATCAAATGTTGAAAGTGAGACATTTTGAAATGTCATGCCAAATATTGGCTCATTTTGGATTTCATGAGAGCTACACATTCCAAAAAAGTTGGGACAGGTAGCAATAAGAGGCCGGAAAAGTTAAATGTACATATAAGGAACAGCTGGAGGACCAATTTGCAACTTATTAGGTCAATTGGCAACATGATTGGGTATAAAAAGAGCCTCTCAGAGTGGCAGTGTCTCTCAGAAGTCAAGATGGGCAGAGGATCACCAATTCCCCCAATGCTGCGGCGAAAAATAGTGGAGCAATATCAGAAAGGAGTTTCTCAAAGAAAAATTACAAAGAGTTTGAAGTTATCATCATCTACAGTGCATAATATCATCCAAAGATTCAGAGAATCTGGAACAATCTCTGTGCGTAAGGGTCAAGGCCGGAAAACCATACTGGATGCCCGTGATCTTCGGGCCCTTAGATGGCACTGCATCACATACAGGAATGCTACTGTAATGGAAATCACAGCATGGGCTCAGGAATACTTCCAGAAAACATTGTCGGTGAACACAATCCACCGTGCCATTCGCCGTTGCCGGCTAAAACTCTATAGGTCAAAAAAGAAGCCATATCTAAACATGATCCAGAAGCGCAGGCATTTTCTCTGGGCCAAGGCTCATTTAAAATGGGCTGTGGCAAAGTGGAAAACGTCTCGGTTACGTATGTAACCCTCGTTCCCTGAAGGAGGGAACGGAGACGTACGTCGGACGTCACCGACGAATCGGGATCACTTCTGGGAGCCCCTATCAGCTTCGAGTGTATAGAGAACGGGCCAATGGCCATTGGCGTGCGAGATTTGCATCTCGCGCTCCGCCCCGCATCGCGGGTATAAAGCGGAAGCGGATGCAGCGCACATTTGTTTTTCACTGAGGAGCCGAACTAGTGACTCGGCCGCTGCAGTGATGGTACAGCAACTGTGGCGACGGGACGTACGTCTCCGTTCCCTCCTTCAGGGAACGAGGGTTACATACGTAACCGAGACGTTCCCCTTCAGTCGGTCACGTTCGACGTACGTCGGACGTCACCGACGAATTGGGATCCCTATGGAAAACGCCACAGTTACTACCACTTCCAGCGCCCAGCGAAAGCCCCTCAGACCCCCGTCTGTTCGGGGCGGGGAACCTACGCAGGGAGAGTCACTGCTGCTGTTCCGCAAGACCCACTCAGCAGAGTATTGGATAACGCTGGGAAAGCGTGCCCCGGGGGGCCGCTGCGGAAGCCACATCCTACACGTAGGGAGGTATCATGTGGAATATACATGTATGGACTGGCCGTGGGCAGTACAACATACGGAAGTCCCAGGGGTGGCCCCGGCCAATGCAGGCGGGAGACTACACCGCACAGAGACGGCAGAGCGAGCTCTGCCAAGGGAAAGACACGGGCTCGCCGTAGGGAGCCGTACCGTGGAAGAATACACATATGGGACCGCCGTAGGGGTCACAACATATGGATACCCAGCCTAACACAAGTTCCACCAATGCATACGAGTGTTAGACCTGGCGTCGGACGCTCCGCCACGTCTGACTGCCACGGGTTGCGGAGGACTCAACAGGGTTCGCCGTGCTGGGGAACTCGACTGGAGCATATCAGCGCACGTATCCGGTCCATGAGGAGGGGAATGGCGCAGCAAGCCGACACTAGAACGGGCACTTCGGTGTTACCGGCTATTTGAAGCGAGCACACGGGAAGAAACCGGCTCTACACGGAGGCTATAGAATCTAGCGAACGTGTTAGGTGTCGCCCAGCCCGCAGCTCTACATATATCTGTCAGCGAGGCGCCGTGTGCCAGCGCCCAGGAAGAGGCCACACTCCTAGTGGAGTGGGCCCTCAACCCAAGCGGGCAGGGCACGCCTTGGGTTTCATACGCCAAGGCGATGGCATCCACTATCCAGTGAGCCATCCTCTGCTTGGAGACAGCCTTTCCCTTCTGCTGGCCTCCGTAACAGATGAAGAGCTGTTCTGAGGTCCTGAAGCTTTGCGTTCTGTCCACGTAAGTCCGCAGAGCGCGAACGGGACAGAGAAAAGCCAGGGCTGGGTCTGCCTCCTCCGAAGGCAGCGCTTGCAGGTTCACCACCTGGTCCCAAAAGGGAGTGGTGGGAACCTTGGGCACATATCCGGGCCGGGGTCTCAGGATTACCTGAGAGTTACCCGCCCCGAATTCCAGGCACGATTCGTCGACCGAAAATGCCTGCAGGTCCCCTACCCTCTTGATGGAAGCCAATGCAGTCAGGAGTACTGTCTTCCAGGACAGGATTTTTAACTCTACTGACTGCAAAGGCTCAAAGGGAGCCCTCTGTAATGCGGTTAGCACCAGGGGCAAGTCCCAAGAGGGTATAGAGTGAGGGCGAGGCGGATTTAATCTCCTCGCCCCCCTCAGGAACCTGACGACCAGATCGTGCTTTCCTAGGGACTTACCTTCGACCATGCTGTGATTTGCGGCGATAGCGGCAACATACACTTTGAGGGTGGAGGGAGACAGCCTTCGCTCCAACCCTTCTTGCAGGAAGGAAAGCACAGAGCCGATCGAACATCTTCGGGGGTCTTCTCGACGAGAAGAACACCACTCGACGAACAGGTTCCACTTCAACGCGTAGAGGTGCCTCGTAGAGGGGGCTCTGGCGGAAGTGATGGTGTCTACCACAGCCTGTGGTAGGCCACCTAGAACCTCCGCGTCCCGTCCAGGGACCAGACATGGAGTTTCCAGAGGTCCGGACGCGGGTGCCACAGGGTGCCCCGTCTCTGAGTCAGGAGGTCCTTCCTCAGAGGAATGGGCCAAGGAGGTGCTGTCGCGAGGAGCACTAGTTCCGGGAACCAGGTCCGGTTGGGCCAGTATGGCGCAACTAGCAAGACCTGCTCCTCGTCCTCCCTGACCTTGCACAGTGTCTGCGCAAGAAGGCTCACTGGGGGAAACGCATATTTGCGTAGGCCCCGGGGCCAGCTGTGTGCCAGCGCATCCGAGCCGAGGGTCCCCCCGGTCAGGGAATAGAACAACTGGCAGTGAGACGTGTCCGGGGCGGCAAACAGGTCTACCTGTGCGGTCCCGAAGCGACTCCAGATCAGCTGGACCACCTGGGGATGGAGTCTCCACTCTCCTGGGAGCACTTGCTGTCGTGAGAGCTCGTCGGCTGCACGATTGAGCAGGCCCGGGATATGAATGGCACGAAGCGACCTCAGATGCTTCTGACTCCAGAGGAGGAGATGGCGGGCGAGTTGTGACATGCGGCGGGAGCGTAGACCACCCTGTTTGTTGATGTACGCAACGGCCGCAGTGTTGTCCGTACGGACCAGAACGTGCTTGCCTCGTAGCGGCCCTTTGAGGCGGCCCAGCGCAAGACGAACTGCTAACAACTCGAGGCAATTGATATGCCATTGCAGTTGAGGCCCCGTCCACAGACCCGAAACTGCAAGCCCGTTGTACGTGGCCCCCCAGCCGGTGGATGAGGCATCCGTGGAGACCACAGCATGCCTGGACACTTGTTCTAGGGGAACTCCTGCCCGTAGGAACGAAGGGTCCAACCACGGACTGAAGGTTTGGCGACACTTCGGTGTTACTGAGACACGGAATGAGCCGCTCTGCCACGCCCATCTCGGGACTCGGTCGTGTAGCCAGTGTTGAAGCGGCCTCATATGAAGCAATCCGAGCGGCGTCACTGCGGCTGCGGATGCCATATGCCCCAGGAGCCTCTGAAAATGTTTCAGTGGTACCGCTGTCCTGCATTTGAACGAATTCAAGCAGTTCAACACCGACTGGACGCGCTGCTCTGTGAGTCGCGCTGTCAGATTGACCGAGTCCAACTCCATACCGAGAAAAGAGATCCTCTGCACGGGGCAGAGTTTGCTCTTTTCCCAGTTGACCTGAAGTCCCAACAGGCTGAGGTGACTGAGCACCATGTCCCTGTGTTCGCACAACTGTGCCTTCGACTGAGCCAGAATCAGCCAGTCGTCGAGGTAGTTGAGAATGCGAACACCACGCTCTCTCATGGGAGCAATGGCCGCCTCCGCGACCTTCGTGAAGACGCGGGGCGACAGGGACAGCCCGAAGGGTAGGACTCTGTACTGATATGCCCGTCCCTCGAACGCAAAGCGTAGGAACGGTCTGTGTCGGGGGAGAATCGAGACATGAAAGTACGCGTCCTTCAGGTCGATCGCTGCAAACCAATCTTGGGGACGGATGCACCTGAAGATGCGTTTCTGCGTTAGCATTCTGAACGGCAGCCTGTGAAGGGACCGATTCAAGAACCGCAGGTCCAAGATTGGCCGTAACCCGCCGCCTTTCTTGGGTACAATGAAGTACGGGCTGTAGAAGCCTGTCTTCATATCGGCTGGAGGGACCGGCTCTATCGCGTCCTTCGCCAGTAGGACTGCGATCTCCGCCCGTAGCACGGGGGCGTCCTCCTTCGACACGGAGGTGAAGTGAACGCCCCTGAACTTGGGGGGCCGCCGAGCGAACTGAATCGCATAGCCGAGTCTGATAGTACGGATGAGCCAGCGGGACGGGCTGGGGAGCGCTAACCAGGCTCCCAGCGACCGAACCAGCGGGACCAACGGCACCACAGACGTACCCGCAGCGGGGCAGCGCAGCGGAGTGCAGGGACCCGACTCGGACGGCATCGCGGCCCGAAGTGGGGTCTGAGTGCGCAATGCAACACTTACCTGCTTCCGCTGAGGGGGTGCACGAGTGTGCGGAGGCCTCTTGTGTGCGTCCTGGACACAGCCAGCACCCCCTGCTGGCGATAAGAGAGGCACCGGAGGGTGACAAGGCATGGGAGCGTCGTACACCGCCAAGCGCGCTCTCTTGGCACCCAGAGATTTTAGAAACAGCTCTTTTTTTGAAGTTTTGGGTACCACTGGCCCGAAGGCCAGTGGCGGAACAGAAACCAAACAAGAACATAAAATTCTCTCCCGGCCCTCCAGCGGGAGAAGGAGCGGTGCTGTCACCACCTCCTGAAGAGCTGTCTCCTCCATCTCTGGGTGGCCCGTCTCAGGGTCTCTTACGACGACGCTTGCCACCTGGTTTGGCAGCGGCCTGAGCGGGCTGGACGGCCTTCCCGCGGCCGGCTCCACGCCGTTGCCCTGGTGGAGGCTGCTGCTGGGCTGGGGCGGGAGCGGGGGCGGCGGCGGGCGGCCGCCCTCGGCGACGAGCAGGCGGAGGAGCTGCGGCCGGCGGCTGGGCAGCAGCTGACCGCCGGGGCAGGATGTGTTTGATGGCCTCCGTCTGCTTCTGGACAGTCGAGAACTGCTGGGCAAAGCTCTCGACCGCGTCGCCGAACAGCCCAACCTGGGAAATGGGGGAGTCCAGGAACCGATACTTATCAGTCTCCCTCATATCGGCCAGGTTGAGCCAGAGATGTCGCTCCTGGACCACAAGAGTGGACATCGCCTGACCAATGGAACGGGCGGTGACTTTCGTCGCCCGGAGGGCGAGGTCCGTCGCCGTCCGGAGCTCCCGGAGGAGCTCTGGGTCAGGTCTACCCTCGTGCATGTCCATGAGTGCCTGGGCCTGGTGGACCTGGAGCAACGCCATGGCATGCAAGGCGGACGCAGCCTGTCCACAAGCCTTGTAAGCCTTCCCAGTTAGACTGGAGGAGAACTTACAGGCCTTGGATGGGTGGCGTGGGTCTCCGCGCCAGGTGGAAGCGGACGCCGGACACAGTTGCATCGCGACCGCCCGTTCCACCGGCGGGATCCCCACGTACCCCTTGGCTGGCCCGCCGTCGAGAGTAGTGAGGAGGGAGGAGCTACTCGGCCGGTTTCTGGCAGAAAAAGGTGCCGTCCACGACCTTGTGAGCTCCTCATGCACTTCCGGGAAGAAGGGCACCGGGGCGGGACGCTGAGAACCAGCGCGAGCCGCCCCGAGAAACCAATCATCCAGCCTAGAAGGCTCGGGACACGGTGGAGGGTTCCACACGAGCCCGACCTTTTCGGCGGCCCGGGAAAGCATAGCCGTCAGCTCGGGGTCCGTCTCGGACAACGCCACTCTCCCAGAGGGAGGCAACGCAGCCGGGTCTTCATCCCCCGAGGACTGAAACTCCCCCTCCGATGCAGCGATCGACATCCTATCCTCTGCTGGAGCTCCAAAGGTCACCGTTGGACCACCTCGAGAGGGGCCAGCGACTTCCTCCGAAAGCTCAACCGGCTGCGGCACTACAGAGGGTTTAGGGGCCCACGGAGGCTGGCTCGGCGGGTGTGCCCTAAACGTGATCCTCAGGTCACCCTGGCTATTCGCCGAAGTAGGTCTATCCTGCTGGGCAGGGATAGCACTAGATCGGGGCATAGGTAAGGGGACTCCACCCTCCCGAAGGTAGGCGAGTCTCGACCTTAGCGCCGCGATAGTCATGTTCCCGCAATGGGAACACGAACTATCCACAAACGCTGCCTCGGCATGTTGAATACCCAGACATGTCAGGCAGCGATTGTGACCGTCAGCTGGTGACAGGGAACGACCGCATCCAGAAACGCACGGGTGGAATGACATCTTGAAAAAGACGCAATTTCACACCCGTGTTGCTCTTTTAGAAGAAGCTCTTAACGTGCCGAAGCACCCAGGAACAACCGCGGCAAACACAGGGGATAGTGCAGCCTGTGTTTGCACTCACCGTGGAACGCCCCCACCGAACCAACCGGGATGCTGTAAAAACAGCAGTTTGTTTCACCGATTTCGGTGAGCTCGCGGTTGTCACTGCACGTGCCTTCTCTCCCAGCACAAAAGCCTCTTCTCTGCTCTCTCTCTCTCTCTCTGCTGACGCAGGAACAGTCTTCCATGAAGCTTGTTTGGCTCCGAAGTGAATGACAAATGTGCGCTGCATCCGCTTCCGCTTTATACCCGCGATGCGGGGCGGAGCGCGAGATGCAAATCTCGCACGCCAATGGCCATTGGCCCGTTCTCTATACACTCGAAGCTGATAGGGGCTCCCAGAAGTGATCCCGATTCGTCGGTGACGTCCGACGTACGTCGAACGTGACCGACTGAAGGGGAACTGTTCTGTGGTCAGACGAATCAAAATTTGAAGTTCTTTTTGGAAAACTGGGACGCCATGTCATCCGGACTAAAGAGGACAAGGACAACCCAAGTTGTTCTCAGCGCTCAGTTCAGAAGCCTGGATCTCTGATGGTATGGGGTTGTATGAGTGCGTGTGGCATGGGCAGCTTACACATCTGGAAAGGCACCATCAATGCTGAAAGGTATATCCAAGTTCTAGAACAACATATGCTCCCATCCAGACGTCGTCTCTTTCAGGGAAGACCTTGCATTTTCCAACATGACAATGCCAGACCACATACTGCATCAATTACAACATCATGGCTGCGTAGAAGAAGGATCCGGGTACTGAAATGGCCAGCCTGCAGTCCAGATCTTTCACCCATAGAAAACATTTGGCACATCATAAAGAGGAAGATGCGACAAAGAAGACCTAAGACAGTTGAGCAACTAGAAGCCTGTATTAGACAAGAATGGGACAACATCCCTATTCCTAAACTTGAGCAACTTGTCTCCTCAGTCCCCAGACGTTTGCAGACTGTTATAAAAAGAAGAGGGGATGCCACACAGTGGTAAACATGGCCTTGTCCCAACTTTTTTGAGATGTGTTGATGCCATGAAATTTAAAATCAACTTATTTTTCCCTTAAAATGATACATTTTCTCAGTTTAAACATTTGATATGTCATCTATGTTGTATTCTGAATAAAATATTGAAATTTGAAACTTCCACATCATTGCATTCTGTTTTTATTCACAATTTGTACAGTGTCCCAACTTTTTTGGAATCTGGTTTGTATAAAAACCCTGAACCCAAATTTTTTAACGGTAGTCAGGGATTATTATAATTTTATAAAAATTCATAGAAAAATAATGTGTCAGAAATTGGTGCTTTTCTGAGTGAATTTGATTCATGCATTGATAATTGTTCATCTCGTTTGTAATATGATGTATTATGTGCCGCTGCAGTTTATGTTCAGATACGTCCTCTGCATAATGGTAACTTTTAGCAGCAAGAAAATTGATTCCTTGTCAAAACAAATTAATTTATGCCAATGCATCTCATTTATGAGCAGATTTTCAAAAGCTATAGCCACCAATAATGTTAGAGGTTAGAGCATCTAGCAGTAGGAACGTCTACTAATAGAGCAATAAAATTGCTGTCAGTGTGAAGGAGGCAGCTGTTCTGTGAACTGATGCTGTTTGTCTTACTCAGCACCGTAATTCACAAATGCATTATAACTTAATTGTTTTATTTTATTTTTGTCTCTTTTATGAAACAGGTTTGTTAGAAAGTATCAGGGAAAAGGAAGAAAGAGGGTGATTAATTCTATTTTGATGGTCACATTCTACTATAAGTAACTTTACAATTACATGTCAACTAGCAGTTCTCAGAGTATTAATAGACTATCTGCTAACACGTTTTTTTAAACACATTTTTATTTTTAACACAACTTATTCTACACTCAAAAAATGTAAGCCTTTTTTAAGATTTATGAATTTTAATTAATAGTAAAAATTGAATAATTCTTACATATTGTTCATATTATGAATTAAGAATTTTAAATGAGTAAAAGGGAATGGACCATTTCAGTTTATGTGATTTGTATTCATAAAAAAAAAAAAGACTTTTATGAATATGAATCACATAAACTAAATGGTCATTCCCTTGTTCCATTAATATTTATACAAAATGTTTTATTAAACTCTAGTTTTTTTTTAATCTTTTAAAATTCTTAATTCATAATATGTAAGGATTATTCAATTTAATTTGATGGAATTTTACTATACAATTGAAATGCGTAAATGTTAAAAAAAAAAGGCTTTTGAGTGTACTAACCCTAAGCTAACAGTCTACTACAGTCTACTAATACTCTAATGAGAGTTAGTTGACATGTATTAGTGAATAAAGTTATTTTTTAGTTAATAGAATGTCTAAAGTGTACCATCGAAATAAAGTGTAACCAATGGGAGCTTTTTTAAAGCTAACGATAAATTACAAGCATCAAGGAAAATCAATTGGGAGATGAGGTCACCTAAAAATCAAAAGGTATTTTGAATGCTGTTGATTGCAGTTCTGGCACAAGGTCTGACTTAATTTGCAATTTTCGCCAAAAATAATCCATGGATGAATAGAGAGAGATAACAGAACAAGGCTGTGGCGTGTCCATGGAGGGATGTTAGATATTTCCAGCTCTTTTTTTCACAACCCCCCTCCAGCTCCCCTTCTACGCATATGTGGAGGCCATTCAGAAGATTTGTGTGAGAGCCTGATACAAAGTCCCTGACTGTTCTGCTGCAAATTTTTATGTGTGTCCTTCCTTTACCTCCTACAAAGTCACTCTTGTCATTGAGCTCCTGTGACACATCAGCAGTTATTCCCACACCACACAAAGTTAATTCTTTCTGCCTTGAAGTTAAAGGGTTAGTTATATTAAAAAAAAATGTCCTGGCTAATCCAAGCTTTACAATGGCAGTGAATGGCAGCCCAAAATTCTAAGCCCAAAAAAGGGCTTTCGTATTCAATTTACGAAGAAAGTGTAACGTTTACGTTATGTCCAACGTCATAAGTCGCGCCAGTTACACTTTTTTCGTAAGTTCAATACAGAAGGCGGTCTGGCAGAAGCTAGATATTTTATTTTATAACGTGTTACATATGGATATTTTTTCTTAAACAAACGCATCGCTTCACTTCAGAAGGCCTTTATTAACCACCCAGAGCCGTGTGGAGTACTTTTATAATGGATGGATGCACTTTTTTGGGCTTCAAATCTTCAAATTTTGGGCTGCCATTTACTGCCATTATAAAGCTTGGATGCAGGACATTTTTTAATATAACTCCGATTGTATTCGTCTGAAAGAAGACTGTCATATACACCTAGGATGGCTTGAGGGTGAGTAAATCATGGGCTAATTTTCATTTTTGGGTGAACTATCCCTTTAAGACACAAAAATATGCAGAGAGAACTTTTCAGTGCTGACAGAAGGAAATGGAGGTGACATGCCCATCAACCTGTTCTGCCAGATCTTACCCTTTGCTGACCACTTACCTTTATCATTTCCATGAGATCACTTTGAAAATGATTTGAAAGACTTGCTTTTTCCATAATTACAAATACACACTGTTAAGTGTGTTGTCAGGTATAGACTGAAGATATGAGCCTTCATTTGATCTAAATTATTATATTATATTATATTATATTATATTATATTATATTATATTATATAATAAATTATGATTGGACCATTATTGCAGTGATTATTATGTTTCTAGCATGGTATATGTTTGGCAACAGTTCTTCTAATCCTAAGTGATGGAGTGTGTAGCTTTTCATTTCTCAAACAACCATGTAGGAAGACACATTGGCCATATTCCAGGATGACAATGTCAAGATTCATCAGGCTCAAATTGTGAAAGAATGGTTGGGAGGGAGCATGAAGAATCATTTTCACACATGGCTAAAATCTATTGAAAATCTGCTGGAGTAGACTTTACAGAGTGCTTGACTCTTGCATTGTCAATACAAGATCTTGACCAAAAATTGATGCACCTCCTGATGGAAATAAATGTTGTGATGTTATTTTCATTTAGAGGTGCATAATTTTTTGTTCATCCTGTTACTTGGCTGATTTATTTTTAAGATGTATTTGACTTTATCCCCCCAGATAATATACAGGCAATAATATAAAATAATATCAACTCAAGTCTATAGTTCATGTCAGTGCAAAAAAATCTGTAGAAAAACGGTACTGGTAATTTTCTGCGAGGAAATTTCTGCAGACATTTCTTTTAACCCTACAACATCACAATGCAATGCGTAATTCAGATGACAGGAACAACATTTGGAAATTCAATACAAAAAAAATCCTTCACTACAGTACATCCACTACGGAGCCCCTAAAGGGACATGTAGATGGACAAAAACATGAGAATTTTTTTATTATTTTGTGTATAAAATAACCCCCCAACGACAGAAACAGAACATCCGCAAAAAGTTTCGAGAGAATGCAAAAGCATTGATATATATATTTTCCCCCTCCCGTCTCATATTTTTTCCAACACCATCTCCCTTTAGGGGCTTCATAATCCATGATACATTGGGCTTTATTTTTATGTTTTTTTTTTTTTTTTGAGTGTTTATTTATTTTCTGTGTAAATAATAATAATAATATGTTTAATTTATATAGCGCCTTTCCCAAGCTCAAGGTTGCTTCACAATAACAATAAGGAACAACAGTCATTTCAAAACATAATCAGTTAAATGGACAGTAGACATTTGCTTAGAACAGCATCCAAGACATGAGCGATTGCAGTTGCATATTGCAATGCTAGTGCAAAGGCCTGTTGAATAGTAACTATATACTAGAACTATAAAGTTTTAATAATCATTCTAATTCTATTAGAAGTCCACACAACTATATCGATAATGATGCAGAGGAACAATATCGTTGGAATAGTTTTTTCTGACAGCTGAATGATAAAAACTTTAAGCTTGAGCATTTAAAGCGGCAGTCAACAAAACGGCTGTCAGTTTATAATAAAATAGAATGTGATCATCCAATCCATTGGTGTGGACCCTAATCTAGTTGTGGAGTTATTGTTATCTTTCTTGTTGTGAACAGGCTTAATGGGGGTAAATATGTGTTGCTTTCGCGTGTGTTCTACAACAGGCCTTAGCCCAACATAAACAGCAAATTGTATTGATAGTCACACATCCCAGAGTGAAACTCACCATCCATTACACTTGCCTCTGATCACTCACTGAGAGTTAAGTGAGCCTGTCAGCACAACAAAAGCCCAGTTTGTGCCCCATCACAATAAAGACAGGGTCTGTTAATCATTAAATAGCAGTGGCATAAACACATGGCCAATCCACAGAGACGTGTCAGATCTGGGCTGACAGACAGTATGAATTAGTTATGCTCTGTACTGGGAAACGGGCAGCATGTTATTTCAACATGACATCTCATTCTCTGAAATTTGGACTGGGTTTATGGCTCCAATACCAGTGTGATGTGGCAGGCATATAGGAGGAGGTGGAGGAAATGTGTTTAAACATCAATGAAATAATTTATAATTCATTTTGTCATTAATAACGCAAAAGCATGTCACATTTGCATTAAAAAATAATGTCTGGCAAACTGTTATGTTCAATTTATAATCCCTGGCAGTGAAGCATTTTGAGAGAATGGTAAAGGTTTCTTGCATATAAAATTAGTTTTTACATTAAAAAAATTTAAAGTCGGCATGAAACAGAAGTTACAATAGACTTTTCTTTCTCTGTTGTGATGAATATTGGAGTGAAACGGCTTCTTAAACTAGAAAAAAAAATTAGGGCGGGACTTGTGGAACGATGATACATGTTTTTTCAGGATTCTTTGATGAACAGAAAATTCAAAAGAACAGCATTTTTTTGTAATAGAAATGTAATAGACACCCATTGCTTAATTGCAACAATAGTCATATGTTTATAGGTGGTTTATAGGTGGTTTCATATTTTGTTTCTATTGCAATGACATTCAGACGTTTTTATGTGTTACTAATGTGTTTTTAATTTTTTTTGGCCACTGTATCAGCCTCCACTCAGGCTGTCTGGTGACATGGGCTGCTCGGAGGAAGCATGTGTAAAGGTTTTGAGCCCAGTGCTCCTGGGCGCCGTGTGCTGCCTTCTGCTGCCTTCTGCTGCCTCTCTTCAAGCGCAGATTCTTATCTCTTTTTCCTCCCTGGGGACATCCAGCTTTGCCTATCTGCCTGGCAGGCAACACCAAGGCCAAGGGGATGAACCCAGCTGCACTGTGTTATTTGTAACTGTGATATGCCAACTGGGGCAGCATTTATTAATAGCCTGCAGTTGAAACAGTAAATAATATCACTAAACTTTTAATGTTACAGTTTCTTTATCCCTTAAACGCATACCTCGGGTCTTTAGTGACCCGGGACGTCATTCACTACACTCCTCCTCATTAATTTTTTTTTAAAGTTAGACATCAACCTTCTTAGTATTCCTCAATCAATTCATTATAAACAATAAAAAAAAAAAAAAAAAAAAAAAATGATAAAAGAATGCCTGTTTTCCCATTAAGTTTTTGTAAAAATTGTATAGGGTCACTAACAACCCGAGGTATGTATGTAACAGTGTAAGTATATTATTTTGTGCACAACAATAATTTAATCTTTGATGACTAAATAAGTGCAATTCACCTTTATTCCACAAGGTGGCAATGTCTGATACATAATGATGAAGTGATGTTTCACTCATAGTTACCGCAGGCAGACAACAAAAGAATAGGATATCAGAATATCAGCAAAACTTGAAATGGCTCAGCGATTTACTGCAGAGCAAGTACTGAACGCAATCAAATATTAGTGTCACTGTCACTTGATGGTGGATCTGGTGAACAAGCTGTCAGCGATCAAAATATTGATTTTGAAGATGTTGAAAATTATAGTTTTGAGAATATGTTATGCATATGAGCCAGATGCTGAATGTACTGGGAAATGAGCTCTGATGAGGAGGACAGTGATGCATTTGCTCAAACTGAACCCTTTCAAGCTCCAAAAGGTAACAAAATATGCTTTATTTTATTCTTCTGTAATTGTTACTGTAATATCAGGAGAGTTTTATATTATCGCGACAGGTAGAGATCCATCCATATTAGATATAGATCCGGGTCGCTAAAGACCCGAATATGTAATAATAATTAATTGGCGAAACTGGCGAAGTTTTAAAGTTACAATATGTAAGATTTTTGTATTAAAATATCCGAAAACCACTTGAACAATGTTATATATTTTGTTGACTTGTGTACTTACATTGTTTCCAAGAATGTTTAAATCCAGAGAAATAAGCAGTTTTAACCAGGACACGGACCGTTGCCTTTCAATGACATCATACCCACGTTACCTTTGATTTCCGGTTTTATTTTGTAGAAACCATGGAAACACCAAAGACACTTTAATATATTATGTGTTTTATTAGACAGGTGAGCAACTGTTTGGATACGTTCATCGACAGAAAACTAATCATTGTTATATAGCTCAACACAGTTAGTCTTATTGTTTAAATCTCGTTTTCATGATTTACCGCGAGTACCATGTTTTACCATGCCTAATATCGATCTAGCTTACTGCAGTGTGCAACAAGTGTTTCATAGTAGCTGCAGAACTACTATAATGTATACTCAAATAATGTATCTAATATGATAAAACAGCCCTGTGTACGCATGACCAGAAAAAAGCAGAAGCGGTCGTCTGCGGCATAATAAAAGCTTCGCGAAATCTAGGCGTCATCAAGCTACGCCTTTGTTTTGAATTAGCGACCTCTAGCGGCAAAAAATTACATATTGTGGCTTTAAGTTTGCATATTTAACTGCTATGAGGTCATTAAGTGGTTACATATTTTATAGAATTTGAGCTGAAAAATCGATAAATCAAATTAAGAAATCAGCTTGTCACCATGTGGTTAAATAGATTTAAGAATCTGCAATTTGATAATTGAAAATAATCAATTAATTAAAAAGAAAATTAAGCAGATTGAAAATACAATATACAATATCTACGCTTTATTATTTTTGATGATCAAATTGCATATTCTTTCATCTATTGATCCACGTGTTGATTGCTTAATTGATTTTTCAGTGGATGTATTGTTTTCTCACTTGATCTATTTGTTGTGGCTCACTTCTTTTGTGTTGTGGCTTTTATTTGTTTACTTCGTAAATTTTGTTGTGTTGTGGATCTTTGGGCTAGTTCTTAATTGATTAATCAGTTTCTCAACTGAGCGGCCCTCTCTCTATACTCTCTATATATTGTATACATTATCTATATAATTAATAAATTTGATAAAAATGGCCAAGAAACAAAAATCTTGTTCATAGACCACTCCCCCCCAAGATATCTAAGAATTAAATCCTTGAACAGAAGTCCAGCTGCCGCAGATGATGCAATGTATTTCAAGCAAAGACAGTTTTTGACAGTATCTCTTTATTAGATTCAAGTGACTCACCTTCCTGCTTGCTAAGATAGACCCTCAGTCTTTTCTCAACGCTTATTTACCACAGAGCTGCCAGTGGCCAGACACGCAGTGATAACCTTCAAAGCTCTGCAATCCAATTTTCCTGCAGTCTCTCATTTGCATGTGCTGTGTGCCTGGGCTGATATGTTAGAGCATTTGCTACATATATCCACTTGACTTTTACTGCATCCTTATAGAGTAAAGCACCGCACTCAGGGAAAAGCAGCTTATGCCTCATCTATCTATGAAATGCTGCTGTTCCCCAGAGTAACTGGCTACAGCGGTATGTCTCTGTTCATTAAAACCAGAGAGTAAAAGCAGCTTGTTAGCACCCACAGGGCAAGTGGAAGGGTTGTGGTCATCTGCTTGACATAATCTGTAATTGTAAGCAAGGTTGAACTATGAGATGCAGTCATGTAGAATCTTCTAATTGACAATAACCAGTGCAGACACGGTGTGGTTATTTTTGTTTTCTCAGGTCAATTAATGCACACCCGAATTCATGAGACTCCTGCCTTGTAAATTGTTCTGCTAGAACAAACAAATGACTCTCCAGAGATGAAATCCTAATATTACCATCACTTTCAAGACAATATGGTCTGTATTATATTATTTGGGCCTAAGGCACAATATCAACCCACTGCTTCCAATATAGGGTCCACATTCACCAATCGCTAACATTATTGATAGAGTGTATAGGGATGCATTGATATTAAAATTCTGGTCAATACAGATTGTGGTTATCTATCAATTTGTGGTATTATATTCTAATCTGTCTAAATAAAACACTACAATCAGTAGCTTTAAATGCTGATGTGAATATAGGCAAAACATTATAATGTACAGTATGAAAAATAGATTTATTTTGAGATTTGGATATTGAGATTTTGTTCTATCGTAAAAGTATATTTTTTTAATGATTAACATTAAATGAGCATTAGTTGATGGCAAATGTCATATGCTACTGTTCAAACGTTTGGGCTCTGTAAGATTTAAAAAAATTTTTTTATAAGAACATAAGTGAAATAGTTGAAATAGTTGTGAAATAGTTTTACAATTTAAAACAACTGTTTTATATTTTAATATATTTTAAAATGTAATTTATTCTAGTAATGGCAAAGCTGATTTTTCAGCAGCCATTACTCCAGTTTTCAGTGTCACGTGATCCTTCAGACGTCATTCTAATATACTGATTTGTTGCTCATGCACAATAAAATATCCAATATCACCCGATACGTTAATTTAGAATAAATTAGTAACAGATGTGGTACAGATATGTGGTGCATCCATGGCTTTTCTATTAGCCTGTAAAATACAAAGCACTAGGGAGACTAGGAAGTGATGCAGTTTATATAAATGACAAATTAGTTTTTTTCCCTAATTCTTGACCCACTGTTTCATTCTGATGCAGGAACCTATTTCCCAGAGTGTGGTTCTCATTAGGGAAAGCAATCAGGCCGTTCATTAGCCCATGGCGCAAGATGGAGGGCTTCAATCTACAGGGGGAAACGACAGCCGAACTGCGTTCTTGCGAAGTCTGTGACCCGTGCAGTTTGCTCAATCTGCAGAGCTCCATTTATAATTAATTGCGTGCACATTTCCTTTCTCTTTTACCCCCATCCCACCTCCCTATTCTCCAGCAACTGTGAAGTCAGCCTGAAGCAAAACTATCGATTAGAAAGCAGAACTCGTGGGGAGCGCTGAATGTTTCAATTAAACACTCATATTATATCTGCAAGTGAAAAGCTTCCCATGCATAGAAATAATTTCCTGCTATCTTCATCATTACATCTCCCATTCACATTTTGATGGAATAACCTTGTTCCGCTGCACCCATTCTCTCATAGATTGTATTCTCAGCTGCGTCCCCCTGTGCTACATGTTAGGATAGATTAACGTTTGAAAGGAAAACTGGGTTTTGTTGGTACTTTGTCAGCTCTGGCTGCCATTAGGATGGAGTTTCTCTCAACTATTGATTTGTTATTAAAACATAGTGCCCTCAGGCCTGTCAGATAGTGAGGGTGTGAAAATGAAAGCCGTCATCGCCTGCTGATTCCTCCACCGTTGTGGAGGAGAGCGAGTGCAATCCTCTCAAGCTTTAGTCTTTGTGACAATAGACTCGGCAAGGTAACTGAAGACAAAACCCAAGCGAAACTCCACTAGTTGTCTTTATTGTGATGTATTAAGTGATCGAAATCTACACCAAATACTTCAGACATTGGTCATAAGATAATAAACCCAAAAAATGCACTACGACTTGTTATTGTAGGTTTAAAGATGCAACCTTTTCCGCTTACCCACTTTCTACCTGACATTGCAATGTCTCTAATTGGTCTCTAGTAGAGCCCTTTGTGGCTGTTTGGGCCACTGTCTTTTCTCTGGGGATCTCATTGTGAATAGGCTGCTTTCCAGCCTGTGTGCAGTCCAGGTTCTTCTCCCCACAGGGAAGCATGTGTCTTCTCATTACTAAAGAAGACGGCATTCCTGATCGATTTGGCTCATTTGCTCCCCGAGCTTAAAAACTTCAAGAGTCAGACTCAGTGTAAATTGGCCCTTAGTGCAGAGTTTTATTTCTTTACTGTTGCACTGTGCATTAAAGGCGAGGTTAGGAGTATTGCATGTTATCTCAGAAGACTTGGTGACAGAGTCTAACAGAGTTTAGCAGGGGAAACAGTGTTGAGTTTAACTTGACAAAGCTCAGGTTTCAGCACCATGGACAGCTCCAGACAGACTCATGCTTGTACAGGGTGAAATGGAGGAAGCGCAACTTGGCAGGAAATTGCAAAGACTGCACAAAACTCAATAAGGTGTGAACTGAAGCATTTGATCAGAGATAGTAATAACAATAGGCTGAGAGCACAAAAAAAAAAAAAAAAAAGAGGCATTTATCTTCCTTCTTGCTTATGTCTTCCTTCCAGGGTTGCACAAAATTCAGAATGAAAGAACTGGCATCCTTTCAATTCATGAATTTGAACGTGAATTGAATTGGCCACATCATCCATCCATCCATCCATCCATCCATCCATCCATCCATTAGCTCAATCAAATGAACTTTTATAAGTATATAGAATTTTCTTTTTCTTTTGAGTTCACAAAACGGACACATTTTAAGTAATCTGAATTGTTTCATTGTTTTGAGTTTTATGAACTTGTTTCTTTTAATTTAGACAAACTTAAATTTAACTGAAACTGGACTAGGATTTCTATTTCCCAGCATACTTTGCCATGACACTCAAAAGGGAGAGTAAATGCTAAAATTAAGTGTTATATAATGTTTTTTTGTGCAGGAGTAATGTTAAGTGGGGGATTTAGGAGTGTTTAATGTTTTGTTATGCTAGTTTAGAAGAGTTTCTGTTATGTTGTGGGGTGGGGTTCTGTCACCATCATGGTGACGAGTCGAGCATGAGCTTAGTTTGAGAACAGATATATGTTAAATGTTTTATATTACTCATTCAGCAAGTGCTATGCTAATGCTATCAAAGGCCCGATCAAGCCCCGGAAGTGACAGTGGAAACGCGACTGGCCCTGGCACGCACTAGCACACCCGCTTTTGGCCCGACAGTGGAAACGCGGCTATTGTGTTACCAATTAGTAGCATTTATTGAATTAGTTAAAGCTAGCCAAGTTTCCACTACTAAAAATATGAGATTATATGATAATTTTAAATGAAATGTTTTAAATGTAATGTTTAAATTGTATCTATCTGTCTATAATCAGGCTGATAATCCTTTAATGGTCTAAACTTTTTAAAAAAAAAACCTTCTACACTTAAAGTTTGTCTTGACCAATTTGGCTTTTTAAAGTCTTTGAATTAATTTTAATTCTACTTCCTTACATTTAAATTCCAATTCTGCATCCTCTTAGCTACCTCAATTCAAATTCAATTCAAATTTTGGAATTGCATTGAAATTTAAAAGACATTCTCAATTAAATTCTGAATAGTCCACCACCCTGATATGAGCACGCTCGTCTTTTGCAAAGCACCCTTTTTTTTTTTCCTTTTTTTTTTTTTTTTAAGCAGAATTCGATCTACACATTGAAGCCTGACCTCTCTCTGACCACACATATTCAGCTCTCTCTAATGGATTGGGGAGGTCCTGGATAGGACACCCCGCTGAGGCCTGACTGCTTGCAGATAGCGTGTACAATCGGGTTGGCAAAGAAATATTACCACTGGGGCATGGCTACTGTCCTTGCCCTTGACAACCTTCTGGAGGAACCCCTCTGACAGAGGATGGGGAGAAGGCCGAATCTGGCAGCAGAGAGTAAGAAAGGCACAAGAACCGGCGTGCCAATCCTGCTCACATGGCTCCCTGGCTTGAGTGATGAAGTTGGTGATTGTTCCTGACAAAGATGGATGGCGAACTTAAAGCAAGTTTTCTTGGAGCAAATTGATGACTTGTGTACCAATCCATCTGAGAAAAGGTTAATAAGGCTGGTACTCAAGAGCGATTACAGTTTATGGCCTCTATCAAAACAGAGCAGCACCAGTATAATAACATCCATTCCATAATGTCGGTATTACGTATAACATGAAACAAAATATTGAAATACTTGCAGTAGTTAATTATGTGGTTAGGATCTAGAAGAACATGTTTAATGTGTAAGCTTGGAGCTATTTGAAAGTCTCCTTGCCTTGCTCTTTTCTAGCTCCAGCTCAGTTCAACCGATCAGTGTAGCACTTGAAGCTAATCACATTGCTAATGAATTATGCACTGAGCTCAAGGCTTTTACATCGAGTTAGAGAGGGCAGGCTGGCAGAGAGGCAATTCATCTGGCATGAATCAACAGACAAGCAGCAGGAAAGGAAGAGGCGAAGAGCACTGAGTTTGACAGAGGGCCCTCAACTTATTCCATTACATTAATGTCTTTTGCGACATGCACCGCACACATTCTTGCCTTTCCATCTACTTATCCATCAGGACCAAGATAAGAGGAATATTTCAGCTCTCAGATAGCACCCTCCACCATCATATGTACTGCCTAACATATTTTTTCCGCAAACAGCTGTAATGAAGTGCGCCGCAGCTGTTTTTTTAGCATTGCTCGTTGATGCAGGCTCTGCGATTTGGCACTGGGAAAATAGTCAGGCTTATAAAGGTTGATGACCTCTTATGCTGTAAAAAAAAATGTCATTTTAAAGTGACAGCCATGAAATCTCAGACCAAATAGCAGAGGCAGCTTATGAAATGCCTGGATGGACGTAATCAGATGGAGGTCATGGTGTTCGTCCTTCTTGTAGATCTGTATGTGGTGCAGAATCCATCTAGCTCTTCCACACAAAACAATCTAGGAAGCTTTGGAAAAGATAAGTCTGCTTTCTATATAAGGGTCATTCTACAAAACACGTGCCACTTGTTTCCCATAAATACATGTATAAAAATGACTTTAACAAATCCGGTGTCAACTTTTACTATATGTTAAATGCATTTTATTTTATTTTATTATTTTATTATTTATTTATTTATTTTATTTATTATTTCTAAGAGGCAACTTTTAGTTTCATAACCATCACCAATGTGTGCAATTTATAGTTATTTATTACATTTATTATTTGGAAAATTGTCAACCCAGCAACCCAGCAAATTGTCAACATAACCCATAATTATGTCCCAGCAGATGTTATTGATAGATTTTCATTTATAAATTTAGTTTGAGTTGGTACAAACCAATTTAATAACACTTAAACACATTTTTTTTTTTAAATCTTATAGAACGTATAAATCTTACAAACATGTACTTTAAAAAAATCACTTTATCAAACAGAAAGGCACTTTTTTATAGAATGACCCAAAAGCTCCTTTGACTTTCCTGTCAAGATGCAATACTTGTGATAAAACACAGTGGTGCACAGAGAAGATAAACAGCGGAACATATTTATCAACCCTTCCTTCTGCGTCCGTGACATAACTTTCAAAATTTTTCCTAGTGTTAAAAATAGAAATGACACAGAAGCAGTCCGTATATCAACATCAGTGAAATGACAACGAAGACCTCTACTCGCAGACCACCACTGCAGGGATTTGAAAGTGCATCTTTATCACTGTCTCAGCTTGTTGTGCCTGGCGGCTGCGAGCAGGTTAGTTGTCACCCTGATGAGCTATCTGAGTAATGTGCTGATCGAAAGAAATGGGACCGCACTGTCAGCCACTGCAGACAGTACCCTGCATCCAATGGCTTTTTCAATGTAACAGATGGGGACTAAGAAATGTGACTGCTCTTTGGATGGCAGTGAGGAGATATTGCCCACACAGACTGGGCCAGTGTTATTTCCCTGCTGGCCTTCTTCGCTGATATGGGACCTTGCTTCTACCAACACCCCTTGCATTATGATATATGAATTTTTATTTACTTTTGGACCTAGAAATAGTGTAGAATGTTCAGTCTTTCGAATGTATTTTATTTTATCTTATATTTTATATTAATTTTATTCTTTCATCATGAAGAGTGTCTTTTTGGCCTCTCCCCAACCCTATTATTATTATTATTATTATTATAGTGTAGAATGTCTGTTCACATTGAAAATATATTCATGTTGAAATTATATTTTGAATGTCAGATTTTCAATGTGGACTCAGAAACCCACTGGTTACGTGGACAACATAGAGAAGTTAACTCTCATCCTTCCCTCGCACTTTGTAACAAATCCTTCCCTCACGGGTCAAATTGACCCAAAGCCGTAAAATTATACTTAATTTTTTTTGGTCCAGAAAGCTTATTTTATTTAATTTTGATAATATTTTTTCTATTTTTTAATGCAAATTTTCTGGAGTTTTTTTGTTATTTTATTTACCTTTACATTACTAGATTTTATCAATAAATAAAAAATAAATAGTAATATAAGCACATTCTTCACATTCTTTCAACTTCAATTCAAAATAACACAATTTCATGCATAACCCTTTTCATTCAACTCAAAATATCTTACATTGGGTGTCTTTGCCGACCTCTTGTGGAAAAAAGATAATATAACATGATATTTCATGACTCTTGCCACTAGATGGCCTTATAGCTCTATATGGAGCAAATGAGCTGTTCTGCTGGGTCCTAAAGTTTCTCTTCAGTATGCATTCAGATACACATGTAGAAATTATAAAATCATTTTTTGGTAGTTTTAGCATTTTTAGTTTGAATTTTGAGCATTTTTAGGTTTTTCTGTGTACTGAAGCATTCCTCTCATTCCTATGAGGTTCAAATTGTCCCGCGAGGGAAGGATTTGTTACTTTTTTAAACTTCAACCACAAAACTCCTTGAATCCAGTCAATTTTTTTGTGCATTCGTGGTTCAAGTGCGACAAAAGTCTTACTGTGCGTTCACACCGCCAGCGGCGAGAGCGTAAAAGTGGCCGGAAGTCATTCATTTTCAATGGGAGCCGGCGGTGAGCTCTGGCGAGAGCGGCGAGGCGCGTCTTGGATGATTTGGGCATGGAGGAGAGTTGAAATCAGTGGCACGTTCAAGCTCAAACCAGTGCGCAACGTTTTGCTACGGTTTCTGGGTTGAACGACAGGTTTCCTGGAAACGGTGTGCAACGGGGTTTGAGATACGTTTTCTCTTGTTTGGTGGGTGTGTCAAAAATGTCAGCCCAATCAGCAGAAACATGTATATAAACCACCCGGTATTAAAGAGACAGCTCGCACAATGGGTCCAAATAAACAAATGGTTGTTTACAAATGTGTCCGTTGCAGCTCGGTATACGCAACAATCGAAGATATTAGAAGACATGTTTGTCTTCTCATCCTGAAATGCGAGGCAAATTAGGAACCACAGTTTCCACAAATCCCTTCACTCAATTGGGATGTTCTCTTTTATTCTGGACGGCCAGGGCAGTGACTGTAACATCGAGCATATTTTGCAGTATTAAACACATATTTATACCGATCTCATCAGGTTCCGAAAATTCTTCAAAAAGAACACAAAGAATGGCCTTCTCAGCTGCCATAGTTGGAACTCTTGCGTCATCAGAACAGGGTGTTCAACGCACCACCATTTCCGTTTAAAAAAACATCTTGCAACGTTTTGTCGGGGCTGAACGCAGCCCTGGTCAACTTTATGGTAATGAGCTATGACGCGGTTCGGCGGCAACCAATCGGAATGTAGAAGTGCTCCGCTTGAGAGGATTCCAGAGAACACAGTGCTGTAAACTTTGGTTCCGACCACATTAGTTCCCAAGCAAAATGGAGGAGAGGTTGATCATTGCTGTGGCGGGTTTGATAAGAAGGCGCGCAACACTATTTACAGGCAACATTTTTGCGCTAGAACGCTTGTTTTTCAGCGGGAATGCAATTAATTTGCTCAAAACAACACCGATTTGACCAATTGCATTAATGCTGCACTTCAACCAGGACAGTTATTGTAATGTAGGCTGCACACAATTTAATGTTAATGTTAATTAAAGACCAAGGCTAGTAAACGTCTCCTATAAACTGCATGTTGAAATTAGACTAGCACTTAACCATGAACACAAAAGCCACACCACACAAATGGCTTTTAATTGGTTTAAAAATTTGGTTTAATTCATTAGCAAACATGTAACTATAATTGTTAAGTTCTTCCCATCGATCATTTTTTTTACTTTCACATTTAAAAGATTTCATGAGGTTTACTTTGCGGCCCCTTTAAATAAAGTTTAAAAAAAGACCAAGCATTCGATCTACGTCAGAACATCAGAGCGTCCACAAATCTTTCTACAGCGTTGCTGGCAGGGCAGCCAGAGTGAATTTTGACGCTCTCGCCGGCGGCGGTGTGAACGCACAGTTAGGGTCTAGATAAACTTTGATACATTTTTTTTTAAATGAGTTTCGGGGGAAGGATGAAGGTTAAATAGATTTAATAGATTAAATAGATTTTTTTTCAAAATAATAATAAAAATAACTATTCATTTGCCTAACCAAACTAACTATATGAAGATAAATAGTTAACAAATGCCCTTATGAAAAATACTGTGATGATACAATGGCACGGTGATGATGTCATTATAATACTATAGTTACAGATGTTAAAATGGTGCAGAATCAATGCTTTCTCTCTTTTTCAGAAGACACTGCAATGCTGAGATAATCTCTGCCCCCTGCTAAATAGTCTCATCTAATGTGAAAACTTTCCCAACTCTTAAGTTTGTTGTTCTGCTGAACAAGTCAAGCCAAGAGATCAATGGAGAAGTAAAATACTGTATTTAAAAGCATTATTGGGCTCCTATAATACTGTTGCCGTGGCTGACAGAAAATCCATGCATTAATTAATATCTGAGGCGCAGTGGTTTCTGCATGCTGCTCCAGGCTCCAGCCACCCCCCCAGGACCATCCCTATCAAACACACAATCAGAGCCATCGATCAGGCAGTTAAATTTTAATTATTCTGTAAACAGACTAATTCATTTTGGGAGTATGCAGCTCTTGTGTGGTTGCAGGTGCTTCTGGACTATTTACTGCAATAAATAGCAGCTAAATGTGATGGTTTTGATATAGTAAGATCTCACGTTCAATAGCTGTATCTTGCAGGAGAGTGGTTTTAGACAGATAGATCCTTTCTTGTGTTTTATTTATCACAATGGCCCTTAAAGTATCAAACTGCTTTTCATTCATGCAGTTCTGCAAATTTTATGATGTGCAAGTGATAAAAAACAGAAATGCATATCAAAGTCAAATGTTTTTATGCTCCCAGAAATACATCAGTCTTGGAATAAGCTGAAGAGTACAAGATTTTGGTTTCAGGATCAAAGAGCAGATACTGATTCTAAATAGCAGCTAACATGAAACAGGGATAGACTTGGGAACTGGCAAAAGATGTAATTTAATACGGTGCTCTTGTTTATTGGTTTGTCAATCAAAATGTGTCAGGAACAGGGCCGTCTCATAAAGGAAACGTCTGTTTTGTAATTGTATCCCAAACCCCAAAATGTCGGTCTTGTGCCATTCTCACCAAAATCAGTTCAGAAGATTCTGATGCACAGCGCGGAAGTGGCTTAAACCACAATCTGTTTTATTATATTTTGATTACATGGCTCTCTGGAATACTGAATTCTGATCGGTGAGTCTCAGCATTCGGAGGTCAAGTATTTTATGATATTTCGTTGTCAATGACAAGGCTCTTTCATGTTACTCGTATCACACTGTGGACTCACTCTCTCTTGTTTCATTCAAATGCATTAGTTATTGATTGTCATATAAATGACCACAGAAGACTTCAGTATTAGACTAATATTAGTGCAATATTGTTGCAGTCTTTATTTGTTTGTTAATTTCAACTTGAATAATATTTCAACGATTTATTTATTTATTTATTTATTTGGTGGTTTTATTCTGCAATAATGTCTGTACATTTTACTGAACATTTAGTAGTGGCTATATTATATTTATACTATTATTTAGATAGCTTTCAGATTCAAATTTGCCATTTTACAGTTGGCCACAAGGTAAGTATCTAGGCATTTTTATTTAGTTTTGACTGGTATTGTGCTTAATGGATAGATGACTATGGATATAAAAATGGCCAAATAACAGTCTTTCCTAACAAGATGTAAATTGCCCCTGTCAGAAAAAAGGAATATTTCATATATACCTCACACAAATTTTAAAATCGTACCTCTTCACAGATGAATTGTCTTACTGTCTGTGTGCTTCACCTACTGAATATAAAATAGGCAGCTTACAGGCACAAATTATAGCAACATGTGGACATGTGATTTGAGAATAACCTAAAAAAGTATCATTTAATATCCATAACCATGGTGCATGCTGCAATCGGAGTAAGTTATGAGGAAATCTTTAAAACAAACCTGAGGCTCATAGCTGCTGATGAAATATCTGCAAAATCAAGAGAAGAGTGAGAGGGAGAGCAATGCTTTCATTTAGAGTGATTCATATATTTAGAGGTGGGTGTGAATGTTCATCAAAATCATCAGGCAGCACAGATGGATTGGCTGAGACTTGATTACACCTATTTACTTTCCAGCAAGCTAACGCCTCCTTTTTAAGAAGGAATATTTACACCAATCAGAGGGAGTGTGTAATTTGTAAACTCTTACGGTGTGAAATCTAAAGCTATTGTGCAAGGGGTCATCAAGATCTCATCAGCCTCAAATGAACTACTTTGTGGCATGTTTTTTATCGTCTCTGTCTGTCTGTGCCATTTCCTGAATAAAGTGGTTTATGGCAATCCTGAGGCTAAGCATAAATTATGTCTTTAGCGTTGGTCATAACCAGGCCAGTTCAGTCCACATAATGATTTTAAATTTTTATTCAATTTAGAAATGTAACACTTCACTCAAGTATTGATTAAAAAAAGATTATTGTATTTATAATATTCAGTTTCATTCCATATATTCACACTCTCATTCCATATATTCAGAATTCTATTCCACATATTCAGAATTCTATTCCATATATTCAGAGTTCCATTCCATATATTCAGTTTCATTCCATATATTCAGAGTTCCATTCCATATATTCAGTTTCATTCCATATATTCAGAGTTCCATTCCATATATTCAGTTTCATTCCATATATTCAGAGTTTCATTCCATATATTCAGTTTCATTCCATATATTCAGAGTTTCATTCCATATATTCAGAGTTCCATTCCATACAGTGGGGAGAACAAGTATTTGATACACTGCCAATTTTGCAGGTTTGCCCACTTACAAAGCATGTAGAAGTCTGTAATTTTTATCATAGGTACACTTCAACTGTGAGAGACGGAATCTAAAACAAAAATCCAGAAAATCACATTGTATGATTTTTAAGTAATTAATTTGCATTTTATTGCATGACATAAGTATTTGATCACCTACCAACCAGTAAGAATTCCGGCTCTCACAGACCTGTTAGTTTTTCTTTAAGAAGCCCTCCTGTTCTCCACTCATTACCTGTATTAACTGCACCTGTTTGAACTCGTTACCTGTATAAAAGACACCTATCCACACACTCAATCAAACAGACTCCAACCTCTCCACAATGGCCAAGACCAGAGAGCTGTGTAAGGACATCAGGGATAAAATTGTAGACCTGCACAAGGCTGGGATGGGCTACAGGACAATAGGCAAGCAGCTTGGTGAGAAGGCAACAACTGTTGGCGCAATTATTAGAAAATGGAAGAAGTTCAAGATGACGGTCAATCTCCCTCGGTCTGGGGCACCATGCAAGATCTCACCTCGTGGGGCATCAATGATCATGAAGAAGGTGAGGGATCAGCCCAGAACTACACGGCAGGACCTGGTCAATGACCTGAAGAGGGCTGGGACCACAGTCTTAAAGAAAACCATTAGTAACACACTATGCCGTCATGGATTAAAATCCTGCAGCGCACGCAAGGTCCCCCTGCTCAAGCCAGCGCATGTCCAGGCCCGTCTGAAGTTTGCCAATGACCATCTGGATGATCCAGAGGAGGAATGGGAGAAGGTCATGTGGTCTGATGAGACAAAAATAGAGCTTTTTGGTCTAAACTCCACTCGCCGTGTTTGGAGGAAGAAGAAGGATGAGTACAACCCCAAGAACACCATCCCAACCGTGAAGCATGGAGGTGGAAACATCATTCTTTGGGGATGCTTTTCTGCAAAGGGGACAGGACGACTGCACCGTATTGAGGGGAGGATGGATGGGGTCATGTATCGCGAGATCTTGGTCAACAACCTCCTTCCCTCAGTAAGAGCATTGAAGATGGGTCGTGGCTGGGTCTTCCAGCATGACAACGACCCGAAACACACAGCCAGGGCAACTAAGGAGTGGCTCCATAAGAAGCATCTCAAGGTCCTGGAGTGGCCTAGCCAGTCTCCAGACCTGAACCCAATAGAAAATCTTTGGAGGGAGCTGAAAGTCCGTATTGCCCAGCGACAGCCCCGAAACCTGAAGGATCTGGAGAAGGTCTGTATGGAGGAGTGGGCCAAAATCCCTGCTGCAGTGTGTGCAAACCTGGTCAAGAACTACAGGAAACGTATGATCTCTGTAATTGCAAACAAAGGTTTCTGTACCAAATATTAAGTTCTGCTTTTCTGATGTATCAAATACTTATGTCATGCAATAAAATGCAAATTAATTATTTAAAAATCATACAATGTGATTTTCTGGATTTTTGTTTTAGATTCCGTCACTCACAGTTGAAGTGTACCTATGATAAAAATTACAGACTTCTACATGCTTTGTAAGTGGGCAAACCTGCAAAATCGGTAGTGTATCAAATACTTGTTCTCCCCACTGTACATATGTATGTATGTATGTATGTATGTGAAATTTTGGTTCTATTTTTAATTAGATAAAAAATTAATTTCTAAGACAATTAAATGAAAAGGTCAGATTGTACTTATTGCACTTATCTTATTGCACACTATCTTTTCATTTCAATTCATAAGCAACAATGACAAGAACTTTTTGATAAAACTAAACAAGTCAGAATGCACAAAAAGGTACACACATGATTATTTCATAAAAAGATTAAGAACCGTTGCCAGCATTTTGTTATTAATTAGGCCGCATTTCCATCAAATCCAGGGCTTTTAACAGCGCCTGTCAATAAATACACTGCCATCATTGGATGACAATAAATGGATGACAATAAATGGATGACATCATTGGCAAGCTGCTAACAGCTCAAGGGACCTAGTGACAGATATTGGCTGAGAAACACAATTCATTCTCTATACACACCAGGCGCTATTGGTCAACCCCCCCCCCCCACCCCCCCATACTGCCAGACACGGGATAAAATAAAAAGTGCATCACAATTTAGAGCGAGGGAGAGAGAAATTGTCCAAAAGCATTTAATATCCCATTAAACTCAATCAAACCTTTCTGGGTGAAATAGCTCAATTTTTCCAAATAATGGCAGAGATATAACAATACTTTTTTCAGGTTTATCCAGGCTTTCTGTTACAAACATCAAAGATACGTATTTAGACTCTAAAGTAAGCAATTCAATACATATTCTATTGTCGTTCAAAAATCAGCACAATGTCCAGATTCTCACAGATTGCAGGGAGTACAATGCCAAGTTGTAATTTTCATAATTGACCTCCACCCCTTACTTTCGCTCAGTTATACAAGCATTACAGTACAGAATGAATTGAGATTTTCACAAACAGCGTGATATTCAGTAAGATGTGTTTGTAAAGTGATAAAATTGAATTAACATGATCCTCACATGGGCTGGAATTAAGTGAGACATTACAATGTGATTAAAGCTGGAGAGGCAAATCGAGGAAAACGCTTCCTTCCCACAGTGAGCTGAAAAGAGAAAACCCTAATTTAAAAGCGATTACAAGTGATAAGGTGTAAGTTAAGAAATCGCTTCCTAATGTTTCTACAACCAATTTACAATAAACTCTGTCACCTCTACTATATGACCTCAATCAATGATTCACTTTGACCCAGATACACATTTTGTGTTTTTAATGCACTAAAGTAAAAAAGAAAAATTGTAGCCAATGATTGTATCATCTCATCATATCATCTTGGTTTGGAGTAGAGCTATTAATCAAAATCAAAGACTCAAAATGTGTTTCTGGGTTAAACTGATGCAAAATGATGGAGCAGGTCACCATAAATGAATTATAATTATGTCTTCAACATGAATTTATCTTAGCACAAATGTAGTTGTCCTTACTGAAGTTCTAGAAAAGACCTAAAGCTTGTCTGTTAATATTATGGATGGCAACAGTTGTGAGGGTAGGATTGGTCAGAAAAGGCGGGCCTTAAAGGGATAGTTCACCCAAAAATGGAAAGTCTGTCATTATTTACTCACCCTCAAGTTGTTCCACCCTCAAGTTTCTTTCTTCTGCTGAACGCACAAAAAAATATATATTTTGAAGAATGTGGTTAAACAAACAGTTGATGGACCCCATTGACTTCCATATGGAAAAAAATACTATGAAAGTCAATAGGGTTATTCAACGGTTACAAACATTCTTCAAAATTTCTTCATTTGTGTTCAGCAGAACAAAGAAATTCATACAGGTTTGGAACAACTTGAGGGTGAGTAAATGATAACAGAATCTTTATTTTTTGGGTGAACCACCCCTTTAAGGCATGTTCACACCAAGAACAATAACTATAAAGATAATGATACATATATTAGCATCCATACCAGCAGAAGATATCGCTCTGTTTATTATAAGCTCACGCTGTATTGTCATCTGCCGATTTAAATGCTCAAGCTCTTTAAAGCAGGATGGATTCTGATTGGCTGTCAATGTTTTTATAATTCATCAGCTGGAAAAAAATCGCTCTGAAAGTGATTCCAACAATATAATTTCTCTGTGCCGTTATCGTTAGTTGTGGTGTTATTCTTTTACATTTACAACAAATTTTAGAACTCTTTATCGTTATAGTTATCATCCTTGGTGTAAATGGGCCTTTAGTGAGGGATCAATTGTAGTTCTTCCTTCCAGACTCAAACAGCTGATCGGACATGTCATTAATTACAAGAGGATGTTACAAGAGGAAGAGTGTAACGTTTCAAAGAAGCAATTGCTAGCATCAGGCTGTTATTTGTTGAAGTAGATATATTTGTCATGCACAGAATCTGGCAGATAGGAAAGTGCTATCTGACACCACAAGCATTTTTATCTACTTTGAGACATGGTTTATTCTGCAAAGGCTATTAGTTCAGTAGGAGTTTGCGGGGTTAGTGTTGTCACCGATAAATCATTTCGGTGGAGGCGATGGAGGATGGCTGCACTTTAATCTGGCACTCCCCTGAGTTTTCATTAATGCCCTCCCCAGAGGTCCAAGGGACAACATGACCCGATTGTCCGAGACAGTGTGGAACTGGCAAATTAGCTGATATTTTGCCAAAAAAGTGATGACAAAAAGCCTGGCCTCTCTCCTGATAGCCAGCAGACTTTAACTCACAATGACAAGTGGACAAACACAGTGGAGTGGCTGACACCCAAATCTTTTAGCTTGCATTTCATCCAGACCATCACTGCATTTTCCACGTCATGAAAAAATAATGACTATAGAGAATAATAAATGTTTTGGATCTGCCATAGTTGGCTATACATAACAAAATGTTACACAAACAATTTGGCCCTGATTACACCTTAAATTAGGATCCATCTTTCTTTTTGTGGTGACAAAAAGAAAAAGAAAGAAAATTGGCACTCCCTTTCTCCTAAATTATAATACTTTTAATAATAAATAATAATAATACTTTTAATAATAAAAAATAATACTTTTAATAATAACTTTAATTTTAATGTAGCCTCAAACGATCAAGAGGAAATTCTCAGTTATTTCATAATTTAAATTATATTAACATAGATACATTTTTAGTTACTTGCATTATACTAATGTTTTGCCCAGTTTTTATGTTTTGAATTGAAATATGGCCCAAAATGAATTTATTAAAAATAGGTTTTGCATTTATCCAAAATACAAAGATTGGAATTGTATTGTCGTCTTCTCGCTCCTTGATGTGTAGGCTATAATATATTTAGTCATTTAAAGGTTTATTTTCAATTTGGAAAAAATATATTTCCTTAAGCTGCACATACACTATATTGCCAAAAGTTTTGGGACGCCTGCCTTTACATGCACATGAACTTTAATGACATCCCATTCTTAATCTGTAGGGTTTAATATGGAGTTGGCTCACCATTTGCAGCTATAACAGCTTTAATTCTTATGGGAAGGCTTTTCACAAGGTTTAGGAGTGTGTTTATGGGAATTTTTGACCATTCTTCTAGAAGCACATTTGTGAGGTCAGGCACTGATGTTGGACGAGAAGGCCTGGCTCGCAGTCTCCGCTCTAATTCATCCCAAAGGTGTTCTATCGGGGTGAGGTCAGGACTCTGTGCAGGCCAGTCAAGTTCCTCCACACCAAACTCACTCATCCATGTCTTTATGGACCTTGCTTTGTGCACTGGTGCGCAGTCATGTTGGAACAGGAAGGGGCCATCCCCAAACTGTTCCCACAAAGTTGGGAGCATGAAATTGTCCAAAATGTCTTGGTATGCTGAAGCATTAAGAGTTCCTTTCACTGGAACTAAGGGGCCAAGCCCAACCCCTGAAAAACAACCCCACACCATAATCCCCCCTCCACCAAACTTTACACTTGGCACAATGCAGTCAGGCAAGTACCGTTCTCCTGGCAACCGCCAAACCCAGACTCGTCCATCAGATTGCCAGACAGAGAAGCGTGATTCATCACTCCAGAGAACACGTCTACACTGCTCTAGAGTCCAGTGGCGGCGTGCTTTACATCACCGCATCCAATGCTTTGCATTGCACTTGGTGATGTAAGGCTTGGATGCAGCTGCTCGGCCATGGAAACCCATTCCATGAAGCTCTCTACACACTGTTCTTGAGCTAATCTGAAGACCACACGAAGTTTGGAGAAAGTTGGCGACTTCTGCACACAGTTCGTCTCAGCATATGCTGACCCCACTCTGTGATTTTTACATGGCCTACCACTTCGTGGCTGAGTTGCTGTTGTTCCCAATTGCTTCCACTTTGTTATAATACCACTAACAGTTGACCGTGGAATATTTAGTAGTGAGGAAATTTCACAAATGGACTTATTGCACAGGTGGCAACCTATCACGGTATCACGCTTGAACTCACTGAGCTCCTGAGAGTGACCCATTCTTTCACAAATGTTTGTAGAGGCAGTCTGCATGCCTAGGTGCTTGATTTTATACATCTGTGGCCATGGAAGATTGCCAATGTTTTGCCAAAACTCAATGTTTTGGAGGGGTGTCCCAATACTTTTGACAATATAGTGTATGTGTGTGTGTGTGTGTGTGTGTAAATATGTAAATGCAGCTTATGTATGTGTGTGTTTACCATAATGGATGAAACTTTTGTTTTAGCTTGATTGACAGGTGGTATCAAGCAGAACGCCAGATGTAGACGTGGACTATTGACTTTTAAAAGTTGAACAGCTTGCATTGAAACTGTAGCTATAATATCACTCTACAGTTTGAGTATTTGCATGTCTGTCAATGCTAATTTCTGATGATACCCCAGAAAGAAAAACATCTAGGAAGCATTTAATTTTTTTATGAGGCTGGGGAACGTCCTGGCAGATGTTCTTCATGAACCTCTGTGAGAAACGAGCCGTTTCAAGCTTTCTGGTTTGGAAACAATAGGACAGCTGGGGGAAAATAACATTAGTGATATAAGCCATCATAGAGAAATCACCTCAGCTCTTCTCAAATGATATAAATCAGCAAAACTTCTTCCCACTGTGACTTGCATCATTACAATATAGCAGATGCACAGCAGGGGCCGTGTTGTTGCTGTAAAAAGCCTAATAATCAGATCAGTGTGGGCATATAACACTTACTTTATCACACCATTACAGATACAGCATGTCAAGATGATCAGGGACAACAGCATCTTGTCCTCAGGCTTGCATTTTCTCGTTTTACATGCAAACAAGGATGGCATCAGCCATCAGCGAGACATGGCAACGCATGAATACGTTCACACGTTCATAAGTCCACTCGTTTGAGAGCTTCAGTCAGACTCATAAATCTAAATGTCTTGTATTCATCAGTGATGGTAGTTATTCTTGCTCCTCCAGTGATGATGGCAGGCGCGGTGTCCTCGCTCTTCAGACATTTATGACGATATGTATGCACATGCCGCTTCCAGTTAAGAGCACATTACGTGAGTAATAGTTTGATAAATTGCTCTTGTCATGTCACGCTCGTGCTGCACCATGAGCCACTGGCACACTCTGTGGTAGTTTCTGGAGCCACATCAAGCTCCTACTGTTCTTGGACACCTGGGGATTATGGGAAATGAACTGATACATAACGTGTACACTGCTTGAGATCATTTCCTGCTGCAAAAGAAGATAATGCGATTCAATTTTGCATGTTACATAACAATGTTTACAACTTAATACCTAATGAATCATATGAATTTATGCAAAAGAAACAGAAGAATTATGTGTAACTGTTTTATGAAATGCATTGCACTTTCTAGAGGTTCTTTTTACACTATTAAAAATAAAGGTTCTTTAATTGGCATTGGCATTAACATCTACGGAACCTTTCCATTGCACAAAAGGTTCTTTTTACACTCTTAGGCTGTGTTCAGTTTCTCAGATCAGATCTTTTCAGGCAGACTGTCTGCACTATTAATTGCAAGTGATCAAATAAGATTTGTGACATAACCAGACATAACCAACCTATATGCATGGGTTGCTTTGGTAACAACATAGGCGTACCCACATATGTGTCAAGGCTTACAAAACGGATGCAGGAAAAATGGAGGCCCATCATCTCTCTCTACAAATAAGCGCCCTGTCGAGTCGTGGTGCAGAAAAACTTCCGTCGCCGGTTTTGACGTTGTTGTTGTTGTATGTCGCCTTAAGTGTGACACAAAAGACAATTTGACATCCAATTTAAACAGCCAGAGTGTCCAGACTGAGACGCATCTGTAGAAATCTGATTGAAATCGCATTTCAAACCACATTTGTGATTTGAATCACATTTGAAAAAACCCACCTGGATCTGGAATATGCAAAAAATCAGATTTTTGCTGGCAGTCTGAACATAGCCTTAAAGATAAAGGTACATTATTTGCATTGATGGTTCCATGAAGAACCTTTAACATCCATGGAAACTTTTTATTGCACAAAAGGTTCTTCACGCTACGAAAAACATATTTTAAGAACTGTTCACTGAAAGGTTCTTTGAGGAACCAAAAAATGCTTCTTCTATGGCATTGCTGCAAAAAAACTATTTGGAACATTACATTATTTTAAAGAACGTAGGCGAAAAACTTTCTTTAGATTAAAATGTTCTTCACACTAAGAAAAAATGTGTTATTTTAAAGGTATCTTTACACAACTGAGTTAAAGGGTTAGTTCACCCAAAAATGAAAATTCTGTCATTATTTACTCAGCCTCATGTCGTTCCAAACCCATAAGACCTTCGTTCATCTTCCGAACACAAATTAAGATATTTATTTTTATTTATTTTTATTTATTACCTTTATTTAACCAGGAGAAAAGACTCACTGAGATTAAAATCTCTTTTGGAGGAGTATCCTGGCCAAAATAGGCAGCTGAGTTTGCATATACAATTATACATCAAAGTTACATAAAAACATATAAACATAAAACATGCAACCAGTTAAAAACATTTACACACCATTAATGTACCCCCCCCTCACTTTATTTTGATTTTCTCCACATAAACACAATACATCACACAATTTTTTCTCTTTCGGCCAAAAACCGAAAATGCCATTTTTGGCCGATAATTTTCGGCGGCCGAAATTTCGGTGCATCCCTACTAAATACTCTTAGTGGACGTGGGGAAAATGCCTGGTTATAATGTTGTTCTCCATATTTGATGAATTGTTTCTGCCATGTTCACTAAAATGCACACAAACAGTCCATGCTTTCTGCTGGCGCTAGCATAATGACAAATAGCGCTTTTGTGAATATGATGCAAGCTAGCCTAATTTACATATGAGAAGTGTGTTTGCACTGAAATCATTATACAGTATACAGACCATATAGCACATGGTTGTACTGCATTGTATGTGATTTATTGTATAAAAAGCAATTTTTTACATCAAAATACTGCATGCAAAAGAGTTTAGCATTTAATCTTTTTAAAAAATTTTTTTTTTTAGCAAATTCGCCCCTAGTGTTTTCAAACATTTGCTTCGACCGTTTCTGCAGCAGTACCGTGTTAGTGTGTTAGAGAGCTTGTCTATACCCTTCGCCATAATCTTGTGTGGAAACATCCATTCATATTTAGAGGGAAAATGATCAAAGGAAGGCAGGAAATAACAGAAGGCAGATTTGTTTGATGATTACATCTGCGCTGCCTTCCTGTACTGCACAGTATCTCTCATGGCACATCTCCACTCACTGCAAATAACTAAAGCTGGGGAGAAAGCACGACAGAATGTTTGTGCTGTGAACGTGCACTTATGGATGGCAATGGCATATACAACTATTATACAGTTGCTTAAAATTTAATATGGAGTTGGCCCACCCTTTGCAGCTATAACAGCTTCAACTCATCTGGGAAGGCTTTCCACAAGGTGTAGGCCATTTTTGACCATTTTTCTAGAAGCGCATTTGTGAGGTCAGGCACTGATGTTGGACGAGAAGGCCTGGTTCGCAGTCTCCGCTCTAATTCATCCCAAAGGTGTTCTGTTGGGTTGAGGTCAGGACTCTGTGCAGGCCAGTCAAGTTCCTCCACACCAAACTCACTCATCCATGTCTTTATGGACCTTGCTTTGTGCACTGGTGCGCAGTCATGTTGGAACAGGAAGGGGCCATCCCCAAACTGTTCCCACAAAGTTGTGAGCATGAAATTGTCCAAAATGTCTTGGTATGCTGAAGCATTAAGAGTTCCTTTCACTGGAACTAAGGGGCCAAGCCCAACCCCTGAAAAACAACCCCACACCATAACTTTACACTTGGCACAATGCAGTCAGGCAAGTACCGCTCTCCTGGCAACTGCCAAACCCAGACTCGTCCATCAGATTGCCAGACAGAGAAGCGTGATTCATCACTCCAGAGAACACGTCTACACTGCTCTAGAGTCCAGTGGCGGCGTGCTTTACACCACTGCATCTGACGCTTTGCATTGCACTTAGTATTGTCTTGGATGCAGCTGCTCGGCCATGGAAACCCATTCCATGAAGCTCTCTACTCACTGTTCTTGAGCTAATCTGAAGGCCACGTGAAGTTTGGAGGTCTGTAGCTATTGACTCTGCAGAAAGTTGCCGACTTATGCACACTGTGCGCCTCAGCATGCGCTGACCCCACTCTGTGATTTGACATGGCCTACCACTTCGTGGCTGAGTCCACTTTGTTACAATACCACTAACAGTTGACCGTGGAATATTTAGTAGTGAGGAAATTTCACAAATGGACTTATTGCACAGGTGGAAACCTATCACGGTATCACGCTTGAACTCACTGAGCTCCTGAGAGCGACCCATTCTTTCACAAATGTTTGTAGAAGCAGTCTGCATGCCTAGGTGCTTGATTTTATACACCTGTGGCCATGGAAGTGATTGGAACACCTAAATTCAATGATTTGGAGGGGTGTCACAGTACTTTTGGCAATATAGTGTAGCTGGCTGTGGAGCAAGCAATATTCAATTATTTAAAATGTATGAGATTGAAAGAAATTGGATTTATTGATGATAAATATCCTGGTTATTGTGTATTTAAAACACATTCAGTTTATTTGTACTATTACATCTACTATTCCATTAAATCTTTGTTACCTGTTTCTTTATGACAGATCACTTGAAGTTTATTAATTTATGTTAAAATGTGTAATCCAAATATATGGGAATTTTAAAAGCAATTCAAATACATTTTAAATGTAGGCCTTTTGTGAATGAAGAATACAAATGCTCATTTAAAGAAGAGCTTTCCTATTATAATCAATGATATCAATATAATCATTATAATTAATGAAGCCTCTTGTGGCTTATTGTTTTTTTAGCCACCACAGGTGATCATACACAGACAAAACAATTAGAATCAGGTGTGATAAATTAATGGTTCATCTTCCATTCCAGAATATTAAAACATTATTGTTTTGTGCATTACATGCATGTTTATTTTGTATGCCATTATTTGTATGCCAGACTATCCACATGCATCAAGTCTGAATGGAAATTTGAGGATATAAATCACATTTTATTTATTTTTTGTAACAGGCATTGTGTTGAGTCCAGCTTGAGCTTACTGATCACTAATTGTGTATATGGAGCTATTTGTGTAATTATGAAAGGGTTAATTATAAGAGCAGGCCCCACTCGCTTGCTCTAAAGACAGCTGCAAATATCAGTCTAATAATCTCTCAAATCTCTGCACTGTATTTTCAGGATCATGGCAACAAGTGAAGCGATTTCAGAGATGTTCATAGGAATACGGAAGCAGCCTTGAAACACTCATTCTTCATTGCAAATGAGCCGCTGTTGTTGTGTAGTTTCTTGGCTGATAAATACTTTATTCTAGAAGTTATTTTTTATGATGTTTTCAGTTGTCACACAGTAACTGGGCTTAAGGCGATCAGAGCAACACTCAGACACCTCTCACACCATTGTATATAGTGTGCACATGTGTGTGAGTTTTGCCTGCTCGGACACCAAGGGACTTTTCTCTGCCGGCTGCTCAAGGACACAGAAAGTGCTTTTTTCCAGACATGCTGTCACTTCAGTCAGGCTTCAGCTCGCATCTTTCCAGTTGAAAGCAGCTGAAGCTAGAGATGTGAGAGCAGGGCTGCTCCTCTGTCGTCATATTCACCATGAGCCTCCCACAACCACAGCGTCGTCTTTACAGTCATAATCCTCCTGTGCAGATCCACCCTGGGATTTTGAATCATGTCCCTCAAACTGGCTTCATGCTTTGTTTGGATGTTTTTCTTGTTTTTCACAACTCACAGTTAGCCATGTTTGTGCTTAGCTTTTGTTATCTATCAAATAAGAAGAGGCAAAGATTTGCAAAGAATATGTGTTGGGGTGGATTTTTATTATTCATTTTACATTTAGTTTTTATTAAAACTTTGTTTAGTGTTATATAATTCTCAAATAACAGTTAGTAACATTTACTTTTATTTTCCATTTATTTTGTGAATGTACATTTACTTTTACTTTTCATGTGCCTTTTATGTCTAGATTTGATTCTTTTTCATATTTTTGAAACATATGAAAATCTGGGAAATTTTTATTTACATTTATATGATTTATATTTTCACTACTGTTCAAAAGATTGGGGTCGAAAATGTTTTTGAAAGAAGTCTCTTATGCTCACCTGGGATGCATTTATTTTATCAAGGAAAAACAATAATAAAAGCAGTTAAAATACTGTTGTAATTTAACAAAAAATGTTTTAATACATTTTAACGTGTAATTAATTCCTGTGATGGCAAAGCTGGATTTTCAGCAGCCATTCAGTCTTCAGTGTCACATGATCTTTTATTATAATATTCAGATTTGGTGCTTAAGAAACATTTCTTCTTCAGCATGGCAGTATGAACAAGTAACAATATACATAAATAACAATAAACACATTTTAATAAAGTGCAGTGCAAGGGTAAGTGAAGTGTACTATAATGTATTATTTGCTACAGTTCAGCAGTCTGATGGCCTGTGAGAAAAAGCTATCTCGTAGTCTACTGGTGCGGGTCCTGATACTGCGGTACCTTCTGCCTGATGGTAGCAGTGAGAGCAGATCATGGCTCGGGTGGCTGGAGTCTCTAAAGATCTTCTGTGCTTTCCTCGCACATCGCTGGGTGTAGATATCCTGGAGGGAGAGAAGCTCACCTCCAATGATGTGCTGAGCCGTCCAAACCACTCTCTGGAGGGCTTTGCGGTTGAGAGCGGTGCAGTTCCCGTACCAGGCGATGATACAACCAGTAAGGATGCTCTTCACAGTGAGAGTTTTTGGGCTCATACCAAATTTCTTCAGTCGCCTGAGGAAGAAGAGACGAGGATGGGCTTTCTTCACGACTGACTCCGTATGAACCGACCAGGTGAGGTCCTTGGTGATATGAATACCAAGGAACTTAAAGCTGTCGACCTGCTGCACTAACGTCCCGTCCATGATGATGGAGGGGTGATTACGGTTTCTTTTTTCTGAAGTCCACCACTAGCCCCTTGGTCTTGCTGATGTTCAGAGAGAGGTTGTTGTCATGGCACCAGTATGTCAAAGTGTGCACCTCTTCTCTTTAGGCTGACTTGTTGTTGTCAGTGATCAGGCCTACCACCGTTGTGTCATCTGCAAATTTGACAATGACATTGGAACTGTATGTAGCCATGCAGTCATGTGTGTACAAGGAGTATAGGAGTGGACTGAGAACACACAATTTGAGATGTAATGGAAATTATATTTTGTAAATATTGGAGATATATTACAAAAATGACAGAATTCATGAATGTTCATTAACGCAGACGTTGCTGCAATATGCGCTGCACAATTTTCCAATGTGTCAGGCAATATTTGTTTTCCTGAATAATGGCTTTGTGTGATTTTGAGTTTGTTCCCAACATCATATATTCAGGTTGAAATATTTCTTAGAGCATGAGAAACTGGCTCTTTTCAATGCAACACCTGAAATCCAGACGCTTCTCACACTGAATTAATTTGCTCTCACTAAATTTCATGAAGTTGAACTGTCATAATCAATGGACGTTTGTTATAGTCCATTTGTTTTCTACCTACTTTAACGTAGAGAGAAACCTCTGTCCTAGTCATTCACTTATAATTAGAGTCTGCTTCTGTTTGCATGTGCTCCTTTCTCTTGCCTCATTAAACTGAAAATGGTTGTCCTTAAAATCCCCAAATTACTTACAAAAGCTTTTTATTTTTGCAGTAATGTTTTGCCTGGCAGTTACTCCAAAAGATGGAAAAGATCATACTCAAATGATGTCCATCTTTTGTGACATACAAATGAGAAACAGGAAAACAGCAGCAAATGATTTCTTTAAAACTAAAGCTACCCTGGAACTGTGAAAGATTGCATTCCTTGATCCAATTTACAGTCGGAGGAGTGTTTGCTAGGGTGTTAAGCTCAGAGAACCAGTTATTACTTTCTGTAATGTAGTCTACAATATCACCATTGAATTTTCTCTTTTCTTTCTCCTGTCTGCTGTGTTACCATCATCAATATTGTATTGCTAGACACATCACATCCTAGAGCTATGAAGGCATATGGAGCTTATACCACAAAATGACTTCATAACGAGTGTCACGCAGAGCCGAAGCACAAGTGCACAACCAAAACAATGTTCTTCTTCTAAATGCATGCAGTTTTGTTTTTTAACTGCTAGAGGGAACAGAGGAGCCAAACGTTACATAGTGTACCTTCAAATGGGTCCTATTATGCCCTTTTACAAAGTCTTGATTTTGTTTTTGGGGTGTACTAGAATATGCTTTCATGCTTGATTGTTAAAAAAACACATTATTTTTCACATATATTACATTTTTACAGCACCTCTCTCCCCAGTCTGGCTTGAACGCGCCGATTATTTCCTTTTGCGATGAAGCCCCTCCTTCCAAAATATGAAATGTGCTGTGATTGGTTAGCTGGCCCAGTGTGTTGTGATTGGCACTGCTTAACACAATGTAAATGTTTAGATGTAAATATTATTATCTGTGGGCGGAGATTATTTAAATAAGTAACATTGAAGCTGTATATTCAATTGATTGCTATGCCAAAGTGGCAGAAATATACAGTAAGTCATATCTGTCAAGAAGACGGATTCAATAGCAAGTGAAAGTAAGGATGTTTATTCAAACACAAACAGCAGTGATGAAATAGGTGGTCAGAGTCGATGGCAGGTGGTACACGGAGCCTCCAGGCAGCGCAGGATGCAATGGGCAAAACCAGGTCCACGGAGAGAAGTATGGCAGGTGAACCAAGAAAACGGAGACAGAATCCAGCAGGAATGGAGAAATGCCAGCGAACACAAAAGGGCAACAGGACAAGGCCACAGGAAACAACCAAACGATCTGACAAACACAGGACGGAAACACAGACATTAAATAGACCTGCTGATGAGCCGCAGCAGGCACTGATAAGCTGATCAGCCACAATCAATAGACACACCCACAACACACACAAGAATGAGACAATGAATCCATGAACCGTGACAGTACTCCTCCTCCTAGGAGCGCCTCCTGGCGCTCCCAGAAGAACTTACTTGTTGATTGTAATCATCAATAAGGCAGTGATCCAGTATGTCCCTAGCCGGAACCCATGTCCCCTCCGCCTTGCGTCCAGGATACGATTGACCGGCGGATTAATCTTAGAATGAAAAACGGGCTTCAATTTGGAAACATAAAAGACGGGATGAATTCTCCTGTACGCCGGAGGAAGTTTAAGGCGGACTGCCACCGAACTAAGAATCTTGGCGACAGTGAACGGGCCAATAAATTTGGGAGCAAGTTTATTACAAACGGATTGGAGAGGAATGTTCTTGGAAGAAAGCCACACTTTTTGAACCACGACGTAGACGGGAGGCTTCGACCAGTGGCGATCGGCCTGAGCCTTGGTGCGTGCTCCCACCCAGAGGAGAGTCTCGCTGGCTCTTCTCCAAGTGCGGTGGCACCTCTGGACCGGATTCCAGACTCGGAAAAACGGGTGGCTGGTAACCTAAACTACACTCAAACGGTGAGAGGCCCGTGGACGATACTGGTAACGAGTTATGTGCGTACTCAACCCATGAGAGTTGCTGGCTCCAGGAGGAAGGATTCTGGGAAACAAAACATCGCAACATTCTCTCTAATTCCTGGTTAGCCCGCTCGGTCTGGCCATTGTTCTGAGGGTGAAAACCAGAAGACAGACTGACACTCGCCCCCAGTAAGCGACAAAACTCCTTCCAAAACTTGGAAACTAATTAGGACCCCCTGTCAGAGACCACGTCCATCGGGAGGCCATGTAAGCGAAAGACGTGATCTACGACAGTAACCGCTGTCTCCTTGGCTGAAGGTAACTTGGGTAAGGGAATAAAATGAGTCACCTTCGAGAACCGGTCCACTACGGTCAAAACGACCGTATTGCCTTGGGAGGGCGGTAACAAAATCGAGTGCGATGTGGGACCAGGGTCTCGAAGGGACAGACAGCGGTTGAAGTAACCCATCCGGGGGTCAGTTGGAAGTCTTACCATGAGCACAGACAGAACAGGCCAAAACAAAACCCTGAATGTCCCGAGCCATAGAATCGTTGCTTGACCAAAAGCTGGTACGATTAACTCCTGGGTGACACGCCACGTTGGAGCAATGACCCCACCGAATAACGTCGGACCGTAATCCCTCCGGCACAAATAAATGACCCGATGGGCACCTGGGTGGAGGCGTTACCCCTTCTAAGGCCGTGCGGACCTTCGACACGATCTCCCATGTGAGTGTGGAGACAATGAGTCTCTCAGGTAAAATTCACTCAGGAGTGGATGGGCATTCGGAACAGTCAAAAACTCGAGATAAAGCATTGGGTTTGATGTTCTTAGAACCCGGACGATAGGAAAGCGAAAACTCAAAGCGACCGAAAAAAAGTGCCCACCGAGCCTGCCTAGAGTTAAGTCATTTAGCTGATCTAATATATTCCAGGTTCTTATGATCAGTCCAGACAATAAAAGGTACCCCCGCACCCTCTAACCAATGACGCCACTCCTCCAACGCCAACTTAACTGCCAGCAACTCTCCGTTACCAATATCGTAATTACGTTCCGCAGATGATAACCGATGAGAAAAAAACAAGCAAGGATGCATCTTGTCGTCTGTGGACGAGTGCTGGGAAAGTACCGCTCCTACTCCCACCTGCGATGCGTCGACCTCCACCACAAACTGACGTGAAGGATCAGGGGCTATAAGAATGGGAGCTGAAACAAAGCAGCTTTTGAGGTTGGAAAATGCAGCTTCGGCTGCACTAGACCACCTGAATGCCATCTTGGTGGAGGTCAAGGCGGTCAGAGGTGAGGCTAGTTGGCTGACATTGCGAATGAAGCGCCAGTAAAAATTGGCGAATCATTATTTTGTTTTAAGGAGATAAGAATTGTGCTTATCAACCTTGATTGGTATGGCAATAAAATTCTATCACATTATTTTGGCAGTTAAAGTTTTGGTAGGGTTTTTCTTGGAGTGGGTGGGTTTTGGTGAGCTTTTGGGCTGGAAATCGTCGACCCAATCTGGCAACACTGAATAGGACCCCTTGAAACATGGTTTGCTTGTGTGTCTCATGAGCAATTAGTTTCAGTATTTTGAATTTAATGCAAGCATAAATACGATTCGAAAGCTATGGTGGATTTTGGTGTTTAAAACAAGTGTCATTATTGAAAATATATTTATGTAAACAGTGGCGTGCACGGGGGGCAGGGGGGTTCGAACCCTTGCCCCTTTAATCGCTAATAGTAAAGTGCCTTTATGGTCGTATTGCGGTGCCCCCCGAAACACGATTTCAACGAAACTCTCTTTATCTCTGTACTTTTTCCTCTCAATCTTTACCGTTTTGGTAGGCTCTAAGGTGGTCCCAAGGCATGATGGATCCCCACACGGCTGATCAATAAAGTCCCAGGCATCAGACGGCTGAGGAGATAAGCCTCTGAGATGAGGTCACAGCGCCCTGGCCAACTTTATCTTGCTTGTCTCCGTCAGCAAACAGGCAGGTCAATGCTCACCACTGGGCAGCTTTTATGTCGGTACCTGCAAACAATATTGTGCAATTTTCAAACATCTCACTTTGAGTGCCACCATTGATTTGTGTGTGTGTGTGTATACCTGAGACACAACAGATGTGAGGGCACCATGGGGAAACGCTGCATCTGCTCTATCATGGAGGCCGTACACATGCGCCGTGCGTTCGATAGTCCCAATGAGCCGTAAAATGTAAAACTGACTAATTAGAAACATTAGCGCTCACAAGGGAAGCGATAATTACAGATATAGAGTTGAGTCTTTAAAGAAGACCGATTTCCACACCTCACAAGTGCTACAGGCTACAAATGATTCACTCCAGTAGACTGGCAATTCTTTCCGTGTTGCACTGCAATTAAGTTCGCCCCACTGCGGACTCCAGGAGCCAGGAGTGTGTGCTAACAATAGGCATGCACAACCCTATGGAAACCCCATTTACACCACAGTTGAGTAAAAATGTGATTCTTTAAGTCATATTAATGAGAAACTTTATCATTATTATGAGATACTTTCTCATAGTAATGAATAAGCATCTAATAATATTGAGAAACTTTCTCATTATGATGACTTGGCGTTTAATTATAATAATTACACTTATAATATTCATAAACTTATAATTATAAACTATCATAATGACTTGGTTTCTGAATATTATGAGATATTAAGTAATTTTGAGAAAGTTTCTCAATATGAAGTATTACATACGGATGTCATAATTGTGTTACTTTTGTCCTCAATATTGACATAACTCTCATAATTGAGAATGTTTCTCATAGTGAGGCAGTGAGTCCAAATCATGAGATTTAATTCTCAAGATTGACATTTTTATGAGAAAGTTTCTCATTATGAGATAGTGGGTCATAATTATAAGATTTTTTTTCTCAATATTAACATATTTACTCATAATGAGAAAGGTTTTCATTATTATTATTATTAGATTTTCTCATATTTAGTGACTTAATATTCATAATAATGACTTATAATAATCATAAACTTTCTCGTAATAATGACCTAAAATCACATAATAATTAAAAACTTTCTTGTCATTCTCATATTTATGAGATATCAAGTCATTATAAGAGTTTCACATTATTAAATATGATACAAATTCTAAATGTTATGAATGTTTTTCATTATGAGATAGTAAGTCTTAATTATGAGATTTTTTCTTAGTATTGACATATTTATTGTATTCTTAATTATGCTTAGTATTGATATTCATTATTAATTATTATTTCTCATGAGATACAAAGTTGTAACTATGAGGGGTTTTTCAATTATGTGAACTAAATCATAGTTATGAGAACTTTTCGGTAACACTTTATTTTAGGGCTCAATTCTCGCTATTAACTAGTTACATATTAGCATGCATATTACTAAGATATTGGCTGTTTATTAGTTCTTATAAAGCACTTATTAATGCCTTATTCTGCATGACCTTATTCTACATCCCTTAATCCTACCCAATACCTAAACTTAAACGCTACAGAAACGACCTTACTAACTATTAATGTTACGGGTGTGTAGTGCAGCAGGGAAGAGGAGATTCGGAGCTTCCACAAAAGACGGGTTTATTCACACGAGGGACAAAGCAACCACCAAACACCATACACAAACAATCATAACATTTAAGAACGGACAAGGAGTGCTGGGAGTGAGTTCAATATAAAGGGAGTGCAAATGACGAGGACCAGGTGCAGGGAATCCAGGGAGAGCGGGAAAGATGAGGAAGTGAGTTCAGGTGTGAGACAGGGAGGATTCTGGGAAATGGAGTCCGGGACAGGCGTGGAACGTAACATTACCTCTCCCGGTAGGCACGTCCTCGCGCCTTAGATGTAACCATGGGGAGGGGGGGTGGGCGCCCTGGGTGGGTCGGGAGCGTGGGAGGCGGGCTCGTGGGGACTTGGAGCGGGCTCATGGGGACTTGGAGCGGGCTCATGGGGACTTGGAGCGGGCTCGTGGGGACTTGGGGGGGGGGGACTAGGGGGACTTGGAGCGGATTCTAGGGGGACTGGAGTGGCAGGATCGCTCCAAAAGTCAGCCCTGTGGGTCCGGCATGGCGGCGGCCATCTTGGCCGGAGATGAGGGCTTCGCAGCGGCCAACCTTCTTGGCGGTTTGGGCTTCGCGGCGGTCCTCCTTCTCGGCCGTTTGGGCTGAGGGACAGGCAGGACAACTCAGGAAGGCCCACTGGACGGATACGGGGAGGAAACTGGCTGTGGGTGAACTAACCAGGAGTGCTGGGAGTAAGTTCAATATAAAGGGAGTGCAAATGATGAGGACCAGGTGCAGGGAATCCGGGGAGAGCGGGAAAGATGATGAGGAAGTGAGTTCAGGTGGAATGTAACAATTAATAAGCAGTAAATTAGGAGTTTATTGAGTCGTAGGTAATAGTAAATATGTGTTTCCCATACTAAAGTGTCACCAACTTTTCTCATTATTATGACTTACAGAATCACAGTTTTTACTCCGCTGTGGCAGAAATGGGCTTCTGTACAAACCCAGCATGCCTCAAATTTTAGAGCTTGTTCTTGAACATTGAAATAAATGATGTGTTCGATTCAAATGTGTTGTTATACTCAATTACATGCCAGATTGCCTCAGTATCGCAAGATCGTTCAGGCATGTGCGAAGTCTTCTCTCATTGTGATGTTTTAATTGGTGGGTGGGCACAACCGATACAAGACTGCCGAGCATTAAAGCAATTGCAGCTTACAAATACAATAAGTTATACTTTATATAATTGCCTGATGTGGTCCAACAGCCAGCAGAAGGATGAAAGGAATGTGTAATTAAATTCTCTTTACAGCATCGTAATTTTTGTGAATAATTGCAGCACACAGGAAAGGAACACACAGTAAAATGTGTCACCTGAGGACATGGAGGCTGTAAAACATTAATACTTGCAATTAAGCTAGATCTCTGTGGCATGCTAATCATCTGTTAAGACACCCAGTGTCAGGACACAGCAGAAAAACATCCAGCACCCAGCTAAATATGTCAGCAGCACAGAGACAAAGTCAATTACAGCACAGGACATCTCCTATCTGAATGCACATGGGGTTTTGTGGGAAATGTGCTTGTGCAAAAAAGCAAAAGTGACCTCTTTTTATTCACTCATCCTTGTCTCATCAACTGTTCTAGAGTCAGTGCTGACGTCTGATGCCTCTGTCTGGTGCTGTTAAAGAGGAATAGCTTGGCTCTGGTTCAGATGTTAATGACACAAGGGTTGAATGATGTACATGTATCACTGAGCTTTCATTTTAGCATGCATTTTTTTCTCATTCAGTAACCTTGCATGTATTTGTACAAAGAATGTGGGAACGTTTTCACACAGAAATCATGACTCATGTATTCTATATTTACAATTTAGAAATGTCCTTTGACACAGGTCAGGCTGTTACATATAAACACTAGTTCCAAAATGTGGGGTCAGTAAGAATTTTTTTTTTTTTTTTTTTTTAAGAAAAGTTTATTCAGCAACAATGCATTAAATTGATTAAAAGTGACAATAAAGGTGTATACATTTCTAAACTTACTATTCATCAAAGAATCCTGAAAAAAATCTATCGCTGTTTTCACAAAAATATTAAGCAGCACAACAGTTTCAACATTGATAATAATAATAAGAAATGTTTCTTGAGCACCAAATCATCATATAAGAATGATTTCTGAAGGATCATGTGACACTGAAGACTGAAGTAATGATGCTGAAAATTCAGCTTTGCCACAACAGGAATAAATCACATTTTAAAATATATTCAAATAGAAAAGTGTTACAATATTGCTGTTTTCCTGTATTTTTTTAATACTATATAGTAAAGAAGTAGGCATATTTGGACAAAGGGATTGTGTTTGTTCTACTTCCTCCAGCGTTAACAACATAAACTCTAGTGTGTAGATTCCCTTAACTGTGTAAAATAAGCAAATATTGTCTCATAAAGGAGTGCCCTTAATACTATTTACAATGAAATTTGAGAGTAGGCACCAAATAGAGGTCCACCCACTTGGAGATTTCTGGCCTTACCACTAAAATAGAGAGATATTTTAGTTTCTGTGATTCACATGAAAGCAAATTACTTCTGAGTGCGCTATGGTGAGGTCACAATCTGAGTGGCAGACCATTAAAATGCAGTCAATGGGTACTTTGCTTGATTTCTCAGCACTGATTATTCCCACAGACTATCTAGAGTCAGCTAAATGCTGTTTCTCATCAGCTTCGGCATCTACTCACTCGTCCTTCTAAGGTCGAACTGCCATACGTCATGCAAGTAGATAAAGATGGTGGTCAAAGAAAGTTCTCTCAGCAATTACAGTTTAAATTCACAGGTGTTAAGTGTTATTTCTCTTTCTATTTGCTCACCAATAAAGATATAGCCATAGCCGGGACAACCTGTCACTCTCATGAGATTGTAGCAATAGCAAACCACAACAGTCCTGAAGGAAAAAAATAAAGTCCTGCTCTACGCTCTACTAAGTTCACTCAGATATATGTCATAATGGGAAAGAAAAGACTATCGTAACGTCTTTATCATTCTTCCAAAGCCGATTTAAGGCTAGCCTTCAAGGTTAGCAAAAAAAAAAAAAAAAAAAATTCATTGCGCAGCGGTACACAGACAAGGGGCTATTTTTTTTAAAGGATGCCAATGGAGAAGAGGCTTCACTATGCTGAATAAACTGCTTTTGTGGGAAAACAGCTTATTTAATGAATCGACAGCCTACTGTTAATCTTCAACATTTTTGCCATTAAACATTGTTTTTGAATTTATCTAATTTTTAGAGTTTAGACCTAAAATATGCTATTTTATAAGAGAAGTCACTGACAATATTGTAACAGGTGTGATTGAGTTTATGGCAATTCTAATTCATTTCTGTGGTATCTGCAAACAGTGATTAAGATGCTGTAATGTGGTTATCTAGGCACATGTGATCCAAATTGACTGTTAAGCCCGGGATACACTGCACGATTTTCGGCTGCCCCAGACGAAAGATTGCAATCGTGAAATAATCGTGACGATTTCTGTGATCGTGGCTCCTAATCGTTGGTCCTATGTCGTACAGTGAGAGAGGTTCAAAGACGGCCGCTGTCACGGTCTTGAAACCAAAGATAGCTTACGATCATTTTCTGACAGTGTCAGAAATTCAGCATGATCATCACAGTGTGTTTGCTGCTACAGCCTGCGTCTACTGACCAGCCAATTAAAATGAGACATGAAATTAACGCGACATGGCACTAAAACTTAAAACTGCTTACCTCAAGCTCTTTTCCCTTCCTCTTTTTCGCCACATCCTCTTTTTTTCAGCACACATAAAAACTACAACTGCCAAAGTGTGATTCATCATGGTCTTTTTGTTTACCACTAGCGCATGCTGTTTTATTCTTCTATACTAACTCCCATCGCCTACGAGTAAATAGGTGTCATCATCGTACAGTCTACATACGTGTCGTACTCAAGTTTAATAGATCCATGTCGCACAGTGTGATTTGTAATGATCTTATAGGATTGCTAAAATCGTGCAGTGTATCCCGGGCTTTACACTTTCTCCAATGGTAGAGCCAGGGACCTTGGTATCCAATACCATCTCTGATTCTTCTGCCAATGCGGATGGAAAACCACATTTAAATACTTCTCTGAACGGCGGCACAACACTGTTACAGAATCTAAAATGTGAAACATACAGTGTGAACAGTGCAGTCCGATTACAAAACAAATTGCTCTAATGTGTCAGTTCTTTTTAGTGAATCAAAAACAGTGCAACCAGAGTGACCGATTTAGAACAAAAGACTCTTATGAGTCTTTGAATCAAAAACATACAGCACAACCAGTGTAGTCTAACTTCCTGGCGAATGATTTTAATGAGTCGATTCTTTTTATCGTGCAGCTTACAATTGTGGAACTACTATGTGATGAAAAATACTGTAGAAATCACAGCAGAACTTAAATCAGGTGCAATTTAGAGAAAGAAATGTTGTTGAATTCAACGCTGTTGGCTATAAAGCTCAACAAGGCTAATAATTAAAATGTTACTGGAGATTGTCCCTGCAAGAAGTGTTTATAAAATTAGCAAGGTTTTGAATACATTAAGTCTCTGCTTTTACTGCATTTGTTTTGTTGATGAAATATCCCTGTTGTGCAGTCAAAATAATGATTAGACTTTATCTGTGTCTGGACCCAGTTCGATAAGAAAAATGCCTATTTTGAGCATGGAGCATTAGTGTAGTGATATTACGGATTGTGACTCAGCTGCACTCCTCTGAACAGGATTACTTTTTACTCTGGACCCACAAAACTTCTTAATAACACATATTTATCTTAGAAATATGAAAAATATGTCAACCGCAAATATAGATTAATTACAGAATCCTCTCCGCTGACATTCACATTTGTGAGTGAACCAGCTCCCTTACGGTAAACATAAGCAATCCTGTATGCTAATGATAACTTTGAGGACATGATTTAGAAAGATGGCATTATAATTACAGCTGTTCTGTTGTGTTTTCTCAATCTAGCTGTGTTAATTCATTAGAATCCACATTTGCATTCATGCCTCATAAAAAATGTAAATGACAAATAATTCAAAATGTGATTTTTTTTCATCCCCGCTTTCAAATACGTCTGTGGAGTTTTTGTCATTGCTAGATCATTTTTATGTCTAATTATGAAGCAGGACACATTTTCATCATTAAGCTAGCAGGAGCGGTTCTCGTGGCAGCTCACAATGGCAGACAAGCACATTCTGCAGCTAACCTCAGAGGAACACTTCCTTAATGAGGCCTGTAATTAGTGCAAGTCATAATATGCAAATTGACATGTGCACAAAGCACGAATGCAAAGAAAAGAGGCTGGAAGTTTGGTGGAGTTAGAGGATTTTAGATGTTTATGTGTGTCTATACCTCCATCGTGATTAAGAATATGTTAATTTCATTTGCTTTGTGTATTTTCCAATGTTTACCTAAATTCTGATTAAGGGAGAAGCCGAATCCCATGCACTTGCAGTGGTGGCAAAGAGCCCAAATATTACTGGTAATAACAACACAATGAACACTGGAAGGAGTTTGGAAGTCGGAACATTCTTGTAACTGCAATAATAAGGCTGAATACTAAAAATATAATTGACACGAGGTGATGTTGTTGGATAAATTTAACCATACTGTTACTACCTTGGGGATCCACCCACAGTGTGTGTGTGTGTGTTTACTTGTGTGTGGGTGTGTAGAAGAGACAAACTACTTTTGAGTTTGATGTGCAGAATGTGGGCAGATTCTCTCGCTGTAGAATGTCCTGAGAATATTTGGATGCTGTTATGATTATGTGATTTAATTGTGAATCCAAATACAGCATGTAGTGAGCATTGTACATTTTGATTTGTTAATGATCCAGCAACTCTATCTCAGTAAGGTAAACAAAACACTCTGAGACAATGCAGCATATAACTTTTTTTCCACAGTATTTTTCACATCAATATTCTCCACCAGAAATTAGTCCCCATACTGATACAGTAAATTCTGGCTAACGTTCTGGCAACGATCTCTTAAAGTTATGAACAAACATTCTTCTGGTAACATTAATAAAACATTTGTTCAAAGTTATCTGGTCTTTAAACCCCCTGGGTCGGCCGGTGTGACCACCTCGATTTTTTTCTTATCTTATCAGTGCCAAAGAGACTCAAATAACTCCATCGATATTTGTCATACAAAAATCTCTACTGAGATGAGTGAAATTGACTGAAATATGTAATAAATACTGTCTTAATGTATTAAACTGCAAATTAATATTTATAGGCTCTTTAATATAACAAATATGATACATCAAATTTCATAGACGTAATATGAATGTTTAGACAAGATTTCTTTGGCCTGTTTTGGACACATTATGAAGTGCACAATAACCTAGTGCCGCATCAGTGAAGCTTTTATTTGCAAATTTCTGTAATATTGTGAAATATTAGGCTATTAAAATTTAATAATTTTTTTAAATATATTTTTAATATATTATTTTAATATAAATAATCTATTTTAATATAGCCTACTGTACAATATAATTTATTTCTGTGATGCAAAGGTGAATTTTCATCAGTCATTACTTATTCATCATAGAATACTGAAAAAAAATATCACAGGTTATAAAAAATATTAAGCAGCACAGCAGTTTCCAACATTGTTAATAAATCAGCACATTAGAATGATTTCTGAAGGATTGTGTGACTCTGAAGACTGGAGTAATGGCTGATGAAAATTCAGTTTTGCATCACCGAAATAAATTATATAGTATATTAAAATAGAAAACCATTATTTTAAATTGTAATAATATTTCACAATATTACAGTTTTTTCTGTATTTTTTTTATCAAATAAATGCTGGCTTTATGAGCATGAGACTTCTTTCAAAAACATTACAAATAGTAATGTGTCCAATCTTTTGACCGGTACTGTATATAATTTAAAATATAATAGACCTATACAAAATTTTGTTCACATGCTGTGCAATAATACATGCATGCATGAGATCACAAAAATCATGTTTTCTGTTAAAAGTGGACATTATATTAAGGTTAAACTTAATACAACAGTTGCTATGATCCTGTTATTAGTGCTCACTGATGTTTTTTTTTTTCTTTTATCTCACAGATTTGAGAATCATAGTGACCTGATACTGGCCCGAATATGACCTGGATATGGTGAAGGTGAGCTCACTGACTGGAAGCAGGAGAGTTCCCTTTCAGTCGGTCACGTTCAACGTACGTCAGACGTCACCGACGAATTGGGATCACTTCTGGGAGCCCCTATCAGCTTCGAGATATAGAGAACAGGCCAATGGCCATTGGCGTGCGAGATTTGCATCTTGCGCTCCGCCCCGCACCGCGGGTATAAAACGGAAGGAGATGCAGCGCACATTTGTCATTCACTTCGGAGCTGAACGGCGTTGATGAAGACAGACTGTTCCTGCCTATCAAGCAGAGAGAGAGAAAGAGAACGAGTCGAGAGAGATCGTCTTGTGCTAAGGGAAAAGGCACACTGCAGCGCGACTTCCTGGTTGGGAAAAAACTGCTGTTTTCACAGCATTTCCCTGTGATTCTGCCGCGGTTGTCCCTGGGTGCTTCAGCACTATTAAAAGAGCGATTTCCTCTAAAAGAGCAACACGGGTGTGACACTGCGTCTTTTTCAAGATGTCATTCCACCCATGTGTTTCTGGATGCGGTCGTTCCCTGTTGCCAGCTGGCGGTCACAATCGTTGTCTCACGTGCCTGGGCATTCAGCACGCTGAGGCAGCTTTTGTGGATAGTTCATGTTCCCACTGCGGGAACATGACTATCTCGGCGCTTAGGCCGAGACTCGCCTACCTTCGGGAGGGTGGAGTCCCCTTACCTATGCCTCGATCTAGTGCTATTCCTGCTCAGCAGAATAGACCTACTTCGACGAATAGCCAGGGTGACCTGAGGATCACGTTTAGGGCAAACCCGCCGAGCCAGCCTCCACGGGACCCTATTCCCTCTGAAGCGGGCCGTCGCGATGCAACTGTGTCCGGCGTCCGCTTCCAACTGGAAGACCCGCACCACCCCTCCAGGGCCTGTAAGTTCTCTTCCAGTCTGACTGGAAAGGCTTACAAGACCTGTGGGCAGGCTGCGTCCGCTTTGCATGCCATGGCGTAGCAGCACCACTCCTTCTCCCGGAGGAGGGCCGGGAGAGAATCTTTGGTTTTCATTTAATTTCTGTTCCCAAATTTTCACCAAAAGAGCAGTTTCCAAAATCTCTGACCCTCCGGCGCCTCTCCAATGCTCAGGACGCACACAAGAGGTCTCCTCACACCCGTGCGCCCCCTCAGCGGAAGCAGGTAAGTGTTGCACGGCACACTCAGACCCCACTTCGGGCTGCTATGCCGTTCGAGTCGGGTCCCTGCACGCCGCTGCGCTGCCCCGCTGCGGGTACGTCTGTGATGCCGTTAGTCCCGCTTGCACGGTCGCTGGGAGCCTGGTTAGCGCTCCCCAGCCCGTCTCGCTGGCTCATCCGTACTATCAGACTCGGCTATGCGATTCAGTTCGCCCGGCGTCCCCCTTAAGTTCAGGGGCATTCACTTCACCTCCGTGTTGAAGGAGAACGCCCCCGTGCTCCGGGCGGAGATCGCAGTCCTACTGGCGAAGGACGCGATAAAGCCGGTCCCTCCAGCCGATATGAAGACGGGCTTCTACAGCCCGTACTTCATTGTACCCAAGAAAGGCGGCGGGTTACGGCCAATCTTGGACCTGCGGTTCTTGAATCGGTCCCTTCACAGGCTGCCGTTCAGAATGCTAACGCAGAAACGCATCTTCAGGTGCATCCGTCCTCAAGATTGGTTTGCAGCGATCGACCTGAAGGACGCGTACTTTCATGTCTCGATTCTCCCTCGACACAGACTGTTCCTTCGGGCTGCCCCTGTCGCCCCGTGTCTTCACGAAAGTCGCGGATGCGGCCATTGCTCCCATGAGAGAGCGTGGGGTTTGCATCCTCAACTATCTCGACGACTGGCTGATTCTTGCGCAGTCGTGGGAGCAGTTGTGCGAACACAGGGACATGGTGCTCAGTCAACTGACTTCGGGGGGACTTCGGGTCAACTGGGAGAAGAGCAAACTCTGCCCCGTGCAGAGGATCTCTTTTCTCGGTATGGAGCTGGTCTCGGTCGGTCTGACAGTGCGACTCACCGAGGAGCGCTTCCAGTCGGTGTTGAACTGCTTGAATTCATTCAAACGCAGGACAACGGTACCACTGAAACATTTTCAGAGGCTCCTGGGGCATATGGCATCCGCAGCCGCAGTAACGCCACTCGGATTGCTTCATATGAGACCGCTTCAACACTGGCTACACGACCGAGTGCCGAGATGGGCGTGGCAGAGCGGCTCACTCCGTGTCTCAGTTACACTGAGGTGCCGCCAAACCATCAGACTGTGGTCGGACCCTTCGTTTCTACGGGCAGGAGTTCCCCTAGAACAAGTGTAGACAGATATATGTAGAGCTGCGGGCTGGGCGACACCTAACATGTTCGCTAGATTTTATAGCCTTCGTGTAGAGCCGGTAACTTCCTGTGTGCTCGCTTCAAATAGCCAGTAACACCGAAGGACTCGTTCTTGTGTCAGCTTGCTGCGCCATTTCCCTCCTAATGGACCGGATACGTGCGCTGATATGCTCCAGTCGAGTTCCCCATAACGGCGAACCCTGTTGAGTCCTCCGCAACCCGCGGCAGTCGGACATGGCGGAGCGTCCGACGCCAGGTTTAACACTCGTATGCATTGGTGGAACTTGTGTTAGGCTGGGTATCTATATGTTGTGACCCCTACGGCGGTCCCATATGTGTATTCTTCCACGGTACGGCTCCCTACGGCGAGCCCGTGTCTTTCCCTTGGCAGAGCTCGCTCTGCCATCTCTGTGCGGTGTAGTCCCCCGCCTGCATTGGCTGGGGCCACCCCTGGGACTTCCGTATGTTGTACTGCCCACGGCCAGTGCATACGTGTATATTCCACATGATACCTCTCTACGGGTAGGATGTGGCTTCCGCAGCGGCCCCCCTGGGCACGCTTTCCCAGCGTTATCCAATACTCTACTGAGTGGGTCTTGCGGAACAGCAGCAGTGACTCTCCCTGCGTGAGTTCCCCGCCACGAACAGACGGGGGTCTGAGGGGCTTTCGCTGGGCGCTGGAAGTGGTAGTAACTGTGGCGTTTTCCAAAGGGATCCCAATTCGTCGGTGACGTCTGACATATGTCGAACGTGACCGACTGAAAGGGAACGTCTCGGTTACGTATGGTAACCCTCGTTCCCTGAAGGAGGGAACGGAGACGTACGTCCCGTCGCCACAGTTGCTGTACCATCACTGCATGACCGAGTCACTAGTTCGGCTCCTCAGTGAAAAACAAATGTGCGCTGCATCTCCTTCCTCTTTATACCCGCGGTGCGGGGCGGAGCGCGAGATGCAAATCTCGCACGCCAATGGCCATTGGCCCGTTCTCTATATCTTGAAGCTGAAAGGGGCTCCCAGAAGTGATCCCAATTCGTCGGTGACGTCCGACGTACGTCTCCGTTCCCTCCTTCAGGGAACGAGGGTTACCATACGTAACCGAGACGTTTTTTCTTCTTCCCAGTGCATAGAAACACCAAAAACCAAAAAATTCCAGGTATGTGATGTATCTTTGAACAGGATTTATTTCTGGGTATAACTGTGTAATCAAAATGTGCCATTGGCTCTCATTTATATTGTTAACTATTTTCTAAATAAACTACAAGAAATATATATTTCTTTTGTCCTCACATTCTTTCTTGTAGTTTCCTCTCACATACCTGACTCAAAGATTAATTCATTATGCGGCTCATTATGTGGCTCATTATGCAGCTCATTATGAGGTTCTTTGTCTTCTCAGGTGTGAATCACAGCATTATTCATGATGATTCACACCCCCACGCATATTGTCTTTGTAAACAAAAAGTGTCTTACAAAATTTAAATCAATATATTGTTTTATGTGAATGAGTAGGCACTATGATTTCCACATCATTTTGAAGCAAAAACTCTAGGCAACAACATCCATTAGTCAAAAGTCGTGTGGACACAAATTTAGTATGTGTTTTGTGCAGTGACTTATTTTTTTGTTTGTTTTTTCAATAACCACGCATAAACGTTATTCTCTCAAAAATAAAAACATGTACATACAAGTTGCTCACATATTATGGTAGCCCAGTTTGTGCTGAATACAGTGTAATGCCACTTTTACCATTAATATGTTTATAAACAACTGAAAAAAGCACAAATGTCAGAGCATGTCAAAACTTCTAAAGGCCCCCAAAACCGCCTCAGACCCCAGAGGGTTAATAATGTTCTCAAAACGTTAGCACAAAAACATTATTTATACATCGTTCACGGAGCTTTTAATGTTTTAGTTGGACGTTGTCTAACATTTTTTAAATGTTACTTGTTTCAGAATGTTCATAGAACATTCAAAAGTAACATTCCCATAATGTTTAAAGAATGATAGAATGGAATTTTTCTTAACGTGCACATAACAAAGAAAACACTCAGGGATATGATTGTGCTAATGGACAGTTCATATTCAGAGATCTTCGATAGACATTCCTCTGAAAAAACTAGATGAATCTCCATGACATCTCTATAAGCTTTAAAAGGGTGAATTATTGTTCAGTTACTACATTTTTCCCTCTAGGATGAATAACAGAGAAGAACAATATACATGCACATATATTTTTCTTATCAAGCAGCTATCACTTTTAATTGGCTAAAAGTAAGACTGATTTTTGTGCATACTGTATGCATCATATATGATAAACACAACTCATGGTTTATTAATTTAACATTATTATTTATTTAACATACTGTATAAAGTATACATCTCTTTCATCATAGTATTCAGTTTGGATGTTCCTTCTTGCTGCATGCATTTCAATGGACGAGACACTGAATCAGCAACAAAGACACTGTTATTTGTGAGAAGCTTTTAGCTTAACAGGAAAGCTGAACTCCAGACACTTTCAAGTACTCATTTTAAACGCTGTCAGCATTTAAGATAAAGCTGGTCTCTAACACCTCACCTTCTGAGTCTTGTTAATTTGTATCCACAGTTAAATCTCAGTGCTCTTGTCACTTTCTTCTGGTGAACTGCATTTGTTTTGTTTTAATTTGCCTTTGTTATGTCATAAACATACAACTATGGACAGCATGTGTCATGTTGTTAAATACCACTCATTTAGCTAAGATGAATGCTAGGCTTCAGTCTAGTAGCTAGTTACACCACAAGCTATATGCTTAAAGTAGCTTATTTTTTTAAATAAATATGAAATCTAAAAATTAGTCAGCTGTAAATGAATTTATGTTTTAAAAACAAAGTTCAACAGAAAAAACTATACTGAATGATTGCCATTGATTCTACCACAGTGTTAAGTTACTCCAAGACACTTAAAAGAATAAGGCCAATTTCATCCATTTTACTTGCTGTGTCTCGTTTTGAAGGCTGCGTCCTCGCATTTGGCTGCATACAGTACGTCATCGAGGCTGTCTCATTTCAGAAATGCAACCATTACATTCCAAAGTAAGAAAGAAATTACAGTAATTACGCCTCATGAGGAATAACAGTTGCTTTTCTGTAATGAGACAGCCTCAAAAACGTATGCGTTTGATAAGATTTATTATAGATTTATACTGATTTATTGAAAAGAACATAAAAGAGTTAATAATTTGTGAATCGGCATTGCTAGCTCTGAATCTAAACAGCTGACATAAAATACAAAACACACAACTTGATTGCTGAAATATTGTCAGTGAAAATATAAGTTAGTCAGCACTACTTCACTACACACACTACCTCATCTGAGAATGCTACGTTGTTTTCTGATTGACTGACTGAAAACATTTATCAACACAGTTTGATTTCTTTGATGCTTCAATGCTGTAGTAAAGAGTAAATAACTATATGTGTCTTGTCAATTTCTTAACATTGTAAAATATATTTTTTTTCAGTCAAATCTGATTCTGATCTACTTAATGATGTACACGATCCAGCAAGTGTAAACGTAAGGATTTGAGCGAGTTTGACAAGGGCCAAATTGTGATGGCTAGACAACTGGGTCAGAGCATCTCCAAAACTGCAGCTCTTGTGGGGTGTTCCCGGTCTGCAGTGGTCAGTATCTATCAAAAGTGGTCCAAGGAAGGAACAGTGGTGAACCGGCGACAGGGTCATGGGCGGCCAAGGCTCATTGATGCACGTGGGGACCGAAGGCTGGCCCGTGTGGTCCGATCAAACAGATGAGCTACTGTAGCTCAAATCGCTCAAGAAGTTAATGCTGGTTCTGATAGAAAGGTGTCAGAATATACAGTGCATCGCAGTTTGTTGCGTATGGGGCTGCATAGCCACCATTCAGGGTGCCCATGCTGACCCCTGTCCACTGCCGAAAGTGCCAACAGTGGGCACGTGAGCATCAGAACTGGACCAAAGAGCAATAGAAGAAGGTGGCCTGGTCTGATGAATCACGTTTTCTTTTACATCATGTGGATGGCCTGGTGCATTTCTTACCTGGGGAACACATGGCACCTGGATGCACTATGGGAAGAAGGCAAGCCGGCAGAGGCAGTGTGATGCTTTGGGCAATGTTCTGCTGGGAAATCTTGGGTCCTGCCATCCTACCTACCTACCTAAGCACTGTTGCAGACCATGTACACCCTTTCATGGAAACGGTATTCCCTGGTGGCTGTGGCCTCTTTCAGCAGGATAATGCGCCCTGTTACAAGGCAAAAATGGTTCAGGAATGAGACAACAACGAGTTTGAGGTGTTGACTTGGCCTCCAAATTCCCCAGATCTCAATCCAATCGAGCATCTGTGGGATGTGCTGAACAAACAAGACTGATCCATGGAGTCCCCACCTCGCAACTTACAGGACTTAAAGGATCTGCTGCTAACATCTTGGTGCCAGATACCACAGCACACCTTCAGAGGTCTAGTGGAGTCCATGCCTCGACAGGTCAGGGCTGTTTTGGCAGCAAAAGGGGATAACACAATATTAGGAAGGTGTTCATAATGTTAAGCCTGATCGGTGTGTATATATATATATAGGGTACAATAGGGTTAAAGGCACACCTTAAGAAAAAAATTAGCTTTTCACTATTCCCAAAGTGTATGATTGCAGAAAAATATATATGTTTATATTGAACATTGATGGGGCAACACATTTTGAGTGAAAATAAATCATAAAAGTGGTTCATTTAAAAAAAAAAATCTTATACAAGTATGAGGTGGCAAGGGGAGCCACCTCATACAGCATGGGGCATAAGGCACACAGTATTGATACAAATAGTTTAACTAATATAATATGTTTTTAATAATGTCTAAGTTAATACTTTGTAAGTTTGTACTATTTTGAAGAATTAAAGAATTAATTTTTGTTCAACAAATATACTGTCATTAAAATATGTTAATATAAAAAATATATTTTAAAAATACAGAAACAAAATTATTTTAAAAAGTAAAGATTCTGAAAGCATTGAATGAGATTCCATAATAATTTAATATAGATTTACAGTAGTAACAATGATCATTTATTATATGATATATTTAATATCATATTTTTTTAAATATGATTGTTTCATTATAAATATGGGTATTATCTCTAAGGTGGACACCCAACTTCATTTATGATATTTACCATCTGAATCTAACCATGTCATGTCAACAAATGGAAAAGTCAGTCAGCTGTTTATTATCATGTTTATTATTGTGCCTTTTGCCCCAACAGCAGATGCACTTTTTACCACAAATACCATACTTTTACATATTCTTCCGTTATTGAAAAACTGTTGCTTTAATTGCCTTGAACAAAACTGAAAATCATTAAGACCTTTTGTCTCAAAATAACATGAATTTTATCGATTCTCATTTCCTACTTAAATCTACAACATTTAAAAAAACATCAAATATTAGATCAAATTAGATCAGAATCAACTTTGCGCTGCTGCCCGCGATCTTCGTGTGGCCTTCAGATTAGCTCAAGAACAGTGTGTAGAGAGCTTCATGGAATGGGTTTCCATGGTCGAGCAGCTGCATCCAAATCTTACATCACCAAGTGCAATGCAAAGCGTCGGCTGCAGTGGTGTAAAGCACGCCGCCACTGGACTCTAGAGCAGTGGAGATGTGTTCTCTGGAGTGACAAATCACGCTTCTCTGTCTGGCAATCCGATGGACGGGTCTGGGTTGGCGGTTACGAGGAGAACGGTACTTGCCTGACTGCATTGTGCCAAGTGTAAAGTTTGGTGGAGGGGGATTATGGTGTGGGGTTGTTTTTCAGGGGTTGGGCTTGGCCCCTTAGTTCCAGTGAAAGGAACTCTTAATGCTTCAGCATACCAAGACATTTTGGACAATTTCGTGCTCCCAACTTTGTGGGAACAGTTTGGGGATGGCCCCTTCCTGTTCCAACATGACTGTGCACCAGTGCACAAAGCAAGGTCCATAAAGACATGGATGAGTCAGTCCTGACCTCAACCCGATAGAACACCTTTGGGATGAATTAGAGCGGAGACTGCGAGCGAAGCCTTCTCGTCCAACATCAGTGACTGACCTCACAAATGCGCTAATCATTTTTAAACATAAAAATAAACTTTTATGTTAGATGCGATTAATGTGATTAATCGATTTGACAGCACTAGGGCATTAATCTGAACATGATGTTCTGTTGATGCATTTGTATCACTGGAAAGCCAATGGCTTGCTTTGAAGGACAAAATTCATGGCTTTTCATTATCTCTTGTGCCTCTGCCTGCTAAGTGGAGACATCTCTGTATTATTCTGTCCTCAGTGGAGGACTTTATCGTCCTGAAATATGCAGAGCCATATGGCTCCACATCAACGCAAGTCTGCATTTTATTTCTTTCCTTCTTCATCCCGTTTTTTCAGCTTTTCCCACAGGACTACCCAAATTCTTGACAACTGTTGCCTGGGTTAATAATGGAGCTTGCGCTGTCTATAATGCGAGGGATTTGTTCTCAAGCGGAGAGGAGGGTATGTCACATCTTCCGCCTCCACACTGCAATATTTCACTTTAATTACTAGGAGCATCCTACGTGACTCAAGGATACAGCATGCTAATTTGCCAGTGCCCTTGTGATGATGTGCAAAACGAATGGGAAGTTGGGTCTAGGTATGGATGTGTTTGGAAGTTTTACTGAATCTCCAGACCATTAAAAATAGAGTATTGAATGTCATGCAAAACAACTTCCACAGCAATCAAACACTTCTCCATGACACCAAGTTAAGTTAATGTAAAACTAGAGTCACAAGCCATAAATCTTTTTTTTTACATTGTCAGTGTCAAGCTGAACAAGTTTTCAGGCGAACCTCTTGAAGGACTCAGTACTTCAAGAGTTACGTTCACGTTTGATGATTCCTCATTAGCATTCAGGCCCTTCACTGCAATTCAGTGCTCCAGCGTACGTGAGGAGGAGGTGACAGTAGAAAAGGAGAGGTTTCATTTTCTGCCTGACAAGCTGAGAAGCGCATATCAGTGCAGGAGAAAGTGTTCCATGTATGTATTATTCAGACGTTGTTCTCATGGCCCACTCAAAGAGAGAGATGAGAGATGAGAGCCGAGAAGGAGCAGGAGTGAATTACATAGAGTGGAGAGCGACGTCCTCTGTAATGGAACATTGTGGATCTCCATGGATATGGAACGAGGGAAACAGAAGTCCACGCTGCACATTGTGTGGTCTTTGGCATAAATGAATCTGCCTTAATATCTTGTGCCATTCCCATCTGCTGTGGAAGAGAGGAGGGTTTAAAATAAAGTTGGAAGACTGGATCAAAACAGTCAGAATCACTTTTCTGATTGAATCTCAACCTGAGCATACAGCTTAGCTCAAACATCTGTTTGTTGGGCCAAAAAAAAAGTAATACCGTAAGTTACAATTACAAAAGTAGGAATGTCATTGCATTAGATAAAATGTCAAATGACATTTGGCAACCAAATGACGTTAGAAGCCTTTCTCAGAATTAATGAACTACACTGGTTGCGCTGTATGTTTATGATTCACTATAAAGAACCAGCTTATAAGAGTCATTGAGTAAGGAATCAGGCTTTGGTCACACTGCTGTTTCGTTCTGTAATCAGTAGCGATGTTGTAGCAGAAGCTGTATTTTAGTATGATATTCCATCTTCATCAGAATATCATGATTACCCGTGAGATTACCCTTATGGAACAAAAATATACGGGAATATACTGCAAAATATAATGCGATATATTACATAATACATTTCCATATATGGGAAACTAGTGCTTATATTTTTCAGTATACTGCAAAATATGCATTGACCATGTATGGCTATATATTGATACATATAAAATATTTAGAAATGAAGACAAAAATAGCATTACATGTAATATTCATAAAGTTGTAATCTTAATTGTGTACATATATTGCACATACATGTTCCCATATAAATGTGAATGTACAGTGGGGAGAACAAGTATTTGATACACTGCCGATTTTGCAGGTTTTCCTACTTACAAAGCATGTAGAGGTCTGTAATTTTTATCATAGGTACACTTCAACTGTGAGAGACGAAATCTAAAAATCCAGAAAATCACATTGTATGATTTTTAAATAATTAATTTGCATTTTATTGCATGACATAAGTATTTGATCACCTACCAACCAGTAAGAATTCCGGCTCTCACAGACCTGTTAGTTTTTCTTAAAGAAGCCCTCCTGTTCTCCACTCATTACCTGTATTAACTGCACCTGTTTGAACTCGTTACCTGTATAAAAGACACCTGTCCACACACTCAATCAAACAGACTCCAACTTCTCCACAATGGCCAAGACCAGAGAGCTGTGTAAGGACATCAGGGATAAAATTGTAGACCCGCACAAGGCTGGGATGGGCTACAGGACAATAGGCAAGCAGCTTGGTGATAAGGGAACAACTGTTGCCGCAATTATTAGAAAATGGAAGAAGTTCAAGATGATGGTCAATCTCCCTCGGTCTGGGGCACCATGCAAGATCTCACCTCGTGGGGCATCAATGATCATGAGGAAGGTGAGGGATCAGCCCAGAACTACACTGCAGGACCTGGTCAATGACCTGAAGAGAGCTGGGACCACAGTCTCAAAGAAAACCATTAGTAACACACTACGCCGTCATGGATTAAAATCCTGCAGCGCACACAAGGTCCCCCTGCTCAAGCCAGCGCATGTCCAGGCCCGTCTGAAGTTTGCCAATGACCATCTGGATGATCCAGAGGAGGAATGGGAGAAGGTCATGTGGTCTGATGAGACAAAAATAGAGCTTTTTGGTCTAAACTCCACTCGCCGTGTTTGGAGGAAGAAGAAGGATGAGTACAACCCCAAGAATACCATCCCAACCGTGAAGCATGGAGGTGGAAACATCATTCTTTGGGGATGCTTTTCTGCAAAGGGGACAGGACGACTGCACCGTATTGAGGGGAGGATGGATGGGGCCATGTATCGCGAGATCTTGGCCAACAACCTCCTTCCCTCAGTAAGAGCATTGAAGATGGGTTGTGGCTGGGTCTTCCAGCATGACAACGACCCGAAACACACAGCCAGGGCAACTAAGGAGTGGCTCCGTAAGAAGCATCTCAAGGTCCTGGAGTGGCCTAGCCAGTCTCCAGACCTGAACCCAATAGAAAATCTTTGGAGGGAGCTGAAAGTCCGTATTTCCCAGCGACAGCCCCGAAACCTGAAGGATCTGGAGAAGGTCTGTATGGAGGAGTGGGCCAAAATCCCTGCTGCAGTGTGTGCAAACCTGGTCAAGAACTACAGGAAACGTATGATCTCTGTAATTGCAAACAAAGGTTTCTGTACCAAATATTAAGTTCTGCTTTTCTGATGTATCAAATACTTATGTCATGCAATAAAATGCAAATTAATTACTTAAAAATCATACAATGTGATTTTATGGATTTTTGTTTTAGATTCCGTCACTCACAGTTGAAGAGTACCTATGATAAAAATTACAGACTTCTACATGCTTTGTAAGTGGGCAAACCTGCAAAATCGGCAGTGTATCAAATACTTGTTCTCCCCTGTATGTACAGACATATATACACACATTCACAGAATAAGTTTTAAGTTAACAGATTTCTAGTTCCCTTTGCTTCTGACTGAGTTAAAATTAATGTTAAGTGTTATTTCATGTTTTTTTTGCTCAATATTAACATAGGGGGGGGATCTATATTAGTGTTTTAAGTTCATTATTTTGGAATTTAAAAGGGTTTCTGGTGTGTCTGAGTTTTTGGGGTTACCATTGTGCAGAAGAGTAGAGCCTGCAGTGGTTAGGTTGACAATAGGCAAAACACTATTAAGACTATAATTACTTTATTAAAAAGTAAGGGCTGTGCTCTCTTCAGCACTGTGATAGTCTCTTTGCTAAATACTTTAGTACATGCAGGTGTGCTTGTGCTTTTGTTAACTATTTTAAAACAAACATAAAAATATGTAAATAATTATTAAATATAAGTACATTATATATACATTATTTAGTCTTAGAGCTAAACATTGACTAACTGGGGCCCAGGTCAGGAAGCAGACGGACTGGCTTACCCGACCGCCTGCTAGCTGTCTCACGTCACAAAAGTCAGATAAATCCCAGCACATAGAGACTCTTTCACCTAGATATTATCACATAGAGACTGTGTCTGTTCCACGAATTAGTAAATACAAAAAACCATCAAAACCATTCAACGGTAAAAATTTAATTGATGTCCAACAAATAAACAACAGATATAATACAGATGATCAAATGATAAAGCTCGGGCTGCTGAATATTCGATCCCTTTCCTCAAAAGCGCTTATTGTTAATGATATGATTACAGATCATAACCTAGATGTGCTGTGTTTGACAGAAACCTGGCTAAAACCTGACGACTACATTACTTTAAATGAGTGCACCCCCCAAGATTATTGTTATAAACATGAGCCGCGTCTGAAAGGTAAAGGGGGAGGTGTTGCTGTAATTTATAATAATATCTTCGGTATTACTCAGAAGTCTAGTTTCAAATATAATTCCTTTGAAGTTTTGGTGCTTTATGTAACGTTATGTAGTGAAATTGATAAATCCTGTTTGACATTTGTGCTGGCTACTGTATACAGGCCACCAGGGCACCATACAGACTTTACCAGAGAATTTGCTGATTTTCTATCAGAGTTAGTACTGGCTGCAGACTGTCTTTTTTGCAGATTGCAAGTCCTAATTGTTGGTGATTTTAATATCCATGTAGACAATGAAAAAGACGCATTGGGATTGGCATTTAGAGACATTCTAAACTTTATTGGAGTTAGGCAACACGTGTCAGGACCCACTCATCGCCGTAATCATACGTTAGACCTAATACTGTCACATGGAATAAATGTTGATACCATTGAAATTCTGCAGCAGAGCGATGACATCTCAGATCATTACCTAGTATCATGTACACTTAATTTAGCAAAGGCTGCAAAGCCGTCCCCTCGCTTCAAATATGGCAGGACTATCACTGCTGCGACTAAAGATTTCTTTGTAAATAATGTTCCTTATCAGTTTCATCTCCTCAGCATCCCAGATAGCCTAGAGGAACTCGATGTTGCAACAGAAACTATTGACTCTCTCTTTTCCAGCACTTTAGACACAGTTGCTCCCCGGCGCTTAAAGAAGATTAAAGAAAATAGTCTAACGCCGTGGTACAACAAGCACACCCGGGCCCTTAAAACAGCAGCCAGAAAAATGGAGCGCAGCTGGAAGAAAACAAAACTAGAAGTTTTTCGCATTTCGTGGAAAGAGAGCATGATTGCATACAGAAAGGCCCTAAAAACTGCTAGATCTGCTTATTTCTCGACTCTCTTAGAAGAAAACAAACACAACCCTAGGTATTTATTCGATACAGTGGCTAAATTAACCAAAGATAAAGCTTCACCTTCTGATGTTTGTAAACAGCACAGCAGTAATGACTTTATGAACTTCTTTACTTGTAAGATTGATAATATTAGGAAAAAAATTATAACCATGCAGCCGTCTACTACAGTATCACATCAGATTTACATTCATTCACTGCTATAGGAGAAGAAGAATTGGCTAAACTCGTTAAATCATCAAAATCAACAACATGTATGCTCGACCCCATACCGACTTTGGACAAAAAAACTCAAGTAGTAACCTAGAATACTGTCTAACACTCGATGGCTGCTCTGTCAAGTCCTCGTCGTCAGTTAGGAACCTGGGTGTGCTCTTTGATACCAATCTCTCATTTGAAAGCCACGTTTCTAGCATCTACCATCTTAAAAATATATCTAAATTACGGCACATGCTTTCAATGCAAAATGCTGAACAGTTAGTTCATGCGTTCATGACCTCAAGGCTAGATTATTGTAATGCTCTACTGGGTGGTTGCCCTGCTTGCTTAATAAATAAACTGCAGCTTGTCCAAAACGCAGCAACTAGAGTTCTTACTAGAACCAGGAAGTATGACCATATTAGCCCGATTCTGGCAACACTGCATTGGCTCCCTATTAAACATCGTATACATTTTAAAATCTTGCTGATTACTTACAAAGCACTAAATGGTTTAGCTCCCCAGTACTTGAGCGAGCTCTTAACGCATTATACTCCATCACGTCTATTGCGGTCTCAAAATTCTGTCCAGTTGATAATACCTAGAATATCAAAATCAACTGCAGGCGGTCGATCCTTTTCCTATTTAGCACCTAAACTCTGGAACAGTCTTCCTAGCATTGTTCGGGAAGCAGACACACTCTGTCAGTTTAAATCTAGACTAAAAACACATCTCTTTACTATGGCATACACATAAAACATTTTTAATTTCTATTATTCAAATCAGTTAAATGATTGTTTTAGGCTGCATTAACTAGGTCAGCCGGAACCGGGAACACTTCCAATAACACCTGATGTACTCGTTACATCATAAGAAGAATGGCATCTACGCTAATGTTAGTCTCTGTTTATCCCGAGGTTTACTGCAGTCGGCCGGATCCGGGCCGTATCCAGACCAGATGGTGGACCTTAGCCTGGACATGACGACCATATCCCTGAAGTGTCTGTAGAGACCGTGTCAATTAAACTCCCCCCTGTAAATGCTCCATCGACACGACATCCTCATTAAACCCGTCCCTGGCGTGACGACTCCAATCTTTCGAATAATCCTACGAATATCTATTGATCTAATATGACTTCTGACCTGTAATGTTGCCAGAATCATAATCATACACTATTTGTTCGTCGGCCAGAGGAGAACTGGCACCCCGACTGAGCCTGGTTTCTCCCAAGGTTTTTTTCTCCATTCTGGCCCTGAAGGAGTTTTGGTTCCTTGCCACCGTCGCCTTTGGCTTGCTCAGTTGGGGACACTTAAATTTCAACTATATTACTGATCTGCCCGCATTGACACTATATGATAATTGAAATGAGCTGTATGACATCACCGTTTTCACCAGAGCCGAATCAAATTCCGTTGCATTATTTTCCTGTTACCACTGTGAAGCTGCTTTGAAACAATTGCCATTGTAAAAAGCGCTATATAAATAAAGGTGATTTGATTTGATTTGATTATATATTTCTCTATACACTCACCTAAAGGATTATTAGGAACACCATACTAATACTGTGTTTGACCCCCTTTCGCCTTCAGAACTGCCTTAATTCTACGTGGCATTGATTCAACAAGGTGCTGAAAGCATTCTTTAGAAATGTTGGCCCATATTGATAGGATAGCATCTTGCAGTTGATGGAGATTTGTGGGATGCACATCCAGGGCACGAAGCTCCCGTTCCACCACATCCCAAAGATGCTCTATTGGGTTGAGATCTGGTGACTGTGGGGGCCATTTTAGTACAGTGAACTCATTGTCATGTTCAAGAAACCAATTTGAAATGATTCGAGCTTTGTGACATGGTGCATTATCCTGCTGGAAGTAGCCATCAGAGGATGGGTACATGGTGGTCATAAAGGGATGGACATGGTCAGAAACAATGCTCAGGTAGGCCGTGGCATTTAAACGATGCCCAATTGGCACTAAGGGGCCTAAAGTGTGCCAAGAAAACATCCCCCACACCATTACACCACCACCACCAGCCTGCACAGTGGTAACAAGGCATGATGGATCCATGTTCTCATTCTGTTTACGCCAAATTCTGACTCTACCATCTGAATGTCTCAACAGAAATCGAGACTCATCAGACCAGGCAACATTTTTCCAGTCTTCAACTGTCCAATTTTGGTGAGCTCGTGCAAATTGTAGCCTCTTTTTCCTATTTGTAGTGGAGATGAGTGGTACCCGGTGGGGTCTTCTGCTGTTGTAGCCCATCCGCCTCAAGGTTGTGCGTGTTGTGGCTTCACAAATGCTTTGCTGCATACCTCGGTTGTAACGAGTGGTTATTTCAGTCAAAGTTGCTCTTCTATCAGCTTGAATCAGTCGGCCCATTCTCCTCTGACCTCTAGCATCAACAAGGCATTTTCGCCCACAGGACTGCCGCATACTGGATGTTTTTCCCTTTTCACACCATTCTTTGTAAACTCTAGAAATGGTTGTGCTTGAAAATCCCAGTAACTGAGCAGATTGTGAAATACTCAGACCGGCCCGTCTGGCACCAACAACCATGCCATGCTCAAAATTGCTTAAATCACCTTTCTTTCCCATTCTGACATTCAGTTTGGAGTTCAGGAGATTGTCTTGACCAGGACCACACCCCTAAATGCATTGAAGCAACTGCCATGTGATTGGTTGATTAGATAATTGCATTAATGAGAAATTGAACAGGTGTTCCTAATAATCCTTTAGGTGAGTGTATATGTGTGTTTATACTGCATGAGTAAATCTGCTATATATTACACATGCAGTACCATATCTGATCACATATACAGTCAAACCAAAATTTATTCAGACACCTTCAACATTTTCTCACATGATCACAGTTTATTCGCTATAGTTTAGAAAATGGTAATAAAATATGACAAGAACTCAGTTAAACTGTGTCAGAACAAATTCATCTTGATAATGTCAGATAACTTTGATAGAAAGGTATGTAATGGATTACAATCAACCAATCAGCTGTCAGCTGTTAAATTTAAGTACACAATTAGTTAATACTGATTTAGGTCAACCAATGACCAAGCAATGCTTCGTTTTGTTCAGTCTGTGGTGTAAAAGGTCGCATTAGCAATTAAAGAAAAAACACTTAAGCAAAACATGGTCAGGTCAAAGTGTCTAAATAATCTTGGTCCCAAATTTTTATCAATTTTACTGGTAGTCCACTGTATGAAGAATTTTTGGGTATAATATGTCACAGTTTACTTTATTTTGCTATCCTCACTTACATAAATGAACTATAGTGTCCTGCACCCACTAGTAAAAAACGATATCTGGTGTCTGAATAATTTTTGGTTTGACTGTATATCTATATATTATGAAGTGTATTACTGAATATAAAATTCATTATGTTATATTAGTAAATATATTGTCACATATTTTTCAATATATGAGAAGCTGCAATTCCTTATGTATTATTTAATATATTGTAATATATTAACACAATATGTTATTCTGTATATTTTCAAGTGTACAGTTAAATAATTTAATATATTGATTGTTCATATATAGGGAAATATATTTTCTTTGTGTAAGGGTATGGCTGTATACAAAAGCTAAAACCGCTGCCTCTGCAGGCAGCATACGAAGGTATGAAGGCAACAAGGCACATCCGAATCCAATGATCATGTTACATCCTGTCAACTAAGATTCCGTCATCTGATTGATTTTTGAAGGCAGCATAGATGTATCCTTCACTGCCAATGATATACCACTATCCTGTGCGTGCAATTCCATGACAGTTGAGCTAAAAAATAACGATGGCATCTGAAAGTTGCGGTTGGTGGTCTGTTTGTGTGTAAATGTGCATTTTTGACCAACTTTTTAAATGAGAAAGTACAACTGTATTAATGAAATATTTGCTTAGTTATCACCAAAGCTCTCTCTGCCTCAGAAGCCTGTCCGAAATCAGTTTTGTGATGTACCTTTGTGCACAAAGTTTTTGCTTGATAGGGCAGTGAGACAAGTCAACTTTCTAAGCTTTCGGATGCAGCCTATGACTCCCCTCTCACCATGAGAGTTATGATTAGTGTTATTATATATTATATATATTACTGTGTTTGTGTGTGTGTGTGTATATATATACATACATACAGTATAACCTAATATGTTTAAATATCTAGAACAATAGATAGAATCTCCTGAAGCCATTATAGGAATAAAAACACACACACATGCACACATAAGGATGGTATAATAGACATGCAGATACTGATTTTTTTGCTAATGCAGTGCAGAATTTTATCTAGTTACACAAAGCTTCTCTAATAAGCCTTACAAATGATACCCTGAGGCGGGTGAACCAAGCTCAACAGAGCATAGCACTGAGAGTACATGCACTTCCTTAAAAGCTGTGGGGCATCACTAGCTAACAATAAAAGCTTTTCAGTTTCGTTAGGTACAAATTATGTCATAAAAAGCTCTTGACATTCTGTTTTAGCAGATAATGTTTTGTCAGCTTACACAAAATTTATACATTTTTAAAATGTCTGCATATTGTATTTAAGAAACACAGATTGCACATTTGAAAGGTCTATGTCTGAAAATAGCCAGAATTCTCTAAAGTTGCTTCTTCACTAAACTGAGCTGTCATGGAAATATCCAGAACATAAAAGGCTTACTACAACTCCCAGAAGTCTGGGCTAAAAAGTGGGCCAAGTTCAGGAGGAATAGCTAAAAATCATATAGCTTCTTTATGATTTATAGATGAAGGAGCTACAGGATTAAGATACCATTAAATAGTCACTATGCAGCATACACATCAGATCAATATTCAGAGCAATATGAGCTATCATTTGCTTCATTTTGAACCTCTGGAGAAACATCAGTATTCTGATTTTGCAGAAATGAAAACACACAAAAAATGCATAAAGTTCACAATTCTGTTTGTAGTTTTACATGACAAAATTTAATTTAAAGAAGCTACAGATCACTGTAAGGTAATTAATGTAAAGCCCGGCTTATTATGGATTATGCATGAGAACAACAGAAGCAGATAATGGAACAGATCGTGGAACAATGACACGCTAATCCTTGTGTGACTGCTGCCAGTCTAAACACAATAGGTTTAGGGATTAAATTAGTCAGCCTTTGATATGTTGTGCTACTGGCAGGCTTTGGATTTTCTGTGGTTGGATGCAGTTGTTTTGTTGACAGAGATGGCTCCTGAGGGTACAGTACCCTGCAAAAAAATAAATGGAATTAATTTCATGTTTTTTTGTTTTTAAAGGAAATGTGCGTGGTTCTTGCCTGGGCAAAGCTTGCCACACGCTAGGGTTTTCTGGGTGGTTGCCAGGGTGTTGCTATGCGGTTGCTATAGTATTCTCGGTGGTTGCTAACTGGCCAAGTATAATTATATAATATATAATTGCTGTTTTCTATGTTAATATATTTTAAACTCTAATTTGGAAACCATGATAAAATATAATTAAACAATTTGGGGTATATTTTTTTCAAATAATAATTTTATTCAGCAAGGATGCATTAAATTGATCAAAGTGACAGTAAAGACATTTATAATGTTTTGTTCTGAACTTTTATCAAAGAATCTTAAAAAAATTATTAAGCAATATAAAACACAGAGAGGGAGAGAGAGAGAGAGAGAGAGAGAGAGAGAGAGAGAGAGAGAGAGAGAGTGGTCAAAGAGAGCACATGAAGTTGTTAAAAATGTAGATGACCAGTAATCATTTGAAAATGTTATTTGAAAGGTCCTGTTTCATGCAGAGTGGAACAAAATGTTTAGTTCCCTGTGATTTCAGCTGTATTTCCAAAATATTCTCTCTCTAAATGCACAGCTATAGTGAAGAGGCCACAATATTCTATCAGCAGCTCAGAGAGATCTTTCCGATCGGATGCATTCAGAGGGAAAACCGTGCCAGCGAACAGTAATTTGATGGGTGAGAAATCCTCTTGCAAGATGGGATTACAGTTGAACCATGACATCTGCGGCACAAAGAATGGGATGGTGTGACTACAATCTTGGTACATTGATCACAGATGGAAAACAAAGGCGCCAGCTTTATGGACGGCCTCTTAATATCTTCTCACTCATGGGTAGTACATTTCCTTTCTCTGCATGAACAAAAGCAGATCAGAATAGCCACAAATAGCAACATCTTTAACCAAAATCTTTTTAGAAAAGATTTTCTTGCTACTCTTCATGCTCTACCACAGTGACTCAACTGTTCAGGGCATTGAAAGAGATGATCTTATAGCTGTGCAAATGACAATAAAGAGCAACTGGATCTCAATTGGGGGAAAAACAGGTCTCTTAACTTTACAATTTTAATAAGACTGCAATTGTATCATGATAATTTAGTTAATGTGTTAAATATGTCCTGTGTAAATGTTTAAAACAGATTGCTGTAGGTCAGTGATAGGCTTTTCTTTAATGATACTGAAATATACTGAGTTCTTAAGTCATTTTTTGTACTGTCTGTTACTCAAATTAAAGTATCTTCATCTGGATGATTTTCTCATTTGATGTATGCAATTAATCACAATTAATTTTAAAGAGGCCACGGACTGCACTGAATTGTTTTATTGCTTTAAAATGTTTCCTAGGGTGCACTTATAATGTTAGTATGATTTTTTACATCAAAAATTGTCATAATTTAGAAATAAAAGGCATTTTTCCTACCCTGATTTTAGCCCTCTGATTTGAATACTCTGTTTTAAGGGGCGTGCCTGCTGTGAGACTTCAGTGTAAACGCCCACTGCTGTGATTGGCTGACATCTTTGCATATGAAATAGCTAAGTATTATATGTGGAACTCTCTCGAAAACTTTTAGCACATTTTTACTATTACAGCTCTCAAGGTTAACTAATCGTGAAAAGTGTTGATTATAGCATTATATTTAGATCTATAACATTGTATTTAGATTTATGGCATTATATTTAAATTGTGGCATGAAAGGTTGTAGTGATGAGCATTGTAGCCGATCACAGACATGCTGAGCGCATGAATGCAGTGATCTCGTCATTGCAACACAATTTCTGCTTTCATCATAACTAACAGTGCAAACACAATGTAAATAAGAGATTAGTTGATTATAACGGGAGTTTTGGTGAGAGTCCAGAACTCAGTCACTGATAAACTCGCGCTGTGTGATTGACATCTCCAGCGATTGCAAAGGGAGAGTTCTTTGATCACTTTCTATATATAATTTAATCAGTTTAAATAACAGATTATTTTCATCCTACTAAGAGAAACAATGTGAAGTTGACCATTTAGTCATTGGTTTGATTTACTGACACATAGACAAAGAACATCTGACTGTACATGAATCATATCAGAAATCACTGGTCACAGATCAGGCATTAGAATTAACAGTTACTTACATGTTGTGGCATTACTGTCGAGTCCATATAGTAAAAATCTGTTTGCAAAGCCTGCACAGAAATTTGCATCTGATTTACCAAAGAATCCACAGTGAAATGTATCGAATACAAATAAATAATGCTCAACTGAGACATTCACATTGTTGAAAATAAAGAACCCTTGCATTAGGATCCATGTTATTTTTAGTCCACTGATCCTGTATCACTCTTCTCTCCTTGTCATTGGGCGGGGCCAAAGTTGCAATGATTAAGTAGGCGTAGATTTTTTTCTGCAGAGGCAGTCTTTCACCTATAGGCACATTCCACAACGACTCGTTCTCTGGGCTTGGTTACAATAAAAGCTGTTTTTGGACTAACAAGGAAGTTTTCAGTTCTGAAACTTACGGGATATTATGATGACCTCTTATGTCAAAAGCTCAAAATTTGATTTCTCAGCTCATGACCCCTTTAAAATCAGCTTTTCAAAGCTCTCTGAATACACTATACTGATGGGCCAATTGTGCCATCTAGCATCCATATATTTCCTAATTGTCCATAGCAACACCGTATATCGTTCTACTTACCTGAAACTGCCATTACTTGTTTCATACAAATGCAACTGTTGACATCTTCCACCTTAATAATCGATTGTAGTAAAAATGACCTCAGAGGATTTCAATATTAATATTAAAGCTGCAAGCAGCGATGAAAGGGCCCTCGCACCCGGGAGCACTGCCACACGGTGGCCTCAGGAAAACAGCGAATAGTGGGTGACATGCATTTAAGCGGGTTAATATATGATAAAAATAGCAAAGTCATTTCGATGTGCCACACTTCCTGTTTCCAGCAGGTGGTGCTATGACTATAACTGAATATTGGCATGTAGATGTCTTCAGGCCAGGACTATTATCAAACACGTGAAGTTTGGGGCAGATCGGACATTGTGTGCCCGTTGCAACAACTTCCTGTTTCATGGCGAAACATCGAACTTTGTGAGGCCGCCACGGACACGCCCTTCAGCGAAAACTCAAGATCTTCGCAATTTAACATCACAAAGGCCTTTAGATTAGACTGACCAAACATGATGTTGATCTGATTAAATCTCTAGGAGGAGTTCGTTAAAGTACAACGTCTGGAAATGGCAAAAACTGCAAAAAATTTGCAGAGAAAATTCAAAATATCTCACTTCCTGTTGGGTTTTCAGATTTTGCTCCCAGGGACTTTTTTGTAGGTATTGGGCTGTTACATGTGTCTACTGAATTTCATACTCGTACACGAAACGTAGCGCGAACAGTGCTTAATTGAAATTTTGTAGGTGGCGCTATCGAGCCATTTTGCCACACCTAATTCTGAAACCCATATCAGATGGGTCACTTCTGATGCGTGTGCAAAGTTTAATGAGTTTTCGAGCATGTTTAGGCCCTCAAAAATGCGATTCATTTCGGAGAAGAAGAATGATAGGCCGAGCAATTACAATAGGGTCCTCACACCATCGGTGCTCGGGCCCTAATTACTGTAAAATTAAGCATTTGTCTTGCTGCTATATGCTGTTTTGTACTGTACATTGAAAAGGTTCGGACAGATTTACTGTTGGTGAATTTTAGCTGGCAAAATCCGATTATTTCAGTAGGAATCCATATGATCGTGAATTTTGCATGAGGGCGAAAGATTTCCCCATGCAGATTTCGCATCATGCTTCATACACTGTTAAACTATTGACAATAGATATTGGATGAAATTTTGCTAATGTGAATATTGCTTGCCTGACGTGTTTTTGTTCGTAGCAGAAATCTTTAAGATAATGTACAGGTAAAATTAAAATGTAGAATCAAATATTTATCTACTTGAGTAGCCATGTAATAAGCGTGATAATGAACAATCAGCCAGTTTTTATTGTAAAAAAATAAATTCAGAGTAAATGTTTCACTCGATTGTGCCGAAACCGGTCTAATGCTCAGGATTAGACAAAACCTTTATCTTATTCATCAGGTTGTTTTAATGTTTGCAATTATCATCAGGCATATACACTCACCTAAAGGATTATTAGGAACACCTGTTCAATTTCTCATTAATGCAATTATCTAATCAACCAATCACATGGCAGTTGCTTCAATGCATTTAGGGGTGTGGTCCTGGTCAAGACAATCTCCTGAACTCCAAACTGAATGTCAGAATGGGAAAGAAAGGTGATTTAAGCAATTTTGAGCGTGGCATGGTTGTTGGTGCCAGACGGGCCGGTCTGAGTATTTCACCATCTGCTCAGTTACTGGGATTTTCACGCACAACCATTTCTAGAGTTTACAAAGAATGGTGTGAAAAGGGAAAAACATCCAGTATGCGGCAGTCCTGTGGGCGAAAATGCCTTGTTGATGCTAGAGGTCAGAGGAGAATGGGCCGACTGATTCAAGCTGATAGAAGAGCAACTTTGACTGAAATAACCACTCGTTACAACCGAGGTATGCAGCAAAGCATTTGTGAAGCCACAACACGCACAACCTTGAGGCGGGTGGGCTACAACAGCAGAAGACCCCACCGGGTACCACTCATCTCTACAACAAATAGGAAAAAGAGGCTACAATTTGCACGAGCTCACCAAAATTGGACAGTTGAAGACTGGAAAAATGTTGCCTGGTCTAATGAGTCTCGATTTCTGTTGAGACATTCAGATGGTAGAGTCAGAATTTGGCGTAAACAGAATGAGAACATGGATCCATCATGCCTTGTTACCACTGTGCAGGCTGGTGGTGGTGGTGTAATGGTGTGGGGGATGTTTTCTTGGCACACTTTAGGCCCCTTAGTGCCAATTGGGCATCGTTTAAATGCCACGGCCTACCTGAGCATTGTTTCTGACCATGTCCATCCCTTTATGACCACCATGTACCCATCCTCTGATGGCTACTTCCAGAAGGATAATGCACCATGTCACAAAGCTCGAATCATTTCAAATTGGTTTCTTGAACATGACAATGAGTTCACTGTACTAAAATGTCCCCCACAGTCACCAGATCTCAACCCAATAGAGCATCTTTGGGATGTGGTGGAACGGGAGCTTCGTGCCCTGGATGTGCATCCCACAAATCTCCATCAACTGCAAGATGCTATCCTATCAATATGGGCCAACATTTCTAAAGAATGCTTTCAGCACCTTGTTGAATCAATGCCACGTAGAATTAAGGCAGTTCTGAAGGCGAAAGGGGGTCAAACACAGTATTAGTATGGTGTTCCTAATAATCCTTTAGGTGAGTGTATGTATGGGTCTGTACAATGTACAATGATTTTTGAAGTGGCTTTAACCTCTACACAACCTTGACTATTTTTGTAACGGTTCTCAGATGTATTGTGCACAGTGATTATATCAGAAATATGGGTCTCAAAAATCTATTTTTTTTCCATTTGTGTGAAAATATCATGGGTAAACTTGAAAAAAAAAGCACTTTTGCTGTATTGCAAAAGGCTTAAAGGACGCATGACTGAAAGCTTTGTTCTGCAAATAGGCATTTAAAATAGGAATTGATTTTCTTTTTGAAATTCACTCCAGCACGCTATTTTCAGCACACACACAAAGGAATCACCTACATGTAGGTCTATTTTTCTGAAAAAATGGGATTTGTTTTTCTTCCCAATATGAATAAACTTCAGACTTCTGCAGCTCTTTGGTAAACATGAAAATACAGTTCAGTCTCCCAGCTCTTCTGAATAAAATCAAAGAACCTGGCTGGTCTGTGAGGCAAAACCCTTCAGACAGGACTGCAGTCCTTCACCGGATGCACTTTCAAACACAAACTTCATTAACATTGCTAATGCGGATTTTCATCCTCGCTAATTAGAGGCTCTGTGAAGTGAGTCTCGCTTTTCAGAAGAGAGAAAAAATGAGACAGGGGCACTGGGGTCCATGCTCTTGATCACTGCTGCGTGAGGCTCGCTATACCAATCACAGCGACACTGAAGCAAAAATCTGCATCATCTCCAGGGCTGACAGATCCTGGAATAAGGACAGGCCGATTTACACTGGTGGCGAGTCACTGACTGCATGAGTTCATGTGTATTCATGTAAGCTTGTTTAACAGTCGCCGCCAAAATCAAGTAAATACAGAGGAGCCAATGCGACATTAGTGTGCGAGGGGGATTTAAGGGAAGGTAAACAAGTTGGTGGGAGTCACTATGAGAAAACCAACATAGCTGCAGGACATGTTCATGGGTGAATGCTGGAGAAACAGAACAAATGAAAACGAGACACAACCTGCTAGTCCTAAAGAAACCTACAGTAACTGTATAGGAAAGATTAAAAATGTTTCTCCTCGTCAGTAATGTGAGAGTCTTTTGCTTCTCCAAATTTTCTCTTGAGAAAAAGACCCAAGCAATCTTACATACATCACTTTCAGATAAGATCACAAACTAGACTAAGTCTGTATTCAGACTGCAGGCAAATCTGATTTTTTCTTAAATCAGATCTTTTCAGGGAGACTGTCCGTACTAATTCCAAGTGATCAAATAAGATTTGTGTGTCCAGACATAACCAACCTATCTGCATGGGTTGCTTTGGTAATGATGTAGGCGTACCCGCGTATGTGACAAGGCTTTCAAAGCGGATGCAGGAAAAATAGAGGCGCATCATCCCGCTCTCCAAATAAGCGCCCTGTCGAGCTGCAGTGCAGAACTCCTCCATCGCACAGGAAAATGCAGAAATCTTTAGACATACAATTTGAACACTGTATGAGTACTTACGGCATTTCATTCACCAGTTTTGACGTTATTGTTGTGTATCGCATTAAGAGTGATGCAAAAGACTTGAACAGCGTGTCAGAGTGTCCAGACTGACACGCATCTGTAGAAATCTGATTGGAATCGCATTTTTCAAAAACCCATCTAAATATGCAATCTGATATTTGCAGTCAGTCTGAACATAGCTTTCTTAATCAAAGGGTTAGTTCACCCAAAAATGAAAAAGTAGTAGTTGCATAGCTGTCCGTTGAGGGACAGAAATCGCTCAGATTTCATAAAAAATATCTTCATTTTTGTTCCGAAGATGAACAAACGTCTTACGGGTTTAGAACGACATGAGGGTGAGTAAATGATGACAGAATATTCATTTTTGTGGTGAACTAACCTTTTAATTTCTTTTCAAAATTATATTATAAAATTCTATTACTTAATTTCTACTTGTCTCATTTCTGTGTTGTTAAAAAATTATCTCCCAACCTTTCAATAAAAGCTAACCAAACACATTTTATCTGTCCACAACTCCACCATAAAAGGATTTATATCTGGGCACCAAAAGTGTGTATATAGGAAATATAGGTATTTTGTTTTTTAAAATGAATGACTTTGAAACAATGATTATAATATGAACTGGCTCTTATATTCTTCCAGTGGTAGATATCTGATTATGTAATCCACTGATGATCTGAATAATCCACATTAATGTTGTATCTCTTCTAATTGTCTCCATTGTGTGCTGTTTTATTTTATTTGTTAAGGTATCTAGGAGTAACATCTGAGACAAAGTTGATACTTAAAACATAAAAACTCAATGAAGCTATGAAAGTGCAATATCTGGGTAATGTGAAGCACAGCAGGTAAATAATTGAAAATATAAACCAGCTTAAGCTGCTTATATTCATTATGGGTCTAGTCGTGTGTGTATATATTTAGTTTGTATTGGTATGTGCTCTCTGGACTCTGGTTCATTCAGCCATGCTGAGGTGACTGTGTGTCTTCATCTTTATGTCTCTCTCTGATATGTTTTTCACCAGCTCCAGTATCCTCAGGGCCTGAAATACATTTCAACCACAAAAACACAGACTGAGGTCCATGAGAGCTATAAGCCAGCAACGTCTCAGCCCTGCCCCACATCTTTTATTCATCAAGGGGAAAGTCTGTTAAAACGCTGATTACAGCCAATTTAACATTAGAGTCAAAACACTTGAATTATTAACTTTTGGTATTCCTCTTAACATCATAAATGAAAATTTGAAACTGCATTTAGTTTTGATTAAAGCCCAGCTGTAGCTGAGAACACCTCAGGACTTCCAGCTGCTCAGATATTAATGAAAGGTGAACCAATGAATTTAACACTTTGGAAAATTTCAGAAATACGCTTAAAATAGTGCATTTGTTTTGATATAATGTGTACATACTGTTGGGGAATTAATGTAAGGTCTGAATTAGTCTTTTGTAAGAAAAATTTTAATGATCTCTTTGCATATTGAAGACACACTGCAGGAGTAGAATTAAAAAGCTATCGGTCCAGATGGTGTTTTTTAAGAAAAACCATGAAAATCTATGTTTAAATTGTAACACTTTCATTTGACTTTTCTAATATTTTTACAAACTGAAATATTATTGAGAGCCTTCGATGTCACAAAATGTTTCTGTACTGTCTCTAAAAATAAAAAGGCCTTTACAGGACCAATTTTTTTACAAAGATAATTTGGGGCTCGTCCGGGATTTGAACCTGGAACCTCTCACAAAAATCTCCTAAACTTCTAATAAAAGACAAACCAAAGACAATCTGTCCACAACTCCAACATAAATGGATTTATGCCTGGGTGCTAAAAGTGACGTAACATGCCTGCAACACTGTTCTCACTCTGCTGAAGTAAGGCCAAGCATACAGAACACACACCTCCCAGCGACCCCTCAAGAGGGCGACCCCCTCTCAGAATTATTAGCCATTTTTCAGGTGAACATTTTTATAGAAACAATATAAACAAACAAGCCAACCAGGACCGGCGTCAAGGGGAGGCTTGGGGGGTCCTGGCGCCGGGACTGACCAGAGCCTCACAGCTGGTCTAATGTACTGCATATTTTAATAAATACAAATATTAATATTAAAGGGGGGTGTAATGCTATTTCATGCATTCTGACTTATTTACACTGTTAAAGAGTTGGATTCTCATGCTAAACATGGCCAAAATATCAAAAATTAGTAGTATTTCTGTGCCAAATACACTCCTTCAGGATTCGAACAAGTTGCGGAAAGTTTTTTTCAAGTATGGCCCTTTATGAAGTTTTAAAGGGCGTAATTCCTTGTATGTGCACTTCTTCCAGAAATGCGCATGCTCACAACAACCAGAACTAGAGCAAGAGCGTCAACAACGAGCTTCGTTCGGGTTATGGGAACCGTTGGCAGTCCTGTCATTTTGTTTTTAGACCACAAAATCAACAATGTCACTAAAGAAGTGTGTTTCTGGTTGTGAGGGAAAGATAACCTTGTTCAGATTCCCAAATAACCCAGCGTTAAGGAAACAGTGGATGCAGTTTGTTTTTCCGGAGCAGCAACGGAGTTCTGCAAGTGTGTTCGTTTGTTCCCGGTCATGAGTTGAAACCGCAGGCGGAGAGTGAAACTGCATCAAATGTCTGTGTTTTGTTGGCAATCAGCGCGCAAGTGCATATAATGTGAACAACACGAACACATAGTGAATTGAAAGTAATCCAGGGAGTGTGTGTGTGCTCGAGATTCTTTAGCTCGGCCCACTGCACGCCTTCATTTTCGGAAAGAATCGGTACAGCGTATCTGTCTTTTATAAATCTAAAGATAAAGATAAAACTAAAGATTCTTCGGAGATATGAAGGATGCAATACTACTCTGTAGGTACTCAAGATTAACATGAGACTGACAAAAACTGTGTGTGTTATGCCCCCTTTAAGGTAATGGTAAAAAAAAAATGTGGCAATAAATTTTGATTTTTCTTTTTATTTATAATTTGTAGAAGTGCTAGCTAGTCTGTCTAAATTGATCAGTTGAAGAGAATATGGAATTGTAAGCCAATGGGATTCTGGTTTGATTTGCATATCTATAGTTATGAAGGAAACTGCTTTACTGTAATGTAAAAAATGTGAAATGAGTCCTTTTTCAGCTATTTCATTCGTGCATTTGGCAGATGCCTTTATCTAAAGTAACCTATCGTTATTCATTGTCTACTTTTTGCCAGTATATGTGTTTCCTGGGAATGGAACCTATGACCATTTTCTGCTGTAGTTTTAAAAGATGCTGTGGATGACATTAGAAAACACATTTTATATCTGTCCTATTTTACCATTTTGCATCTATATTCTTATGCATATTGTCACTGAGTAAAAATCAGACTGACATCTTGCACACTAGCACAATATGATCCAGATATTTTTGAAAAATGCAGGGACTGATGTGTGAACAAAGGAAGGTCCACACAGAAAGCAATTCCATAATGCCAAGAAAACAACAGCTGTCAGATCTTGGTCAGCAGAGAGGGATCGAGATGTTTTGGCCACATGTGAAGGATGCACTGGAGTTGTGGGTCAGCCGTTTGAGGTGATCCCACGTGGTTCATTTGCTCATCTGGTTGCCCCGGGATGTTTTGGAGGAAATCTAGGCCATGTCATCTGTGCACATATACCCCCCTGGTGCACTGCTTGATGATTACCAAGTCAAACACACTTGCGTTGGCTTAGAAATGAGTACTGCATCTGCGCTAACATGACTACACACACACTGGCAATCAAAAGAGTGAGAAAACATCAAGCAGACATCCTTGCCTCTTAGTTGTCCTCTGCGTTGGATCATTGTCTCTTGGGTTCTCCACTGAATTCTGCACACTGACATCTGAAGCACTTAAAATGTGCAAACATCACAGCTCAGTGGATGGTAACCAATCCTAACTGCAGTTAAACACAATAAAAGAGTTATTTCACCATGTGAACAGTACGAAATGGCTTTAAATAATAAATTAAAGGTTAAAAACGGGACATAAAAATAACTTTTAAATGAATAGTTCACCCAAAAATAGTTCCATTTGGTTGGAATATAGCACATGATATATGGAATACTTTTTATGATACTTTGATATTGGTGTCCTTTTTGTCTTCATACACTCGTCATAAACCACATTATTTTTCACATTTTTGACATTGTTGCAGCACCTCTCTTACCAGTCTGTCATTAACACTCTATGGCTATGTTCACACTGATTATTTGTGTGTCCGATTGGAATCTGATCTAAATTATTGACTGTCCACATTGTGTATCGCAACCGTTCAGATCTGATTTATGTGTCCCATGGCACTCTTTCATTTTCCGAAATATCTGCATTGGTTTCTATGGCAATGACGTTGCATTAGTAGGCATACGCCAAAAACAACAACAACAACAACAACAACAACAACAACAACAGTAACGTGGAGGGGTTTGCAATACAGATGTTGTCTTATTTACAACATAACAATGTGTAGCCACTGTGCTGGACTACTACGTCTTCTGAGGCAGCAGCAGAAATGTAGTGGCTTTTTTCCGTGCTGTCATCTCTCCCAGTCTTAAAATTCAACATGTCTCCATTATATTGTAATTTTCTGCTCGACCGCCACTTTGCAACAACACAACCTTGTTTCTGCAGTGACTTTCAGCATGTTTCCTATAACAATGTCTGGCATTTTTACGTGGAGTGAGAAAGTGACATAAACCACACAAAATCTGATTACAGTGCTCAGACTGAAACAGATTTCCAGAAATGTGATATGAACATGATTTCAAACCACATATGAATATAGCTCAAAACGGATTCCGCATTTCATGTGATTTTTTTGCCGTTCAAACTTGCTAAATATTATCGGATTCCAATCGGATATGCACAAAAAACGGATTTGGACTGACAGTCTGAACGAAACTTATGAAGCCCCTCCTTCCTAAAAAATGCAATGTGCTCTGATTGGTCGGCTGAACCAGTGTGTTGTTATTGGTCAACGGCTTCGGGCGTGTTTTGAAAATGTCACGCCCCTTACCATAACCGCGACATTCACTTTGTGCTTTGTTACTTTGCAGGCCTTTTTTAATGTTTAAACAGCAACGTTACACACTAAAGAAAGTTGAAAATGTAAAAAAGCATAATAAAATTTAAAATGTGTCCTTTTGTGGTCCACAGAAGAATGAAACAACATCAGAGTGACTAAATGATGACAGAAATTTCATTTTTTGTCCTTTCCTCTTTAACTTCACACAGAAATAAAAATTAATGACGCAATGAACTGACAGCCTGCAAAATAAACCTTGTAATTTGGAGCACAGTTGGAACAGACATAAGTCTCAGCATTACACTGAGATTATATCACTTCATGATGTAAGTGAGGAGAGTAGTTTTTTTTTTTTTTTTTTTCTGTTGTCTGTTGATGAATAACTTAGAAAATACTTGTCGATACTGTGAGCACAAAAGCGCCTGCCACCATCTGAGTGCTTTAAATCTGAGTAGGTGTGCTCTTGGATGCTTGGTTTTAAGGATAAAGAGGCTTAAGCAAGCAGGCGCTGACACAGACAGTCAGTTATTGTTGGGGCTCATTTAGAGACGCATCAATCAGCCAGGGCTGCAGATGTAGGCTGTGATTCTGACCACTGGTTTGCTAGATCTGCGATTCACCTTCTTTCTCAGGCAGTGTTGGGGAACTGACAAATGTACACACCATTGTACTCATAAAAAAATGCATGTACACTACACACCTGTGTATGTCCATAACTACAGATACACACAGTACAAGAAGTTACTTTGCAGTTATTTTCTCATTTTGTGCCATCATTGTGATTAAAGATATCAAAGATGATTGACAGTTAGTGTACAGTTTGGATCTATCTATCTATCTATCTATCTATCTATCTATCTATCTATCTATCTATCTATCTATCTATCTATCTATCTATCTATCTATCTATCTATCTATCTATCTATCTATCTATCTATCTATCTATCTATCTATCTATCTATCTATAACAAAGACAGATGCAGTATTTAAAATGTTTAAATTAACACGGTTTAATGAACATATGGACCATGGTTTGAGTAATTAATTTTATGCTGATCTTCAATGCCCTCGTAAGGTTTTTTTACTTGCTGAATGCTGAAAAGTCTAAATTTACCCACCCAAGTTGTTCTGACAAAATAAAAGATGAAAAGGATTACAATTAATTTTCTCAGATTGCATAGTCAGTGCAATTAACTTCACCCGATTAGTGCGTAATTAACTTGAATCCTTAGACCGCATGAATAACCATAGGTCTCATGGCAACATGATTTTTCAGCATAATCCTCAGAAAAAGGCCATTTTAGGAGGTGCAATTGAACTAATTTGTATCGCTAAGTTATGCATGTTCTTTTGCTGAAGATACAATCTGAATTTGTTAGACATCACTGGTACTGTATATTTTTCTTCACACCTTTTTCTTCCTTTGTCTGGTTTGTTATCAGGAGTGGAATTTGGGTTGTTCATAACATATGGACTTGACATTAAGTCTCAGGAGCTGTTAAAGGTTACAGGTAGTCTGCAATACTAGGAAAACAGGAGAGACACGAAATTCTGCACTGAGCCGGCGTGTTGAATGTTTGTCCTCTAATACCTGAGAGCCCAGGGCCAGTAGACCCATGGGTGATGGGCTTAAACTTTATGAGAAAAATAGTGCCAATTTCAAACCAAAATATGAACAGCAGCCATAGTCAAAAAGCATCTACAGCCTTTGGCTATAATGTCATTTACCACACTGATTAACAGAAAATGATTCACTTAACAGCACATCCAAGTTCAAGTATATGGATAATAGGGGGAACTAACAGTGCTACAGATGGGCCAAACAGACATATTTACACAACTGCAATAAAAAAAAACTATAAATGTACATTCTGGGTGCATGGGTACTTAGTTCTCAGGTGAGTTCCACATATGAGAACTTCATCATCATTACTGATGATGTCTGCAATTGGGTCACACCTCTCCTCACCTGAGGTCCTATCTCATGCATTTGCATAAGACCCATTTTCCTATAGTCAAGACTGGGCTGGGACTCTGCCATTATCACTAGCATTTACTGCTCCACTATTTCCATCTTTGAGGGTCAATAGATTCTACTTCAATCACATTCTATCTATCTGTTTCAAAATCATATCTAAAGCCCTATTTGAATGGTACAGGTTTCTTATGGGAATGTAAGGTAATTTTGTAGCGAATTAGCTCAAAGGGGAAATATTAATAATTATTCATAACTCATTATGATTATTCATTATGATTAATTATGAATATTTGAATCAGTTAATGAGATGTAGCTACATTAACATTACAATCAATCAGTCAGTTCATCCTGTGAACACTCAGTATTGATTATTAATTAATTGTAAGAGAAGGGTATTTTTCATGGCCACAGAAAAATAATTCTTCCTTAGCATATACAGCGCTTAGAGCTTGTACCAAAATCGATCATTAAAGTGACAATTTGTTTGTAGGTAGGGAGTCAGAACCAGATATGTATTGTGCACAAGTTCTAAAGTTCTAAATATAACAAATAATTGTGTCTGATTTGTCTCAGTCGTTACAATTTCAACATTTACAGGGGCTAGTCTATGATTTTATGGCTGTCCGTATATCCAGAATGTCGGTTACAAACACCAAAGCTGTGTGGTAATTTAATTGCCATCTGAATCCACATGCTTTGTAACCACTGCCAAGCACCGTGAAGTAACTATTGTTCTTCTCATTTTAAAGGGGTCCTATTATGCTTTTTCACTTTTTCGACTTTAGTTAGTGTGTAATGTTGCTGTTTGAGCATAAAAAAGATCTGCTCAAAGTCCACTCCAAAGGGAGATATTTTATTGAACAGAATTTTTCAAGAACTACAATGAATGACTCGTTTTGGACTACAACACGGATATTGTGAAGTCACAGTGTTACTCATTTAAATAATCTACGCCCACGGAAAAGGTGCGAGGCCTGGTTCAGCTGCATTAGAGAAGACAGTGTTGTCGCTATTTTAAAGACACACTGTTTTTCCACCCCGTTTCCAAAACTCATTTGTTTGACCTTCCTAAGGCTGACGAGCTTAGAGTGGTTAAACCTGCTGCTTTCCCGAGCCGCCGAAAAGGTCGGGCTCGTGTGGAACCCTCCACCGTGTCCCGAACCTTCTAGATTGGATAATTGGTATCTCGGGGCGGCCCGCGCTGGTTCTCAGCTCCCCACCCCAGTGCCCTTCTTCCCGGAAGTGCATGAAGAGCTCACTAGGACGTGGACGGCACCTTTTTCTGCCAGAAACCGGCCCAGTGGCTCTTCACTCCTCACTACCCTCGATGGTGGGCCAGCCAAAGGGTTTGTGGAGATCCCGCCAGTGGAACGGGCCGTCGCGATGCAACTGTGTCCGGCGTCCGCTTCCTCCTGGTGTGGTAATCCACGTCTCCCATCCAAGGCCTGTAAGTTCATGTCCACTCTAACAGGCAAAGCTTACAGAGCCTATGGACAGGCTGCATCCATCTTGCATGCCATGGCGTTGCTCCAGGTGCATCAAGCCCAAGCACTCATGGACATGCACAAGGACCTGACCCCGAGCTCCTCCGGGAGCTCCGGGCAGCGACGGACCTCGCTCTCCGGGCGACGAAAGTCACCGCTCGTTCCATTGGTCAGGCGATGTCCACCATGGTGGTCCAGGAGTGCCATCTCTGGCTCAACCTGGCCGATATGAGGGAGACCGATAAATATCGGTTCTTGGACTCCCCCATTTCCCAGGTTGGGCTATTCGGCGACGCGGTCCAGAGCTTCGCCCAGCAGTTCTCTGCCGCCCAGAAGCAGACGGAGGCCATCAAGCACATCCTGCCCCGGCGGGCCGCTGCTGCCTTCACCCACCCGCCGGCTGCAGATCCTCCGCCTGCTCGTCTCCGAGGGCGTACCCCTTCCGCTGCCCCCGCTACCGCTAAAGCCCAGCAGCTAACGCAGAAACGCATCTTCGGGTGCATCCGTCCCCAAGATTGGTTTGCAGCCATTGACCTGAAGGACACGTACTTTCATGTCTCAATTCTCCATCGACACAGACTGTTCCTACGATTTGCGTTCGAGGGGCGGGCATTTCAGTACAGAGTCCTACCCTTCGGGCTGTCCCTGTCACCCCGTGTCTTTACGAAGGTTGCGGAGGCGGCCATTGCTCCCATGAGAGAGCGTGGTGTTCGCATTCTCAACTACCTCGACGACTGGCTGATTCTGGCCCAGTCGAGAGAGCAGTTGTGCAAACACAGGGATATGGTGCTTAGTCACCTCAGCCAGTTGGGACTTCGGGTCAACTGGGAAAAGAGCAAACCCTCCCCCGTGCAGAGGATCTCTTTTCTCGGTATGGAGTTGGACTCGGTCAATCTGACAGTGCGCCTCACAAAGGAACGCATCCAGTCAGTGTTGAACTGCTTGAATTCGTTCAAACGCAGAACAGCAGTCCCACTGAAACATTTTCATAGGCTCCTGGGGCATATGCCATCCGCAGCCACAGTAACGCCGCTCGGGTTGCTTCATATGAGGCCGCTTAAACACTGGCTCCACGACGAGTCCCGAGATGGGCGTGGCAGAGCGGTTCATTCCGTGTAGCAATCACACCGAATTGCCGCCAAACTTTCAGCCCGTGGTCGGACCCTTCGTTTCTACGGGCAGGTGTTTCCCTAGAACAAGTGTCCAGGCATGCTGTGGTCTCCCTGGATGACTCTACCACCGGCTTGGGGGCCACGTACAACGGGCATGCAGTTTTGGGGTCTGTGGATGGGGCCTCAACTGCAATGGAGGACGAGGAGCAGGTCTTGTTAGTTGTGCCGTATTGGGCCAACCGGACCTGGTTCCCGGAACTAGTGCTCCTCGCGACAGCACCTCCTTGGCCCATTCCTCTGAGGAAGGACCTTCTGACTCAGAGACGGGGCACCCTATGGCACCCACGTCCAGACCTCTGGAAACTCCATGTCTGGTCCCCGGACAGGACTCGGAGGTTCTAGGTAATTTGCCACAAACAGTGGTAGACACCATCACTGCTGCTAGAGACTCCTCTGTGCTTTTAAGTGGAACCTGTTCGTTGAGTGGTGCTCTTCTCGACGAGAAGACCCCCGAAGATGTTCGATCAGTTCTGTGCTTTCCTTCCTGCAAGATGGGTTGGAGCAAAGGCTGTCTCCCTCCACCCTCAAAGTGTATGTTGCCACTATTGCCACACATCATGATGTAGTTGATGGTAAGTCCTTGGGGAAGCATGATCTGATCGTCAGGTTCCTGAGGGGAGCGAGGAGATTAAATCCGCCTCGCTCTCACTCTATATACTCTCTTGGGACACTGCAGAGAGCACCCTTTGAACCATTGCAGTCAGCAGAGTTGAAAATCTTGTCTTGGAAGACAGTGCTCCTGACTGCATTGGCTTCCATTAAGAGGTAAGGGGACCTGCAGGCATTTTCGGTCGACGAATCGTGCCTAGAGTTTGGGCCGGCCAACTCTTACGTGATCCTGAGACCCGGGCCAGGATATGTGCCCAAGGTTCCCACCACTCCGTTCCGGGACCAGGTGGTGAACCTGCAAGAGTTATCCAATACTCTGCTGAGTGGGTCTTGCGGAACAGCAGTGACTCTCCTTGCGTAAGTTCCCGCCCCAACAGACGAGGGTCTGAGGGGCTTACGCAGGGCGCTGGACATGTCAACAGCCGTGGCGTTTTCCATAGGGATCCCAATTCGTCTGTGACGTCCGATGTACGTTGAACGTGACCAACTGAACGGGAACGTCTCGGTTACGTATGTTACCCTCGTTCCCTGAAGGAGGGAACGGAGAAGTACGTCCCGTCGCCACGGTTGCTGTACCATCACTGTATGGCCGAGTCACTAGTTCGGCTCCTCAGTGAAAAACAAATGACTGGGGAGAGAGGTGCTGTAATAATGTAATATATGTGAAAAATAATGTGTTTTTTGAACAAGCATGAAAGCATATTCTAGTACACCCCAAAAACAAAATCAAGACTTCGTAAAAGGGCATAATAGGACCCTTTTAAATATAGACACTTTTATTACTGAAATGCTTACAGATAGTTTACAATAATCATCACCTCTCCAATACAGCGAGTGGGAGATTTTAAGAAGAAAATTACAAAATCTTGTAAACTTTTGAAATGGTTCATCATTATGGCAGCAACAGGTAGCCTATGCAGTTAAATTTTAAAATATTTATTATATACATTTTTATAAATTAAGGCTTGTATGTGAACAAGTAGCCAGGTCAAAAGAGGTTACTTATTTGAGCAAATTATTACATTTTTAAATATTAAAAATGTGAAATGTATTTCCTTTTATTAAACAGAATATTTAAAGAAATAATAAATATGATATTATTTTCCTATTATGAAACTAAATTCTATTTTTTTAACGTGACTGACCATTTTATGGTTTGTAGAGCACAGAAGTCGCTCATCCACGTGAATAAATCGTCATTCAAACACAAGTTTTATCACTGAATAGAGGAATGCAAATGTATTTTTACAGACTCTATGAAAAAAAGTATTGTGTTGCTATCTGGTTGCTGTTTTGGGTGTTTGCCAAGGAGTTGTTATGCAGTTCCTCTGAGTAGTTCTGAGTTTTTAGTGTTTTTGTCTTGTTGCTATGGTGTTCTGGTGGTTTTTATCTGGTTGCTATAGAAAAATAGTGTCTGTGAAATTCTGATTAAACAATCTACGGCTGTTTCTATTGTCCACCAGAAGTAAAATGTAAGTCTGATCACTTAGCAAAGTAATAGCACACCTCTCTTCATTCATATCCATAGCACAGCTATTGCAGGATGAAATGTGAGCCGTAATAGTAATAACAGTGATGATTGCCTGAACAAGCATCATTAATTATGTTCTGCAGCGTGTTACAAATGTAGTGCATTAAAGACAGGCTCAAATTTTTGATCCACATTCAAAACTGTTTCTTTTGCTTTGGCTTGAGCTTATTAGCATCTCTTGAGAGGAGGTTTCCATAACAACACCGAGACCCTCTTTTCAAAGAAAGTCATTAATTTCTCCAGCAGAGTATGGATCCTTTGTCTCGTAAAACATTCTATCTGCAGACACTAACAAGGATAATGCTGGCAGTCTCTGTGTTCCTTTCATTCTTGCTTTGCTGGCAGGAGTTTAAAAAAGAAATGCATAAAGCATTCTTTATATTTAAGGTCTTGTTTTATTTAAGTCTTTTTACAAAGCTCACTCAGTCACTCATTGGCCAGCATCTTTATATAGACTCCAAGATAGATTTTGCGATGAAAGAACTCTCTAACCTTGTCAGACTACAAAAGTACGGTACTTATTATTGTCTGAATTTACTGCTCCATAATTTATAAAGGTTTGTCTTTCCATGAGTTTCTCATTCTGGCAAAACAGCAGTTCAAAAATCAACATTCAGCCCTGGGAACCTGCCAAGTTTAACGCTGTCAGTATGCAGATAATTCCCTGTTCCTGGAGTCTGTGTGGCCATTTTACTTCTCTGGTCCAATTACTCCGTCCAGGCATGGTCATGCGGGGGGAGGGCGGGGCGTTCCTTATCGGCAGAGCCTGTGGAGGCACTGAGCTGTGGCGTAATGAGTTACACTCAACACCCCATGACTGAGCAATGTGGATGGTGTCAGTTTTGTTCTATCTGGCTGGACTAATATGCTCAGACATATACCTGGTGGTGCATAGGCTGAGGGACTAATGGTCAGATTGTATTTGTGTAAAAATGATTCCTGATATGTTTAAAACACATTTGGCTGAAAAGCATAAAGCTATGTGGAGATTGAACTCACTGAAACTACTCATTACGGACTGGACATCAGCCGTTAGGATCAGTGCTGGTTATTCGTTTAGCTCTGTAGTTCACTTGTGCTCACATATATGATCAAACAATGGTAAATATCACAGATATTTCTTCAGTGCTAGGCACACATAGCAGAGTCCACAACCATGGCAGAGATGGGAATCTATACCTCGCAGATGCTGAGAGAAAGAGGATCTCAAGGAAAGTAATATTGATTTTCTCAGGCTGTGAGACTCCCACAGGTCGCTCCATTTTCACACTTCATCTTCCATCTCCAGCCTCATGTAATCACATATGCTCATCAACAGATCTCGGCTAAAACGAAGAGAGGAAATAAACATCAAGCATTGACCTTGCAAAATGTATCATAGAGAAATGAAATTGGTCCTGAACCTCAGTAGGACATTTGAATATGTGAGACATCATTAATGCAGATGGTACAATATATAGAGTATGCTAAAAAAAAACAACAACAACTGTGATTGCAATAAAAATCCAGCAATGCAATTCTATTTCTAGAAAGGCACATTTGATGTTCCAGCCCACTATGATTATGAAGTTCATATTCACAAAACGTTTAGGGTCTTGGAACTGGATAAATTGAGGGGTAGAAATAGGCTGTTTTGATGGACCTACAGTTAATTTGTTTGTATTAAGAACACAAGGATTAAAAGTAAATTGTACAGTGTACAGTGTAGCGTGAAATAATGAAAGGAAACATCTTCCTTTAGTGAATCAAGTACATGTAAGTCAGTTCTTTTATAACTTCAAAAAGACAAGTTACACGGTTTGACAGATCATTCACTAAAATGAATCCACCATTACTGACTCATCATGAACTGCAAGTTATCTTTATTTCTTTCTGTGATGTTAGCATTGAAAGGAAATGGGTCATTCATGAATTATTTTTCATATTGCAATGTGTCCTTAAAGGATTTTTGTAATAAATGAATATATGCCAAATACATAAAAAATTAAAATGTTGAATAATTTACAGACACAATATGACTAGTTTTGCTCTGCCAACGAAAACAGTTCCAAACAAAGCACAGCAAAATCATTCCGTTGCAGCTAGTGTTTTGTTTTTAATTTATTTAGTGTTTTTGAACTGTCACGGTTTGAGTTTGTTTAGTCTTGTTTAGAGTTTGTTTTCCTGGGGGGTATTCCAGAAAGCAGGTTATGTGACATACCTGGGTATATTTAAGGCTAAGTAAGCGGATAACCTCAACTTTCAGTTCCAAAAACAGAGGTAACTTTCAGGGTATGTAAGTAGCCATAGCAACTCATCTCTGAACATAACCTGCACCGGAGCAGGTTATGTTCCAGGGTTAGTTTGCTTAAAAGGTATTCAGATGCGTGTTATATAAGTAATATAGTTCACTGATTCTTGAGATAAGGGACAAAACATGTCCCAAACACAAAAGCCCTTTTTATGTTAAAAAGTAAGAATGTCAACACAATAAAAATACTTAAAAAGTTACATCTAAGGGAAATTTGTATACTCAGGACATTCATTGCTTATTCTTTTAAATAATTTCTTTAGTATTATTTTAAAAGCACACTCTATACTTGGAAACAGATGTAATTTACCCTGTCCTCAGCATGAGGTCACAATGTAAAACTGCCAAACAAAGTGTTTAAAAATGCAACAAATTAAAAAATACACAGTTACATTAAAAGGCGGAGATCTTTAAGATATCAAACAATACAAGTAAATATTGAATTATATTTTCCATAAAAAATAGCTATAAAAGCTGTGTCCTCACTTTGCGTCAACTCCGTCAGGATTTTTTATAATTCTGAATAAATCAGGCAGTGTCAAGGGCAGCTTTAACTCTGAGGAGCACTTACTATTTCCTGCTCATTGTGGATCTCACAGTAGGACACATAGTCCAGGAAGTTATATATTTTTTAATATTTTAAACAAACAATATTAAAGTCTCTGCAGTCACAGCCTTAACATGTCAACGCCGTCATCGCAGTGTAATAGTTTCTGTAAATAGTTGTGGGATAAATCTTGCCATATGTTTATTAAGGCAGCTACAACTGAGGAAAAAAACTAAATTGCTCCACTGTACAACACGTGGTTAAGGTGGAGAAAAAATTCAATTTTGTCAACTCTGTCAGACGTCAACTCCGTCAGGTTTTATGTCTGATGGTTGACAAGTGCTCTCAAAAAGTCTGTATAATGTGATTTAATACGTTTTTTGCATATGGGGAATTCTTCTAATGCTGTTTCATGATTCTATTTACATATACTCTATATTTTGCCTCAGCTCAACCTTTGTCAACACTGTCAGTATTTGTCAACTCCATCAGTATTTTTCAACTCCATCAGTATTTTACACCGTCAGTTGAAGGTTTTTGTTAATTTTGAAAGAAACATCTTATTCTTTTTTCAATTTATTGTGTAAAAATGTTAAAACATCAATGGAACTACATGATATTATGTCTTAATTACCTAAGAACATTGGTGATATACACTCACCTAAAGGATTATTAGGAACACCTGTTCAATTTCTCATTAATGCAATTATCTAATCAACCAATCACATGGCAGTTGCTTCAATGCATTTAGGGGTGTGGTCCTGGTCAAGACAATCTCCTGAACTCCAAACTGAATGTCAGAATGGGAAAGAAAGGTGATTTAAGCAATTTTGAGCGTGGCATGGTTGTTGGTGCCAGACGGGCCGGTCTGAGTATTTCACAATCTGCTCAGTTACTGGGATTTTCACGCACAACCATTTCTAGAGTTTACAAAGAATGGTGTGAAAAGGGAAAAACATCCAGTATGCGGCAGTCCTGTGGGCGAAAATGCCTTGTTGATGCTAGAGGTCAGAGGAGAATGGGCCGACTGATTCAAGCTGATAGAAGAGCAACTTTGACTGAAATAACCACTCGTTACAACCGAGGTATGCAGCAAAGCATTTGTGAAGCCACAACACGCACAACCTTGAGGCGGATGGGCTACAACAGCAGAAGACCCCACCGGGTACCACTCATCTCCACTACAAATAGGAAAAAGAGGCTACAATTTGCACGAGCTCACCAAAATTGGACAGTTGAAGACTGAAAAAATGTTGCCTTGATGAGTCTCGATTTCTGTTGAGACATTCAGATGGTAGAGTCAGAGTTTGGCGTAAACAGAATGAGAACATGGATCCATCATGCCTTGTTACCACTGTGCAGGCTGGTGGTGGTGGTGTAATGGTGTGGGGGATGTTTTCTTGGCACACTTTAGGCCCCTTAGTGCCAATTGGGCATCGTTTAAATGCCACGGCCTACCTGAGCATTGTTTCTGACCATGTCCATCCCTTTATGACCACCATGTACCCATCCTCTGATGGCTACTTCCAGCAGGATAATGCACCATGTCACAAAGCTCGAATCATTTCAAATTGGTTTCTTGAACATGACAATGAGTTCACTGTACTAAAATGGCCCCCACAGTCACCAGATCTCAACCCAATAGAGCATCTTTGGGATGTGGTGGAACGGGAGCTTTGTGCCCTGGATGTGCATCCCACAAATCTCCATCAACTGCAAGATGCTATCCTATCAATATGGGCCAACATTTCTAAAGAATGCTTTCAGCACCTTGTTGAATCAATGCCACGTAGAATTAAGGCAGTTCTGAAGGCGAAAGGGGGTCAAACACAGTATTAGTATGGTGTTCCTAATAATCCTTTAGGTGAGTGTATGTTTAATATTAAAAGGAGGGAGGAGAATTAAGGAATTTAGAAACTGGGTTGTTCATAGTAGTGTGAAAACAAACAAAAAATAAACAGAGAATGTATTTTATGATTTAGATCCTTTACTGAAAACCAATATTACATAACTGAAGATTTTACATTGTTTTTGGATGGATTAAATTAAATTAGCATGCTTTTTAGTGTGTCTGACGGAGTTGACACAAATTAAGTTATGGAGTGAATAAATATAATTTTTTTAGAAAAAAATATTTAGAAATAAGACTGTTCCCTTACATGGTTCATTATCTGATACCTTTGTCTACAAAAATACCAGTTTTTAATAATGTAGTGTTAGTTTTTATTTTTGCTCAGACATATACCTGGTGGTGCATAGGCTGAGGGACTAACGGTCAGATTGTATTTGTATTGTAATATACAATATTATATATTATATATTATATAATATTAATATTATATATTAATTCTAAAGCACTATTATAACAAGGTAATGTTTAAATGTTAATTTAATATTTCAAATATATTTATTATTTATTTTATTGTCATCTCATACATGGATCTGCATTCAATTAATTAGCATCAAACAAACAATATAATCCTTATTCTCAGTGAATAAAGATTACTTATTAAACGAAAAGGTTGAAAAAATGATTGCACAACCACCAAATAGGTGGCGATGTGCACTAAGTAGGTTATGTAAATCGCCATTAAACAAAAATAGGAGGAGGAAGTAGAATGGCGCGTCTGTTTCCATGGTGAATCATCGATTCGTTGCTCTGTTGAGAATGTCTTGTGTTAACCGGAAACATACTCTGAGTTGTCTGAACTTACTCCCGGACTCGTTTTTGGAACCAGCATACCTCGAGTAAGCAAGGTTTGGGTTAATCAACCGAGAGTTCAAGGTATATGTGACGGTAAATTAACCTTACTTTCTGGAATACCCCCCTGTTCATGTCTGTATTTCTAGTCTTGTTTGGCTGTCAGTGTGTTCATTGGTTCTGTCACCCTCAGTTTCCTGAAAATACTTATTCAGTAATCAGACTACAGTTACTTTTTTATTGATTACATGATTACATTTTATTCTCACAATGGCAGTCAAATATTAATAATTCATTGATTCTCCCTACTACTACTTTTTTATCTTTTAAATTTTCCTTTCTAAATATGCCTACTGCTTCTGTACGTTCAGAAGGTCTTCCAGGGTCATGGAATTGCACACACACAGACCAGCCACTAGTCATGTGACTATCACTGAAAACTGAGACCCACACAGCATTTGACCACTGGATTTACAGAAATCATTTCACTTTTAAGAAGTGTTTTCTTATCATCGCAACATTGCATATCTAATCAACTCCTGATTCATACATTAATTATTTGAATTATCACACCTTATTTTGATTGTTTTTATTTTAAAATTATTTATTTTAACAAAAATGTTATGATTTAGTTACTTAATAGCTTTTTATTACACTCTGGAAAGCCTGCAGTTCCATCATGAACCCCAGTCTGGGAAAACCTGACGTAATGTAATATTTAATGCACTTCATGTTGTTTATAAAAAAGAATGGAATATATTTTCGTTCTCTTTGTATTTTTATATCAATATGATAGGCAATTATCCTATTCAAATCAATGTGATAAATGAGTTCGGTCAAAAGTAATCTAAAAATAATCCAAAAGTAGTCAGATTATATTATTTTAATTATGTAATGTAATGGATTACGTTACTAATTACAATTTTTGTCAAGTGATTTGTAATCGGTAACCGAATACAATTTGTAAGTAATCTACCAAGCACTGCTCATTAGTTCCTGGATGAATCAACATTTTTGAGGAATCGGTTAAGTGACAGATTCCAGTCACTCGTCGCCTGCTGGCGTAACAATGTAACCTACAGTCAGAAAAGAAATAATACTGTAATGGTTTAAGTCCAATCTTGAAGAAGAAGGTATAAATAACAACAGTCTTTATTAAACATAAGACAACAACTCGAAACAGTGTGCCATGCACAAACAATACCGTGAAATGAGTGAAGGTGAGGAACTTAAATACACATGGTGATGAACTAAATGATGAACAGCTGTGATGAACAAATGAATATCCATGGAAACTGATTAGTGAAGGAGAAGGAGAACAAAGGAACACAGGAAAACAGATAGGTGACTAAACAGATAGAAAATGAAACCAAAACTGAGCAGCGACAAATCAATATCATCGGCTATGTAATCTAACATCGTTTCTGTTGCCATATGTCAGTTTGAAAGATTCTGTGAGTCGCCTGTGACCTTTGTTCACAGTATAACACGTCTTTTCTGAGTCACTGACACCAACTTACACTCACACCTAATGGAGAACATGTCAATGTAGTAGGATACTAAGAAAGTAAGATAAACTGAAATGACACACGCCCATGGCTTTCTTCTTTCTTTTTTTCTTCTGTTTCTAAATCTTCTTTGGTTTTTTTGGGGGGGGTTTTTTGGATCTTGTGTATCTCTCAGCTCAGGGATATGTCCCGAGAGCACTTCTACTAAAATAGCATACAATATCATTGCCCATTTGTGACTATATGAGTCTTATCAGATAGAATCAGGAGAATTTGCATGCAAGTAAAATTCTGCGTAGGTGTGTCTGTGGGCACATAAGTATGTTGTAGCATTTTTGGCATTCTGTTGTCATCATATTGGGCCCCGGGGTCCACTTCACTCAAGAGCAGGATTCAGCAAAAACAACCTGGCTTGAGAGCAAAGTACATATTGCTTTAAAACAAGGACCTCCAAATACACAGTCGCAAACTTTACAGAACTGCAATTTATAATAAATTACACAGGACCAGAATGAGCTTCAGATGACATTTACATTTTAGATGGTTACATTATAAACTGTTATTCACTGATAATCTTCCACTCCAGTGAGCTGTAAACACAAGAACTGCTGCAATTGGATTACTTTTTAGTCATCATGATTCATTTGTTTTTATATCATTTTTAAATCTATTTAATTTATCTAAAATAATATGCTTATACTGACTGTTGGATTTATTTGTTTTGTCAGCTTCCCATGTGATGATTACACACACATACGTGTTCACCTTGATGTCTTAAGAGACTTGGAGGAAGAGACAGAAATTGGTTTTCCAGCAGGAGAGCAGAAACTGTCCCATCTCCAACCGCACTCTCAAAAGCAGACCTGAGAGAAAACCTCATGTAGCAGCATTGCAGCAATCAAAGGAGAGTGAGTTCATGGCAGCCCAGAACAACAGGTTCTAAACATCCTCCTCATCTGATACTCAGATAGAAACAAGTTCAGAGCCCGCTGGCTGCATTTCATCTCTCACACAAGAGCCATCATCTAATACGATATGCTGTGTCCAGTCATGTAAAATGCACAGTGAGTGCACCATAATACTCTCTCCTTTCCTGCACTGCCGAGTCAGCCTGAAGTGCTTTGAACCCTGAATGAAGACTGACTGAATTAATAGTGAAGTTTGAAAGCCAAAGTTCATCCAAGAAGCATATGGCAATGAACTGTGTTTTTATGGCTGGAGATGAAGAGGTGGTATGGGGTCTTAAACTATATGTAGCCACTGTGGATTTTTATTATATCTAAGCACCCATAACTTTTGATCTGTATACATTTTTTCCTCACTTTCCATTAGTTTGCATTTTCTTGTGTGTGTGTGTACTTTCCCCTATAACACATAAGATGGCCAAAAGGGGGAACTTTCGAACATTTACTCATGCTACAATTTTCTGCAGTTATCATGTTTATATTGTTTTATATAATTTTAATTAAATATACACCGATCAGGCATAACATTATGACCTAATATTGTGTTGGTCCCCCTTTTGCTGCCAAAACAGCCCTGACCCGTCAAGGTATGGACTCCACTAGTCCCCTGAGGGTGTGCTGTGGTATCTGGCACCAAGATGTTAGCAGCAGATCCCTTAAGTCCTGTAAGTTGTGAGGTGGGGCCTCCATGGATCAGACTTGTTTGTTCAGCACATCCCACAGATGCTCGATTGGATTGAGATCAGTGGAATTTGGAGGCCAAGTCAACACCTCAAACTCGTTGTTGTACTCCTCAAACCATTCTTGAACCATTTTTGCTTTGATGCAAGGCGCATTATCCTGCTGAAAGAGGCCACAGCCACCAGGGAATACCGTTTCCATGAAAGGGTATACATGGTCTGCAACAATACTTAGGTAGGTGGTACGTGTCAAAGTAACATGCACATGGATAGCAGGACCCAAGGTTTCTCAGCAGAACATTGCCCAAAGCATCACACTGCCTCCGCCGGCTTGCCTTCTTCCCATAGTGCATCCTGGTGCCATGTGTTCCCCAGGTAAGCGACACACATGCACCCGGCCATCCACATGATGAAAACGTGATTCATCAGACCAGGCCACCTTCTTCCATTGCTCTGTGGTCCAGTTTTGATGCTCACGTGCCCACTGTTGGCGCTTTTGTCGGTGGACAGGGGTCAGCATGGGCACCCTGACTGGTCTGCGGCTATGCAGCCCCATACGCAACAAACTGCGATGCACTGCGTATTCTGACACCTTTCTATCAGAACCAGCATTAACTTCTTGAGCAATTTGAGCTACAGTAGCTTGTCTGTTTGATCAGAAAACACGGGCCAGCCTTCGTTCCCCACGTGCATCAATGAGCCTTGGCCGCCCATGACCATGTCGCCGGTACACCATGGACCACTTTTGATAGATACTGACCACTGCAGACCTGGAACACCCCACAAGAGCTGCAGTTTTGGAGATGCTCTGACCCAGTTGTCTAGCATCACAATTTGGCCCTTGTCAAACTCGCTCAAATCCTTACGCTTGCCCATTTTTCCTGCTTCTGACACATCAACTTTGAGGACAAAATGTTCACTTGCTTCCTAATATATCCCACCCACTAACAGGTGCCGTGATGAAGAGATAATCAGGGTTATTCACTTCACCTGTCAGTGGTCATAATGTTATGCCTGATCGGTGTATATTTGTATACTTACATTTTATATATTTTTAAAGATGCTGTGTAAAATTGTATGGCTCAAAAATCTTAGGGGGCACAACATCAGTTTGAATGGGAATGAAGCCTGATGGTGGTGCAGAAATGACACTCTTGACATTTAAGGAAGGTCAGAGGAAATATTGCATTATTATTCTATGATGACAACTTCAGGGAGGAAAGGAGTCTGTTCTCAAACTTCACGCTAGATCACAGTGTCTGCAGTACACTGTGCCTCGTTTTTCCTTCATGTTAGCCCTGCATGGACAGGAAAATGACCATGACCTTCCTTGTCTTTGCTAGGAAATAAATATCCACCTGGAATATGAGTCATTGAATTGTTCATATCCAACGAAGGCCATAAAACACAACTGAAATATTCATCACTAAAGAAGGAAGCACAAATATCAAAAAAGAGAGATTGTTCTTCCGGAAATGTCCAACTTCTCTGCACCTGAACCTTCACACCTGAACCAGAGCTTCTGTAAAAGCAATAATATAAAATATGTTTTAATCATGTTTGATTGCACATTCAAATGAATAGAGTATCAGCAAATGAAGCACATGTGACATCTTCTTTTATGAGACAAAAGGAGCCCATTCCCTCCTTCTCAGTCCCTCTGTTTAAGGTGCCAATTTCATACAGAGGGTCTTGGATTGTGACATTTACAAATCTATTCCAAAAAGGTCACCTTCTTATTAGAGCCTTTTATTAACACTGGAAAAGAATGGCACGGGAAATGTCACACCTTTTATCTATAATTTTATCTATTATTCAAAGCTGCTTTTTGCTTCTGGCACTCTAACTGGAAGGGTTGTGTGGACGTGTGGGCGTGTGTGTGTTTACTTGCAGTAGATTCTTTGAGGAAAGTTTGCCCACAGAAGGAAGCTGAATCAGACAAAATCTCCGTTTGAGGTCCTTCTCATTTGGAAAAACATACTAAAGAAAAAAAACCCCTCTGTGTTATGTGTTAGGTTTTGGATAGAAAATTGCGTTAAGTTATATTATTTTTAATTACACAGCACTCTGAAATACCCGCTACGCTATAAACGCTATAAACCTACAGATATTTACTAATATCCGTGGTCATTTATGGCAACGCTTTATCAGTCCGCCCCTCTGGTACAAAAAACCGGCACTACTTTTACGTATTTCGTATCACTATACTGACTTGCTCTCTGAAAATGAACTCAAATAACTTAAATATTTTTAATATTAGAGCTGTAATTTATTGGTATGAAGTTAATCGTGTTGCTTGTTTTATACATTGTTAGGCAGGCCACACAGAAAGCTTTTTTTTTTTTTTTTTGCATTCCACTGCGCTGCTTTTTTATGTAAACATGCGCTAGAGTAGGACGTGTTTGACTTTTGTAGCATCTCGCTCATGACGCGGCGTTCTAAAAACTTAGAAGAAGTAAAATGGAAGTTCTATCACACGTCTATATTTTATTTCACTGCCCTGCGTCTCGCGTTTTTGCATTCCACTGTGCTGCTTTCCATAGTTTTTATTATGCGCCAATGCAATCTCACAGCAATTCGTACGTATTTTACGAGGTGGCTAATTCGTACGATTTGTCTAGACCCCAGTGATGGGTAGGTTTAGGGACGGGGTTAGGGGTGGTACTTCCTGACGAAGCTTTTTGAAAAATTAGCCACCTCATAAAATACCTACGAACTGCCATGAGATCGGGTTGGATGGACGTGTTTCAGTTTGCCTCGCGTCTTTTGCAGGGACTCACGGCACTCAAGCTAAAGACCATATTTTTGTCATTCTGCCCTGCGTCTCACGTTTTCACATTTACTGTATATTTATGCATTTGGCTTTTATCCAAATTGACGAATGGCCTCTAATATGGACCATTGTTTGGTGGACGTTTAAAGATATTCTTAAAATTATCAAATAATTTCAACTCAAATCAATACTTCATTTCCATATTTTTATTTATTTGTTGAGTATAGATGCTTCACGTAATCACGTAAAATATAGTCAATTAACAAATATAAAACAAATAGATTTGTCTGTTGGGTCTATAATGAGTTTGGTCTATGCAAGTGCTTCATGACATGATTTAAAAATTTCCTCAAAGAACAATTAAACCACAGTGGATTTTCTGTTCCAGACTTGAGAAGTGTTGATACATCTGGCAATGTCCCTAATTGTGTGCTGTCGCTGTCATTGGGTGTTGGGGAATGTGTTGGGAGGGTGTTAGCTGTCTTAAGCAAAGCTCTCCACCACTGTGTCTCAACATGCAGCTTTCCCATTAACATTTCATCTGCATGCATTAAGCAATCAGTTACAGGTCCCCTGCTATGACTGTCAGCCTCATTACGTCGAAATCTTCCCAAGGAGTTCTTCATCCCTGCTCCCAAGAGAGCCCATGACATCGGAGCAGTACTAATGATTAAACTCCCATCAAATGCCTGGCTGGACTCTCAAACCCTACACCAGTAAAGCTCACCAAGTGTTCAGCACTGAGCACTTTTTAGGTGTACTCATGGAATGGGAGAGAGAATGAGAGAGAGAGTATGAGGAGTGAGGAAAGATGAATTTAATTTATGTTTCTGTAGTAAATGGGTATTTCATGGTTCAAGGGAGGGCTGCTAATGCAGGGACGGGGTCTACTTGAAGAGTGACATTATTTTAATTGAAGAAAAAGTCCACTCGAGGATGCATTCGAGTGTGCTGTCAGACAGAAAACGATACAAACAAGGATGGGAGCAAAGAGGTGCTTGGGTTCAGTAGAGAATGTTTTATGCAGAAGAACTAATGTTCTGTTTGCAAGAAATATCTAGCTGCTGCGTTTGGATGGACAATCCTGACAAGAATGTTTTTTTTTTTTTTTTAGTTATTTCCGCTTAAAACAAGCACTCTATGAAAAAAGAACTCTCAGGTAATTGTCAAAGAATGTTAACGAACATTCGAAATGAAATGAAGTCAAACATTTTGTTAGTCAAAAAGTTGATCACATAAGAGCTGTTTGTATGTCTGATATTATTAATAATCATGTTTTTTTTCCTTTATTTCACAAATAAAGCAATGGTTCTAACATAAAAATGTATGTACAAAACAAAAGAAAATCATAGTTTATGTAAATATGGTGACAACAACACACACTGACATTATATCAATATATAAATCAACACATTATACCATTATATATTTTTTCCTAGATAAAAATGTGTTCCTTACACAATAAGCAATGAACTTTGACCTTGGAAGTACTTTACGTTTTGTATTTTCAAAACACTTTTAACATTGACAAGACCAATTACATGACATAATAAAGATACAAATGTTCTTTACTATTTTGTTTTGCTCTTTTGCATACTTATGATTGCAGACAAAATATTAGTAATTAAAAAACCTAGAAATTACATAAAAATTAAAAGAACCATGGCAAAAAAAGTTTTCTTCTGTAAATGTGCAAAACTATATAGGCCTAGTTTTTAAGTATTTAATAAAAACATATCCATGTATATATTAAAAGGTTAAGTTATAGAATTAAGCCTTTTATTTTCCAATTTCTTGACTTTTTTCATCACTGAAATGTCAATTAAGACTTTTTTTAGAATGGCCCTTGCACATCTTTGATAACTTACAAGAAGAACACAACTAGATGTGACATTTTGTAGTGCTTCTGCAATCATTCCACTTTAGTTAAAGTGTAACTCTGCAGATTTTCAACCCGCTTTGTATTGTTGCAATGTCAGTAGTATATGTAAATGAACAAATGAAGATTCACTCATTCCCTGTGTTATTCCCCATTTGGCCTAAAACACTGCGTTCATGGTCATCAAGTTTGAAATGTAGTCTACAAACACAGAGTTTTAGATTTTTCATTGCAGCGTTCTCTCTGTATTTACAATTCTTTGCAGCTTATAGCCACTGGATCATTCACTGGAAACCGAAAGTTACCCTTTGAATTCTTGCACCCAAGGACAATACAGGTTGACACCATTATTACTAAAAGTTTGCTAGGAAGTATTTCCTACTAAAGCAAGGTGGTGTTTGACAAGTTTTTTTAAAAAGTCCATTTCGCCAGTGGTGAAGGTCAGTGTATATTTATACACAGTGAGGTCAGTGTTTGACCTCTTATGCCAAGAGATAGATGGCCAAGGGGATATGGAGAAAAGAACATAACATTGTCATCTTCCAATCCCATGGCAGCATTATCTCTTGCAGTTTATCCAGCACAGCAGTAATACTGGAATTGTTTTCCACCCCTGGGCATGGACATCAGCAGGCTGGAGTGATTGTTTGTGTAAGGTTTTGAGCAACCCCTTGTTATGATTGCCTCTGGACTGACGTTGGTGAGGTCCAGGTCCAGGTCCAGGCACCTGTCAAAGCATGTCTCAAAACATCCAGCTGTTTGGAGGAAGAGGCCTGTCAAAAAAACAAGACGAAGCTGCAAGACAAATGCACCATAAATCATCATTATTGCACAGACACAACCATGACCTTAATCTTAAACTCAATTTAAAAAAGAAATAATTTAAAAATATAAATTTCCTGTCCAGTCTAAAAGCAACATTGGCTCACAATTGGCATTTTGGGTCGGGGCTATTTTTTTGACAAATAAAAGATGGTGGGTGTGTCCAAAAAGTTGTTGGCAAACAGTGTTATTTTAGTATTATTACTAGGATAGTATTTATATTAAATTATTTATATTTTCAGTTTTTTAAGTTTTAGTTTGGTTTAAGTTTGTCATTTAAAGTCATGTGCTTTTGTTATTTTTATTTTTAAAATTTCTATTTAGCTTTAATTTATTTTTATTTCAGTTTTAGTAATTGTTTTTAGTCATTTTTAGTCTTTTTTCAGTTAATAGTCAAGGCACAATTTCTATTTTTCATTTAAGTTTTTTTTTTAAATATTTTATTTTATCTCAGCTTTATTTCAAATAACAAAAACATTTTTAACAACACTGTTTGGAGAGTCATTATTTTTGCAATTCAGATTATGGATCTATTGGTTTTGGTGTGATTAATCAGAATGACTAAATAAAAAATAAGGAAGAAATCTATGTAAATTAAATTTTATTTTAAATTATCTTTTGAGAACAAAATTTTTTGACCTTGGTATTTTCAAAAGGGCGTGACATTTTTAAGATTAAAGTGCAGCCCAATGACAACGTTGAGAACAATTGTTTTGATGGTTCAGATACAGCTCAGAAGCAGACCACACAACACTGGGAATTAAAAAGAGATGCTTCCCTGCGTAACATGTCAATGATTGGAGGACAGGAAGCCTCTCTGGGCACTCAGAGGAGGGTGGAACGAGTGGTGCTTAGCCTTCATTAGTCGCAGTTTCAGCAGTAATTACACTAGAATTCTGTCAATTACGCTCATCGTCCAGACCTGGTGTCATCGGCCCATCACACAGGCTATTTTCAGCTCTGGGGTTCACAGTAAGGAAGACATGTCTCTGTCTGTATTCCAGGAGAAACGATTAGATATTTCTGTGCCACAGCACAGGTAGCCAATCTCATATTTATAAGGCTTGACATTAACTTTTTTGCTCACCAACCACTGTGGCTTTCCAAAGTTACTAGCCATTCAGCATTTTCACTGGCCACAATTTTGACATCGATACCATGGGGAAAAACTGCCATATAGATATTTTTAATATTATCTCATAACTTGGCAGCCGGTATATTAGGCTGCTGTCACTTTAAGACCTGATGCATGGTCTCATTATACTGTTACACATGCATTTTCTTTCTCAACTGTTTAGGTTCACTTAAAACATAACTGACTGCATTTACGTGAATACTCGCCAAGACCAGCATTTTGACATTATTTTGTGTATTTCACATTTTTATTGCGCTTAAGCGCAATAAGCAGCGAAAAAGAACTCAATTTAGTCCTGAGAAGCAGCTTTATATGTGAGCAGATTTTATCTGCAAGAATGAGTGAAATTATGTGCAATACGCACAATACCACGCTGATATTCAAGCCCTTATGCTTGCATAGACCCTGAAACGTAGACCTGCATGTACTGACAGCATCTAAAACATAACATTTACAGTTGTAGAGACATATGTTTATGAATCCTTATAGGTTAATATGATATTCATTTTATGAAATTAATACATTGATTTAAAGACAGGGCAGGCGATTTGTTCCAGAAACATTTTTTTGTTATGCTGGTTGAAAGTCTCTTCACATCCAGATAGCAATCACTAAATTAAGTGGTCTAAATGTATATATCTCGTCTGTGGAAGGCGTAGGACCATAAAATGTTCGTCCAATCATACGATGTCCTACCTGCCTGTCAGCATATGTATTTATATATCTCCGTGTTCTCAGAGTTAGACAGATGTCAGTCACCAAGCATTGCAACCAAAACAGCATCCATAGTTCCTCCTGAACCAAAACAACGAGCTTATGCTACGTTCATGGCAAGGCATAACTACTGTAATTTAGAAGAGATGGAAACTAGCTTGCTCGCTATTGCTAGCTCTCTCCGAAAATGACCTACCCTACCTTTAAGTAAGCAATAAGGTATGCTGTATCATGATTACAGTCACGTCTGAAGGGTGTTGTTTGGCACTATGTGAAACAGAGTAAACATGTCTTATTTCCTTTAAAATGGTCTATACAGTATATTGATATATTTTAACTCAAAATATTGTATCTGCACATGGTTAGGTGAGAAGTGGTTAGGTTTAGGATAGGGGTGGTGTTAGGGGCTCAAACGTATCAATATAATAGTAAAATAATTTTTACACTTCAAAAGTTGTGCATACATAAGTAGTGTTTTAGATACTGTCAATATGTCCATATTGTACATTTTAGCATATATTCAAATATATTCAAAAAAGTTCGAGTAAATGTAATGTTTGAATACCTATACAAATTCTAATGAGCACAGGCTACTTTAACAGATTTTTTCAACAAATGTAAAATATAACATTAAAAACAGTCATTGATAAGCCTGCAATTTCACAGATCAGAATTAACATTTTATTAGCACTGCTTTGTCATATGAATTGAGTATTTATTGCCCCACTTATGAATTGAATAATGGCCATATCAGTCTTGCATAAAGTGCTAACATTGAATAGCAAGACAATGCACATTATAATACTAGGGGCCAATCATCTGTCATTCTACAATTGCTTTTATGAAGTTCAAAGCTATTCTGGCATCAGTTGAAGAATAAAAGAGAGAAAAGATGTCCACGCAGATGATACAGGCTACAGAAATGTGGCCATGTTTTCTGACACCTCCCACTTCTGATCTGGAGCTGTCAGTCTCATGCGCACCGCTTTCTTATTCTATATCTGCTGATGTGTGTTTGATGTTTGTGTGTAAAAGAGTGGGTGTATTCCTCCATCTTTATTGTAGCGGAAAACATAGCTCTTTGTACATCAAAAGCCCTGTTCCACTGTTAGCCCACACTCCGCTGACACTGAAGAGCACACAGGAGGAGATGAGAGGAAGAGGAGGAGGAGAGGGGGAAAGACAGGGCCGTCAGAATGGATGCGAGGAGCGAGACTGGAGAAGCATCTGAGGGAGGGTGCATGGCGAGCACATCATTAGAACAATTTACAGTCAGTGACTGATTTCAAAAGGCGTGCTAAAGCCGGATTTACACTTCAGTGCTGCATGAACTACACTGGAAGAGAGTTTGCAAAATAAGTAAATATATAAATAAAATAATATACATAGAATTTGGATACAAAATAAAAATGTCAAAATTAGCATGATATTTTATGCAATATTGTTTGAGTTACAGCAATGCACTCAATCTGAATTAGAATTGAATAAGATGCGATTGACGCTGAGGGAACGCTTTGCGTGATGATGTCTTGAAGCACATGTAAAATCAGTCCAATGGTGTGGCAGAACGTCAGAGGCGGTTGACGTCACAAACCAGGAAATTATAAAGCCTGCCCAAAACACAGCCGCGCTAGCTTTTTAAAGTCTGAAGTAGTCGCTGACAGGCACATAGGAGATATGGCAAGGTGACGCAGAGTCTCGTTCCCTCTTCAGGGAACCGAGGTTACAGTCGTAACCGAGGCGTTCCCTTTCAAGGGAACTCGCGCTGCGTCGATTGACGCTGAGGGAATGTCTATACCAATGCCACCATAGCAAGAAGTGTCTGTCCAGTGTGAAATTGAGAAGAGCAGCACTAAGACGAGAGCACCTGGGACCCTGGTGTAAAGTCCAAGTCCAAAGAGTAAAATCTTACAAATGTGTGCGGTGAGGACCACCCCGCTGCATCACAAACATCTTGAAGAGCAACTCCTGACATAAGGGCCTTAGAGGCCGCCATACTCCTAGTAGAGTGGGAACGGACAGCCATAGGTGAAGATAGTGAGATAGTCTCGACCACCCACTTGCTCATTCTCTGCTTAGATGCAGGGGACCCTTTGTTAGGGGGCCCAAAACATACAAACAGCTGTTCAGATTTACGCCACAGTGCAGCTCTGTGGACATAGGCATCTAGTGCCCTAATTCACCATAGCAAATTATTATTTTCCTGGTCCAAGTTCTGGAAAGGAGGAGGACAAAAGGCCTGCAGTACAATAGATCTAGCTACATTAGTAGGGACCTTAGGAACATAGCCTGGTCTAGGATGAAGGAACGCTTTAACCATGCCAGGTGCAAATTCCAGGCACGACAGTGCTTGCAAATCTCCTATTCTTTTAAGAGATGAGATGGCGAGGAGGAACAAAGCTTTCAAGGTCAAAAACTTGGCCGGAACCTCCTCCAATGGCTCAAAGGGAGCCAGGGAAAGGCCCTAAAGGACAATGGCCAGATCCCAAGTCGGCACCCTAGTGCGAACTGCAGGCCTCAGCCTCAGAGTACCACGGAGGAAACAAGATACCAACTGGTCTTCCACCCAAAGGAATATGGTAAGCACCTATAGCCGCCACATAAACTTTTAAAGTGGACAGGGATAAACTTGCAGTGAACCGCTACTGCAGGAACTCCAGCACTGTACCAACCGGGCAGTTAACTGGGTCCCACTGACGGTCACTACACCATGAAGTGAAGACTTTCCACTTTAAGGCATAAAGTTTCCTCGTGGAGGGAGCTCTGGAGTGTAGAATTGTCTCTACAACCTCAGTTGAGAGACCTGTCCCTATGAGCTGGGCCCCCTCAGAGGCCAAGCCCATAGGTTCCATAGTTCTGGACGGGGGTGAACAATCGAGCCCCCTGCTTAGGACAGAAGATCCCTCCTGACGTGTAATTCTAGTGGAGGCCCGTCGAGGAGAGACACTAGATCAGGGAACCATACTCGGCCCGGCCACCGCGGGGCTATCAGAATTAGGCGCACCTGGTCCCTGCGAACTATCTCCAGAACTCCCGGGAGCAGAGCGATCGGGGGAAAAGCATATAAACGCAGCCTCGTCCACATTTGTACCATAGCATCCAACCCCAGGGGAGCTGGATGCGTGAGGGAGAACCAGAGTGGACAGTGAGACGTCTCTTGAGACGCAAACAGATCCACTTGAGCCTGGCCGAACACCCTCCATATCTGCTCCACCACCTCGGCGTGAAGCCTCCATTCCCCGGGCCTCAGCCCCTGTCTCGACAGGATGTCTGCTCCTATATTCTGGGCCCCAGGGATGTAAACTGCTCTGAGTAAAAGTAGCTTCCCCTGGGACCACAGGAGGATTTGGTGCGCCAGTTTGCAGAGTGGATGCGAGCACAAACCCCCCTGGTGATTTATATAGGCGACCACTGATGTGTTGTCTGTGTGGACGAGCACATGATGGTCCCTGAGGTCTGTGAGGAAGTTCTTCAGGGCAAGAAATACGGCCAACATCTCCAGGCAGTTGATGTGCCATGAGAGATGATGGTCCCTCCCTCGAGGAGTCGAGCGCGGGACCCTGGGACCTTGGATAGGAACCAAGGTTTCTTTCACATAACTAGGGCACATAAGCATCGCCATGTGATCCTGATCATGTGAAAGGGGTTGCCCCTCGGGGAAAACCCTTTGGTTCTGAGCCACCACTGCAGGGGTCTCATGTACAACAGTCCAAAAGGTATCACGTTGGATGCTGCTGCCATCAGACCCAGCAGTCTCTGAAACTGTTTGACAGTGAGTGGCTGGCCTAGCTTTATTCTTTTCACTGCTGAAAATATGGACTCTATGCGTGCCGGTGTAAGGCGTGTCTGCATCGACATCGAGTCCCAAACCACGCCTAGAAAAGTGGTCCTCTGAAGTGGAGAAAGCACACTCTTTCTGGCGTTTAGCCGTAACCCCAACTCTTTCATGTGGGCGAGAACGACATCTCGATGCCGAACCGGCAACTGATGCGACTGAGCTAGAATCAACAAATCGTCGATGTAGTTCATAATGCGAATACCCTGAAGGCGCAGAGGCGCCAGAGCTGCATCCATGCATTTTGTGAAAGTGCGAGGTGATAGTGCTAGGCCGAATGTAGCTTCCATGTGCCAAAAATTCTACTAGAGGTACCATCCTCTTGAGAATGGCTTCCGGTTTTTGTTGTGCTATCAGTCCGGCAGGGAACAACTGAACTGACTGCTCTAGAACCCTCCTTCGAGGGGGCAGGCATCCCAAGGCCACTACGTTTCCAGGTGGACCCTGAGATATGTGGACCCTAGACCGCTGCGCCCTGAAACACCCGAGGTGGCAGGGTTGGCAGAACGGTCCCCTGAGGGCACCGAAGGGAGGCGGGCACCGTATAATGAGGTGTTGACCGCTCCACTTCGGGGGGGACTGCCCTCATTGGCCTAACCCCTCGGGCGTCAGGACCTTTTCCCCGCAGCCTTCTTGGAAATAATGACGACCCTCAGATCCGTCTTACCCCTCGAAGGCTGCAGTTGAGCGTCTTCCTGTCCCCAGTCTTTCTGAGGGGGAGCACGGGAAGCTACGCTTTGTTTTTGTGTGGCACGGTGTGAGGAGCTGGCTTTGGATGTTTGGGGCTGCTCCCGCTCATCAGCCTCGAAGATATGAGAGCAGCGGGGGAGGAGTTTTTGGAATGCAACCGCCTGCTTGACTGCCTCCTGGAACCTATTGACGACTGAATTAACAGCGTCGCCGAAGAGGCCAGAAGGTGACAGGGGTGCATCCATGAGGAAGTTTTTATCTTTCTCCTTTATGTTACTTAAATTGAGCCAGAGATGCCTCTCAGTAGCCACCAAGGCTGCCATAGAGCGGCCAATAGATTTAGCCGTCTCCTTGGTGGCTCTGAGAGAGAGGTCTGTGGCCTGACGTAGTTCGCAAACCACGTCAGGGCCACTACCCCCACCCTCATTCATATCTCCTAACAACTGCAGCAGCGACATGGTGTGAAGGCATGCTGCAGCCTGACCAGCAGCTGAGTAAGCTTTACCCACTAGCGATGATGTAGTTCTGACTGGCTTAGTGGGTAATGCCGGGGACTTTAGGGAAGATGCCAATTCAGGGGAAAGATAGCTCGCTAACGTTTCTTCTACTTTTGGCATCTCCCCATAACCGTGCTCTTTGTAGTTTAATATAGAGGAATAGTTGGATGTTTGTGCACTATATACTCTATATAATACCGGTTTCTCCCACAATCTCGACAGCTCGAGATCAGGGAAAAACGGTAGGCCCCGGCGCTGAGGTTGTGACCGTGATGGCAGGAAGTGTTTGTCCAGTTTGCTTTTAGAGAAAACGTCCTGCCTATCTGCTGGCCAGTCAATGCTCAGCCTTTCAACTGCTCTGGTCACAACCTCAACCAGCTCCTCAAAAGCATGAGACTGAGGTGGCGAGTCCTCAGTATCTCTTATATCGACACTGACAACCTCCAATTCCTCAGAACTAGATAGTTGCAGTGTCGGTGCCTCAATCGGGGCGGAAGAAACCGCAGCACCCTCGAGCGCTGACAGTGCATGCTCCTCACCCAAACAAGCTACACAAAGAACATGTGTGTCCCCACCCGTTAGATAACGCGGGCAGGGGTGCACACACATTCTGAACTGCTGCTTACTTGCCATTCTTTATATATATATATATAGACACACAACACCAAATAAGACAGGGACAGTTTCACACAGAGTGCTACTGAAGACACAGAAGCTAGCGCAGCAGGCTTTATAATTTCCTGGTTCGTGACATCACCTGCCTCTGACGTTCCGCCACACCATTGGATTGATTTTACATGTGCTTCAAGACATCATCACGCAAAGCGTTCCCTCAGCGTCAATCGACGCAGCGCGAGTTCCCTTGAAAGGGAACCTGCATGACATGAATAAAATATAAATGTCACAGAAATATATGAACAACATACAGTTAACTTGAAAGACAAAGACAGAAAATTAATGACGAAGGCAATTGTTCTACACACATTAGCTTCTTAATGTTTTGGGCCTAGTAAAATAAACTTTTTACACATCTGAAACATCTTGCAAACTTTGTGTATTTCTTTCTTCTTAGGATTTTTTCATTATCATTTGTGGGTGAAAAAAAGAGTTTCCTTTCAAAGTGGAGCACAACACTGCGTCTTGGATTGATGCTACGGGCAATGACATCAGTGTGACCGGTGTCTGAAGCACGTGTAACATACTCCAGTTGCACTGGCTGGCGACAGTTTTTTTACATCATTAGCGGAGTGCCCAGAAGTATAAGATGCCCATAATACACGGCATCAACTTTTTTGTCCTCCTTCTCACAGTTCCCTCTACGACTATCTTGGGTATTAAAGTAGGGTCCCTTGCTCCACTTTTTAAACCCCTTTTATCCATGTTAGGAACCTAACAACCAGATGCATTCTGCCTAAATAAGTGGTCCTCTGTGTTATTCTGCTCTTTTTCTTAATAAAGTGTTGGGAATCTGCCTGGATTCTGGGAAGAATGCAAGCAGGGTGTGAGTGCTCTTCCCTTATTGTCTTGATTGTCAAGAATATGTTGCATCTAAGAATAGTCAGTTTACTGTCGGGGATTTGTCGTGTCGCGTTGCACCATGCCGCATCCAGTGTAGACAACATCACTGATTATAATGGGTTATATTGTCTTTTGTCGCATCGTGCCGCTCTCGTCCGGTGTAGACACGGTGTAAGGGTCAACGTGGTGGTATTGGCCAAGGTTGCAGTTGACATTTTTCTCCCTGTGGCAATCATTCCCTAAGAGCTGTGTCAAGCGGAAAGAGGCTGTCACAGCCGAGCCATTCTATTCCTTAGAGCTCTGCCTTTAGGGCTACAATAGCCTGTGAGGGAGATTCACACATGTTCACACATGCTTCAGACACCAGTCACGCTGATAGCGTCAATCTAAGATGCAGTGTCTTGTTCCCCTTCTCCGGGAACCATGGTTTATTCACAATAACAACTTGGCCCAAGTCAAGTCACATTTATTTATATAGCACTTCATACAAGCAGACTATTTCAAAGCATCTTGAAATTAATAAACAGGAAAATAACAGGTAAATAATGTAAACTGTAAAGCAGCTCAATAATCATTCAGCTTCAGTTCAATGTTGTTTAAATTAAGTTCAATAACTGTCAATGTTGCAAAGTTCATCAATTTTGAAACAAGTTCAATATTATTGCCTCTAAAGAAGGCAATAGTATAATTATTAAGCTCAATTCAGTTCAATGTTGATTCAGTTCAGTTCAATAACAGTGTCGATGTTGCAAGTTAGTGTCATTATTCAGCTCAGTTCAGTTCAAATTTTGTTCTCATCCGATAGTCTCAGTGTAGATAAATCGATAATATCACTGCACCGTGAAAACAGACAAGGCTTAAAGGGTTAGTTCACCCAAAAATTAAAATTCCATCATTAATTACTCACCCTCATGTCGTTCCAAACCTGTAAGACCTTCGTTCATCTTCGGAACACAAAGTAAGATATTTTTGATGAAATCCGAGAGCTCTCTGACCCCTCCATAGACAGCAACGGAATTGACATTTTCAAGGCCTAGAAAGGTAGTAAAGACATCGTTAAAATAGTCCATGTGACTACAGTGGTTCAACCTTAATGTTATGAAGCGACAAGAATACATTTTGTGCGCAAAAACACACTAAAATAACGACTTTATTCAACAATCTCTTATCTTCCGTGCCAGTCTCCTACGCAATTCACATAAGCACCACGTCGCATGCATGTGATCATGGGATCGTGCTCGGCCAATAGTGAGCCGGCGTTTTGCCGTGAAACCCTTGCTGCAAAGAGAGTGACAGGGAAGAGAAGAGATTTTAAACATAAACTAAATAAATAAAGTAATTTTTCTTCTTCAGTAAATGTATCTTGCTTTAAGAATGTTTAGATATTTATACTGTAAAACAAGACTAAGTATGCAAATATTTTTTCTTTTTCTTTTTTTTTGCAGTGTGAACTTTCCTTTTTAGCTATTGTCATCGATGGCAATTTTTAAGATTCAAGTCCAACTGTACATTTTTTCCCTCACTGAACATACTGTTTCACTCAAAAATATTACAAAAGTAAAATGAGTTTCATGTTGACTTTATATTAAACCTCAACCGATACTACTCACCGCCACATGATGTTGAAAACATGTAGTCATAAGTATGCCACCTCTCTTCCACGATCTGTCATACAGGGTTTCAATATAATATATAAGACAGACAATATAATATATAAGATCAATATAAGACAAACTCCCTCTGCTCATCTTTCCTGTCACACATCAGTCAAAACACCTGTGTAAATAACCACCATCCAAAAGTTATTAAAACACGACACCCTCCCTATCAAAGCCATGGGCTGGGAATTTCAGTTATGATGGGGTCCTGACACTTAAAGAGAGAAGGGGATTTGACTTTGGGCTTTGTCCCACCTAATCCCAGATTAATTGCACTCCAAGGCTGTGAGAGGTTTGGATGAATACATGTATCATATCTATGGCAGCTTGGTTTCGTCTCCCTCGTGTGGCATTTTTTTTCTTATGGAATACATCATAGCGGTTCATTGAAACAGCTTTTCTGAAATCATGTCCGATGGGACTGAAGTATTTCAGAAAAGGTTTGGGTGCGTTGTTTGGAGTGTGCTCTTTCTTTGCCTCTAAGGGCTATTGTGATTGGAAGGTGATGAATGCAGATAGGGGTTCACTGACTGACAGAAGCAGGGTCTTAAAGACTGGCCATCAATGCATGGCGAACCCTAGTGGAATTGAGCGTTGCCGCTCTCTTTTAGTCATACATCATACAGCTCCATCAAAAGTCTATTTCTCTCAGTTCAGAACAAACATATCACTGGTCTACACTGTCAAGTCCTTCAAACTCTGAGGGTAAAAAATAAATTTTTCACAATTTACTTACTCTCATGTCACTCAAAAGCCTTAAGCCCTGTTCACATCGTCAGAGAAACGCAGCGACAAAGCTACATGATCCCATTCATTTCAATGGAAAGCTGGCGATTTCCGGTGACACAAGCGTTAGTGACCATTGGCGACAGGACGTAGCCGTTTTCAGCGACACAACAAATTTGAGATATGTTTAAAGCCCTGTTCACACCGCCAACGACTTTGCCGCTCCATACTGCCAATGGCTGGTAGTCAGGTCGCTAGTGGGAGTTTACACTACTCGTTGCTGTTTGTGAATGTCATTTTATTTTATTCTATGTAGTAGACAACAAACAAGTTCTCTAGCCTCTAATAACAAACATTTTGGATGGAAAGACTAAATATACACTGAACAAAATTATAAACGCAACACTTTTGTTTTTGCCCCCATTTTTCATGAGCTGAACTCAAAGATCTAAGACTTTTTCTATGTACACAAAAGGTCTATTTCTCTCAAATATTGTTCACGAATCTGTGTTAGTGAGTCTAAATCTGTGTTAGTGAGCACTTCTCCTTTGCTGAGATAATCCATCCACCTCACAGGTGTGGCATATCAAGATACTGATTAGACAGCATGATTATTGCACAGGTGTGACTTAGGCTGGCCACAATAAAAGGCCACTCTAAAATGTGCAGTTTTACTGTATTGGGGATGTCCGGGGGGGTCCAAAAACCAGTCAGTATCTGGTGTGACCACCATTTGCCTCACGCAGTGCAACACATCTCCTTCGCATAGAGTTGATCAGGTTGTTGATTGTGGCCTGGGGAATGTTGGTCCACTCCTCTTCAATGGCTGTGCGAAGTTGCTGGATATTGGCAGGAACTGGAACATGCTGTCGTATACGCTGATCCAGAGCATCCCAAACATGCTCAGTGGGTGACATGTCCAGTGAGTATGCTGGCCATGCAAGAACGTCTCGGTTACGTATGTAACCCTCGTTCCCTGAAGGAGGTAACGGAGACGCCACGTCGGAGACCGACGAATAGGAATCTCGCTCGCGAGAGCCAATCTACTTTGTGTGTAACTAAACGAGCAAATGCACATTGGCATGCAATGATTGCACCAGGTGCTCATGCCACGCAGCGCGGGTATAAATGAGACACATGTGCTTGCATCAAATTAGCTTTTTTGCTGAGGAGCCGAGTAGGTAACTGGCACCCCAGCAGGGTACAGAGGACATGGCGACGGGACGTGGCGTCTCCATTCCCTCCTTTAGGGAACGAGGGTTACATACGTAACCGAGACGTTCCCATTCAGTCAGTCACTTCCGACGCCACGTCGGAGACAGATGAATAGGAATCCCTACCAAAGCGCCATGGCCTCTGCCCCCTTCCAGTGCCCTGTGTGGGCCCTGTCTCATCAGGTAAGAGAGCTCAGGAGGCTCACACAGGGAAAGTCCATCACTGCTGTTCCGCATGACCCGCTCAGTGACTTATTGGATAACACTGGGAAAGCGTGCCCTAGTGGAAGGGAACACAGGAGGAAACCGGCTCTACACGTAAGCTATAGAATCTAGCGAACGTGTTGGGTGTCGCCCAGCCCGCAGCTTCCCAACCGACTTACCTTCTACGCGATCGTGATAGGCGGATATCGCAGCAACATAGACTTTGAGGGTGGAGGGCGACAGCCTACGCTCCAACCCCTGTTGCAGGAAGGAAAGCACAGACGCGATCGAATATCTTCGGGGGTCTTCTTGGCGAGAAGAACAACACTCGACGAACAGGTTCCACTTTGAGGCATAAGCCTGTCTCGTAGACGGTGCTCGTGCCGGAGTGATGGTGTTAACTACCTCTTGGGGTAAGTCACCTAGAACCTCCGCGTCCCATCCAGGGACCAGACATGAAGTTTCCAGAGGTCTGGACGCGGGTGCCACAGTGTGCCCCGTCTCTGAGCCAGAAGGTCCTTCCTCAGAGGAATCGGCCAGGGAGGAACCAAGGGAACCAAGTCCGGTTGGGCCAGTACGGCGCCACCAACAGGACCTGCAGTGTCTGTGCAAGTAGGCTCACTGGGGGAAACGCATATTTGCGCAGGCCCCGGGGCCAGCTGTGCGCGAGTGCATCCGTGCCGAGTGTGCCCTCGGTCAGCGAATAAAACCACTGGCAGTGGGACGTTTCTGGGGAAGCAAACAGGTGGACCTGTGCCACCCCGAACTATCTCCAGATCAGCTGGACCACCTAGGGGTGGAGTCGCCACTCTCCCGGGAGCACAGCTTGTGACGGCTCGTCGGCCACACGGTTGCGCACACCAGGGACATGAATGGACCAAAGCGACCTCAGACACTTCTGACTCCAGAGGAGGAGATGGCGGGCGAGTTGCGACATGCGACGGGAGCGCAGACCACCTTGTCGGTTGATACACGCAACGGTCGCAGTGTTGTCCGTGTGGACCAATACATCTTTGCCCAGCTGTGTGCAACACTTACCTGATTCCACGAGTTGGCAGGGGGTTCGTGAGGAGGCTTGGTTACGTCCTCGAGCCGTCCACTGCTGCCCGCTGGCGAAGGGGGAGGATGAGTGTGGTCCGGCGTTTGACCGGCCACAGCTCTCCGAGCCCCCCGAGGACCCGGAGATGGAAGAAACTGCTCTTTTATTGAAAATTTGGGTGGAACACAAAGGAAACGGGACAAAAGATTCTCCGCCCGGCCCTCCTCCAGGGGATTGAGCGGTGCGGTCACCGTCTCCTGAAGAGCAGTCCTCCCCATCTCCGGGTCGCCCTGCTTGCGCCCGGCTCCTCGACGTCGCTTGGGTGGAGGCTGCTGCTGCGACGTGGGAGCGAAGGCAGACGCAGACGGCCTCCCTCGGCGACGAGCAGGCTGAGGCGCTGCCGGCAGCGGGGTGGAGACAACAGCTGACCGCTGTGGCAGGATGTGACTGATCGCCTCAGTCTGCTTCTGTGCGGCCGAGAACTGCTGGGCGAAGTTCTGGACCGCGTCGCCGAAGAGGCCGGTCTGGGACACGGGGGAATTAAGGAACCTGATCTTGTCGGTTTCCCTCATGTCGGCCAGACACAGCCAGAGATGGCGTTCCAGGACCACCATCGTGGACATCGCACGACCCACTGCCTTCGTAACCTTCGTCGCACGAAGCGCGAGGTCCGTTGCGGTTCTCAGTTCATGCAGAACTGTGGGATCGTGACCACCCTCGTGCAAGGTCTTCAGTGCCTGGGCCTGATGGACCTGCAACAACGCCACAGCGTGTAAGGCGGACCTAGCCTCTCCACAAGCCTGGTAGGCCTTTCCGATCAGATCGGACGAGTACCTACAGGCCCGGGAGGGGGGACACGGGTTCCCGCTGGATGTGGAGTTAGGGCACAGTTGCATAGCAACGGCCCGTTCCACGGGAGGAACCTGCGTGTAACCCTTTGCAGGTCCGCCATCAAGGGTGGCGAGGGAGGAGGATCCACTAGGCCGGTTTCGGGCAGTAAAAGGTGCCGTCCACAACCTGGTGAGCTCCTCGTGCACCTCCGGAAAGAAAGGAACCGGGGTGGGGCGCTGAGAACCAGCACAGGCCACCCCGAGAAACCAATCGTCCAGCCTCGAGGGTTTGGGACACGGTGGAGGGTTCCACACGAGCCCGACTCTCTCAGCGGCCTGGGAAAGCATGGCCATCATTTCTGGATCCGTATCGGGCACAGCGGATCTTCCCAAAGGAGCCCCCTGCGCCAACACGTCATCTCCAGAAGGTTCTGAACCTCCCTCCGATGCAGCGATGGACATCTGATCATCTAGAGGAGCCCCGAAGGATATGGATGGTACACACCTCGTGGGTGGCCCACCACGTTCCGACGGCAGCTCTACTGGCTGCGAAGTGTGGGAGGAGTGAGGGTTGGGTCCCTGGGGGAAGCGCGCTCACCGTAACCCTCAAATCACCCACGCTACTGCCTGAAGTAACCCTCTGTGGAGGGTTAGACCGAGGTAGAGGCACGGGGACTCCACCCCTTGCGAGATGGAGTCTCGACCGCAACTCCGAGATGGTCATGTTCCCGCAGTGAGAACATGAGTCATCCACCAGCGCTGCCTCAGCGTGCTAAACGCCCAAACACGAGATACAGTGCTGGTGACCATCCCTTAGTGACAGGTAACCACCGCATCCAGAAACACACAGATAGAATGTCATCTTGAAAAAGACGCAAGCTCTATCTGTGTAAGCTCTCTTAGAAGGACGCTCTCCTTGGTGCTGAAGCATGCAGGGGGAAGGGTCGCGGCGACACAGTCAGGGAATAGTGCAGCCTGACATGCGTGCTCTCTCTCACGAAGGCGCTCTCTTACCAGCCGTAAGAACGGCTTTTCAGCGCTGTCCACCTAGCGCACCGAACCAGCTGTGAGAACAACCTTTGTGTTTGCTCTTATAAAACAAAAAAGAGAGATGATCGAAGAACCACACGACCCGCTGTTGTGCTGTCACACCAACACCGACTGAAGAGATCGCTTCCAAAAGGCAGGCTTCATTCAGTCTTACTGCGTAGTAGAGAGTGATATCTGGACGAACCATTTACAGCTCGGCTCTGAAGCGAAAAACTAATTTGATGCAAGCACCTGTGTCTCATTTATACCCGCGATGCATGGCATGAGCACCTGGTGCAATCATTGCATGCCAATGTGCATTGGCTCGTTTAGTTACACTCGAAGTAGATTGGCTCTCGCGAGCGAGATTCCTATTCGTCGGTCTCCGACGTGGCGTCGGAAGTGACCGACTGAATGGGAACTGGGATGTTTTCAGCTTCCAGGAATTGTGTACAGATCCTTGCAAACATGAGGTGATGGTCGTGGATGAATGGCACAACAATGGGCCTCAGGATCTCGTCACGGTATCTCTGTGCATTCAAAATGCCATCAATAAAATGCACCTGTGTTCTGTGCCCGATATATGTGAATATATACTTTTTTTCCAGGCATGTGAATTAGGTTTCATGCATGTGAATTTGGCTACACATGTGTGCATTGTATCTTTTGTGTGAATTATTATTGAGACCAATCTGGTTCTATACACATGCGCCTTGAATGTTTTTGCAATTATTTGGTCTCGTCTTAACACATTTAATGAAAGTCTATGCTCTTCTTAATTTTGTAATTTAATCTGAAAATCAATATTTGTGAGATTTAGTCAGACAAAACAGTTTCCTTTCGTTCAGTCACTCAGAGTAACTTCAGTGACTGACGAATGGGGGTTTCGCCTAGAAGCCTATCATCTTCGAGATCTAGAAAACGCCTAATGGCAGTGCCAATGCCATGGGGATGCGGAATTTGCATAGCGTGACTCCGCCCCACAGCGTGGGTATATAAGGAAGTACGCTGGCAACATCGCATTATGTTTCTGCTTCGGAGCCAAGAGTATCTCTCTCTTATCTATCCCTCGGTTTGCTTTCGAGGGGTACACCAGTACACGGTCCTCCCATTCGGGCTAGCTCTGTCCCCTCGCGTCTTCACGAAGATTGTCGAGGCAGCCCTTGTGCCACTCAGGCAACACGGGGTTCGCATCCTGAACTACCTCGACGACTGGCTGATCCTCAGTCACTCTCGAGAGCAGGTGTGCGAACACAGAGACCTGGTGCTCCAGCACCTAGCCCGTCTGGGCCTTCGGGTCAACTGGGAAAAGAGCAAACTCTGCCCAGTGCAGAGGATCTCTTTTCTCGGTATGGAAATCGATTCGGTTGCCATGTGCGCGCAGCTTACGAGCGAGCGCGCGCAGTCACTGCTGACTTGCCTCCTTCAAATCGAGAGCAAGAGTGCGGTTCCACTGAAGTTATTTCAGAGGCTCCTGGGGCATATGGCATCTGCAGCCACGGTAACGCCGCTCGGATTGCTTCATATGAGACCGCTTCAGCACTGGCTTCGCGATCGAGTCCCGAGATGGGCATGGCAGTCGGGCACGCTCCGGGTCCCAGTGACTCGGGCCTGCCTGCAGACCCTCACCCCGTGGTCGAACCTCAGCTTTCTACGGCCCGGTGTTCCCTTAGAATGAGTTTCCAGGCATATTGTTGTGTCAACAGATGCCTCCACCACGGGCTGGGGTGCCATGTGCAATGGACATGCTGCCGCGGGCTCCTGGACAGGGCCCCAGCGCCTTCTGCATGTCAATTGCCTCGAGTTGCTGGCAGTACGGTTCGCCCTGCACCGCTTCCAGGCGTTGCTCAAGGGTCAACACATGCTAGTCCGGTCAGACAACACGGCCACAGTAGCGTACATCAACCACCAGGGTGGTCTACGTTCCCGCCGTATGTCTCAACTCGCCCGCCATCTCGTTTTATGGAGTCAGAAGCATCTGAGGTCGCTTCGGGCCATCCATGTCCCGGGAGTCCTGAACCGTGCAGCCGACGAGCTCTCACGGCTTCAGCCACTTCCTGGAGAATGGAGACTCCATCCCCAGACGGTTCAGCTGATTTGGGAACAGTTCGGCGACGCACAGGTAGATCTGTTTGCCTCCCACGACTCTTCCCACTGCCGCCTGTTTTATTCCCTGACCGAGGGCTCCCCCGGCACGGATGCTCTGGCGCACAGCTGGCCGCGGGGCCTCCGCAAGTATGCGTTTCCCCCAGTGAGCCTTCTCGCACAGGTCCTGTACAAGATCAGGGAGGACAAGGAGCAGGTCCTTTTGGTCGCCCCGTATTGGCCCGGCCGGACCTGGTTCTCCGAACTCGTACTCCTTGCGACAGCCCCTCCCTGGTCGATTCCTCTGAGGACCTCCTTTCTCAGAGACAGGGCACCCTTTGGCACCCGCGTCCCGATCTTTGGAACCTCAGGTGGTGGCTACCATCACTTCCGCTAGGGCCTTGTCTACCCGACACGCCTATGCGTTGAAGTGGAACCTCTTTGTCACCTGGTGTTCTTCTCGCCAAGAAGACCCCTGGAAATGCCCGATCAGGTCCGTGCTCTCATTCCTCCAAGAAGGGTTGGAACGAAGGCTGTCTCCTTCCACCCTCAAGGTTTATGTGGCTGCTATATCAGCCTACCACGACCTTGTGGAGACGAAAAAGGTAAGTCAGCACGACCTGGTCATCAGGTTCCTGAGGGGAGCGAGGAGAATGAATCCTCCTCGCGCTCCCCTCATACCCTCTTGGGACCTCTCAGTAGTCTTAAGTGCTCTGCAGAGGGCTCCCTTCGAGCCATTGCGGTCAGTTGAGCTTAAGTTCCTGTCTATGAAGACAGCGCTCCTGATCGCTTTGGCCTCCATCAAGAGGGTAGGGGACCTGTAGGCATTTTCGGTTGACGAAGCGTGCCTGGAATTCGGGCCGGCCAACTCTCACGTGATCCTGAGACCCCGGCCTGGATATGTGCCCAAGGTTCCCACCACTCCGTTCAGGGATCAGGTGGTGAACCTGCAAGCGCTGCCTTTGGAGGAGGCAGACCCAGCCTTGGCACTGCTCTGTCCAGTACACGCCCTCAGTGCTTACGTAGACAGAACGCAGTGTTTCAGGACCTCAGACCAGCTCTTTGTCTGTTATGGTGGGAAGCTGAAGGGAAAGGCTCTCTCCAAGCAAAGGTTGTCTCACTGGATAGTGGACGCCATTGTCTTGGCTTACCAGACGCAGGGGCGTCCATGCCCCCTAGGGGTCAGGGCGCACTCCACCTGGAGTGTGGCCTCCTCTTGGGCTTTAGCGCATGGCGCCTCGCTAACAGACATCTGCAGAGCTGCAGGCTGGGCGACACCCAACATATTCGCCAGATTCTATAATCTCCGAGTGGAGCCAATGTCCTCTCATGTACTCGCCTCTACTAGTGGCCGGTAATGGACTAGGCTCAGGTGTCTTCGCTTGCTCGCCATTCCACTCCACGGACTGGATACGTGCGATATTTTCCTCAGGTAGTTTCCCTGAAGCCCTGAGTTCCTCCAGCACTGTCGATGCCGACACCAGTGCATCTGCCCACTCGGCCAGGCCCTCGTGTTAGGCTAGGTGCCACCGTGTGCATGGTTCCCCCCTTGGGCGACCCCCACATGTGTATTCCACTGTAAGCCTCTCCGAGCATGTGTATTTCCCTCGGCAAGCTTGCCTCCCCTGGGGGTAAAATTCTTCCACCTTCGGCTGGTTACCCCAGAGTTCTTCCATATGCAGCCCCTTGTGGGTCATATGTGTATCCTTAAGTCCTCCCTACAGGTAGGCGCTTGGCGCATACTTCCACCTGGAATATGCTTCCCAGTGTACCTTGGTATTCCTGTGTTAAGTGGGAGTTCTTCGTCCGTACTAGCTTACGACAGGGAGCTCATGCTTACGCAGGGCACTGGATGACAGCCGAGTGGCGTGATTACATTGGGACCCCCATTCGTCAGTCACTGACGTTACTCGGAGTGACTGAACGAAAGGGAACGTCTCGGTTACATATGTAACCCTCGTTCCCTGAGGAGGGAACGGAGACGTAACGTCCCTCTGCCACTTCCGCTGTACCGCTGGAATGGCCGGGAGTTCAGTCTTGGCTCCTCAGCAGGTAAACATAATGCGATGTTGCCAGCGTACTTCCTTATATACCCACGCTGTGGGGCGGAGTCACGCTATGCAAATTCCGCATGCCCATGGCATTGGCACTGCCATTGGGCGTTTTCTAGATCTCGAAGATGATAGGCTTCTAGGCGAAACCCCCATTCGTCAGTCACTGACGTTATGTCTCCTTTCCCTCCTCAGGGAACGAGGGTTACATACGTAACCGAGACGTTTTATCATGTTTATGCGAAGTAACAGAACCACAACAACAACAAACTCCAACAAAAATCGGTCATAACTTATGGAGAAAAATAGTGTAGACACTGGACAAAGTGATTGTCTTTGTGAGTGAGTGAATCATTCATTCAACCATTTCTTTCAAAAACAGTAATTCGTTTAGGAACAAAACTAGTGACTATCTTTATGAGTCATTAAATCACTCATCGATTGTTCAGGCTGGGTGTTGCAGATACACACATAGTTTTCATTGACAGACCAAAATAGACAGGTAAATGTGTTAGACTTCTCTTGTAATTAAATGGTAAATCAAAGAGAAGAATTAATATTAAACTCAAGAATACATCAATACTACAATTACTTAGATTGGGACACTGGATTAAACAATGCATTATTTCTCATTATCAAAATATTACTAATAATGCGAATCATGAAAATGTAAGGAAATAGAAAACAATGAAATGCAAAAATATATTATACAGAAAAAAATTACATTTGAAGAAGCAATATCTAAAACAGGAAGAGAATGTACTAGAAATAGGAGATAAACAACAAAATAACAAGGTTGATTTTTTTAAGATATCTAAAAAATTCCTACTGACTAATAGAATTTAGTATAAGAAGCCATGAGGCAATACATTTTGGGGTTGCACCCTTTTATTCTCATTGTAACCCAGCCTAAAATGAGGAAGAAGAAATTAATAAAATAAAGATTTATATTGCCTGTAATTGTGCCTACTCATTCATGGAAACATGGAATGTGCACAGGCACATTTTACAAAAACCTTGGTGGCTCGAGTTGTTGTTTGACGAGAACATTATGAAAATGAAGCTACGCCAGTAATCATGCTTCACTCTCCATTTAGTTCAGCGCTGGAACTGAGGGAAATGGCAGAACTAAATGGATTTGCAAAGACCTTGATAATCAGAAGGCTGTGCTAATGTTTGGCTTGGATTTGCACATGGACAATGTCCCTTTTGTTCAGATGTGAACCTATATAAGAGGCTGAAGAAAGCACAATACATTTGGAAACAGGATGGAAGAGTTTGGCTGTCACAGACACATCCATTTGATGATTAAATATCCAAAAATATAAATATACTCATGAACATTTTTAAGTCTGACATGTTCAGACAAAAGCGACTAACAAGAAGGTTAATAAATTCCAATTAGTTCAGTTGTCAGTATCTTAGTCTCCTGTGTAACTTGCGATTTTCCAATTTGCCTCTTTTGTTAAAATATGAAAAATCATGTTATCTTTCAGTGGTCTCTTTTGGGGCTAAGCATTCTAATTCATATTAATCCATTAATCCACAAGCATATCATCTAATGCTGGTCTATTTCACGAGGAACACACAAAACAAAAAAGCCTCTGTATCCTCTGAATACCAGTGAACATTTTCTTACACAGTGAAACAGCAATGATGTGTATAAGATTTTTATGTGCTAAACAAAAGCGTTGAGATAGGCATCATGGGTATGAAGAGATTTATGGCAATGCTTATCTTAACTTAATAAAAATGTAAATGATATCACAAACAGTCCTCCGAATGCTAATATGCTTATTGTTTGGTGTGAAACTGACTTTTATGTTTGAGGCAAGGATCATTTGTCTTAAACAAGAATTATTATGAAAAATTTAATTAACGGCAATGAATGCAGTGGTGCTCTAACCCCACTTTGGTTGAAGAATAAGTATCTAGGCTCTCTCCAATTATCCTCGCAAAGATAATAAAATAATTGCGTTTTGGTTATTGTACATCTGTCATATATCTGCTCATGTGTAATTTACATGAATTGAGTCTATGCAAATGGCAGCAGTAATGACTTCAGAGACATTGTAATGGTGTAATGTTCGCTTTACAACCCTATTTAGCAATCAAGTGGCCACAACGCACTTTACATATCTGGTGTTAGAAAAAGTCTACTCAACATTGTTTGGCAACCTTTTCCACCATCCATGCATTAGACTGCATTCATCAGCGTCACAATCAATTTGCATACAATTTATCTTCCCACACCCAGTCAAGCACTGTCGCAGCACGAAGGACGCACAAGCACAGAAACCTATGCAGTGCTTTCATTCTCATTTCAGGGGACTTTAATTCAAGACCTCTAAATTGCTTTGCATGTGTGCTAGGGGACAAAAGAGGCTGCCAATGTAAACCGCTAGACATCTGGCCAGTCATCGGATCTCATTTTCTATCTAAATGTTGTTGAGGGAGTTGGGATTTCAGAATATGCTAAATGTTTATGTTAAATGCTGCTGTATTCAGATCTGCAGTAAACAGGCCCTCATCCGTTTTGTGTTTTGCAACTAAATACAGTCATTAAGTTACACCAACAGTTGTTTCGCCTTTCTGCTTTTTTGGCTGCCATTTATTTATTTATTTATTTATTTATTTCATTATATAAGTGTAAATGTGCTGCATGTGTGAGTTACGCAGACACATTTGTGATTTCCATAATCATTAATTTACAACATCAGATTTATTTATTTTCTTGCCTCTCTCAGCCACTGTTTATTTATTCATTATTTATTTATTTATTTTGCGTCTGTGTGGATTTATGTGTGTGTGTGTGTGCGGGGATTTGTGTACACTTGTGAAAATTACAGAGGCACTACACAGGCGGCAGTGTTTTTTAGAGCTGATAAATATGTTGGTACTTTCTTCAGAAGCATACAGTGACTTACACTCTCAAACAACAGACCATAAATCTGACGAGACGGCTTATTGTGTTATCAACACTTATGTTAACAATTATGGATCGAGTATTCAACCTAAACCTTATCTGATATGAACTGATAATCATAATGAAAAGGAAAGAATCGAATTTCCTCTCATTATATATATATATATATCTAAGTATATCAGTGCATCACATTTCGAGCCTCATTAACTTTGAAAGAAAGAAAAAAAATTCTGTTAGACAAGGGTATAATGAAATGTTCCAGATTGGGGACTAACTTTCCTCTACAATGTCTATGGTGGGTATGGCCGTGCTTTGTTATTACGGGCTAATGTCTAAATCAGAAAAGATGATATAAAGTATGAAGGACAGATCATATGGGAGAATATGATGTATGTTATTTTATATACTGACTTTTCTCAATCCGTAAGGAAAGAGTATCATTATTTATAGTCAGTGTTGGGGAGTTACATGTAACAGCGTTACGTAGTTTAATTACAAAATAAATGTAACTGTAATCCGTTACAGTTACTGAGAAAAATGTGTAAATAAATTACAGTTACTTATGAAAATGTTAACGATTACAAAGGGGGTTACTTCTGAATATTTTCAGTAAAAAGCTAGGATATGTTGAATAATGTTAATTTGTTGCTTTGCCTGTTTTTGATGTGCACGATGCCTCCTGCCATTTAAAGGCTGTTTAGTAAAACGATGCTGTTCTGATGCTTTTGATTTGTTCTCTTGTTTGAATTTGCAGCGCACCGCGTCTGCCAATTACATCAATCCACATTGCCGCTGAAAGCTTTCTGTTAGAAATTCAGAGAAGTAATCAAAATGTAATCAAATGTAAATAGGTTTTAAATAGGGTAACTTGTAATCTGTAACCTATTACATTTCCAAAGTAACCTTCCCAACAGTGTTTATAGTATATTTTAGTATATTTATAGTATAATTTTTAGCCATAAATGGTCTAATTTTGATTTTGAGCTTGTGTATATGTTTCAGTAGGGTATGATTTCATTTAATTTCACATTTATTTTTATGATGGGGAAATGACCCCCTTTAAGAACAACTTACTTTTAATTTGTCATCTAGATATACGTTTAGTATGTGCAGAATGATGATGCATCAGCAAATGTGTTATGAATAAGTGAAATGAATAGAAATAGAATTATTGATAAAATAACCCCATGAATTACAATAATAACACTTATTAACAAATAGACACAAAAACCTTTGACACTGAACATATGCATAAACATGATAAAACCAGGGACGTGCAGAGAGTTCCTCAGGGGCAGGGGCTCAAATGTAAAAAACGGGCGTATATATCTATCACTTCCAATATAAAAATTAATAGTAGCCTATATTCAGTGGTGTGCGGTGGTGTTTTAAAATGAAAAGACAAAGTCCTCACATTTTTTTACATATCAAATGTAAATATATGTCTCTACACTTCATTTTCCTGGTTAAATAAACACAAGTTGTTTACTTATTTTTTAATGAGTCTTTCATTCAGGCCGATTCGAGAATGCGCATGAAATCAAGAGGCGGGATTTATCGCGTGAACCAATCATATCCAATCATAACCGATCATATCCAATCATAGCGCGACTTTGGCGGGTCTGTTAAAAGTCAATGGGCTCTGGCAACCCGCTGTATCTTTACCTGCGGGTGTCGCTGTTGGACAGTGTTACTTTATAAAAACGAGTGATTTTTATACTTTTTAATGTAACATTTTTTAATATTTACGTTGTTTTATTTTTGTAATATTATATATTGTCGCTTTCAGTTTTTTTGAGGAGACACTGCCTCTCTTGTCTCCTTCTTGATAGCCTACATTTCGAATAATAGCTTTGATTAATGATGAAAAAGGTTTAAAAATCGTGATTGTTTGGCTTGTTTTTTCCTCCCGTCGAGCCAAAGACGTTCACTGAATGATCCATATGGCTCGCGAGCCTAGAGGTTCCTGACCGCTGTTGTAAGCAGACATTTTGGTCACAATTATGAATATGGGATTACAGATACAAACTTATCGTATTTTACTTTTACAATGAGCAGAATAATTACAACAAAAAGAAAAAATATAGAGGAGGCAGTGTCAGAATGAGCAGTAAAGCAAGACACACGCCACCCATAGCAACGCGTTATGGCAACCACATTTCAGACTGCCAGATACGTAAAAAATAAATGGGAATTTTCCGACTTTTGAGCGCTTTGTTACTGTTTTGTACACGTTGTTATATTAATTATAATTTAAATTCTGTTTTATTGGCCACAAAATTATTGATGATTGTTGAGAGGGGCACTTTTGATTAATTTTCAAAAAGGGCAGGGGCTCGAGCCTCCAAAGCCCTCCCCTCTGCACGTGCCTGGATAAAACAGTTTTGTCTGACTAAATCTCACAAATATAGATTTTCATATTAAATGACAAAATTAAGAAGAGCATAGACTTTCATTGAATGTGTTGAGACGAGATTTTGTGCCATCTATCATCAAAAGAAAAAAATAAGAAAAAACATGCTGCTTCAGATGATCACAAATCAAATCATGTGCCCAATGTGAAATTACAGACTTCTTAAAATATTTTTTATGTAATGTAAATGTTTCAGTGTTTTGCATATACACATCTACTGTCACCTCAGGAAGGTGGTGCTCATGTATGATAGTGATGTCACCCCGTAGCTCATTTCTAATTGGTTCAGCTAGTGATGTTACAACTCACCCCGTGTTACACACTTTACGGTCTCCCCCTACATGTACGTCTTCTTGAGTAACGGATTCCTTGAAAGTGCTGCTGATGCTCTGGTCCCAAGTCTCTCCTCCTGGTGTGGTCTGGTGGTCGCTCTCTTCTTTGACGCATGCGCACACGGGCAGCGCTGTCCGACTTAAAAACAGCTGGGCTCTTACGTGCGTTCACACAGAGAAACGTGGGACTGCAAAGGGAAGGGGACACGGCAACGGATTTAGATAAGGATTATCGCTGTGATAGTGGTTTCACAGCTATGCAAAATAAGAAAATGCAAGAGGATTAGTGACACACATCAAGTGGAGCAAAATAGCAAAACAGAGTGAGAAAGCGAGATGCGGCTCGCCTCAGAGATGAAAGAGATGCTCGTGTTCATGAAGAGACATTCAACCCAAGGAAATCTCTGAAATACGTTTAATATGCTACAAGATTTCTATTCTTCACTGCCGAGGGGTAGTTGATGAAGGTAAGAGAATTTCTTATGCTCTCAAAAAAAGAAATGCATAAAAATACAAAAGTATTTTTCTAATAGTCTAACATGTTTTATTGCTTTAGACTAAATGCATTCCAAAGTTTGTGTAAATTATAAACCGTCACTTTTATACACCATATATATTCAAGTCATGGGCAGTTTTGTGAAAATGAATGCAAACAAGTGTTTATGACTGATGTGACTGATCTTGCCGTTTCTGCTTTTAGGATTTGTGCTCAAATTCATGAATATTTTGCCTAAGTGTATGCAGTCTGTACTAGAAATAGTGTTTTAGATTCAAAGAAATGGTTGTTTTAGTGTAATTGGTTAAAACCAACCTCTCAGAAGTGAATAACAGCTTAGAATTATACAAATATAGAACCAGGGACCATGGATAAATTAAAATATACATATATATTGCATAGGCTATACATAACATTTCATGATTCTGGATTGACAGAAAGTCTAAATGGGGGATCAACCTTTTTGTAAAAATTAGCAATAATTTTCTTATTGACCATTGATAAGCATGTGTTTGCTTTGTGCTACAACACATAACTGTTATACACTAGGTCCTATGGAGTTCTGTGTATAAATATGATGTGCCCAGTGATAGGATTTGTCCATAAGAGCTGAATTATCTGATGAACTGCACTAACGTGTCTTTTGAGTGCGCCCAGATGCCATAGATTTCATTAGTGTTTCCTTCCCTCATCCTTCATCATTATATCGGTTCTTTATGGTCATGAAAAAGGAATATATCCAGACTGACTGTAAATGAGTCAGTCTTCAGCATTCATGTCTCACAGGCTCAATCAAGATCATTTTGCCATGGTTGACCTTTCAGCAGCATACATTTACCACCTATGGGGCAAACCCCCTCATCTCCAGAGAGGCATCTGCCATAGAATTATGTATGAATACATAATCCTTCATGATTGCATTGCATCAGTGTGCTTTTATTGTATGTCATAGTGTCCCTTTTGTTAATTTTTCTCCCTGCTCCCAAAAAAAATTGTTAACTTGTGCCTAAATTATGAATATATTTACAGTAGCTGCATATGCTATGAAAGTAATGGCAGACCTTTACATGTTTTGGAAAAAAGCACTCAAAGGGTTTTTTCTTTTTAGCATGTGATTGCATCTCCTGCTACAAGGTCATGTCTCTGAATAATAATTACAGCGAGACTTACTTTAAGCTAACTGAAGCAGTCAGATAAAGTGATTATTCAGCCTTGAACCAGGTCTCATTTCAAATAAATATCTTTATATTATTTTTATTAGGCTGTCCTTTCCCCTTTTGATTTCCCTGTGGTTTGACCAACCACTGGCGACTGCAGTGTTCTCCAGTCTCGCTAAAACCTATTCTAAATAATGAATACATGCATGGAGGGGGGTTGATTATGCTTCTGGGAATTTTTTTCTGCCCCTTTTTCTAGCACTGTTTGCAAGTGACAGTCTTATTTCCCTTCCGTCTCCTGTGGTCTCACAAAACTGACCAAAACATTCTAAATAGATTGAACTGACTGTTTTTGCCATGGCCATTATTATTTATTTGCATATTTTGGAAAGTCATTGAACCATGTTGTAATTTTGATCTTGGGCTGTCAAATAACTTGCAGGAGGTTTGGAAACCAGTTAAACCCTGCACAACTTTGATTTTAAAACTTTTGTCTACATTATTTACTGCTCTTTTTATATCATTAAAAACTAGGGAAAACCACTCAAAATAATCTGATATCATTTATTTACGTCTACCTTGATCTACTCTTGAATCATTTTTTAAAATACAAAAAGTGTGTTTTCCTACACGATGCATCTGGATATATGATATTATAACACTCTTCTTCATCATCTTGTCACGCTAAAGTGTGGCTGTAATGAATTGCATTATGATTGAAGATAACACGAACAGTCTTTAATACACAGGAGAATATCAAGGGAAGAAAACACACAACCACTTAACTAAAGATGACACAGAACAATGAACTGAGGGCTTATTTACACAAGGAGAGTAATCAAGGTAAAACAAAACAGGTTCAGGAACTAATTAACAACCAAGTAAATTAACGATGACTGGGAACTCAGGCAAAACGAGCACAGGAAACACAGTAAAAACAAAACCAAAACAGAACATACACGTGCCATAACAGTACAACTGAGGAGGGAGGGTGGGGGCTCTGGAGGAAGCTATTGGCAGGAAACAGGAAATGGCTGTGATGACGGTGGGAGGAGCAAGGGAGGAGAGCAGGAGTAGCCAGATGGGGACCCAGAGTACAGCCATGATGAAAGCCCATGGCAGAGTCTAGGGTGGGAGGAGCTATGGTGGAGACTTGGATGACTAAACCAGGGGGATGACTGACGGAAACTGAGCATGCAGAGCCGCAGCAACTAGCGTCCAAGGTGGAGCCAGGGTGCCAGAAGACTGAGGTGGAGCTGGTGGGACTGAGGACCAAGGTGAAGCCGGAGGAAAGGAGGAGACCGACAGAGCCAAAGGGGTGAAGTGCAGCTGAAGGCCAGGAAGTCCATGGCGCAGGCAGAGCGACATCTGACCAAGGGGGAGCCGGAGGGACAAGGGAGCCCGGTGCAGCCGCAAGGACGATGGTCCCAGGTGGAACCGACTGGTCAACGAGCCGAGGTGGAGTGATAGGCTCTCCGGCTGGATCCTCTTGCCAAGGCTGGAGCTGATGACCGGAAGTCCTGAGGCAAATCCACACAGTAGGGTGGAGTCAGAGGAGGAGCTGAAGAGCTAAAAGGTAAACAGCGGAGGCGGGGCTGACGGACTGGCTGGCTTTGGAAGAGAAGGCGGGAGAGGGAGGCTGGGTGAGATCTCTGGAGACACAGGAGACTTAGAGCTGGGTGGGATCAGCTGAGACGCAGGAAACTTTGAGCTGGACAGGACCAGTGGGGATGGGAGATTCAGGGAAGTATTTTCTTCCAAATCTTCATAATAAACTGCAGGGGCCAAACTCAGCATACCCTCAGCAGCATGAGTATTGACGGGGCTTTCCTCCATGGCCTCGTACAAGCAGACAGAGGATGTTGCCAGCTCACACACCTGGTCAGACTCACTGTGGGGCTCTGGCTCTGGTGTTCGCTCTGTGCAGAGTGGTTGGGGATGCCATGATCAATAAAAGTGCATGTAAATGTCTTTTTAAAACATTAATTGCACCAGTTAATAGGGTTGTGACGATAGACGATAACATCGTGTATCAACAATAGTCAGAGATATCGCCGATGGCTGATGCCTTTGATGATATCAAGACGATAATTACCTCGTTTTCCTATTAATGTATTAAATTATTATTATTTTATACTACGGGACTGTTGAATGCTTGAATCTGATTGGTTGGCGAATGTTCTAAGGTGTGCAATTATTTTCAGGGAAACGCGCGGCTAAAGTTGTTCCAGGCAGGTCTTGACCGCATTACAGTTCCATATCACTTCGCCAAATGATTTCGGTTATTTCAAAGGTCCTTACAGCCAACAACAGCAAAATAACCAAAACCCACAGCGACACTGACCAAGCAAAGAAATACAGTTTTGTATTAGTAGATGCTGCTGCCGAACACTGTTGAAAGAGAGGCACAGACTGAGCATGAGGTAATTCACATACGCTCTCTCTCTCTCTTGCTCTCTCTCTCTCTAATAACTCACTGCATTAATAACTGCATTAGTCTGCTATCAGTGGCTCAAGCCTAGGTGACTAGCTCTAAAATGACGTTTTGGAATTAGCAACGGAGACTTGGGTTTAGATGCCCAAGAAATTAGTCCTGCACACAAGAGCGTTTTAAGGACAAAACCTGACAAATGTGATCATCTTGAAATAAATCATCTGAACAATGTTTTGAGGTATGGTAACCGTAGTATAAGAGGAATAATTGACTCCGGGCTGTTGAATTATTAGAAAAATAATGCACACCCGAGGTTCAAATAATGCACACTCCGCTTCGCATCGTGACCGCATTACGTCGGGTGTACATTATTTTTCTAATAATTCAATGGCCCATCGTCAATTATTCCTTGCATTACTAATAGGACCTACAATTAATTTGCCTTCCCTAATTTCATAACAATCAACACATAACCACACTTGCGTCACCGAAACACGCATATGAGGATTGAGGACTCGATGAAAATGTTTTTTAAACAGACTACAAAACTACATCCCACATCAAAATTTAATTGCTAGGTGATAGTCACAAATTTTCAAGAGTGGTTGTTATAAAAGAGACGCATCATTCATAGAGTTGTTGTTTAAGCCAAGGCGAAAACAGCATCATTGTTCGTCAGCATTTTTTGTTTCCATAGCACATTAACAAAACATTTTGATGACACTAATAACGATACAATTACAAATGAATAATAATATCACAGAAATTATATAGGCCTAATAACAGTGTTTAGATCCGAACACAGCACAATAATCAGTCATCGATGAAAATCAAAAGCAGCTTTAAAACTTTTTAAAGCTTTTTTCAAAATATCTTTAACCAAAAATATTGATCCTTCTAATTTTTTATTATTACTAAACCAAAAAAATTAAGATAGTTGATATACCGTCAGCTTATGTTGAGGTAGATTCATCTCGCCGTCATCTCTGAGAGAATGCGCCATTAAAGCAGTGACAGGTGCTAAAAGCTTGGGCAGTTTTTGCTTTTACTTTCAGGAAATAATTGTCTGTGGTTTGAGACTTCTTCACCGGCATAACTCTCATGCAAAGTTTGCAGATTGCATGTGTGATATCCACGGGCTTGCATTTTAGGCAAAATTTTTCTATGTGACGTGACAGTTTTCTTCATCACCTACTCCATCTTTGCTCGCAGAATGATAGAAAAAGATTCTTACTTCCCGCGATTATAAAAAAACACATCATCAGAGATGAAAAGAGATGTCACGAACAAAAAAACCCCAAACATATTTCTCAAAATATCGTCTTTTGTGTTCCTGCTATCCCTTTAAGGGCTTATATATTACCTTTACTGTTGGTTTGGGAACTAACAAAATTGGGGAAAGGATAGTGATAATGGAGCTTGTTAAATTTCATTGTACAGAAGCAGAGTCTGCACAGATGAAAGACTTCACAGTCCATTTGTGATGAGAAACCACTACATTTACTTACTGCAGCAGCTGAAAAAAAATGAAGACGTTACAGTCGAGAAAGAAAGGGTTATGTTTCTTGGAATGCAGTGTCATCCTCTGCAGCTGATGGTGATGAGTTCCTGCAAAATACACGGAAATAATGCTGCAGTCTTGTCAGTTTGTGTCAGCGAGGACTACCGTATATGCATGTGTGATGCGGTTTGCCAGGACTTGCTTTATCTCCCAGAAGAGGCCACAGAATGATCACACTTACTTGTCTGTGGTCTGTGGGTGTTAAAGTGCTCCAGTGTCAGTACTTCGACTACACCGCTTCATGCACGCATCCGTTGTAGTTTAGTGGTCAATAAACCGGTGTCCAGGGGCCAGCAGTCGCCATCTTTTCAGCCAGCATTTATTGAGCGAATTTTAGTTATAGTGCCTTGTTTATGGCCGGGCTATAAATCTCCAAATGTAAATGTGCCTCAAGCAACACAAAGCATAAATAATCAAAGACAGACTATTCCTAACAAAATTTTAATGCATTGTCTAATTTATCTCCTTTCCTTTCTTGCCACTGTAAGTGTCTAGTAAATACTGGATGTGAACCAGTGAAATGGCACACGTTTGAAACGTATCTACAAAAATAACGAGTAATACACATATATGTGTGTGACTTACTTTGCAACAGGCTTTGTGTGTTTTAACCAAAAGCCCAGTTGGATCAAAAGCAAAATCGGACCAAATTAACAACAAATAACAGTTCAGTTTATGTGGAGCTTTTGGACACTGCAGTGAAATCAATTCCTGCAGTGGATGATCAATAGTTTGAGTAGGCAGCAAATAAAGTGATTGACAGTCACCTGCAGTTCAGCTCACAGCTGGAGGTTCCGCTTTCTTCAGAGGATTCGGATTAAGTATTACGCATGATTTTTTTAGTCATTTAAGCTTTGCGTTTCAAATCAGATGGACACATCTTCGCCAAAATATAGGTATAATCATTTGATGTGAAATACACTCAACTAAACAGCATGGTGTATAATTTTTGGTTTATTTTCCTTTCCTTTAAACTAATACTATGCTAAATCAAATGCAATTTTGATAAGTGAACTCTTAATTAGTCATCATGATTCCTCTTGGGATCTTTGCATACATTATTTTAAATTCGCTGACAGGCTGCCAATCAGCGAACTGTTGGAAATGTGTCTTTAAATCTCTTTGATTAGATGATTCAACCCTGATGTGTGATGCTAAGCAAGATTATTTCCCAGAACATATTACAGAATATATGAAGCACACATTACTAACTAATTTTGAGATTTCATTCGCACTGCAGCATAGAGTAAAAAGTGATCTAAAAATGTGCTTCATGTGGTAACATCTAAATTAAACGTCAAAATAAACAAGGCAAAATATTATTTAACATCACTGAATCAACCTAAATACTATAGGTTACACTATAGCCAAACTAAATGTAAAGGCGAGATCAGGTAGAAGTAGCTCCTAACAGTAACAATTGCAAGTTACCACTTTTTTACAGTTCATTACATTTTAAGTATAATATAAAATGTTTCTTTTCCCCTCGTTTCTTGGATTTGGCCTTGAATATATATTAAAGGAGGACAGATTGAGGTCACTGCGGGCCAGGGGAATAGCGGGCCACCTGTCATATGTCTGCCGCCCCACTGTGACACTCTTTAGAAGAAAGATTATGACTGTGGAAACCTTCTTCGCTTAAACATTTTTTACTGAAATGCTTCATTCAGAGATATTAAAGAGGAGCACATAACAGCCAGATGGCCAGAAATGCTTAAATGAGAGAAAAGAGAGCTTTCCTGATCAGCATCTGAGCTCCAGGGTCAGTCCTATCAGCCTCTGAGATGGAAGTGTGGCTGCCCTGCTGTAAGAGAGATGATAACATGCTGGGAAAGCAGATGAAGACAAATGAGTGCACCAGTCTGGACATACAGCACCCGCTCGCCGCTGTCCACCGACAGCAATGAAGACTCAGACCAGTGCTATTACAGCTCAAGAGTTTTGAGGCATATGCCACTAGAGCAACAGCAAAATAAATAATACATCAAATAAAGGCGAATAATATTTGATTTCGAAATTAATGCCCTCTGAAATGCACCGTGGAGTCGTCAGACTTCCCTGAACGGAAATGAAAATGACCTTGGCTCTGCATTATTATTCATAAATGCATTTGTTTCTGTGTGAAGTGCAATACCATTTACCAGAAAGCACACAACAGGGCGAAAAGGAAAGATAAAATAAGATGAATTATGTGTCCCACGCATCTCACTGCTATAACATTCATTAACGGACCATCCTTATAATTAATCAAGCCGCCTCCCTTTGGCTCCATTAATTACAGTTATTTAAAGTGAATAATATTCTAACAAAAAAAAAAGAAGCTTGGGACTACTGCCAAATGCTCCGGTTTACCAATATGTTGAGAAACTCATCTGTCATAAACATACCGTGTCCTCATTTCAGGTTCATTTTTTAAAAGTGATTTTCAACTGAATAGATCTATAGTGAAAAATCCTTGAGTACGATTCATGCCTTCACTTCAAAGCAGTGAAGGCATATCACCTGTTTGAGATGATTTCATAGAACAGGTATTTTCACTGAGCATCAGCTATCAGTTATGTAATGAACCCTAACACAAATCCAAACATAGCAGCAAAGCTAAAAAATAAATAAAATAAAATAAATGCTGTAGACAGTGTTGGGTAAGTTACTCTAAAAAAGTAATTAATTACTAGTTAATAATTACATCTTCAATAGTGTAATTAGATTACTGTACTAATTACTCTCTCCAAAAAGTATTTAATTACTTATTACTTTCTAAATCCTATATCAACCTCGACTAGTTAAGCGATTCAAGGATAGACATGAAACGGCTTTTAATTCATTTAAATAAATAATATAAAACTAAATAAATTATTCTTATTAACTGACATTCTTAAAACATGCGTTTAAAAGTTAGACTTTAAATTTTTATGTTAATTCCACTATTGTATTATATGTAATTGTTCTACAGTCTATACACAGTATTTAGTTCAATTACATCAGAAGTAACTATAATTAAATTACAGAAAAAATAAGAGTAATCCCTTACTTTACTTTTTCAAGGGAAAAGTAATTAAATTACAGTAATTAAATTAGTAACTAGTTACAGCCAACACTGGCTGTAGATAGTTGTAGTACCTTGATTTCATTATGCCTAATGTTAGAAAATGTAATAAGTATTTGATTACTTTCTACAGAGATGAAAGAGGAACAGAAATAATAATTAATGTCAGTAGGCTTTGACATTAAATGCCCACTAAGAGCCCATACAAATACACAAAATCTGCCCTAAGGCAAAACACAAAGCCCTATGTACCTGTTTCTTTCAATATGTACTGTATATATTTATATATACAATAACTCATCTTAGGGGATGTTTATACTTGGGTTGTCAATCAATTAAAAACTGTAATGGAACTGACTGCATAAATTAAAATGATTTGCATTGGGTCCATATCAATATTTGCTGTGGGGAAAAAAATTTAATAGTTTAAATAGAAATTAAAAAAAAAAAAAAAAAAACTATATATATATATATATATATATATATAAAAATAGAAGTCAAGTTGCCATGAGTGCCACATTTTTTAAGATGGTGTGCCTAGACAAGAACAGTTCAAATTCTGAGGGTATGTTTACACAGCTATGATGTACTAAAAATGGAAAAGTATTTCCTTTGGGTTTTTCACGTACAGACGACAACGTTCTCAAAACGATCCCTGTTCACACGGATCCGCAAAAACGGCTAAAAGTGCTGTATTATTCATGCCAGGCCAGTAGTTGGCGATGTCACTTTGTAAAGAAACACTACGTGCTTATAGACTGAACATGTATGCGCATGACGTTTTTGTAGTTTACACGAAGATGAAAACTCCATATCGTTTTCAAAAAAGTGCACTCTGAAGCCTGTTTTCGCAACACGTTATCACTCCCAACTTGTCACATATTGACACTTGGTCAGGACCCCTCTGCGTCAATTTTTAATGCACAGGGTACCCCTTTAGCATAATTTTTCGACGCGCAAGTTATTCCATTGATTTCAGTTGTTTGCCTAATGCGTCAGATCAAGATGCATTTAATTCTTTGTATTTGTAAAAGTTGACATGATTTTATAAGTATTTATAGGCTACTTTTATATTTTGGAGCAACTAACCCTACTCCTACCCTAAACCTACCCACTTCTCAACAATATAAAACACGTAACGTTAACAGGCAAATAAAAGTACGGTCACAGGTATTTATTGCAAAAACTGACCGAAAACAGTATAGAAGTATTAACTCGTATTGCATTCCAAGTCTTCTGAAGTCATACGATATCTTTATGTAAAGAACAGAGTTTATCTCAATGTTTTAATCGCTGAAATGATGATCCCGCCGCTCCGTGAACGCACACACACACTCAGTCATATCTCATTTAAAAGATACACCCGACTCTTTAGCATGATGCAATCGGTCACGAGACACAAGAGAGCCAATGACATTTTACAATCAAAGCTGACGTAATGACGCAATTGGTCATGAGACATACAAGAGCCAATGCAATTTTACTATCAAAGCTGACATAACGTTTTTCCGGGCGACAATTTTTGAATGTTGTGCATGATTTTCGGCGGATGGAGACGCTGATTGCTTTTGGGGATTTTCTTCACACAAATTAATCGTTTGGCCTCGGGACACTTAGAATATTTGTACTTTTTGAATAAATTGTTCCTGCAGTCGTATCTGCCTGTTCGTATATCCTGTGTTTTATATCATATCATACACAAATGGGTAGGTTTAGGGATACGGTTGGGTTACGTGTTCAAACCAAGCGGCAACCTCCCCCAGTTTCTCTTGAAGCCAATACGGAAGTGACTTAAACTGCAATTCATCGACTGGCCGTAGAGACAGGCTCCAAAAAGGAGCAGAATCTCATTGAGCCCCATGTTAAAATGCCCAACTTTACAGCAGAAAAAAAACATGTTTACAGCCTGGTACAAATTGTGGTTTTGGTCTATACAGCTAATTTTTCCCTTCATGACAACTTTAAGGGGGGTGAATTTTTTTTATAACTCATTCATTTAAATTATATTAAGCCTTAAAGTTCTGCATAATTAAGGGCGTGGCCACTTTGAGTGACAGGTGGATTGCCGTTTGTCTGCTGTCTGTTAGTCATCACGTCACCTCAGCTCCAGCCACGAGACCGCCTTTTTGCCCATTTTCTGTTATCCGGGAGTGATGTGCGGTGACGCGCTGCCAAGATGGCAACGGCCGACTTTAGGCTTCAAAAATGCTCTTCAGAAACCTACGGGTGACGTATTTCTGACAGTCTATATGGTTCAAACGTGTCTAAATAGCGTAAATAAAAAAATATAATAAATGTAAATAAAATTATGCTGGCTGATTAAATTGAGAATCACACTCCATGTCATAATGGCAAAATCATAACCCAATATATAATTTTATCATGACGATAACATTCTTATGCCCAACGTGTCTGTGTATGATGCCAAAGGTTTCTCATTGAAATTAATGGAGTACCCTGCACGTCGAAAAATGACACTAAAAGGGTACCCTGTGCGTTAAAAAGTGTCAATATGTGATGAGTTGGGTGTGAGAACGTGTTGGTTTTCAAAAGTTTGCCTTTTCAGGCCCCCAAAACGCCATCGACATGTAAATGTATGGCCAAATTGCATAAAATGTTTTCCGGTTTTAGTTAAAAAGTTTGCTCAAATTTGTCTAGCTGTTATTAACACAAGAACATGTCTTGTGTAAACAACTCCTTAATCTATGCTGTCAGCTGTGTAAATCTGGTTCATATACATGTAAGCAGCTTTTCATATTTGTATTATTCAAAAGACATGAATATGTATACATGGAAAGAAAATTGTTCATGAGACCATGTTGCTGCAAATAATTCAAATGAAAAACAGATTCATACAGTATAGCCAAATATGACACGGTTTATCAGAACGTCAGTTTTTAAAATATTTTCCCCATACCTTGCAGTACTAGAACTGTCTAAAACTGATTTTGAAAATAAGATAAATAGTGGTGCAGATGCAGTGTGTTTTATTTTGATTGCAGACTCTGTTTTGTAAAGGAGAGATTTGTTAGAAGTTGCCCTGTGTACTGGCAGAGGGGGGAAAACTACCAGACACCAGTCACTCACTGTTCATAGCTAGAAGAATAATGAGCCCTCAGGCTGATTGACATTCTCAGCCGCCACATAGTTATGGTTTCCTCTGGTGCTGGAGAGGACACCCTCCCTTGCATCTCAAGCGTTTATGCAAATCTAGGCCTTTTTCCAGCACTAGGCCTAAAAAGAATGAGTTGGGGGCTCACTGACAAAAAAATGGGTTCAGTGAGCAAAGCTGTGCTTGTATTAAGAGCTGCATCAGGCCCAGTTATCGCTGATTTAGATCTGACTCAGATAAAAATAATGACATTTTTACATCAAAGTATGAAGCTGTATGAGATTAAAGATTAAAGAAAACAGCTGTTGGTTTACATTGTCCTAAGTGATGTCAGTTGAAAAGGAAAGTCGTTTTAGAGGAAAAACAAAATACAATTTGATTACAGAAACTTTTTTTTTCAGAAACATGTATCAAGAAAATAAATAGGGTCAGTTTAACTTGAAGATTTGAATAACATTGGTTAGATATTCTGTTTTTACTCTCTTTATCTGGCCTTAGATTCTCACGCATTAAACCAAATCCACATTCATATTCATGTGTAGTCTGGTCTGGTGATTATGCATTTAATGCGTAATTATTAGTGTGTGGCTCAGCCTGTGGTTTCATCTTCTGTGGACCCAAACGTGTTTCAGATAAAATATACTGGGAGAGTATGTGGGGCACACAGTGGGCTCTGCAGAGCTAGACTTGCTTGATTGGCAAGAATGAATGGAAGCGAGGGACAGCCCACCCCTGTGTTCAGTTAGACTTGTTAAAAGGTTTGTTTTTCAAGTTTTTGCCACACAAAAGGATTCTCAGTGGAGCTGAAATAATGGGCTGAAAGTTTCAAGAATGTCTAAAGCGAATGGAAGGGAAAAAGTGCTGCAAATTCCAGAAACTATTTGTCTTAGATTAGCAGGACTAAACCAGATTCAATTTCAGTCAGTCAGTCAGTCTGCTAATGTGCATGTTACATAACTAAAAAAGGAACCATTAGAAACATGAAAATGCATTTGAGAATATTTTGGGATGATTTTCTTTGTTCAAGTTGACATAGTAACTTCCTATGAAGAAGAAAATCATAATTAACCGTGTTAAAAACTTTAAGGTAGTGCAAAATTCCTGTTCCCTTTCAGTCGGTCATGTTCGATGTACGTCAGAAGTGAACCAACGAATTGGGATATCGCATGAGAGCCCTATCACCTTCGAGTGTGTACTAAACGAGCGAATGAACATTGCCGTGCGAGATTTGCATTTCGCACTCTGCCCCGCAGCGCGGGTATAAATATGGAAGTGCATGCAAGCGCACCTTGTTTTTTTTTTTCGGAGCCGAGTAGAGTGTTGCTGTGTCTCTGAGAGTGTGACTCAAGCCAGTGAAGAGGGAGAAGAGGTTCTTCGTGTTGGCGAGAAGGCACTACAGCGGAGGCCGCAAGCTCACGTGTCTCTTCAGCTGTTCAGCAGATTGCCGGTGTGAGAGAGTGAGAGCGCGCTGTCAGGCTGTTCCCCTGTGTGCTTCAGCACATTCTAAAAGAGCTTTTTCCCATTCCTAAAAGAGTATACGGGCGGACCCTGCGTCTTTTTCAAGATGCCCGTGCGTTTCTGGATGCGGTCGTTCCCTGACGCCAGCTGATGGTTACAATCGCTGCATCACGTGTTTGGCCGTTCAGCACGCTGAAGCAGCTTTTGTGGATAGCTCATGTTCTCACTGTGGGAACATGACTATCGCAGTGTTGCGTTCCAGGCTTGCTACCTCGGTTCTCGAGGCCAAGTACCCACCCCTATGCCCCGATCTAACACTCCCTCTGGTGGAAACCAGGCGACTGCTACTTCGGCGAATAGGCTGGGGGACCTGAGGATTACGTTTAGGGCTTCCCCGCCGAGACAACCTCCGTGGGGGCCTATTCCCTCCAGCACACTGCAGCCTGTCGTGCTGCCGGAAGAGCGCACTGGTCCCTCGGCCGAGCGACCAGTCGTCTCTTTTGGTGCACCTGCCAATGATCAGATGTCGATCGCGGCATCGAAAGGCGAGCTGTTGTCGGGAGATGATGACTCGACTGCGTTGCCTCCCTCTGAAAAAAAAAGAGGGCAGAGAACGCTCCTGTGCTTCGGGAGGAGATTGCAGTCCTACTGGCGAAGGACGCAGTCGAGCCGGTCCCTAAGATTGGTTTGCAGCGATCGACCTGAAGGACACGCACTTTCATGTCTCGATTCTCCCTCGACACAGACCATTTCTTCGGTTTGCGTTCGAAGGGCGGGCATATCAGTACAAGGTCCTACCCTTCGGGCTAGTCCTGTCGCCCCGCGTCTTCACGAAAGTCGTGGAGGCGGCCATTGCTCCCATGAGAGAGCGTGGTGTTCGCATTCTCAACTATCTCGACGACTGGCTCATCCTTGCCCAGTCGAAAGAGCAGTTGTGCGAACACAGGGACATGGTGCTCAGTCACCTCATTGTATTTGGGTCTTCGGGTCAACTGGGACAAGAGCAAACTCTTCCCTGTGCAGAGGATCTCTTATCTCGGTATGGAGTTGGACTCGGTCAACCAGACAGAGCGCCTCACGGAGGAGTGCGTCCAGTCAGTGTTGAACTGCCTGAGTATGCTCAGCAGCAGGACAGCGGCCCCACTGAAATTATTTCAGAGGCTCCTGGGGCATATGGCATCCTCAGCCGCAGTAACGCCGCTCGGATTGCTTCATATGAGGCCGCTTCAGCACTGGCTTCACGGCCGGGTCCTGAGATGGGCGTGGCAACGCGACACGTTCCGTGTGGCTGTCACACCGAGCTGCTGACGTACCCTCAGTCGGTGGTCGGACCCTTCGTTCCTGAGGGTGGGTGTTCCCTTAGAACAAGTATCCAGGCATGCTGTGGTGTCCACGGATGCCTCCACCACCGGATGGGGGGCCACGTACAACGGGCATGCAGTTTCGGGTCTGTGGACGGGGCCTCAACTGCAGTGGCATATCAACTGCCTCGAGTTGCTTGCAGTACATCTTGCGCTGGGCTGCCTCAAGGGGCTGTTACGAGGCAAGCACGTACTGGTCCGTACGGACAGAACTGCGACCGTTGCGTACATCAACCATCAGGGTGGTCTATGCTCCCGTTGCATGTCGCAACTTGCCCGCCATCTCCTCCTATGGAGTCAGAAGGATCTGAAGTGCCATTCATATCCCAGGTGTGCTCAACCGTGCAGCCGACGAGCTTTCATGGCAGTCTCCGCTTCCGGCCTCTCCGGACTCGACCCATTGCCAGTGGTTTTACTCCCTGACCGAGGGCTCCCTCGGCACAGATGCACTGGCTCACAGCTGGCCCCGGGGCCTACGCAAGTATGCGTTTCTCCCAGTGAGCCTTCTTGTGCAGACATTGTGCAAAGTCAGGGAGGACGAGGAGCAGGTCTTGTTGGTTACGCCCTATTGGCCCAACCGAACCTGGTTCCCGGAACTGATGCTCCTCGCGACAGCACCTTTTTGGCCCATTCCTTTGAGGAAGGACCTTCTGACTCAGAGACGGGGCACTCTCTGGCACCCGCGTCCGGACCTCTGGAAACTCCATGTCTGGTCCCTGGACGGGACGCGGAGGTTCTAGGTGACCTACCACAGGGCGTGGCAGACACCATCACTTCCGCTAGAGCTCCCTCTACAAGGCACCTCTATGCATTGAAGTGGAACCTATTCGTCGAATGGTGTTCTTCTCGACAGGAGAACCCCCGAACTTGCTCGGTTGGGTCAGTGCTTTCCTTCCTGCAAGATGGGTTGGAGCGAAGGCTGTCTCCCTCCACCCTTAAAGTGTATGTTGCCGCTATCGCTGCACATCACGACGCAGTTGATGGTAAGTCCTTGGGGAAGCATGATCTAGTCGTCAGGTTCCTGAGGGAGGCGAGGAGACTAAATCCGCCTTGTCCTCACTCTATACCCTCTTGGGATTTGTCTCTGGTGCTTATGGCACTGCAGAGACCACCCTTTGAGCCCTTGCAATCAGCTGAGACACTCTGTCTATGAAAACAGTTCTCCTGATTGCACTGGCTTCCATTAAGAGGGTAGGGGACCTGCACGCATTTTCGGTTGACGAAGCATGCCTGGAATTCGGGCCGGCAGACTCTCACGTCATCCTGAGATCCCGGCCAGGATACGTGCCCAAGGTTCCCACCACTCCCTTCCGGGACCAGGTGGTGAACCTGCAAGCGCTGCCCTCGGAGGAGATAGACCCAGCCCTAGCTTTGCTCTGTCCCGTCCACTGGATAGTGGATGCCATCGCCTTGGCGTACCAAACCCAAGGTGTCCCTTGCCCGCTCGGGTTGACAGCTCACTCCACAAGAGGAGTAGCTTCTTCCTGGGCACTTGCGCATGGCGCCTCGCTGACAGATATATGTAGAGCTGCGGGCTGGGTGACACTAAACACATTCGCTAGATTTTATAGCCTCCGTGTAGAAACAGTTGTTTCCCGCGTGCTCGCCCCCAGGGGCCAGTAACGCCTGGAGCCCCGGTTCTTGTGTCGGCTTGCTGCGCCATTCCCCTCCTCAGAGTGGATAAGTGCGCTATGTGCTTCAGTAAGTTCCCGCTGGTGAGCCCTGTTAAGCTCCTCAGCCACCCCTTGCGGCTTCAGACATTGCGGAGTGTCTGTTGCTAGGCCACAGTTGCTACTGTGTTGGCTGGGTGCCATATGTTGTGGCCCCTACGGCGGCCCCATATGTGTATTCTTCCACGGCAAGGCTCCCTTCGGCGAGCCCGTGTCTTTCCCTGGGCAGAGTCCGCTCTGTCGTCCCTGTCAGATGTTGTCTTCCTCCTATGGCCGGAGCCATCTCAGGGACATTCCATATGTTGCTCTGCCCTCTGGCCAGACCATATGTGTATTGCCACATGATACCTCCCTACCGGCAGGATGTGGTCTCCGCAGCGTTCCCCTTGGCACGCTTTCCCAGTGTTATCCAAGTCTGGCTGTATGGGTTATGTGGAACAGCAGTAGACTCTCCTAGCGTAAGTCCGATCCTGTCGCCAGAAAATGCGAAGGATGTGAGGCTTGCGCCGGGCACTGGAAGGGTCAGAAACTGTTTCTGTGCCGCCGCTGAGCGCGGGCCACTTGCTTGTCTCCTCAGCGAAAAACAAGGTGCGCTTGCATGCACTTCTGTATTTATACCTGTGCTGCGGGGCGGAGTGCGACATGCAAATCTCGCACACCAATGTTCATTGGCTCGTTTAGTACACACTCGAAGGTGATAGGGCTCTCATGCGATATCCCAATTCGCCGGTTCACTTCTGACGTACGTCTCCGTTCTCTCCTTCAGGGAACGAGGGTTACATACGTAACCGAGCCGTTTTACCTCAAACATCATGATCTGTGCAATATTATGGTCTTGCATTACAGCTAGATAGAATGTCTATGTAAATTGTACAACGAATAAAGAAGAAACTGAACAGTAAAAAGGAGGTACAGAAAATGTTCATTGATAGTCAGCCTCAGAATTTATTTTCTAATAATTTTCTGTGAGATTTGCTATTTTTTGTAGTCCTGTTACCACAATGCCTAAATACTGTTTAAACTAAATTGTGTGATTTTATCATTTTTATAATTTAGTAAAAAAAAATTAAAAAAGGGGAAAAAAAAAGGAAAGAAAAATATTGTCAAGAATGCAAAACAGGGTTGCAAAGCCTAAATAAAGCTCAAAAGTTTGGGGTCAGTAAGATTGTTTTTAATGTCTTTTAAAGAAGTCTCTTTTCTGCTTACCAAGGCTGCATTTATTTAATCAAAAATACAGTAAAATAGTAGTATTGTGAAAAAAAAACTGTTTCAACTGTTTTCTATTTGAGTATATTTTAAAATGCAATTTATTCCTGAATTTTCTGCATCATTACTCCAGTCTTTAGGGTCACATGATCCTCCATGTGAAAAATGTATTTGAGAATATTGAAATGAAAATCAGGAATGGGAAGAGTGATTTATCACCCCTGGCAGATTTCTATCATTTCTGTAATTTACATCTGTTGAAGATTGAAAATGTTGTTTAAAAAAATAATACTAATAATAATAATTTATGAAACACCAAGGCTGCATTTCTTTGCTCAAACATACAATAAAAACATACTGTATAAAATAACTATTTAAATAACTACTTTTCTATTTTAATATATTTTGAAATGTAATTTATTCCTGTGAAGGCACAACTGAATTGTCAGCATCATTACTCCAGTCTTCAGTGTCACATGATCCTTCAGAAATCATTCTAATATCAAGAAACATTTCTTAATATTATGTGTGTATTGAATACACTCTCAATATTGAAAACAGTTGTGCTGCTTATACTTTTTTTTCAGGGTTTGATTATTAGAATGTGCAAAAGAACAGCATTTATTAGAAATAGAAATAACATTATTTGTAACATTATAAATGTCTTTACTGTCAATTTCGATCAATTTATGCATTCTTCCTAGCTGAAAAAAACGTTCTGACCCCAAATGTTTGAATGGTAGTGCACTATATCATATTACAAAGGAAAAAAGAGAGAAAATGTATCTTATAATCAAAATGCTTCTACGAAATAACATTTCCACGTACTTCACTTCACTTGTTATATATATACACAGACACAAATCACCAACTATTTGTGTATACTGCCTTTGGGTTGTCAGAGCCCAAGCCCCCCATAATTTGCACCCAACTAGGAGACTGTAGTGTACCCTAGCTCTTACACTCTTCACATTTGTTGTGTACTCATAAAGACAGACAGGAGCACAAACAGGTAATGCTTCTCCAGCCAGCGAGCCCTGCTCTTTCCTCTTAATGGAGACATACTACCAGAATAACTGCCACACACTCTCTATATTTCTTTCTTGTCTCTAGCACTCCGGTCTATCTCTGAGAATAAAAAAAGTGAAAGATGTGCTTCGACTTGCGTCTAACTGCTTTCTATTTTCCCACCAGGTTCCCCCAAGTCTTTGAGCCGTAAGAGCTCAGAGTACATTCTGCCACAAGTACTTCTGTCATCAAGGGGATGTAACGGCACACTTGAGTTTTCACTTAATCCTCTTACAGGTAAACGACGGGACATTTTGCTGGAGGAATTTTGCGCTCAAAGAGTTTTTAAACAGAATGTGAATAAGGTATCAGTGGTAGAGCTTTCCAGAGAATGAAGCACCTGGAATAGATCTCTACCCTTTTTTTTTGTTGGCTGGAACAATGGCAGCATGAAACTGTAGAATACATTTTTCTTCACTTCACCTGGAAGGAGGGCAACATGGCAAAGCCCTTCTACAGGCTTCAGCGCTTTTTACGACGGACTCAGCTGCTCTTCTTGTTCCTTGGTGTTGCATACATTATGGCTGGAAGTGTTCTTCTTCTGCAGAGACATGGATTGGTGGTGTCACAGCGTGGGACGAGCAGTTACTTTCCATTGCCATCTTTGCCATCTCTGCCATCTCCTCCCAGGTCCCTGGAGGCGCCTGCCCTCCGGACAGGTTATGGAATAATGGGTGCACGGCTCAACGGCAAGAGGGTGGGATACCAAAGCGTTTTGTCCAAAGACAATGCTGGACCAGAATGGCTGACCTCACGAAACCAGGAAATCCGACATCTGAGACGCCGCTGGTTCCACAGCCTCATGTCCGAAAAGGAAGCATCTAGAGTGGAGAAAGTTCTTCCGAAAAGAAAAATCCGACACAAAGGTGAAAGTCTGTGCTAAATGAGCTGTGTGCTTTTCAGGATGACAAATTGGTTGTTTATGATAATTGGTTTATTTTCTCAATTATCTCAATTCCAAGCTGTGCTGCAGAATCTTCCCATCTGTTTGCCCAGGAAAAAGGTCACGTTCTGAATTTGTGATGCGATTGCTATTCTTCGCTCAGGCACGTACATCGGCTGCTTTCTGGATGACGCCAAGGACCGGGCACTCAAAGGAATGATGTTCTATGACTTCCGGAAAATGACCAGCACCTTGTGTCAGGACACCTGCACGGAAAGGTATGTGATTAATACACAGTATTGTTAAATACACACAGCTTTTGTTGTAATCGTAGAGCCACCGAAAAGCAGATGGACATCTGTTGCCTAGAGGCTCCTTTGTGCTCATCTTAAATCATGAAATAATGAAACAGTGTTTAGGGAAAAGAACATGCAGTGTGAATCCCTGTGCCAGCTGGCGGAGCTCATGCTGGGAATTGGATCAGGCTCAATTAAAGGAGCGCGGCTCTGGACCTGGGCTTCGCTAATGCTGGAGGAGAAACATCTATCTGCCGTGATGGAGTATACACTTTCTCTAGTTCTTAGGCCGATAGATAATTGACCACCAGAGAACAAGTGTGAGGCAGACTGACCTCCTGTAATTACCCCCAAAGTTTCAGAGCTTATTTAATTACTTGGGTGACATTTGCAATGTTCAGGGGGAATCCAAATAGTCCATTAGAAAACATGAAACCTAACATGCGCTAGAGATGATTTTCTTTGTTCACGTTGACATTGTAACTTCCTATGAAGAAGAAAATAATAATTAACCGTGTTGAAAACTTTAAGGTAGTGCAAAAGTTCTGTTTTCCGTTTTACCTCCAACATCATTACCTGTGCAATATTATGGTCTTGCATTACAGCTAGATAGACATTCTATGTAAATTGAACAAAGAACAAAATTCTCAAAAAAAAACAAAAAAAAATTTCAACAAATGAACAGTGAAAAGGAGGTACAGAAAATGTTCAGAAAACATTGATTGTCAGCCTCAGAAATAGTATCATATAATATTTAATTTATATTTATAAATGAAATATTAATTGAATGGTTTTATTTTCTATTAATTTTCTGTGAGATATGGCATTTTTTGTAGTCCTGTTACCATAACGCCTAAATACTGTTTAAAACTAAATTATGTGATTTTATAATTTTTATAATTTAGTAAAAAAAAACAAAAAAATGTAGTACACATTGGGGGAAAAAATAAAATAAAAAGAAAAGAAGAATGCAATGATGCAAAACAGGGCTGCAAAACCTAAATAAAGCTCAAAAGTTTGGGGTCAGTAAGATTTTTTAATGTCTTTTAAAGAAGTCTCTTCTGCTCACCAAGGCTGCAATTATTTGATCAAAAATACAGTAAAAATAGTAGTATTGTAAAATAATTTTAAACATTTTTTAAAGTAAGTCTTTTATAACATACTGTAAATGTCTTTACTGTCTTTAATGCGTCCTTGCAGAATAAAATATTCTTTAAAATAACTCATACTTTTAAATGGTAGTTTATCAAACATATCTAAAAGTTATCACATAAAAAAAAAACATGGGATCAGCCTCTAATGCTTTTAAAATAAGTAATAAGACATCATATTTATGGAACCTGCCAAAAGTTAATTATATCTAAGAATACATTTTCCTTAATACTCTATGACTGCTCAGATCGAGAAGGATCTGACATCCCAGCTCAGTATTATCATCTACAGATAGGTGACAGGTCTTCTCCTGCTCTGTGTCTGCAGGTACATGTCTGCTCAGACTGAGCGATTAATTCAGAGCACAGATTAACAGTGGGAATGTCCCTGGCTAGGTTGCCATGACAGTGCCAATACCCTGTTTCAAGCAGAGGATCAGGGAAACAATTTGCAGAGGGGCTCAAGCTAATACCTGTTGAGCCCTACACTAACATGCTTGAATGGAATCGTGCTGCGCCTTTTTGCAACCTCCAAAAAAAGTCAAGAGGGCCAGAGGACAAAAGCTTTGAGATGGAGCATGATTGTTGTGGTTAACACAATCATTAGCCAACTTGCTGTCAATGTAATAGAACAAAATTATGATCGTTCCATCTAAAAGTTGAGGTGGAGATGTGTGCAGGAGCTTCCTGGACAAGCTCATTACTGTGATATAGCTGGCCAGGTGCTCTGCAATGGCACCCTCAGAAGGGCTATCACTACAAAGTGGCTTACTCTAGCACCACAGGGTATGGAAATGGTGAGACAGATGTTTGGCTCAGCAAGCTGGCCAATCACCAGCTGGTAACCCCCTGGGCTCACAGGCCGGGATGGACAGAGAGATGCTGGTGGACTTTAGCAGAAGCCCTACTGGGTCCAGGCTGCATTCAAGGGTTTTAGTGTGAGTTACTTGTGTACGGCTTTTCTGGAAGTCTAGTGTTTTTGAAGTTTTTGAAATAGAAATCTTTTGTAACATTATAAATGTTCTTACTGTAACTTTTGATCAATTTACTGTAATGCATCCTTGCTAAATAAAAATACACAAATATACACAAAACTTTTTCAGCGTTGATAATAATAGGAAATGCTTCTTGAGATCCAAATCAGCATATAAGAATGATTTCTGAAGGATCATGTGACACTGAAGACTGGAGTAATGATGCTGAAAATTCAGCTTTGCCATCACAGGAATAAATTACATTTTAAAATATATTCAAATAGAAAATAGTTCTCAGTATTTCAATATTACTGTTTTTACTGTATTTTTGATCAATTAAATGCTGCCATTGTGAGCATAAGAGAATTCTTTTAGAAACATAAAAAAGCATTATATATACACTCACCTAAAGGATTATTAGGAACACCTGTTCAATTTCTCATTAATGCAATTATCTAATCAACCAATCACATGGCAGTTGCTTCAATGCATTTAGGGGTGTGGTCCTGGTCAAGACAATCTCCTGAACTCCAAACTGAATGTCAGAATGGGAAAGAAAGGTGATTTAAGCAATTTTGAGCGTGGCATGGTTGTTGGTGCCAGACGGGCCGGTCTGAGTATTTCACAATCTGCTCAGTTACTGGGATTTTCACGCACAACCATTTCTAGAGTTTACAAAGAATGGTGTGAAAAGGGAAAAACATCCAGTATGCGGCAGTCCTGTGGGCGAAAATGCCTTGTTGATGCTAGAGGTCAGAGGAGAATGGGCCGACTGATTCAAGCTGATAGAAGAGCAACTTTGACTGAAATAACCACTCGTTACAACCGAGGTATGCAGCAAAGCATTTGTGAAGCCACAACACGCACAACCTTGAGGCGGATGGGCTACAACAGCAGAAGACCCCACCGGGTACCACTCATCTCCACTACAAATAGGAAAAAGAGGCTACAATTTGCACGAGCTCACCAAAATTGGACAGTTGAAGACTGGAAAAATGTTGCCTGGTCTGATGAGTCTCGATTTCTGTTGAGACATTCAGATGGTAGAGTCAGAATTTGGCGTAAACAGAATGAGAACATGGATCCATCATGCCTTGTTACCACTGTGCAGGCTGGTGGTGGTGGTGTAATGGTGTGGGGGATGTTTTCTTGGCACACTTTAGGCCCCTTAGTGCCAATTGGGCATAGTTTAAATGCCACGGCCTACCTGAGCATTGTTTCTGACCATGTCCATTCCTTTATGACCACCATGTACCCATCCTCTGATGGCTACTTCCAGCAGGATAATGCACCATGTCACAAAGCTCGAATCATTTCAAATTGGTTTCTTGAACATGACAATGAGTTCACTGTACTAAAATGGCCCCCACAGTCACCAGATCTCAACCCAATAGAGCATCTTTGGGATGTGGTGGAACGGGAGCTTCGTGCCCTGGATGTGCATCCCACAAATCTCCATCAACTGCAAGATGCTATCCTATCAATATGGGCCAACATTTCTAAAGAATGCTTTCAGCACCTTGTTGAATCAATGCCACGTAGAATTAAGGCAGTTCTGAAGGCGAAAGGGGGTCAAACACAGTATTAGTATGGTGTTCCTAATAATCCTTTAGGTGAGTGTATATATATAGTTTTCATGCTATCCAACCATGGTGGCTCACTTTTTGTGAGTATAATTAGATTTTGAATGTTTTGTTTTACTCAGCGGGTACCAGTTCGCTGGCCTTGAATATGGGACCGAATGTTACTGTGGCAACCGCATCACAAGCACTCGGATGAAAGAGGAGGAGTGTAACTTGGATTGCAAAGGCGAGAAGGGCGCAATCTGTGGAGGTGTGTCACGTCTGTCTGTTTACAAGGTGGAGGAGGTTCTTCCTGGCCAGCGGAGATGTGAGTGCTTGAAATAAGTTTACTTATTCTCAGGACAGAACTTCCCACCCTGTCATAAGTAGCTTTACCAGTGCATTGGGAAGCATACAAAATGAATATTAAATATTAGTCATACAAACATGCAAAAACACCATACGTCTCAAAGTCTTAAAAATGAACATGCAGCTCTCTGGAACAGATAAATCGCCTCTGCGATTAATGTGCACAAAAATGCAGCTTAACTGGAAGAACATAGTCTTGACAATGAAGGTCATGGGTTTGATTCCTAGAAAACACATGCACTGATTTAAAAAAAAAAAAAAAAAAAAGTATATAACCTTGCTTTGGATGAAAGCATCTTCCAAATTAATAAATGCAAATATGAACACACATATCTGGAATTTTCTCTTGAAAGATATGGTATATATCTAAATAAAGTTTAAAATCCTGGTTTCTATCATTTTGTAACAGTAAAATAAGATAAATAAAAAATTTTTTTTAAAAATAACACAGACAGACAGATAGATAGATAGATAGATAGATAGATAGATAGATAGATAGATAGATAGATAGATAGATAGATAGATAGATAGATAGACAGATAGATAGATAGATAGATAGATAGATAGATAGATAGATAGATAGATAGATAGACAGACAGACAGACAGACAGACAGACAGATTCTCCATGACTAATAAAAAAAGCCCAATTATTTATGATGTTTTGGATTTGGATTAAAGCATCTGCCAGTTGAATAAATGTAAATATAAATGCACATATCTGCAGTTCCTACCCAGCGCTGCTTCTGCAGGTAATCCACAGTCTGGCAGTGGAGCTTTGATGTGACCATATGTTTGAAACTGGTTCCTTCATCAGTCTCTTCCACATGCTGTTGGACCTCAGAGTTCAGACCCAATGTCCCTCTGCAGTTTCAGGCCAACTGGATTCGGCCCAGCATAGCACTCACAGACACAGCTATTAAGCACTGACCATATGTTTTGTGGCCTAAATTGAAAATGCTATCCATTGTACCAGAAAATAATGTCTTGTTAAGAGGGATTTGTGCATTGTTTTAAGATGTTTATGTAATGCAACAGAAAAGCCATGAAGAGGTCTCTAAATGATTGTTTAATTGTTACGCTAACTTTTAAAAATTGTAAATGTGAAGGAGACACCAGTTGCAACGCTTTACATTTCTTCAATGACATTCAGAGTTATGACACAGTAAAGTTCCATCTCTGCCTCATAATTGTATAATTTTCTTCTGCTGTCTAAAGTAGGGTTGTCAAACGTACAGGTATTAACGGTACCAGTTGGTACTAAAAAAACAAGTTGACAGAACCAGCATTTCTGCAGTACCGATAGTACCGAGTACCGGGTATATTCGGTGCTGGCTGATAGACGCTGCTTTCAAACAAGGCTTTTGTCAAAGGTTTCTATTTACATCATGTTTTTAGAAGTGTTGAGCATTGTAGCCAATCACAATCATATCTGTTGGCCCATCAGAGGTGCTAGTCAGTGAGTTAGTCAGAATCCCCTTAACACTGCTGAAAGTGCACAAGGTTTTCTTTAACATGAGCCGCACACTCATGAATCCTTTCATTATAACCAACAAAGTGTAAACACGATGTAAATAGGAGATTCATTGTACAAATAAGACAGCTCTTAAATACAAGTTTAGTTTTTCATGCTGCTAAGAAAACTGATGATTGACACTGATAACCAATGGATGAGACAAAAAAGGACAACATTTTTTTGCTCTGATACTGAAATTAGTACTGAGAACTGCTAAATTTTACTGGTACAGGTACAGACTGCTGAAATTTTGGTACCGTGACAAATAGTCTAAAGTTAAAATCATATGACTGAATTAAGAGACTTAATCTTTAAAATGCATAATGAACATATGTTCATATATATATATATATCTTTAAAAATCTATTTTTTTTCCTGTGATGTAAAGCTGAATTTTCAGCATCATTACTCCAGTCTGTCAGAAATCATTTTAATATGCCTGTTTGGTGCTCAAGAAATCAATGTTGCAAACAGTTGTGCCCCTTAATATTTTTGTGAAAACCATGATACATTCTTTTCAGGGTTCTTTGATGAATAGAAAGTTTACATGAACAGCATTTATTTGAAATATAAGTTAGTTATTAAGTTAGTTATTATTGAATATGGATCTAAAAGAGCACTATAGCCTATAGTGCATAGCATATTTTTGTGTGAAGAATATTCTATGCACAATATTCTGTAAAATCAGAACCACTGTATCAGCCTTGTTTTTGGTAAAGCTGAACAGTCTACCTCCTGTCTTAGTTCAGAGACTCAGCCGAGACCTGCAGGTCTCCGCTGTGCTATAGTCTGTTTTAATAGTGCTTTGTTTGATGTTTTCGTGCAGCTGTGTCTCATTTACGGCTCGCACAAAGAAACCTGTGATCCCTTCAAACGCAAACGGCGGTCTGCGGGGCCTCTTCATTTATTTGGAGAGGCAAACAAAAGCCCTGGGGTTTCGATTACAGAGTGCTTGTTTACTCTGCAAAGGTGACAAAGTGTCATGAAGGCCTTAAATCACAGTATCCACTCACATCCGGTGTTTGTCCATGTTTTTAATCAGTTTCTCCACTGGAAATTAGCTGTGGGGAGCACTGGGGACATTTAGTTATACAGAAAACATTTATTATGAATATGTATTTATGCAGACATATATTGTGTTTGTTTTAAGCTAATAAAATGTTTTTAAATGTTTTAAGTGACTATAAACTTTGGAAAGGCACTATATAAATGGTAAAAAAAATAAATAAATAAAATACACTACACTACATAAAGAAATTAATGCTTTTATTACACAAGGATACATTAAATTAATCAAAAATGACAATAAAGTGACAAAAAAAATAATGCTTTTCTTTTGAACTTTCTATTCATCAAAGAATCCTGAAAAGAATCTATTATTATACATCAAAATGTTTTCAACATTGATAATAATAAGACTTTTTTCTTGAGCATCAAATCAGCATATTAGAATGATTTCTGAAGGATAATGTGACACTGAAGACTGGAGTAATGATGCTGAAAATTCAGCTTTCCATCACAGGAATAAAGGACATTTTTTTTTATTCAAATAGAAAACTTTTAAATTACAATTTTAAATTGTAATAATATTTCACAATATTACTGTTTTACTGTATTTTTAATCAAATAAATGCAGCCTTAGTGAGCATAAAATACTTTTTTATTTAAAAAAAAAAAAAAAATTCTTACAGACCTCAAACTTTTGAATGTCAATTAAACATATTATTAATATGTATGATGTGTACATCTGCTATCATGGGAAGTTAATTTAAAATAAAATGTCAATGTCAATTTAAAGCATTGTGAGTTTTATCAAATTCATTCCTCGCCTTAGATTCAAAAGCACCTGCTTAAAGAAACATGCAGCTGTGCCTGAAAAGGGTTTGGAAAAAGCTGAAACAACTTAAATTATTTATTTATATTAGATAGCGTAGTTTCATATTTCAGTGAAATGTGGCTTCTTTGCTGTTCACTCATTACCCATACTACCTCATTCCTTGAACTATTTGAAATTTCTTTGAAGGTCTATAAGGTTTTTTTTTTTCTTCTTTTATCTTGTACTTAATTACGCATTCACTGCAGCATTCCAGACCTCTTGTTCCTACACTATTTTCTCCTGTCAATCAGCAATGTTCTTCATTCTTCTCTGCCTTTAGACAGGAACGTGCGCTACCGAGGGTGCTTCAAAAATCCTGACAAGACGACAGCAGCTTCCCTGGCCCATGCCGTCCAGCCCAACCTCACCTCCCAATGGTGCATCGAGACCTGCATGGATCAGGTCTGACTTTATTGACTCTATATAGATTCATTCAGATTGGTCCACTTTAGTTGTTTCTCTTCTAAGTGCACATATTTTTTCCCACAGTCTTCTAAACACAATCTGCTTGTTTAACCTTTAATGTGTCCCTAAAGAGCACAAATTCACTCTATAATCAATCCTCTACGCCACTTTATCGCCTTGATTGTGGTATAATTTGAGCCCTTTCTATCAGATGGTCATGCTTTGTTGCACTCCAGCAACATGGTAAATTGATTTATGTTCGTCTTTAGCTGAGAAGCTAATTGCAGTGCTTGAGAACGTTTTCAGATAACTCAAAATAGTTGTAATTTGAAGTATGGATAGAGAGATGTAGGGGTCGGCTCTTGGTGTGATTCATACACATATTTACTCTCTCTTATCAGGAGTTTCCTCTGGCCCTGGTCAGGAAGCCCGACTGTTTCTGTGGCTATGCCACCCCTCGCTTCACTCTTCACGAGCCAATGAAAGAGGAGCTTTGTGCTGGGGAAAACAACAGTCTGCCTACCCAGAGTTCTCATCAGCTCTTTCTCCAGGTCTATCAAACACCTGTTCAAGGTAAGACTCTGTGGATACCTTCTTATTGGTCTTAATAATTACCTCTGTGCTCACATTTCCCTACTCGGGCAGTGTATTCTTCTCACTTAGAGCTCAGCCTTGAGATGTATGCTAGAATTAAACAGGTACCTGCTCCTTCAATTTTAAGATTTTCCTTTGGGAGGTCACGGAACAATGTAAAAGTAAATACCCTTTTTCGGTAAACTTGGTTATGCTAAACTTTTCAACAACACATAATAGACTGAGACTGAAAAATAACAAGCAAGACTAAAATAGTAAAGATCTTGAACAGCTTGTGTCTTTGTGGGCAGATTTGGTTAGGATTTCTGCTGAGTGCACAATTTGTGAGGGGAAAGAGCGAACGAGTGAATAAACAAGATAATTTATTTGATCAAAAATACAGTAAAACTGTAATATTGTGAAATATTATTACAATTTAAAATAAATGTTCAGAATTCATTAATTAAAAGAAAGTACAAAAGAACAGAATTGAAGTCTTTTGTAATATATTATAATGTCTTTACCATCACTTTTGATCAATTTAATGAATCCTTGTTAAATTGAAGATAAAAAAAAAAATCTTACTGAGCCCAAACTTTTTACATTTACCAAATATTTCCGTTATCTAGCAATAGGAAGAAATAGTAGCAGCTTGGTTTTATTGAGCTCTCCTTCCACAACTTCCAGTTGCAATAGAAAATATGTCAAGACAAGAAAGGAAATTGTAAACAGTTGTTGTTAAAAAATAAACTTTAGCCATTCTTACCTGACATCCGGATCCTTCGTAAGGCTATGCAGAACTGTAGGTGCTACACACAACCAGAAAAAAGCACAGCATAATGACAAAAATTACACTTGACAAATACAACTCATTTAAGCCTGGCCGAAAATAACAGGTTTGTTCATATACAAACCCGATTCCAAAAAAGTTGGGACACTGTACAAATTGTGAATAAAAACAGAATGCAATGATGTGGAAGTTTCAAATTTCAATATTTTATTCAGAATACAACATAGATGACATATCAAATGTTTAAACTGAGAAAATGTATCATTTTAAGGGAAAAATAAGTTGATTTTAAATTTCATGGCATCAACACATCTCAAAAAAGTTGGGACAAGGCCATGTTTACCACTGTGTGGCATCCCCTCTTCTTTTTATAACAGTCTGCAAACGTCTGGGGACTGAGGAGACAAGTTGCTCAAGTTTAGGAATAGGGATGTTGTCCCATTCTTGTCTAATACAGGCTTCTAGTTGCTCAACTGTCTTAGGTCTTCTTTGTCGCATCTTCCTCTTTATGATGCGCCAAATGTTTTCTATGGGTGAAAGATCTGGACTGCAGGCTGGCCATTTCAGTACCCGGATCCTTCTACACAGCCATGATGTTGTAATTGATGCAGTATGTGGTCTGGCATTGTCATGTTGGAAAATGCAAGGTCTTCCTTGAAAGAGACGACGTCTGGATGGGAGCATATGTTGTTCTAGAACTTGGATATACCTTTCAGCATTGATGGTGCCTTTCCAGATGTGTAAGCTGCCCATGCCACACGCACTCATGCAACCCCATACCATCAGAGATGCAGGCTTCTGAACTGAGCGCTGAGAACAACTTGGGTTATCCTTGTCCTCTTTAGTCCGGATGACATGGCGTCCCAGTTTTCCAAAAAGAACTTCAAATTTTGATTCGTCTGACCACAGAACAGTTTTCCACTTTGCCACAGTCCATTTTAAATAAGCCTTGGCCCAGAGAAAACGCCTGCGCTTCTGGATCATGTTTAGATATGGCTTCTTTTTTGACCTACAGAGTTTTAGCCGGCAACGGCGAATGGCATGGTGGATTGTGTTCACCGACAATGTTTTCTGGAAGTATTCCTGAGCCCATGTTGTGATTTCCATTACAGTAGCATTCCTGTATGTGACGCAGTGCCGTCTAAGGGCCCGAAGATCACGGGCATCCAGTATGGTTTTCCGGCCTTGACCCTTACGCACAGAGATTGTTCCAGATTCTCTGAATCTTTGGATGATATTATGCACTGTAGATGATGATAACTTCAAACTCTTTGCAATTTTTCTCTGAGAAACTCCTTTCTGATATTGCTCCACTATTTTTCGCTGCAGCATTGGGGGAATTGGTGATCCTCTGCCCATCTTGACTTCTGAGAGACACTGCCACTCTAAGAGGCTCTTTTTATACCCAATCATGTTGCCAATTGACCTAATAAGTTGCAAATTGGTCCTCCGGCTGTTCCTTATATGTACATTTAACTTTTCCGGCCTCTTATTGCTACCTGTCCCAACTTTTTTGGAATGTGTAGCTCTCATGAAATCCAAAATGAGCCAATATTTGGCATGACATTTCAAAATGTCTCACTTTCAACATTTGATATGTTATCTATTTTCTATTGTGAATAAAATATAAGTTTATGAGATTTGTAAATTATTGCATTCCTTTTTTATTCACAATTTGTACAGTGTCCCAACTTTTTTGGAATCGGGTTTGTAGTTACTTAACTTCTGTAAGTGCAAAAATATATATATTTTTTGGTTCAGATTCCAGATGCACAGAGAAGAAGTTTCTACCTGAGAAGTCAAGCTCACTGGTGGCTTTGTCCAGTTTTCCTGGTGCTGGGAACACCTGGGTGAGGCACCTGATCGAGCTTGCCACAGGCTACTACACAGGCAGTTACTACTTTGATGGCACCCTCTACAATAGAGGTAACACTATCGCAGCTCTATCAGTGATAATAAATCTTACCATTTTAAATGACTGCATGCATCATTGCTGGAGGCAATCTTTCCCACAAATCAAGCCACTCTGAAAAATATTATTGCTCTTACACTGGATGAGATGCATTTATCATAATAGCATCCTATCCTTTCTTTCATGCACATAAACAGAGACTCAAAAAAGATGTCTCTAATAGAAAATGGACATTTAACAAAAGTTGAATCTGCCACCACATCTGCCATCATGGCATAACTACATTACTAAGCACATACCACACAACTGCCATTGTCAGAATTACAAGTTCTTAAATTAATGATATTCCATTCCATTCAAATTATATTCCATGATTTTATTCATTTGGGAATATTTCAGTTGTAATGGATTCAGTAAGTTCATTCAGTCTGATTCAAACATTTGGAATGATTCATTATAAGGACTGGCTCTTAAGAGTCATTTGTTTGTGAATCTGACTACATGCTGTAAGTTATTTAGTGCAGCTCCCATAAATAACTCAACAGAAAGATGTCTGTTCTTGCCATTATTTTGTGGTACACAGAATTTATATCTTATCACATTCAATTTGGACTGCAAATTCAGGTAAAATATGACTTTTTTGACATGGGCTATAGATTAATTCAGCAGAGCCTCTTAAGTTTCTTGACGTTTTTCTTCTTTTCAAATCCATAAATATATGTCATTTATTTATTGTGCATTTGGGCACAGCTGACTTTCTGTTCTCTTTCAAATGCCAAACTTTATTGAGCATATTTTTGTTCTATTATTAAAGAACTTGACCTGCCTTGAAAGTCACAGTGCCTTTTCAAATCCATCACAGAACCTGACACATTTGCCTGAGGGGAGCCGTGGTGCTCATGCCTGGACTAAAACCATTTTTTGATGCAGTTTTTGGTATATGTTTGGATTCAGAGGCGGCACTGAGCGGTTGCCACATGTAGTTGGCTGTATATTCTAATCCTCTTCTCCTCCCAACTGTGTAGGCTTCAAGGGTGAGAAAGATTACTGGAAGAGTGGACGAACCATCTGCGTGAAGACACATGAGAGCGGCCAGCGGGATATAGAGATGTATGACTCAGCAATACTGTTGATAAGAAACCCCTACCGCTCACTCATGGCTGAGTTCAACCGCAAGTGCGCCGGGCATCTTGGTTACGCTTCTGATCAGCACTGGAAGAGCAAAGGTATTATGAGCACATTATAAGGGGTCTATGACTTGGAGACACAAAAATGAGACACACATTTTACTGTATTCTCACAACAAAGATACAAAAAGCTTGTACAATTAATCTCGTAAAGACAATATTAGGCTGGTAATATATAGCGCAAATCGTTTATGTAATTCTTACCATCCTACTTTCTCCTCTTTCCAGAGTGGCCAGAATTTGTGGGTAGTTATGCCTCCTGGTGGGCTTCTCATGTATTGGACTGGCTTCGTTATGGAAAGACACTTCTGGTGGTGCATTATGAGGAGTTGCAGGAGGCATTGGTGCCCACATTACGATCCATCACTTCCTTCCTTAATACCAGTGTCAGTGAAGAGAGGCTTCTTTGTGCTGAGTGCAACAAGGATGGCCACTTCAAGCGCTCAGGTGCACGACGGCCCACCTTTGACCCCTTCACCCCAGATATGAAACGGCTGATTGATGGTTACATCAATACTGTGGACCAGGCACTCATAGCCAGCAACCATTCTGGCTTGCCACAGGAGTATCTTCCAAGATGATAAGCCCAAAACTAGAGTACAGAAGTTTTCATCTTGCTCAAGTTTCAATGCTACTACCATGTCCAGGAGATATTTTGATATGTTTATTTCCTCACATATTGAGGTCGAAATTAGAGATCGCCTTGTTTTAACGGTGATCTCTAAAGGAGAACAAAGTTCAACACTGTTGAGAACGTGGTAAATAATTATAAAGATTATGTTTGACAACTGCAGATTTGAAGCTCAAAAACATATCTAGTCGGAAGCAAAATAAGTTCTCCTTCCTCCTTTGGGAGGAAACATGAGTGCTTAATTACATACTACAACTACAAGTCAACAAGAGGCCTAATAAACAAGAGATGTAATTGCTTATGAACAAATCTGATAATGATAATGACATGTCGACCACAATAACAACATTATCATTTTATTACTGTACAGTGACTTTTTTGTAGGGACCATTTACAGAGCTGATATCAATGGATGTAATCTATTAGCATAACAGATGACATGGATGTAACCACATATCGAAGACAAGGGGGGGCCGAATGTTATCAATTGAGAAGAATCAAGTATTGAATAAGTCATTGGTAAACCAAATGTGAATATTGAGTGCAACGTGTCTATGGTGGTTACGGTGGCCCTGATAGGTGAGAACCAGAAAACTCTGTCATGAGGAATAAGAATAACAAACACGTTTTCCTTCCAAACCTTCAAGATCAAGAAAATATGACATGGAAAACAGACTTAGCATACATCAAAGTCAAACGAGTAGTGACTGTCCCCATCCCGCTAGATTTCTTCAGAATGAAAAGGAAGCTTTCAGCTGGACTAGACAAGACTTGCCTTGCGGAATGACGCTAGCCTGATGCTAATCCTCCCAGAGCTGATTAGCACGCCGCCAGCATGCTCCAGATGTGTCTGGATTAAGCGCTGGTGTAATATTCTTTTGCATATTGCCAAACTGGGATCAGCTGCAAATTCAGACAATGTCACTGTAGTGCTGGTGGCAGGAATCCCACCAGGGGTCTGTTTCTGCAGAGTTGTTCAATGAGACACAAAAGATCAATCGGTTAGCGTCATTCAGTGTAGGCTAAATAAAAATTTCTCACTGTTAGAGTTTGATCCATAATTTAATACCAGTGATTAGGGTTACATAAAGTGGGAGTATGTAACTTTAAACAAACTGTCCCCTCATCTGTCATTGGTCTGAAAAAACGACATTAACGCCCCCAAACTCACGCCATTGGTTGAGTCAGTGTTGCTATGCTGGACTGGTTGGGATGTTCAAACAAAAAGAGCAGTTTAATAGTGCCATAGCCATACTGTTTACACTTTTTGGGTGAATCAACTAAGCTGTTGATTCACCCCCAAAAAACTATTTTATGTACTGTTATAGTATTTATTTACTTTTTTTATTTGCTTTATTTTATTTGTATTTTTTCATTTTAGTTAAGTTGTAGTAATTTTTTAATAGTTCTATTTACCTTTATTTCCTTTTCAGTTTTAATAATTTTTTCAGTACTTCAACATATTTCAGTTGGTTGCCAAGGCATCATTTCTAATTTTAGTTTAAATATATATATATTTTATATATATATATAATTTTTTTTTTTATATAATTTTTTTTTATTTCAGCTTTATTTCAATTAATGGAAACCATTTTAGAATGTTTTTTAAACCATAATAGATTTAGTTTTAGTTAACATTAACAACACTGCTCCAAACTGCCATGACTTTCTTTCTTATCCAGAGCACAAAAGAAGACATTTTAAGGAATGTTCAACCGTTTTTGTCCATACAGTGTAAGTCAGTGGGGTCCAAAATAACACTGGAACAGATTGACTTTCATTAACAGCTGAAACTTTCCTCAAATTTTTTTTTTTTTTTTTTTTTGTGTGTGTGTGTGTGTGTGTGTGTGTGTGTGTGTGTGTGTGTGTGTACAATAAAACACATGTTGTGTGTTCCATACAATGAAAGAAAGTTTGGAGTGACATGAGGGTGAATAAATGATTTTCATTTTTGGGTGAACTATCCCTTTAAGCCTTTATTAACTACAAGTTACATTATTTTGGCCCCAAAGGATTCTTAAAAAGAGATATACATCAGTAAGCTTAACACAAGTATAATTAATGAGCCATATATGAGGTTTAATGAAATATATCAGATTTCGCTTTAGGTTTGTTCTATAAGCCTCTGCCGTGGAGAATAAAATGCTGTGCGCCTGATATGAATTATAAATGAATTCCATTGCGCCCCCACTGTGATTTCCTGCAGGCTTGGTGCTGAGGTCATTGTGTCTTGCCTGGAGAACTGTGACAGATTAATGCCTGAATGAAACAGAATTTTATTTCCATGCACATCGCTGCAGTATATGGTGCACATATGCGCTACATCGATACTTGTACGTCTTTTGTGTGTGTGTGTGTGTGTGTGTGTGTGTGTGTGTGTGTATGCGCGCAGAATGTTCACATTCATGTTCTGGTGCCTCATTCCATTGACAAAAAATAATCAAATTCCATTATGAATTAATTGTATTCACTGAACTTTCCACAGAAGCAAATAGGTTCTATTTCTGCCATCCTACAGTAAAGGAACAAGAGGCATAATGAGCTCAAGTCTTCTTTTTTTGATTTTCATAAACTCTCTTGACATTGGTCAGATTCTGTGACTGCTATTGAATTGAATGGATGCTATTGAGAGGGGCCGGCCCCCAAGGTTTGACTGCTGTTGTGAAAACACAATGAATAAAATTCATGATGCAAGCCGGTGTCTTTTTTCATCTTCTCAGAAGTGGTGACAAAAGATTGTTTGAGAATATTAAGTCATCTGAACGTTTCAAAGACTCGCTCTTAAAATATTCAGAGGAAAATAAATCTGACAGATGCCTGGGAGACTAAAACATCCTGAATTATTTGTTCACGGTTTACTAAGCAATGTGAGTAGGCATTCATTGCTTTACTGAATCTACCAGAATTAACTAACATAATATCCAAACCTCAGTATTAAACATGGCAAAAACGGTTCTTTAAAAGCTTTCTTTCCTATGTTTTGTTGCCTTTTTTTAGAAGACAGGGTGCCTGCATCTGTCTTGCATCACTCTTTAATCATATTTTTGTTCCCTCTGCTTGATCATTGCTTTGAGCCCCCTCAGAGCGCAGCAAACAATAAAAGGCCTTGCTGTTCATTCCCTTGTGTCATTTGAAGCTGCAGGCAATCTGTCTTTTAAATATGGCTACGTGCCTCTCTCGTGGTAGCTGAAGTTCAGTGCAGCTGACTCTTGCCCTAACACATGTGTATGTACAGTTCAAACATGTCTGAGATGAGAAGACCTGTGGAAAGGTGTACTTACCAAAGCATGAAAATACATCTTCTGTATGGTGACAGAGACTGGTAGAGGGACAACAGATTTTAAACCATATGTATTTGTGATGAATCCAATCATAATTTTACAAAGATAAAGCAAATTTCCAAAATTCCAGTGATTTTATCAAAGGTCACATTTTCAGCTAAAAACCAAAACACTGGTTGAAACTCTCTTCACATCCTATAGCAATCAATAATAGAAGTGGTCTAAATATTAAAACATGTAGCCTACATACACTATATTGCCAAAAGTTTTAGAACGCCTGCCTTTACATGCAAATGAACTTTAATGACATCCCATTCTTAATCCGTAGGGTTTAATATGGATTTGGCCCACCCTTTGCAGCTATAACAGCTTCAACTCTTCTGGGAAGGCTTTTCACAAGGTTTAGGAGTGAGTTTATGGGAATTTTTGAGCCTTCTTCTAGAAGCGCATTTGTGAGGTCAGGCACTAATGTTGGACGAGAAGGCCTGGCTCACCTTTAGGATGAATTAGAGCGGAGATTGCGAGCCATCTCCGCTCTAATTCATCCCAAAGGTGTTCTATCGGGTTGAGGCCAGTCAAGTTCCTCCACACCAAACTCACTCATCCATGTCTTTTCATGGACCTTGCTTTGTGCACTGGTGCGCAGTCATGTTGGAACAGGAAGGGGCCATCCCCAAATTGTTCCCACAAAGTTGGGAGCATGAAATTGTCCAAAATGTCTTGGTATGCTGAAGCATTAAGAGTTCCTTTCACTGGAACTAAGGGGCCAAGCCCAACCCCTGAAAAACAACCACACACCATAACCCCCCCTCCACCAAACTTTACACTTGGCACAATGCAGTCAGGCAAATACTGTTCTCCTGGCAACCGCCAAACCCAGACTCGTCCATCAGATTGGCAGACAGAGAAGCGTGATTCGTCACTCCAAAGAACACGTCTCCACTGCTCTAGAGTCCAGTGGTGGCGTGCTTTACACCACTGCATCTGACGCTTTGCATTGCACTTGGTGATGCAAGGCTTGGATGCAGCTGCTTGGCCATGGAAACCCATTCCATGAAGCTCTCTACGCACTGTTCTTGAGCTAATCTGAAGGCCACATGAAGTTTGGAGGTCTGTAGCTATTGACTCTGCAGAAAGTTGGCGACTTCTGCACACTGTGCGCCTCAGCATGCGCTGACCCTGCTCTGTGTTTTTGAGTTGCTGTTGTTCCCAATTGCTTCCACTTTGTTATAATACCACTAACAGTTGACCGTGGAATATTTAGTAGTGAGGAAATTTCACGAATGGACTTATTGCACAGGTGGCAACCTATCACGGTATCACGCTTGAACTCACTGAGCTCCTGAGAGTGACCCATTCTTTCACAAATGTTTGTAGAAGCAGTCTGCATGCCTAGGTGCTTGATTTTATACACCTGTGGCCATGGAAGTGATTGGAACACCTGAATTCAATGATTTGGAGGGGTGTCCCAATACTTTTGGCAATATAGTGTATATCTTCTGTGGAAATCACAGGACCAAAAAAATGTTCGTCCAATCATTGCATTCAGTCTGAATGCAATGATACGATGTCCTAACTGCCTGTCAACATATACAAAGTTCTGTCATGAAACTCTAGATGGCGCAGGCTAATAGGTCTTTTAACTACCTGCTTGTAATCACGTCGTCATCTTTAGGGCACAGCTGATTGGTTCCCGCCCTATCAGTAGCCAATGAGCTTATGTTCTCAACCATCAAATACTCGGGTAGCATTTGCCTTAGCAGTGCAACGCGCTTTCAGAAACCCAACATCTAAGATAAGTACACTGGTTTTATGCCATATCACAATGCGTTTTGGTAGTCGTTTCCTTATGAAGTAAGCACACGAGGTTTAATTCAGGTGTTCATGTCAACAGCTCTGTTTTAATGCTTAGAGTGAATTACTAAGCATATTAGCAGCTAGTGATATGCATTTATGTAGCAGCAAGCAGGCAATGTAGTTGCCGTAAGGACTGAGACAAGCTTTTGTTGAACTCTTTAAAGTGAAATAGCCTTTGCTTTTGCATTCGCATATCTAATGAAGCTACAGCAATTCCTATTTTGTACAGCAGCAGCAGCAGCAGTAGCATGTATAACAAATTCAGATTGCTATGTTAGCAAATATCAACAGCAATAGAATGCTAGCAGATGTTGCAGTTAAATAGACACTGGTGTTTGCTCCTGTGAGTGAGTCATGTGTTGGCTAACAAACTGGTCATGCTATGTGAACATTATCATGATTTTAAATGCAAACGATGTATTCACCTTAATTATATACGAAGTATGCGAGCAGATGCATGTCGACAAGAATTTTTATTTGGGCACATACTTTTTCATAACTACAGGATGACAGCGAAAATGCTAATGTCAGTATTAGTAGACATCATTGCTGTCACGTAGAATGATAATTATCATTTATACTTACCTATAGCTTGCAAGGCTGTTCCATGTATTTCTCAAATGAAAGCAATCACCACAGTCGATACTGTAACCATTTTAGCAAATGCTACACTGGTATATGCGTCTGCGTGCTCTGGAGAACGTCAGTCGTTTCCGTTGTGGTGCATTTTGCTGTGGTGTGGCCGATCGCAGACATGTGTTGATCCTGGGCGGTGGCCATCGAAGTGTTTATTATCAGTAAGAGTCGTGACTCAGTGCTCAAATCAGCAAGGTTTTGCTTTAACAACAGGAGTGTAAATAGGAGACCCATTGCAGTGTTGGACAGCTCATTGATGTGGCAGCACTTCCTGAGATCGCTACAAGCTGAGATGAGTGAGTGGTTGCACGCTCTCTCGGTTTTATGCAAGTGTCATGGGTTGTGAGGACTGTCTGTCGGTCTCATGCTGCGGAGTTTGGCAAGTGACATATATGGCATTCACTCCCAAATTTGCATTTGATTGACAAACATTGCTTGGGACAGAGACATGATATGCCTAATAGTAACGCTTTAGCAATGTAACTCAGGCTATAGGTAGGATATTGGTTCAAAATATTTTGAGTTATATTTTAATATTGTTAAATTAATGACTTGTAAAACTAAATGTATCATACATTGCTTTTCTTTTGGTGGAGAAGTTGCTTACACAGCATCTGCATTAAAGCGCACTCACTAAATTCTGGGAAATTTCGGTTACGTTGCATTTCAATTTAAGCATAGTGGACATGAGAAAATGTTTAGCCACTTTACCAGGGCTCACATATTTGCTCAACTTCCAACAACATTTCCAAGGCCATTTACAGTGCGTTCAGGCTGATATTCAGTTGAACGTGTTAGAGTTATGCTTCATTATTCATCTGTTATCCAAATGACCTCCACATTTACAAATAGGAGTATAGAGGGTTTGACAATGACGATTATCAAATGATGCCAAATCATACTATTTGCTCAGGTGGTCGTGGGGGTTTCTTTTCTCATCTCTATTAGCCTGCAATGTGTTATCATTTGTTAAAGCCACACGTAATGCGTGTTCCAGTTTGATATGTTTGAGCTTTTGGCTCAGGCTCACATAGTCATAGGCCACTAGAGTTAAGCCATTCGGCATGGTAGCCCAGGCACACATAGTCATATTGTTCACTAGAGCTAAGCCATTCGGCATGGTAGCCCAGGCACACATAGTCTAATAGGCCACTAAAGCCAAGCCTTACAGCCCAAACTACTTAGTTTAGTGGCACGCATACATTGGCATGTAGGCACATACAGTGGTGGTCAGAATTATTGGCACCCCTGGTAAATATAATCAAATATGGCTGTAAAAAATAAATCTGCATTGTTTATCCTTTTGATCTTTTATTCAAAAAATTCACAAAAATCTAACCTTTCATTGAAGTAAAAGTATTGAAAGTGGGGGGTAAATCACATTATGAAATAAATGCTTTTCTCCAAAACACGTTGGCCACAACTATTGGCACCCTTTTATTAAATACTTTGTGCAACCTCCTTTTGCCAAGATAACAGCTCTGAGTCTTCTATAATGCCTGATGAGTTTGGAGAACACCTGACAAGAGATCAGAGACCATTCCTCCATACAGAATCTCTCCAGATCCTTCAGATTCCCAGATCCATGTTGGGGATTCTTCTCTTCAGTTCAGCCCACTCTTTTTCTATAGGGTTCAGGTCAGGGGACTGGGATGTGTTCAGTGACACATTTGTGTGTTGATTTTGATGTTTGTTTTGGATCGTTGTCCTGATGGAAGATCCAACCACGGCCCATTATAAGATTTCTAGCAGAGGCCGTCAGGTTTTGATTTTTTATCTGTTGGTATTTGCTAGAATCCATGATACCATGTATCTGAACAAGATGTCCAGGACCTCCAGCAAAAAAATAGGCCCACAACATTAAAGATCCAGCGGTATTTTTAACCATGGGCATGGGGTACTTTTTATCCCTGTTTGCACCAAACCCATCTGGTGGATTTGCTGCCAAAAAGCTCTTTTTATAGTTTCATCTGATCATAGAACCAGGTCCATTTTGAATTTCCAGTCGTGTCTGACAACTGAATATGCTGGAGTTTGTTTCTGGATGAGCAAGAAGGATTTTTCTTGAATCCCTCCCAAACAACATGAGGTGATGTAGTGGTTGTTTTTTTTAGGCTTTCTGACCCCAAGACTCAACTAATCTCTGTGGTCCTTGGAGAGTCTTTGTCCACTCAAACTCTCCTCCTCGCCGTGCATTGACAATATAGACACACGTCCTCTTTCAGGCAGATTTGTAACATCTTTAGTTGATTGGAACTTCTTAATTATTGCCCTGATGGTGGAAATGGGAATTTTCAATGCTTTAGCTATTTTCCTACAGCCACTTTCTATTTTGTGAAGCTCAACAATCTTTTCCTGCACATCAGAACTATATTCTTTGGCTTTACTCATTGTGATGAATGATTAAGGGAATTTGGCCTTTGTGTTTCCTCATATTAATACTCCTGTGGAACAAGACATCATAGCTGGACAATTTCATGTTCCTAGTCACCCTGGTGTGCTAAAAAATGTAAATATTAATGGGAATATACCTCAGAGATATTTTACTCATAAAAAATTCTAGGGGTGCCAATAATTGTGGCCAATGTGTTTTGGAGAAAAGCATTTATTTCATAATGTGTGTGGTTTTTTTTTTTTTTTTTTTTTCAACTTTCCATTCTTTTACTTCAATGAAAGGTTAGATTATTGCAAATTTTGAATGATAGATCAAAAGGATAAACAATGCAGATTTATTTTCACAGCCATCTTTGATCATATTTACCAGGGGTGCCAATAATTCTGACCATGACTGTATATTAACATTGTCATACCCATTACCATGCTAAACACTCAGAGTTGTCATGAGAGAAATGTATTTGCATACCTCTTGCATGCTTACGCAGACATCACACAACATCAGCGCGTTCCGCAAGACTACACAGAGTTGTAGACAGACAGCCACTAAGTGCCACACAGCAGCCGCTGTGCATAAGCTCCAAAACAACGAGCTTATGCTGCAATCACGCCATGTCATAATAATTACAAGATGCCAACATGTGACTTTCTACCTAGAGCTGTTCACGTCCTCAGACTCGGATTTATGCGTGTCTCTGGCAACACTATCAACGCCAATATATATATATATATATATATATATATATATATATATATTAGTGCTGCCAAAATTAGCGAATTATTTTTTTCAGTTTAACACGTTAAAAATATTTAACGCAATTAACGCAGCATCCGTTTTTCTGTCATCCTTTGGTTAGCATTACATTATATGACCACGCTCTTATTCATGCAAATGCTTTTAAACCATTCAAGGGCAACAGGACAAAAGAGAACGTGCTGTCTGTAAATGTCCTGACTGTGACACACACAACGCACAGAAAGATACGCGCCTGTATCATGCGCACAGACAGCGCACCAGAATCGAGTTCTCTTTTGCTCTTTATGCAACAATATAAGAACAATAACTCAGAATTATGCCAAAATGCCAGTATTCTTATGAGAGTAGTCTTAAATGAGTTAAATAACATCTTAAATGAACTTAAAGAGTTGTGAAAAAATGAGATGCGTGTGACAGCGCGTCAGATCCGCGTCATGTTCGGCAGCAGCAGATCTTAAAGTGACAGCAGCCTAATAAACCAGTTGTTGTGATGTCTGTTATTAATGTTAATCAAAGAACAAAGGTAACAGAGCAAATTGTAACTTTAATTTTATATTTATCTATATTTAATTTATAATTTATGCAGTTAAGAAAGGTGTTTGATAACTTTATTCAATTTCTGTAACAGGTAGGAAGGCCACAGGTAAATGACATTTATTATAATGGGTTTATGTAAAGATTGTCTTAAGTTCACTTAAATTAAAATAATGTTTTAAAGCCTATTAAATGTTTAAATTGATATAGCTTACAATTATACTGTAATGTTGAATGTCTATCATTAATGTTTAAAAAAATCTATTTTATAGAGACAATATTAAAATATATATATATATATATATTTAAAAACTCCAAAAAATGTGATTAATTTTTTTTAATCGATTGACAGCACTAATATATATATATATATATATATATATATATATAATATCTATCTATCTATCTATCTATATATAATGTATGTGTGAGTATGTATATGTATATGTGTCACACAGCAGTCATTTAAAAAAAACTAGGCAAAATGGTGATTAAAAAATTATGAAAATGAGCTAAAATATAAACTTTCCCTTAGACATTCATATAAACTGTAATCTCAAATCTTGATGTTGATTTAAAAAAAAAAAAAATAACTACCCAGTGATGCAGTCTGGTGTGAATATAAGCATGTAAACAGGCTTTCAACCCACATACAAACAATCAGAGATTGTTGCATGCAAGTAATGTTGCTCACTTATGATCTTCAAGACTATTGTATGTTTTCTCTCTTTCTCTCTTCTCTCTCTCTCTCTCTCTCTCTCTCTCTCTCTCTCTCTCTCTCTCTCTCTCTCTCTCTCTCTCTCTCTCTCTCTCTCTCTCTCTCATATGCTGGGAGTGTGTGGGCGGAGCGTGGTAGCCGTCTGTGGCTGGTAAAAGTGAATTTTCAAACTTTTTTTTCCTTGTGTTTTGTTTGTGTTTTTTTTATTTTATTTTATTTTATTTTTTTTATTATTTGTTAAATATTTGGTTTTTTTTTTTTGTTTAATCTTGTGAGGATAGTCTGCTTCCAGCACTTTGCTGGGAAGCATGATGACTCCAAACGCAATGGTTTTTGAACATTTAACTCGGCGTCATGGAGTGAAAATAGATTCTAATGCCAATGTGGAAGATGTTTGTTTGGCCGTAGGAGACGTTGTGGGTCATGAAACTATCGTGTCAGCCTCGCGAATGAATAATGCGATTGTGCTTTTTTTAGCACGATTGAGAAGGCCAATGCAATAGTACAAAATGGTGTTGTAATCAAAGGTTCACTCACGCCGGTGTTTCCTCTGAGTACTCCAGCCAAGAAAATAATACTTTCAAACGTCCCTTCTTTTGTGAAAGATGAGATTATCATGCAGGAATTGTCACGATATGGAAAGATTGTTTCCCCCATCAAAAAAATTCCGCTCGGGTGTAAATCGCCTTTAGTAAAACATCTCGTGTCTTTTAGGAGACAGGTGTTTATGAATTTAAAAAATGGTTAAGATGAACTTGAGCTGGTTTTTAAATTTAAAATAGATGGCTTTGATTATGCTGTTTTCGCATCATCTGATACGACGATCAAATGCTTTGGTTGCGGAAAGATCGGGCATCTCATTCGTAGCTGCCCTGATAAAGTAAACAAAAACACAGGGCAGGTTGATGCAGATAGAGCGGGGAGCGTTGTCGTTGAGGCTGGCGCATCCGCGGCCGCTTTGCTAGAGGTCGAAACTAGTGCAGCTGCGGCTATACCGTTAGACGAGCCGGTCGCGGGAGTGAGCAGTGCGGGGATGCCGGTGTGTGATTCTCCTAGTGTTGATGCAGGTGTTGTGGTTGAGTCCGAGTCAGTGGCGGCAGAGACCGCGGTTGGGTTGAGTAATACGGTATCTGTATTTGTAGAACAAGACAGTGAAGTTATAAGTGGAGACTTTAGATTGAATGACTGTGAACTGGACATGGAAGTTGAATCGACTTTTAAAACTCCTATTAAAAGGAAAAGTCGAAACGATAAAATCAGTAAACAAGTCAAAAAAGGTGGTGGTGATGACGAAATCATAGTTTCGGATGATGATGATTCTTCTAGTGCTTCTGTTTGTTCAGAGTTTTCTGCTTGTTCTCAAAATGAAAATGTGACCGTTTTGTATAAAGCTGAAGACATTAGTACTTTTCTTCAGGAAACGAAAGGGCTAAAAGGCGTACAGATTGAGGATTATTTTCCTAACCGTGCACAGTTTGTGAAGGATACCAGATATTTGATGAAAGAAGGGGCTTTCTCTGATCTTGAAGTGTACCGTTTACGGAAATTTGTAAACAAGGTAAAAAAACCGAATTCTTAGAGATGAGAAGAATGCCATGGTTTAAATCCCCAAGTTTGGTGTTTTTGATCGTATGCGTCTCAGCTCTTTTCCCTCTTAGCTTCTTGTTGAACTTAAATAATACAATGAGCTAAAAATGGGAACTCTAAATTTAAATGGAGCCAGAGATGTTCGGAAAAGGATGATGTTGTATGAGTTTATAAATCAGAAGTCTGTTGATGTTATGTTTATACAGGAAACGCATAGCGATAAAAGAAATGAGGTGGACTGGAAAAGAGAGTGGGGAGGTCAACTTTTCCTCAGTCATAAATCCTCTATTAGTGAAGGTGTGGCAATTTTATTTTCTAAAAATGTGACTCCAGTATCTTATGAATTTGTGGAAATTGAAAAAGGTCGTTTTTTAAAAGTTATTGTTAAATTTGAAAAGATTATGTTTTTTTTATATATATATATTTATGCTCCTAATAGTGGAGCGGAAAGAGTTTTGTTTTTAAATTTAATCAACACTACTCTGAAAAACCTAAATACAGATGAGTACTTTAGATTTTAATTGTACTGAGAACGATAAAGTAGATCGAAATCATTTGGAACTACATGTTGCGTCTCAAAGGGTTATTAAGCAATTAGTGGAAACTTTTGATCTCTGTGATTTATTTGGAGAAATATGCATAAAAAGTTAAGACAATACACATGGGTTCGTTGTAAGGATTACTCATTGTCTTTGGCACGTCTTGATCGTTTTTACACTTTTAAGCACCAGTACAATATTTTTAAATCTTGTAAAATTAATCCCGTAGGATTCTCAGACCACAGTGCGGTTCTTTGTTCTGTATTAGTGAGGAATGTCAAGTCAAATAGTGCCTATTGGCATTTTAATACATCTTTGCTTGATGATAAAAATTTTAAAGATTCTTTTATTTTTTTTCTGGGATGTTTTTAAACAACAAAAGTATTTCTATAGCTCTCTACAACAGTGGTGGGATTGCGGGAAAATACAAATTAAAAGTTTTTGCCAGCAATATACTCTTAATGTTAAAAGAGAAATAACTCGATCATTGAATACTTTAGAGGCTGAGATAGTTGATAGATAGCATCTACAGGCAAAAAAGAACATATTGAAGCTATGACATCAAAGAAAACTTTATTGTCAAACCTGTTGGACATTAAGGCACAGGGAGCGTTAGTTCGCTCACGTTTCCAGAAAGTCACACAAATGGACGCACCTTCCAAATTTTTCTTCAGTATGGAGAAAAAAAAAATAGTCAAAGCAGAGTAATTCATTCCTTGGTTTCTGACATAGGACAGGAAGTAAATGAAACTTCTGAGATAAGAGAAGTTGCTGTGCAGTTTTATGAAAAATTATATACAGCTGATTTAATAAATTAAAAAATGACTGCTAGTTTTTTTGAAGGTCTGCCAAAACTCGATGAAGAGAGCAATGAAAGTTTGAAACTACCTCTGACAGTACAAGAACTTTTATATAGCGATGGTGAGTATGGAGAATGGGAAATCCCCTGGAATTGATGGGTTACCCATTGAATTCTATAAAATATTCTGGCCCATCATAGGTGAAGATCTCTTAACAGTGTTTGATGAAAGCCTGATTAAAGGTTTTCTTCCACTAAATTGCAGAAGGGCAGTTATCACTCTATTGCCCAAAAAAGGTGATCTCCAAAATATTAAAAATTGGAGGCCTGTTTCTCTCTTGTGCTCTGAGTATGAAATCCTGTCCAAAGCTTTAGCTACAAGATTAAGTCAAATAATAGGGAATGTGATACACTACGATCAAACATATTGTATACCAAATAGATCCATTTTTGATAACATAACTCTAATCAGAGATGTGATAGAGGTTTCAAAGCTTTTTGGTATTTATACTGGCCTTATTTCTTTGGATCAAGAGAAGGCTTTTGATCGCGTTGAGCACCTTTATTTGTGGCATGCATTACAAGCCTTTGGGTTTCATTCTAATTTTATTGATATGATCAGAACAATGTATTGTGAAATTGAGAGTGTGATCAAAATTAATGGTGGTTCCCCTTTTAAAGTACAGAGAGGGGTTAGACAAGGTTGTGCCATGTCAGGGTTATTATATGTGGTGACTATAGAACCGCTGCTTTTTATGTTATAAAGCAAGTTAAAGGGCTTGACATTGCCACTGTGTAATACTGCTTTTTATTTATCTGCATATGCTGATGATGTTATTGTTTTTATAAATGACAGTGATGATGTTCGAATGTTACAACAAACTGTTAATGATTTTAAAGATATTTCATCAGCAATTGTAAATTGGGGAAAAAGTGATGCTTTATTGCTTGGGAACTGGGAGGGAGGAAATCCCATTCTTCCTGGAGGTTTATTATGGAGAAGAGATGGGTTAAAATACCTTGGTGTTTTCTTAGGTAATGACTCTTTCATGCAGAAGAACTGGGAAGGAATGGCAGAAAAAGTAACAGGACGTTTGAAAAAATTGAAATGGCTGCTTCCTCAATTGCCTTTTAAAGGACGCACACTTGTTATTAACAATCTTGCGGCTTTCTCCCTGTGGCATAGACTTGCATGCGTTGACCCTCCTGTTGGTCTTTTATCAAGAACTCAAGCAGAAATGGTGGACTTCTTTTGGGACAGTTTACATTGGATCCCTCAAAGTGTCTTGTTTCTTGCTAAAGAAGATGGAGCCCAAGGTCTAGTGCATTTGACAAGTAGATGTGCTGCTTATCGTCTTCAGTTTTTGCAGAAGTTTATGCTGGGATCTGAAAGACTGGTATGGAGACCAGTGGCTCAATGCATTTTACGCAGAATAAGTGGACTTGGCCTGGACACTGCTTTGTTTTTAATGGATTCAAAAAAACTTGATTTTAGAGGAGTTCCTGTTTTTTATCGAAGTCTCTTTAAAGGATGGAGTCTGTTTAAGCATCAATGTATGGAACCTTTAATGTCCCTGCACTGGCTACTTGAAGAGTATAGCGAATTAGCTCAGAGGGGAAATATTAATAATTATTCATAACTCATTATGATTATTCATTATGATTAATTATGAATATTTGAATCAGTTAAATTGATTAACTTGATGTAGCTACATTAACATTACAATCAATCAATCAGTTCATCTTGTGAACGTTCAGCATTGATAATTAATTCTAAGAAAAGGATATTTTTCATGGCCACAGAAAAATAATTCTTTTGTATTTACATAAGCGCTTAGAGCGCATAACAAGATCGATCATTTAAGTGACAATTTGTTTGCAGGCAGGGAGTCAGAACCAATTGTGCACAAACTTTAATAACTAAACCGCTGACAAGATTAAACGGACATAAAACATACAGACACAAAACATACATGGCAAGAGATAAAGTTAAAGTGGTTAGAAAAACCAGGTCAGTACAGATGGATGAAGTTATGCAAAGAGTCTAAACCTGGAAGAACCATCCCTGATAAGCTCCTTTGTCGGAGCAAAGGAGTTTACAGTTTTACTAACTACACAGCGATTTGTATTTCTTAGTACATTACTTGCGTTTGCCCGGGAAGGCGTCCAGATATACAGTCGCAGGAGAAAGTCTTGATGGTTCCGTCCGATGGTTTTGCAGTCGCGATCGTTTCCTTCTGTGTTGAGCGAAGGAACGACTGTGAACTTGCATGGTTGTTTTGACTCCATCGAGGTTGAGGAAGTTGCACACGGCGCGAGGAGTTTGGGCCTGCTGGCGGCATTGGGTTTTCTGTCCCACACACGCAGGTTCTGTGTGTGTAGGCCCACCATGCTTGGTGCCCTGCCGGGCAGAAGCCCACAGGCACAACGTGTGTCGTAAGTGCGAGGGAGAAGAGAGGGCGTGGGTCGGCAGCATCTCTCTTAAGAGTCTTAGAGAAATCCCACCCTCGACAGTCGGGTTGACCAATGGGATTGTTGGGCTTTTCCAGCGGGAAATTCCTCTGTGGGAGATTTATGGCTCTTTGTTTTGCGCAAGATTCAATGGGCCTGTGCCCATATATACTCCAATTAATGCAACAAACACACATTGCTTCCTACGAGGAAGTGACATACATGAAAGTCGTGAAGAGAGCATTAATTTGATAGGAGACACAACATATATGAACTAGTAAGTTGTTCATAAGACATGCATAAACGAAATAACATACAAGGGACACGTTACAAGACAGTTATATGCGTACATACAATGTCCTGGGGTGCATGTTCATTTATAGACGGTTTGTCTATAACTTGAGGTAAAAGTGTGTGTTTTACAGGCTTTGTGTCTTAACTATGGCCTTTTCCATGTGACCACATTTTTTTAGGGCCATAAAACGTCTTATCAGTTGGTATCCAGGGTAACTGAGGACCTTTCTCTGTTGTGTTGGGGGAAGGTCTGTTACTAAGCACAAAGCATTTAAAACATATTTGTTAAATGTAACAGCCGATTATGTGTCTGATTTGCCTCGGTCGCTACAAGAGCCTATTGTGTGTGGAGCACGTCTCGATGTATCTGGTGAAGAAATACCAGGTCTTAAAGATTTGCTGTACAGAAATGGATCTCTACAATTGAAACACATCATAAATAATGCAGGTCCTGATTTTAAAGATGTAGATGCAGTTTCAGCCTTTTTAAAGGTAAAGTCTGCACGATTCATTAAACGTTTTTTAGGTAAACTGCAGGGGGCTTTAAATGTACAAGAAAGATCTTTATTTGATGAGTACAATAAGAAATGTATATTTCCAGACTGTGAAGATTTCTTCCCAGATATAAGTATTGTACCTGATTTCATTTCATCAAATTAGATTAATCCCTTGTTAAAGGAATTTGATGAGCAAATAGATTTTTTTTTTCAGCTAAAGGAAAAAGTATTGTACAGAAGTATTGTGAAAGTGACAAATATTAAGTGGTTAAAGAACAGAAGTGATACTGTATGGAGAGACCCGTTAGAAATGACTGAAACGACAACCAGTGTGGAGTGTTCTTTACAAACCTCCCTTACCTAAAAGAGTTGGTGATCTTCAGTGGAGGATACTCCATGGAGCTGTAGCGGTTAATTCTTTTGTGGCAATGTTGAACCCAAATATAAGTGAGAATTGTCCTTTTTGCAATGAAAGGGAGACTGTTTCATTGTTTTATGTTTTGTAAGAGACTTCCCATTTTGTTTAGCTTCTTAGAGCTTCTTTTTGAATCTTTTGAGGTATGTTTTACAAAGCAGGATTTTATTCTAGGTTGTAGGTATAGTATGAAGGAAAAAACCAAATGTCAATTGCTCAATTTTATTGTTGGTATTGCAAAATTAGCCATCTATATAACTAGGAGAAATAAAATTGAACAGAAGGGGGACCAAGAACTTATATCAGTTTTTAAAAGAATGGCAAAATCCAGACTTGTAATTGAGTTTAACTTTTATAAATTAATGAGGTCGTTGAATGTTTTTGAAATTGAGTGGTGCTGTGATAATCTGCTATGTGCATTAGTTGATAATGAAATTGCTATTTCAGAAGTGTTGATGTAATTAATTAATTTTTGATTTTATTTTTTTTTGTGTGTGTGTGGAATGTTTGTATTTTGATTTTGTGAATGAAGTTTGAAAATTTTGTAATAAAAGGATTGTCAAATTAAAAAAAAAAAATTCTGTCTGTCTGTGTGTCATCAACCTTCCTGACCTCCCAGATCTAATCAGGCCAGGTAAAAGTCAGCCAGGTGACGTCAGCTTAGATAAACTAATTGCTCTGATTGAACAGATGGACCCTTAAGAATTTTCGCCCTTTCATCAAGGCTGAAAGTGAGAGGCATATTGATGCAGCCATACAGATGGCATTTTTACCCCCCCGCACCAGACTTTGTGTCACATTAGCATTGAAATGGTGTTCATTTCCAACATGCCTTATGCATCTTAAAGCAAACAGGCTCATATAGCATAGCGCACACCCAGAATTCATATGCTGTTCTATCTTTATCCTAATGGAATATTTAAAGCTCTCACCCTTTAGTTGCTGGCTGCATCTGTTTTTAATAACATTTACAGCTTCAGTTCCCGAATAAGCACAAGGACATTTCCCTTAAAAAAGGAAAATAATCTTTATGGAGTGGAAAAGACTTAGAAAAAGGATTTTGTCCTACTACAGTACATGCCCTTGGTTCTGTAACAGTAGACCATGACTAACTTGTAATCTTCTCGGAACTGTAATGGGCACAAAGCATCAATCACACAGCAGCCGAAACCCACACTTGTGTGCAGACATAGCCTTGAAATTATTTCACAATGAAGTGATATTTTTATATTTCAGCCATTTTGAAGGGCATAGAGGGACAAAAAAGCATATCCTTATAAAATATGGCTTACAAAAATGTTCAGTCACACTACACACACAACCCAAGTACTACAAACCTAATTCCAAAAAAGTTGGGACACTGTACAAATTGTGAATAAAAAAGGAATGCAATAATTTACAAATCTCATAAACTTATATTTTATTCACAATAGAATATAGATGATATATCAAATGTTGAAAGTGAGACATTTTGAAATGTCATGCCAAATATTGGCTCATTTTGGATTTCATGAGAGCTACACATTCCAAAAAAGTTGGGACAGGTAGCAATAAGAGGCCGGAAAAGTTAAATGTACATATAAGGAACAGCTGGAGGACCAATTTGCAACTTATTAGGTCAATTGGCAACATGATTGGGTATAAAAAGAGCCTCTCAGAGTGGCAGTGTCTCTCAGAAGTCAAGATGGGCAGAGGATCACCAATTCCCCCAATGCTGCGGCGAAAAATAGTGGAGCAATATCAGAAAGGAGTTTCTCAGAGAAAAATTGCAAAGAGTTTGAAGTTATCATCATCTACAGTGCATAATATCATCCAAAGATTCAGAGAATCTGGAACAATCTCTGTGCGTAAGGGTCAAGGCCGGAAAACCATACTGGATGCCCGTGATCTTCGGGCCCTTAGACGGCACTGCGTCACATACAGGAATGCTACTGTAATGGAAATCACAACATGGGCTCAGGAATACTTCCAGAAAACATTGTCGGTGAACACAATCCACCGTGCCATTCGCCGTTGCCGGCTAAAACTCTATAGGTCAAAAAAGAAGCCATATCTAAACATGATCCAGAAGCGCAGGCGTTTTCTCTGGGCCAAGGCTCATTTAAAATGGACTGTGGCAAAGTGGAAAACTGTTCTGTGGTCAGACGAATCAAAATTTGAAGTTCTTTTTGGAAAACTGGGACGCCATGTCATCCGGACTAAAGAGGACAAGGACAACCCAAGTTGTTCTCAGCGCTCAGTTCAGAAGCCTGCATCTCTGATGGTATGGGGTTGCATGAGTGCGTGTGGCATGGGCAGCTTACACATCTGGAAAGGCACCATCAATGCTGAAAGGTATATCCAAGTTCTAGAACAACATATGCTCCCATCCAGACGTCGTCTCTTTCAGGGAAGACCTTGCATTTTCCAACATGACAATGCCAGACCACATACTGCATCAATTACAACATCATGGCTGCGTAGAAGAAGGATCCGGGTACTGAAATGGCCAGCCTGCAGTCCAGATCTTTCACCCATAGAAAACATTTGGCACATCATAAAGAGGAAGATGCGACAAAGAAGACCTAAGACAGTTGAGCAACTAGAAGCCTGTATTAGACAAGAATGGGACAACATTCCTATTCCTAAACTTGAGCAACTTGTCTCCTCAGTCCCCAGACGTTTGCAGACTGTTATAAAAAGAAGAGGGGATGCCACACAGTGGTAAACATTGGCCTTGTCCCAACTTGAGATGTGTTGATGCCATGAAATTTAAAATCAACTTATTTTTCCCTTAAAATGATACATTTTCTCAGTTTAAACATTTGATATGTCATCTATGTTGTATTCTGAATAAAATATTGAAATTTGAAACTTCCACATCATTGCATTCTGTTTTTATTCACAATTTGTACAGTGTCCCAACTTTTTTGGAATCGGGTTTGTACATGTAATACTATTTTACTGATTGTCATTATACGGTGTTTCAATGACTCCAGTCATTCTAATTTTCACTTTTTCCCCGCCAGCATTTTTTTTAATTTGCCAGCCAGCACTAGCATTTATGATCATTTTCACAAAACTGTCATGGTCCCCAGCCCAGAATATTTTGTTGTATGAATATCTGAACATAGAGTATATAAAAAAAGAGCCTCTGCTTTTAAACAACAACAAAAAACACATTTTATTCTAGCTTCCTTTTTTTTTTTTTTTAATCAATGCTTGAATGTGGGCAAGTTTCATAAAAAAAAGCAACATTTTGAACAAAAAGCTGAGAATTGGATTTTTAACAAAGGCTTTGTCTAGATCAGATTCAGAACGGTGATCAAAACATAGATGGAGTAACTTGTGTCTATAAACACCTCCAAAGCTTGCACAGTCATATACCTCTTCATAGTTTCTACATTTTATTCGATAAAGTTAAGCAGTTTTGCAGCATTAGCTTACTTTGTTCGATTGTTTGTTTTTGGATCCGAAGATTCTGTACTATTTCAGAAGATGCGTAATTGCACCGTAAAAAACACAGTAAAGACATTTATAACGTTACAAAATCTTTTTATTTCAGATAAATGTTATTCTTTTGAACTTTGTTATTCTTTTGAACTTTTGGAACTTTCCGTTCCCTCTGGGTTAAATCTTTGATTTATCAAAGAATCCTGAAAAAAATTACACAACTGTTTTCAACATTCATAATAATAAGAAATGTTTGTTGAGCAAATAATCATAATGATTTCTGAAGGATCATGTGACACTGAAGACTGGAGTAATGATGCTGAAAATTCAGCTTTGACATCACAGAAATAAATTACACTTTACCATGTATTCACATAGAAAACATTTATTTTAAATTGTAAAAATATTCCACAATATTACTGTTTTTACTATTTTGGATCAAATAAATCCAGCCTTGGTGAGCAGAAGAGACTTTTTTTTTTTTTTTTTTTTTTAAAACATACAGATTTAAAACTTTTGAATGGTACTGTAGGTCTCAAGTCTTTATGTAAAGAAAATGCATAGTCAGATTACTTTTAAATTAAACGTGATTTTGTGAATAAGCTACAAACAATACATTCAATCATTAAGTCTCCTCACATTCATTCTCTATAGTTTCCTCTGTCACATTCCTCATTGATATTCAGGGGAGGAGTCGTTGACGCCTCAGGTGTGAATCACAGCATTATTCATGATGGTCCACACCCTCCCCGCATACAGCCATTCTGACAATAAGTGTCTTACAAAAGTTAAATGACTATATTGTTTTGTATGAATGAGTGATCAAAATGGTTTTCACATTGTTTTGAAGAAAAAACTCTAGGCAACAACATCCAGTTCTGAAAAGCCTTGTGAACAAATGTTTACTGTGTGTTATATGGCCTTATTTTGGTGATTTAACATTTAATTTTTTTCAAAAACTACAAACTTTTATGTACATGTTGCTCACATATTACTGTAGCCCTGTTTGTGCTGAATACAGTGTAATCAGACTTTAGCCATTAATATGCTTTAGAGCAACTGAAAAAAACACAAATGTCAGAGCATGTCAAACTTCTTCAGGGCCACAAAATATCCTTAGGGTCCAGAGGGTTAATAAAGCTCGAAAAACAGCTTGTTTTCATATTGGGTGACTTGTGATGAAATATATTTGCATATGACTGCCTCCAGAGCAAGACATCGGCGAATAGTTATATATCATTGCACCATAGGCTCCGCCCACTGGCATTCAGTCACTTAACAGTTGACATTTGCCTACACTGGATGTGAGGGTCGCATCGTATCAAAAGCTAATAAAACCCGTTATAATCACTGATGCTGTCTACACTGGATGCAGTATACAGATGCGCATTCAGTTTCTGACATACTCCACACACTTGAGTCTGTCAACAACAAGACAAATGGAAGCGTGAAAGAACGTTCGCTTTGACGTGTCTAGTTTAAACAGCTCGTTTGCCTCTCTGTACAGACTTCAGAAGGATCCCAACACCAGAAACAAGTTTTATAAAGTTTTTATTTTAATAGGGTCTTGGATCGCAGTGAAGGATTTTATGTTTATTCGGAGCATTTTGCTTTGCGAACTCTCCAGTAACACTGTGCCTCGCTGACAAAGAAACTTTTGTTGAAAGATGAAGCAGCCAATTGTATTAGATCCATTGATCTTTATAAATGACTGGATTGCTCATTGCGGAAGTGTTTGAGCGGCCATACTGCTATCCCCAACCAACAGAGAGCATCAGTGACTTACAGCCAAAACCTTGGCCTACAATCACCCGATTTGCATCATATCAGAGGGACAGGATTAGTTAGGATATACAGTATGTATGTAAACTAATTGTTAATTCAGGCATTATCTGTAATTTGCATGGTCTATTTGAGCAGGACAAGTGATATAAATTGTTGAGATGGGTGTGTCTACTGCACTGATGATACAGGTAACTGACCTAACACAAAATACTAGATGTCTTAGTGTACATAATTATGAAGGAAATATTAAGCACGGACATATATCAAGTGAGTCATTAAATATTTTGGTAACACTTTAAATTAAGGTTCCCTTTGTAAAGGGTTTATAAAGGTGTTTGTTAATGACTAATAACTCATTTACAAATGCATTATAGCTCGCTGATAAGCAGTTATAACTGCATGAATAAAAAGGGGACTTTAACGCAATCCCTGCCAAATAGTGAGCCCTTTTTAACTCACATGTTATAAATGCTTAATAAATGTATTTATTCACACTTATTTACCTCAAAACCAGATTCCTGATTTATTTCATGATGTAGCAAAAATAGACTATCTTAGTGAGACTGAAGGGTGTTGTATTTGTGGTTTTCTCAATATCTCATGACTGCCACTTTTCTTAAGATGTTCTTTACCAGAAGTTACTGTCTTACCCATGATATTCCACAAAAGGCTCATGCCTATCCACAGCAGTGTATAAAACTGATTTCTTGCTTATCAAGATGAAATTATCAAACTTTATTTTGAAATGTAAAGTGAACGCATGTGAACCATTTATTAATGAGTTACAAACATTAGTAACCTGTGAAAAGTGCACCTTAATGTAAAGTGTAGGAATTGTGGACGCATCCGACACAAATTAATCTTCCAAATGATTCGTTCAAACATAATTCCACACAAAACCCAACTCAACCATCTATCACCGGGAAAGACCAGGCGCCGGTCAATCAGCATCAAGTGACAGGAACCCAGCTAAGTGGTTTACAGCCTGACAAACTTTGAGCCACCCCAAAGATAACAACGAAGACAAAGAAACAAACCAGATCTCTGCTCTTTCAATGACCTTTAGATGAACTCTCACTGACATGGTTACAATCCACTGGAAAAATCCGCAGAAACTGTTGTCACGTACAAACTGCATCAAATCACAAAATCGTTGATTGTCGAACTTGCATTCAAACAGCCTTCTACTGCATAATTCTATATCATGTCCTATAACCAATACACGTGACCATTATGCATATATATCACTCCCAATTCATGTAATTGTATAAGTATTGAACGAGTGGTTGAAAGTGTACCTTTCTTGGTATCTTTTTGTTTGTTTATATTTCAAAAGATGGTTTGATTGAATTTTGTCTAGAATGTATCGTGTTCTTATAATAAGAAATCATGTCTAATAGTACTCTGCTTAAGAGCGGGAAGTTAGGAGACAAGAGATAACAGATCATTCATGGGGGGGGGTGGGAACACAGTCAACCCTGAACCAAGATGATCTCTGATTGGTTAGAATCCATCCAGGAGGATGGGCAGATTTTTGAGTTTTATAATCTCAGAACACGAACAAAGAATTCAGTTGAAATCAGTTCAAGAAGTTCTAGAATGTTCAAGTCAGTCTAAAAGAGAGATAGACGATCAGACGATCGTGGCAGACCAAGATCTGAAAATGGGTTAACGATTTCATTTAGCCATCTAGAACTCTCGTCTCACTTTCCTTTCTTTTACTTAGTTTCTTTTCTTTCCATGAGTCTCGTGTTCTAAGTTAAGTTTCGCCGCAAAGTTTCTCTCGACGAATCTACAGCGAGCGCGCTTCAACTTCAAACAACACCCATGAGACTTTCCATCCAGCCGCCAACACGCCACGTGATTGACTTCCCAAGACGTCGATCAAAAGACACGACGACAAGGCCGTCAGCGAATCACCGAACCTGGGAAACCCCTGCAGCCAAGACCGAAAAGGGAATCCCCAAGACGACACGAGATACAAACGCAAGTAACCTCCAGATTCTAAACTGAACTGGTGCATTGATATCAAATTGAATACCCCCGCCTAAGCAACGATAGGAGGGTTAAGTTAATGATTGGTGGTTCATTCAGGTCATGTTTTAAATGCATATATTGCTAGAAACTTGGGACTTCCTCATTTCTCTCTCTTAAAACTCATTCTTTCCTCACTTTCTTCCCTTCTGCAACACGTGTGAATGTGTGTGTGTGTGTTTGTGTTAGATATTAGTTGTACGTGTTAGAGTAATCAATAAATTTTTGTTTGTATTTAAAGATAAGTATTCTTGTGTCATGTGCTTACGAATTTAATGTTTTAAACTGCTGATCTATGTTACCTGGCTGTTAAATAGTGTTTCACTATTGTGTGGATATTAATATCCGCTGCAGAGTTGATAGTTACGGCCCATTCAAAGGAACGCTGGACGAGTCATTTGCTCGGCCATAAAATAGACTCTTTCAAATTTCCTTATGAATTAATTCATTCATTTGAGCTAAATAGACCTGTTTCCCTTATACAGAGTCCCTACAAAAGTGAACACATGTGAACCATTTATTAATGAGTTACAAACATTAATAACCTGTGAAAGTGCACCTTAATGTAAAGTGAACACGTGTGAACCATTTATTAATGAGTTACAAACATTAATAACCTGTGAAAGTGAACCTTAATGTAAAGTGAACACCTGTGAATCATGTATTTATTAATTATTAATGCACACAGAAGATAATATTTTTTCTTTTCAGAAATGACTTAAAATACATAGGTGTAATAACAATGAGGCAATAATAATTGGTTCAGATAAAGTATCAAAAGCAAGTAATCATAATCAACTTATGTACATTACGTATTAAAACAACGGCCTGGTGATTGTCATTGTTACACTTTAGTTTACAGCATGATCAATCACATCATTGTTTAATATTGGCCAAACAACATTTACTTCAAATGTTCACTTAATCTTAAATATTTGGCCACTTATTTATGATAGAAATACTACAGACACTGTAATTTCTTGAACAAGAAAACGTGGGCATCAAAACATGCAAACTCAGAGCGAGAGTTTAAACTTTTATTTTGAAATCGCGATGAACAACAGTTTGCATATTTAGAAACATAAGCTGCGTCCCAATTCAGAGGCTGTATCCTTCGAAGGACACGGATTTCAAAGGCCACAAAGGTTGGAACGAGCGCTGTGGAGGATTGTTCTTGTCGCCTAGCAACTGTTACAGCTGCCGTTAATGATTGGCAGTAACTTTGTACTTGTACTTGTACTTTTTTGAAAGTTATATTAAACTGTCTAAATATGTTCACCATGGTCCATTTCTGTATATAATAAAGAGTATAGACTATATATAACTGCATCTTAGTAGGATAAGTCAACATTTGAACATCTTTAAAGGTTTTTTTTATTTTTACATTTGTACCATTAGATATTTGAGTACGTTGAAACCCAATACTTACATTTAAAAGTGTAATTTGACAATTTCTCTCACAAAAATCCTGTCTTCACTGGTGTGCAAGGAATTCTGGGGTAGGCAAAGCAGCGAAGGATCGATCAGTTGTATCCTTCATTGCATGGGAAACGATGGGCGCATTTAGAGGCAGTATCTGAAGGAGCCTTCGAATTGGGAAAGCCTTCGTCGTGCCGGGATACAGTTATATTGATGTATTCTCCTGTGTTGGCTTAGATTTTTAAGTAATTTACATTACAAATCTGGTGAAATGGTGCACGCTGCATACCCAGATGAACGTTATAAGCAACCCAAACATATGCAGAGATTGTTAACCGAGCTGCTGAGTTAACACTTTGCATGAAACACAGTATGTCACACTTTATGTGTTCCCAAGTGCATGCCATTGGAAACCCAAACAAACAGCACATGCAGAGACTGAGTTTGTGTGGAGCAGCATAACTGTGAACTGAGCTGCTCTGAGACATAAGAAACTCATAATCTGCACGTGTAAATAATTAAGGTGTCACACTTCACTCTGAAGCCCACAGCGTATTTAACTGAATCGAAGCTTGTGATCATATTTTTGCATGTTCCTTTAGGGGCTCCGTAGATTCATTCAGAAACGACTATTTCATTCAGGTCGTGACTGTATTTATGAGTCAATGAATCATTCATTTAACTGAATTGAATTGAAAACAATCAGGAACAACAGTCTTTATGAGACATTTTATATTTAAAGCTGCAGTCTGTAAGTTTTGCCTCTTTGTCACCATCTCTGTTTGAAACCTGCAATTGCAGTTATTTGTGGAATTATCATCTTTACGTGGGCTGTGTATTGGCGGCTCCTCAGCGCGGATGATTCTAATGTTTTGAGGAGTATGTGTGGCTGTCAGTCACCGCACCGGTGTGGATACTGTACTTAAATCACAGATTCTACGTCTTGGAAGAATGACCAAAATATGAATTTTCCCCACAAAATGTCATCTGAACAAGTAAGTAACATGTCTGCCACTTTTGTTCTGACCAACTGAGAAAAAAAGCATGACAATAAATCGCGCTACCAACGGTGATTTAAATCTAACGATTGCTTAGCTCACATAACATCAAACCGTGCAAATTATTATTATTGTTATACTTTGTTCTCAAATTGTTAATGTTAACAACATCAGCATTGCATGTGTATTTAGTGTGTATTAGCGTTACCTGTAGATTTAAATTTCTGTACAGTCTAATCTTTTGCTTTTGTCTACGGGTGAATCTCCAGTTGTCAGTGATGATTGTCGTTTGGACCTTTCTGGATTAAAATCCGCCATCAAAATGATAAATTTAATTATTCCAACTGCTGTGAGTAAAGGCTATAAATGATCCGCCACCTGCAGCATCCTCACATGCGATACTACTACTACTACTACTACTACTACTAGCCGGACTCCTTCTTTATGTATACAGACGGGACGTAATGACGCAAAGACATGCTCAAATTTTCCGTGGAAATCCACCAGTACCACTCAAATTTCAACACATTATTACAAGCTTACTCTTGTGAAAGGTAAGGAGATAGTTTTGAACAATGGCTGGTTATGTACTTCCTCAAATTTATTTTGGATCATTTTTAACCAAAAAAAAGTTACGGACTGCAGCTTTAAGAATCTATCACATTCTTTTGAATGCTTTAAAAGTTGAGCTATACAGAAATCAGAAATGTTGATGTTAAATTAAAAAAAAATGTATGTATACTATGGGTGATTGTTTTTTTTTATTTAGCGTTAACATTTTAGGTCAATGTATAAAATCCTATGGAATTAAAAGGTCTATTGTTCTTCTTAGTAATTCATAAGTAATAAGCCAATGTCTTTATAGCCACAGTTGTTGTTACAAATGGCCAAGGAGAGCATTGCAGAGATTTATTGTGTTATTATGGTTTGTTAAGGGACACTTTCATTGCTGTATTTCAGAAAAAACACTCCCATAACGTGCATCAAGTCAGACAGTGATGAACAAATGAACTGATTTCTCAGGAGGAAGGTTTTATGTGTCATTATGGAAATAGCTGCACGCTATCATCGAGCATTGTTCAAAATGCTCTGACATGTCTAACCACAATACCTGCAACAACTGCTAAATCAGCTCCATAATCTGTAAAATAACACCGTTTCCGCACTCTCCCTTAAGTCTGATTTTATGCACATTATTCTAATAAGGTGTTTAAATGTCCTGCAATCCAATGAATAATAATTGCCTAGAAACTTTATTTAAATTCAGAGAGTGCTCGAGAGGTAGTGGTAACATAATACATAGAATAGGTTTGAATTGGTAATCTCGTGAAGAGGCTTTGCCCTTCACCGCCGTTACTAGGAGTTTCGAGGCTGCCAAGGGAAAATGTGGCATATGAGAGGCAGGGGAACAAAGTGTAGTCATAACAAGTTCTCAGTGAACCACTGAAGATCAAGTACGGGCGCCCAAAGGCACCTAAGCAAAGCATACAGCTACAACCATCTCTGCGAAGAAAAAAAAAAACGAGCGGTGCGTGTTTCAGTTTCACAGTAGATAACAGATGAAACCCAATGGGGACTGTTTCTTTTTACTGTGTGGTAGGTTGTTTACGCTTAAGGGGTCAAAGTGATCCTGGGTGATCTTACAGATATGAATCATACCAAAAATGCTGGATAAGATTTCAGTTACAAAGACTCTATATAATAAAGTTAATAGGTGGAAGGCCTCTGGCTTTTTTCATGGCAAAATGTCAGAAATACATTTATACAGCTGCATTGAATATCTTAGATCATAAATAGATAATAATAAGTAGATATTTATATATTAGCTCTCTATGGTGTATCGTCATTTATAAATGATGCAGAGAAAATTGCGTTTAAAAAAACAACAACAATATTCAACCAAAAAAATTACAATTTAGTATGACATCCCCTTCAGCTGTCACATGCTGTTAAGGCTCCATTATGAGTTAATTTTAGACTCGTAAATCCATCTGAATTCCAGTTTTAAAAAATATTGTACATCCAAATGTGTTTTCTAAAGTTTTTGGTCATTTTTAATGCACATTTTGTCAAATCAATAACTCAAAGACCAAAAAATCTGTGCGTTATGCATAAATGACAAAGTCCTTTTATACCTAGTTCAGACTACACGACTTTAAACATTTGCAGATCGCTGTGCTGTTCAGACTACATGACTTTCTGTCTGTAATCTAGAGTCTTGAAGTCGTTGTGGTGTTCACACTATGTGACACTATGTAAATAATCCGCAACAGGGGTCACACACTACACAAGCTGACAACAACGCTGTCACCTAATGGTTCTATCCGGTCCCCAAACCCCGTTTTGTCATGAAAATACACACGAGAAGTGGAACGGGAAATGATGCGAAACAACGTGTGAAGCAGGAGTTGTTTATTTGAAAATGGACGTCTGGAAGAAATTAGCGCTGCAACATAGAGGCATTCATGCTCCTGCCACAGTTCAATGAAATTTTGCTCCATTTCTTGTCCACACTTTTCTTGAAGTCATGTTGCTGCTGCTGTTTTTCTTCCGGTGACCTCAACCCATGTCTTGCTCTCTCATTGGCTGTAGCTCATCGTGACACTTGACACCACAGGATGTCGAGTCGGCCGACAGCTCCAGATATTTATCATGCTAGATATTTGTCTGGCGTCGGTGAGGTGCCGGTGAGCCTCTTTGATGCATCTTTGAGTAGGTCACACATAAAGATTGGTGAGCGCTGATCACCCGCTGATTTGCCCCCGATCACAGCCCGACCTGCCGGCGAGCTCGTTGACTTGCAAATCGGGCTTAAAATCCATTAGTGTGAACTTGGCATTGGGGGTACATATTTTCTGTGTAGCTGGCACTATTGTTCATTACTAGCAGGCAGTATAATAGCCTTTTTGTCGGTGTTTAGGTTGATGTTAGTAAGTTATACGTTTTATTGACGATAGTGACGGCAGTGCATCAGAAAATAAGGTCATAGTAAGAAAGGAAAAAGTGCAAGATCAAGGAGGATAGAAGCAGTGAGGCTGATGGCAGAGATGAAGAACATAAGTCATAGATTGTTGTGGAAGTCAGGCATTTTGGTACATTATCCTATGCCAGTTTGGAAGATGTGATCCACACTACAACCAGAGGTCAGGAAAGATGCCACTGCCTATTGGCCTCACTACACTGACAAGCAGGGATGCTCCAAAAATGATGACCAAACAGGTCAAAAACGAGCTACATGTAGAAAGAAGCTACACTGAAAAAGAAGAGTCTTGTTGATTTTTACTTGTTCTACAGTCATTGATTTGGAATTCCAAGAAAGATTTTTTTTAAATATTTTTTGAAACACTAAGACATGGTTTCACTACTTTCCAGTACTTTCAAGTTGCATCTGAATTTGTGTCAAGTTTTTACATTTTTTGTCACAGGATTAGGGTAAGGGGTTGTGTGCTATTCGGAATCGAATCAGGAATGCTTTTAAATACAAATTCAATCTAAATATTATGAAGATGTACAATTAAAATAAAATTTAAAAGACCTACATAACTGCAATAAATGTATTTTTTAACAAGATGTTTATCGAGACAATCTTTTAATGATGGCATGACAAAAGTCTTATAGACAGACAAAAAATATTTGTCTGAAATGTCACCTACATTTGTACTTAATTTATATATACACTTCATTTCCCACAATTCCATTACCTGTTCAGTTTCTCTGAATTGTAGTGCAGTAAATTCTACTTCAATTCCTATTCAAATTCCAGCAAAATGAACTGTGATTTTCTTTTTAAGTGTATTATTTCATTATTAAAAGTGCCTAAGTGCTTCTTTGAAACAATACAGTATTTTTAGTGGAAAGCAATATCAAACCTTACTAAAATCAATTCATGCTGTAATAAACTGCAAATTGGCGTTCTAAGTCAACAAAATGATGAAGTAAGATAATTATCTGTAACATAAAAATATGCAGAGGCGGTATGTGCAAATACCCTGATGAGAAGAACTGCTGACAACAAACTTATTAAATCTACACGTCCTACACACTGAGTTAAGAGAATTATAGTGCATCCGGAAAGTAATCACAGCGCTTAACTTTTTCCACATTTTGTTATGTTACATCCTTATTCCAAAATGGATTAAATTTTCAATTCCTCAATTCTACAAACAATACCCCATAATGACAACGTGAAAGAAGTTTGTTTGAAATCTTTGCAAATTTATTAAAAATAAAAAAATAAAAAATCACATGTACATAAGTATTCACAGCCTTTGCCATGACACTAAAAATTGAGCTCAGGTGCATCCTGTTTCCACTGATCATCCTTGAGATGTTTCTACAACTTGATTGGAGTCCACCTGTGGTAAACTCAGTTGATTGGACATGATTTGGAAAGGCACACACCTGTCTATATAAGGTCCCACAGTTAACAGTGCGTGTCAGAGCACAAACCAAGCCATGAAGTCCAAGGAATCTCAATGACCTCAGAAGGGGTAGAGTCCCCTCTGTCATACCCCAATCTAGTTCCTCTTCGCAAGGACCTACTTTGGCTGATGGCCAGGGTGATCTGAGGGTTATGGTGTGGGATACCCCGACGTGTATTTCTCAGGCCATACCCCCATCCACATCGCAAGCTGTGGAGCTTCCTATTGAGATGGCTGGTCCCTCAAGCCAGGGACCCAGCGTTTCGTTCAGGGCTCCGGCGGATGATATGATGTCGATCGCCTCCTTCTGGAGCGCCAGTGTTGCCCGAGTCTGATCCAGAGCTAAATTTACTCTCTGCTTAGAGCAGGAAAGTAAGAGACCACAGATAACCTAATTTATGGTAGGGTGGAGACACAGCCACCTCTGAACCAAAGATGATTCCCAATTGGTCAACCCATCCAGGAGGATGGGCAGACATTTTGAGTTTTAATCTCAGAACACGAACAAAGAGTGGGTTCAAGGAGTTGAAAGAAGTTCTCAGTGCAGTTCAAGAATGAGCAAGTTAAATCAAGACAAAAGACAGACAACATGACGAATAGATGATCGGACGAAGACGATCGAGGCAGACCAAGATCTAAAAACGGGTTAACGATTTCATTTAAGCCATCTAGAACTCTCCTCTCCTCTCACTTTCCTTTCTTTTACTTAAGTTTATTTTCTTTCCGTGAGTCTCGTGTTCTAAGTTAAGTTTCGCTGCAAAGTTTCTCTGGACGAATCTCCAGCGAGCGTGCTTCAATTTCAAACACCCACGAGACTTTCCATCCATCCAGCCGCCAACACACCACGTGATTGGCTTCCCAAGACGTCCATCAAAGACAGGCAAGGCCGTCAGCGAATCACCGAACCTGGGAAACCCCTGCAGCCAAGACCGAAAAGGGAATCCCCAAGACGACACGAGATACAAACGCAAGTAACCTCCAGATTCTAAACTGAACTGGTGCATTGATATCAAATTGAATACCCCCGCCTAAGCAATGATAGGAGGGTTAAGTTAATGATTGGTGGTTCATTCAGGTCATGTTAAATGCATTTATTGCTAGAAACTTGGGACTTCATCATTTCTCTCTCTTAAAACTCATTCTTTCCTCACTTCCTTTCTGCAACGCGTGTGAATGTGTGTGTGCGTGTTTGTGTTAGATATTAGTTGTACGTGTTAGAGTAATCAATAAAGTTTTGTTTGTATTTAAAGATAAGTGTTCTTGTGTTATATGCTTACGAATTTAATGTCTTAAACTGCTGATCTAAGTTACCTGGCTGTTAAATAGTGTTTCACTATTGTTTGGATATTAATATCCGCTGCAGAGTTGATAGTTACGGCCCGTTCAAATGAACGCTAGACGAGTCATTTGCTCTGTCATAAAATAAACTCTTTCAAAATTCCCTATGAATGAATTAATTCATTCATTTGAGCTAAATAGACCTGTTTCCCTTATACAGAGTCCCTACGCTTTTTAAGTGCTGCTTAAATGTTACTAATTTCCTGACCAATAATTTATTTTGACAATTAAAAGCTTAGTGTTTAGCCATTTTGGGCTTGGTCCATAATTTTTTTTTTTTTTTTTTTTTTTTGGGACACTTAATATTCAACAATATTATTGATCTGACTATAATAATGCAGCTGAATGAGAACTGAACTGAGCTTTTTTGCAGGACTGCTTTATAGATTAAATGAACTAATTTAATAATTGATGATCTTTACAACAGAACTGAATCAACACTAACTTCAGCTGAACAACAGCCGAATTGCATCATTCTTATCACTGTAAAGCTGCTTTGAAACAATGTGTATTGTATAAAACGTTACATAAATAAAGGTGACTTGACTTGACGTTTTTTGCCCAGGAGAGTACATCTGTTGTAATGCAAATAACACAATGTCACATTATATAGGGCATATAGAGGGTTGTTCGTACAGACAGGCAGAGAGAAAGAGGGAGTGGAGAAGCATCATTTAGCTTTGTCACAGAAAGCCATTAAATCTCATGGTGGGGACAATGAAATTACCCAATTTTGTTCATCAGACAGAGCCATTCTTCACAGTGTGGACACAACTGCAGACACAACTTTGACAGAAAGGAAAAGACTGTTCAAAATCTGATAGATGTGTAATAATGTCTCTTATGCTGCCTTCACATGCTGTCGGAAATTTCCTACTTCCCACTTCTGAAGTTGTGATTACGAGCTTGTCGCGTTCAAGTCCTTTGTTGTCAGAAAGAACCGAAATCATGGATTTTTTTCTTGCCTATTTATTGGGAAAATCTTATTAAAATCAAAACTATATTTAGCGATCCAACCATTGACAGCCATATAAACATTCACAGTGAAACAAGCTATTTTCACTGTGTATAAAACAAACAATGTGCTTCAAATGGTTATTCATGTACATTAATATGCACTACTTTAATGGCAATACAAAGCGATGCAGCTTAAGGAGTAAGCTACCAGTCACAGCAGCAATCGTTCACCCCTCCACCATGATTAAAGTTTCTGGCACACTCATCAGGAGCTTGGGTATCAAAATTATCTCTAAGCTTTCCAGTGATAAATATGACTTAAGAGGGCATTCATGTCCAATTTTTAATAAGGAAACTCGTATTTATGATCATTCTGATAGCATGTGAAGGCAGCATTACTCTATAGGTAGAATTCTCTATGCATAAGAAAAACTGAAAGGTTTATGGATGGATGAATGCACTATAAAAAAAAGAGAGAAAACCCTAAAAAATATTTAAGGAAGCCTATTTCTGACAAAAAAAGGGGAAAACAGTCAAGCTTTGGTAAATCATTATTGTGACATAGTATCGTCTCAGTTACGTATGTAACCCTCGTTCCCTGAGGAGGGAACGGAGACGTAACGTCAGTGACTGACGAATGGGGGTTTCGCCTAGAAGCCTATCATCTTCGAGATCTAGAAAACGCCCAATGGCAGTGCCAATGCCATGGGCATGCGGAATGCGTAACTCCGCCCCACAGTGTGGGTATATAAGGAAGTACGCTGGCAACATCGCATTATGTTTACCTGCTGAGGAGCCAAGACTGAACTCCCGGCCGTTCAGCGGTACAGCGGAAGTGGCAGAGGGACGTTACGTCTCTGTTCCCTCCTCAGGGAACGAGGGTTACATACGTAACGGAGACGTTCCCTTTCGTTCAGTCACTCCAAGTAACGTCAGTGACTGACGAATGGGGGTCCCAATGTAATCACGCCGCTCGGCTGTCATCCAGTGCCCTGCGTAAGCGTGAGCTCCCTGTCGTAAGCTAGTACGGACGAAGGACTCCCATTTAACACAGGAATACCAAGGTACACTGGGAAGCATATTCCAGGTGGAAGTATGCGCCAAGCGCCTACCCATAGGGAGGACTTAAGGATACACATATGACCCGCTAGGGGCTGCATATGGAAGAACTCTGGAGTAACCAGCCGAAGGTGGAAGAATTTTACCCCCAGGGGAGGCAAGCTTGCCGAGGGAAATAAACGTGGGGGTCGCCCAAGGGGGGAACCATGCACACGGTGTCACCTAGCCTAACACGAGGGCCTGGCCGAGGGGGCAGACGCACTGGTGTCGGCATTGACAGTGCTGGAGGAACTCAGGGTTTCAGGGAAACTACCTGAGGAAAATAATCGCACGTATCCAGTCCGTGGAGTGGCGAGCAAGCGAAGACACCTGAGCCTAGTCCATTACCGGCCACTAGTAGAGGCGAGTACATGAGAGGACACTGGCTCCACTCGGAGATTATAGAATCTGGCGAATGTGTTGGGTGTCGCCCAGCCTGCAGCTCTGCAGATGTCTGTTAGCGAGGCGCCATGCGCTAAAGCCCAAGAGGAGGCCACACTCCGGGTGGAGTGCGCCCTGACCCCTAGGGGGCATGGACGCCCCAGCGTCTGGTAAGCCAAGACAATGGCATCCACTATCCAGTGAGACAACCTCTGCTTGGAGAGAGCCTTTCCCTTCAGCTTCCCACCATAACAGACAAAGAGCTGGTCTGAGGTCCTGAAACACTGCGTTCTGTCTACATAAGCATGGAGGGCGCGTACTGGACAGAGCAGTGCCATGGCTGGGTCTGCCTCCTCCAAAGGCAGCGCTTGCAGGTTCACCACCTGGTCCCTGAACGGAGTGGTGGGAACCTTGGGCACATATCCAAGCCGGGGTCTCAGGATCACGTGAGAGTTGGCCGGCTCGAATTCCAGGCACGCTTCGTCAACCGAAAATGCCTGCAGGTCCCCTACCCTCTTTATGGAGGCCAAGGCGATCAGGAGCGCTGTCTTCATAGACAGGAACTTAAGCTCGACTGACCGCAATGGCTCGAAGGGAGCCCTCTGCAGAGCACTTAAGACTACTGAGAGGTCCCAAGAGGGTACGAGGGGAGCGCGAGGAGGATTCAGTCTCCTCGCTCCCCTCAGGAACCTGATGACCAGGTCGTGCTGACTTACCTTTTTCGTCTCCACAAGGTCGTGGTAGGCTGATATAGCGGCCACATAAACCTTGAGGGTGGAAGGAGACAGCCTTCGTTCCAACCCTTCCTGGAGGAATGTAAGCACGGACCCGATCGGGCATTTCCAGGGGTCTTCTTGGCGAGAAGAACACCAGGTGACAAAGAGGTTCCACTTCAATGCATAGACGTGTCGAGTAGACAAGGCCCTAGCGGAAGTGATGGTAGCCAACACCTGCGGTGCTAGGGTACTCAAACCTGCCGCGTCCCATCCAGGAGCCACATGTGGAGGTTCCAAAGATCGGGACGCGGGTGCCAAAGGTTGCCCCGTCTCTGAGAAAGGAGGTCCTTCCTCAGAGGAATCGACCAGGGAGGGGCTGTCGCAAGGAGTACGAGTTCGGAGAACCAGGTCTGGCCGGGCCAATACGGGGCGACCAAAAGGACCTGCTCCTTGTCCTCCCTGATCTTGCACAGAACCTGTGCGAGAAGGCTCACTGGGGGAAACGCATACTTGCGGAGGCCCCGCGGCCAGCTGTGTGCCAGAGCATCCGTGCCGAGGGAGCCCTCGGTCATGGAATAAAACAGGCGGCAATGGGAAGAGTCATGGGAGGCAAACAGATCTACCTGTGCGTTGCCGAACTGTTCCCAAATCAGCTGAACCGTCTGGGGATGGAGTCTCCATTCTCCAGGAAGTGGCTGAAACCGTGAGAGCTCGTCGGCTGCACGGTTCAGGACTCCTGGGACATGGATGGCACGAAGGGACCTCAGGTGCTTCTGACTCCATAAGACGAGATGGCGGGGAGTTGAGACATGCTGCGGGAGCGTAGACCACCCTGGTGGTTGATGTACGTTACTGTGGCCGTGTTGTCTGACCGGACTAGCACGTGTTGATCCTTGAGCAGCGCTCGGAAGCGGTGCAGGGCGAACCGTACTGCCAGCAACTCGAGGCAATTGACATGCAGGAGGCGCTGGGGTCCTGTCCAGGAGCCTGCGGCAGCATGTCCATTGCACATGGCACCCCAGCCCGTGGTGAAGGCATCTGTTGACACAACAATATGCCTGGAAACTCGTTCTAAGGGAACACCGGCCGTAGAAAGCTGAGGTTCGACCACGGGGTGAGGGTCTGCAGGCAGGCCCGAGTCACTGGGACCCAGAGCGTGCCTGACTGTCATGCTAGTGCTGAAGCGGTCTCATATGAAGCAATCCGAGCAGCGTTACCGCGGCTGCAGATGCCATATGCCCCAGGAGCCTCTGAAATAACTTCAGTGGAACCGCACTCTTGCTCTCGATTTGACGGAGGCAAGTCAGCAGTGACTGCGCGCGCGCTCGTAAGCTGCGCACACATGGCGACCGAGTCGATACTGAGAAAAGAGATCCTCTGCACTAGCAGAGTTTGCTCTTTTCACAGTTGACCCAAAGGCCCAGACGGGCACAGTGAGACATAGGGGTGTGACAAGACACTTAGCTCACAAGACGAGACACAAAATTGGGTTCATGAGAACGAGATGAGATTTTTGCACAGTATTTTTAAGAAATCCTAAATGATCCTCAAATAGTCTGCAGGTGCGTTTTGAAATGTTTTAACTAATCATATTGTAATGAATGTCATTTCAGTTCTACTTTCTGAGTATGAATTATCATATGTATTGAAAGACAACAATATACAAACACTGTAAAAGGTTTTGCCACAAACTCAACTGACTGGCTTCTCCTGTATGATTTCACACGAGTCTCTTCAGACCTTACTGTACATGAATTATGAGCTTCCAGAACATGTGTGTGACCTCCTAATTTAATTCCTTTCCACAAATATAACATAGAAATCAAAACATTATAAATAACAATAATAACACACTGTTTTTTCTTAGTCTTATTAAGTGTAAACAATAAGTGCAACCATAATCAAAGTACTTTCTCAGTATTCAAAGTGCAAACAGAGACCAAAGCTAAGAGGTGGTTACAACTACACAGCCCAGTCTAAGACAGGTTTGATATTGGGAGACAGGCTATTGTATGTAGCCTAATTTGCACGCATCAGGGAGCTTGTTTTTTCGCTTTTGCTTTCGTATTTGCGATCGCACATACTCTGTGTATAGGGAGCGGCGGTGCTGAACACGCATTCTACAAGATAAGACATTTATCAGACACTTAGGCTCTGTTGCACAATGAATCCTCCGCCATGGTCTTGTCAGTCATCTCGCTTTACTCTCGTCATGTGAGTACTGTACTTAAGTACACTTTTTGAGTATCTGTACTTTACTTGAGTATTATGTTTTTTCTGGAAACTTTATGACTTTAACTTCACTACATTTGAAAGACAATTATTGTACTTTTCACTCCACTACATTTCTATCAAGGTCCTTGAAATTAAAAGTCGTTTCTGTAGCAGCTTTGAAAGTCAGTGGATGGTTTTTTTCTTCTTTAAAACAGGATTTTTTTTTTTCAGACAGCCTATCAGTAATCACTCTTGTAGGGTCACGTGAAGTTTACCAGCATTTTTGAACACTGATCAGTTGATGGAAAAGTGGAAGAAGACGGTTCCTCTGCGCAGTGCGCACACCCATGTCCATATTTAGAAAGTATGTTTCAGTTTTCTAAAAAGATTATAGATTAGTTTCGTTTTAAATGTTTGCTTTGTTTGCTTAAAACGAACCATATCATAGGCTTCAAAAACTCGCCGTCCAACCCGCAGAAGCATATTGAGGTATGTAAACTTTTAATTTCTGGTGAAAGCTTGAAATTGAAATTGTCTGTGCTTTTAGATTTAAAGTTTCAGTACGAAGCAGTGTTCATTTTTTCACTGATGAAAACCAGACGACAGCTAAATAAAACCAGTTTCTAAATAAAACCAGTCAACGAATAAAAACGAGACGAAAATGTTAGGGAGGGATGATTTGAGAAGAGATCCAGTCAGAAATGATGTATGCTAGCATGTCGGATGGAGCATCACTGACTGGCTTAAACCACCATGATGGCATAGCATGTATTCATAAAACAATGCAACAAAAATAAAATAATGCATTGACTAATGCATTGACATAAAAAAGGAAATTTACTTTTGATACTTAAGTACTTTTAAAAGCAAGTACTTCTGTACTTTTAGTACTTTTACTTAAGTAAAAATCTGTTTTTACAACTTTCACTTGTAACGGAGTAATATTTGACCAGTAGTACTTTTACTTTTACTCAAGTAATGGAGTTGTGTACTTTGTCCACCTCTGTGTAAATGTAGCGATGGCATATTCTATGCTAATTTCACCCGTCATGGCGATATCGCGATACAGCTTTTCAACTCAACAAGAAATCTCGTCACATTTTAATATCATCACACCCCTAGCGAGACATATTCAGGTTAGAGGGCAAGATTAACATTCAAAAGCTGTTGATATAATGGTGTCCCATCTCTCCATATATAGAGGGCACCTGCTGGTACTCATTAGGAAGAATCATCCAGCTGTTGACATACACTGCATGCATCTGATTAACGTCACTTGGCCCTCTCAAAATCCTTCAGCTGCACAAGAGCCATTTACCAAGCAGCTCTATAAACAAGGATTGAGAGCTTAGTTTATCATAATTAAATACCATATATGAAATTATTAGCTTTTAGCATGGTTTTTGGGTTGTGTTTTATGCCTGAGTGAAAATAGGTTTTAAACTATACTGTGTAAATGCTGCACAATTACTTAATAAATCGGTGATTGTTCAAATTGGGTAATTGCTCCCTAATATTAATTTATGATCAACAACCAGGGGCCCGTTTCAATAAGGAGGTTCAACCAACTCTGAGTTTAAACTTGAACTCTGAGTTGACTTACCCTGAGAAGGGAAACTCTGAGTTTTGGGTTTCAGAACAGCTGAACTGAGTTAGTTCAATCAACTCTGAGTAGACTGACTCTGAGTTAAGCTCGTGCACCACGACTATGAAAAGCCATGATCAATGGAGCTCCGAAATTATGATTCACCATGGCAACAGCACCCGACAAAAGATGTCCGCATACTTCTGGGTCAATATGTAAGTTTAATTCTAAGTTTAGTTAAGTTTTTAATTAGTTTGATTAAGTTTAATTTTCATGGTATCCCACAGGCAAAAAAAAAGAATGTGGCAGCAGCTAAAAATGAAGTATAAAAACATAATTTAATCAGGTAAAGCTTTAAGCATAAAAGGTTCATGGGTGTAGGATTCATGACTTTACAAACATTTGACATATTAAATAAATATCATTCAGTGTCTATTTCAATGTGCAGCAGCTTTTCCCACATAGGTTGGATCAGAGAACATTTAATTATGTGAAAAGAGTATTAGACTGTTACATTTCTTAATTAGGGTAATTAAATTAACATTTGACTTCTACTCAGCCAACAGCAAGGCAGAGGCTCGCAAAACACCAGCACCACTGACAGATGAAGAGGAGATGGAGGAAGAATATTCAAATCCAACAGGAAAAAGAATAAAGCATTTGTAGGAAATAAAGATGACCATATAAATTGTGAAATAATTAGTGTTTATTTAACAGCTGTGGTGGTGGTTACAGCATATATCTCGGACTACCCTTCCATCTAACATCCTTCCATTCCATACAGTAATCCGTTTTCAGAAAGTGCGATGATGGGAATATACCTGTCATCAGTTCATCCAACCACTGGAAATCCTAAAGGAAATTCTAATTATTAGGTTACTTCTAGAGCTTTATCAATTAAACGTCAGGATCCTTTATAAAAGGACATGCCATTTTTGTCACTTTGACTGTGTCCTCATGATGAAAATATGAGCAATGAATGAATGTTCCTGCACTGCACTTCTTACTTAGTATTTTTGTCCTGTTGTTTCCATTCAAAATTTCTAAAGATTCTTAAATCAAGATGCATTTTCTACATAAGAAAAATGACATAAGGTATTTAGTCTTGTTTCCTGGGGTGAAAAAAAAAAAAAAAAAAAAAAATTTAGGTGCATTTTTCATATTTTGCAAATTATCTGCCAGTGGGGTAAGAAAAATAATCTTGTTTCCGTTTGCATTAGGAATTTTTTTTTTTTTCACCCCACTGGCAGATAATTTTACTTGTTTTAAGTAAAATGCGCTTACTTTAGATTTTATTTTTAGATATTTGCACTTAAAATAAGACACAAAAACATTTGTGCAGTGTGAATGAACGAATGAAGTATTTAAACACAGCTGACGCTTTAAAAAGGGGAAGGAGACCGAAGGAAACTCTGGGTTTACCAAAGAAAACCTGCTCCTGACCAGGTTAGGTTCACAGAGTAAGTTACCATGGTAACTGACTCTGAGTATAAGTTACCTCGGGTTTGACATACCTCCCATTCTGAAACAGAAAACCCAGAGTTTCCCTCATTTCAGGGTTAACATACTCAGAGTTTCCACTTAACCTCCTTTCTGAAACGGGCCCCAGGGAAACTAACTAGAGAACTAAGGCAGGGACAGAACACAGTGAAAAGTGTTACAGACACTGCCGTTTTTTAAATGTATGTATGTACAATGCATTATAAAGGTATTCATAATGTACTGTACGCTATACATCTGAAGTTGGTTGTTTATCATGTTTTCCATGCATTCTACTTTCTAAAGGTGTGGTCAATGAATAGATAAGTATTATAATGTACTGTATTAGGCAAGGCAAGTTTATTTATATAGCACATTTCATACACAATGTAAATTTAAAGTGCTTTACGTAAAAAGGGTTTTAAAACAGAATCATAAAATAAACAACAGATGCATAAGAAATAAAAATAACAATAAAAGCAAAGGACAAAAAATATTAAAAAATTGTGTTAAAATAATAAAAAGAGGATAAGATACAGTTCAGTCAGCCGGTCGTAGCACCGTGCTCGTTCAGTAAATGCACAGCTAAACAGATGTGTTTTGAGTCTGGATTTGAATGTGGCTACTGTTGGAACACTGATCTGATCTCTTCTGGGGTCCGTTCTTCGTACATCACTAACTCAGTTAGCTGGATTTGATTGTTGATGATTTGGCATGATCTTGCATTGTTTGGTTCTTCGAAGCTCATCCTGAACTTGCTGTCATAGCAACAGGTCCGTAAGCTCAAACCTGCTCGGGAGCAGGCTTAGTTCATGTAAACAGGATTAGATTGCATCTTTTTAAGCAGCGTTGATACTTAAAATTTGTCCCAACCACTGCTACTTTATTACAAGAGTTCCTTACTGAACCAGGGGCAATAATAATTTTAAATAATAATAATAATAATATAAAAATGTATTTGAAAATAATATTATAATGTTGTGTATAATACTATAGACACAGGCACTTGATTTAGAGATTTATTTGTGATGGAATAATTACTTTATAATTTTATTGGAGGTTTACACACATTGTACAGTTATTCTTAGCCCTGCACTAATTTGAGTGATGATGGATATTATGGGAGTGGCGTTGATGCAGCGCAAGAGATGCAGATAACTTTATCTTGACCCTTAAAAAACTTTAATACTGTCACGTCTGCTTCAAATTGAATAAAAAAATTAAATGAATTGCTAATTACAACATTGAAATAAAAATGTAAAGGGTGTACAAATACTATAAAATCATGAATATAAATAATTGGGAATCATGTTTTAAAAAAAAAACAGTGCACATTTCATTTATCTATTATAACTTTTATGTTGGTTTGGTTGTTTGGCTGTTTCCTTATAAAGGTCCAGAAATTTTTTTTTTTTTTTTTTTTTTAATTTGTCAAGTGTTTTTGCCAGGTGGCTGTTTTAATTACATGATGTCATTACGTTGCTGTCTTGCCGCCAGCCAATCGCTGCATTACTGATCGTGGTTTCGAGTATCGATGCATCTTCCCTCTTCAGGGAACACAGGAACGCGCAGTAATCTCAGATAACTTAATCCAGATATTTTAATACAATCCGCAAATTCGATTGAAGAACCAAATTAGCCAGAGATCAGTTATCACGATTAGAAGATCTGAGATCTGTCAAATCATCTCAGATGTATTAAGCGATGTACGAAGAACGGACCCCTGGTTCCAGAAAAGCTAAAAGCGGACTAACCTTATTTCGAGCAAACCCTTGGCATTTCTAACTGACTTGATCCTGATGATCTGAGTGATCTGTTTATATTCAATAAGCATATCTGCAATGTATTAAGGTCATAGGCCATTGAGTGATTTTTAAACAAGTACAGTACTTAAAATCAAATCTGAATGTACCAGGAAGCCAGTGTAAAGACCTGAGGATGTTCATATTTTCTGGTTCTGCTCAGAATCCTGGCAGTATCGTTCTGTATGAGCTGCAGCTGTCTAATGGTCTTTTTGGGAAGGCCAGTGAGGAGTCCATTACAATAGTCCACCCTGCTGGTGATAAAAGCATGAAGTCTTTCTGAACATGAACAATTGACCCCAAACATATTCAGTTGAATGCAGCAGAAGGGCAAAGGCCCTCTTCAAAATACTTTGACATGAACTAGTGAGCAGGAAGTGATGCGATGAGCATACACGCCACTCAGTGGACCTCAGTGGAGGGCAGTACCCTGAAAAGTGTATCATTTTAAGGTTAAGCTGTTCCATTTCCACAATCACAGAAACACACACACTGTGCTCAGAGGAAGGTACTGTACCTTCAAGTCAAGCTGTGATTGAAGAAACATTTAAACATTTCCTTGACAGCTTAACTTTGTTGATATTACTGCACTCGGCAGAAGAACAGAGTGCACAACATATCTCTGTGAACTCAGAACATCTTAGGTCTGTTTAACACCACACATGTAAGAAGCACATAAGCAGAGCTGAAGCATAACACACTGCATTAAAATGTAAAATGTAATACTACATTAAATATTTTCTTTGAGGCTATATGATATTGTTTTAAAGTGCCCCTATTATGATTTTTTTAAAATTACTTTTAATGTAGTGTGTAACAAGTGAGTTCTAAGTGAATGAAAACATCCTGCAAAGTTTTAAATCTATAAGTGCACCGTATATAAAGTTATTGTCTCTCAGAAGTAAGAGTCGTCTCTGAGTCAATTAAACTAATCGTAAGCCGTTTTGTTGTGACATCAAGACGAAACATTAGCATATTGCCTGTCCACTTATTGCACGTGCAGACACCAGGGAAAACTTGAACCACCTCAAAAACTGCAGCGGATACTGGATAGCATCATGTCGAGAAGACGCTGTGCTCTACAATGTGTTTATTGTGCTTTTTATTGTGTAGGTATCTGGCTAACCGGCTAACTCACGTTATTACTGTCTTACTGAAATACTGCTGTAAATCAGCTGTGGGCTGCAGTATTACCTATTAATGCAGATTGTCTGTAATTCTTACTACTTTGAGTAAAGATAATGGATTGAGTAAAGATAATGGATGGAGCAAGATTTGTTTTGCAAACTTTAATGTTACATCAGTCATTCACGTTAGTGCTCGGCTAACGTATGTGCTGTTATTGTTGTTACTGTTCTCGCATGTGCACCGCAATAAATTAGAAACTCACACACACACACACACACACACGGGTTTGTTGATGGACGTACACTTGTTAATGCTGATGCTGAGGAATTACAGTTGAAACATCTCATAATGTACCTCAAACTGAGTAGCATCACTGAGAAACGTCCTGCTCAAGGTTCGGGTTGAATAACTAGTTCTATCAATGTCTCATCTTCGATTCGGACTCGTGCTGGGATTGGTGTAAAATTGATGTCCTCGTTACTGTCTTTACAGTGTGTACTATCGCTGAGCCTCTGGACGCCGGACGCAGCTGGAGTTCAGTTATGGTAATGGGCGTTTGTTTCTGAAATACGTGCTGTAAGCGGTAGACCATTCACAACAGACAGGGCCATCTGACCAATCAGAGCAGAGTAGGCTCGCGGAAAGGAGGGATTTAGAGAGACTGATTCATCCATCGAGTCGTTTGAGAATCATTGAACATTGTAGTGATATGCAATGTATATTATGAGAAAATGAAACTGTTTTTTGAGCTTTGATGCATGTAAACCTGTTGTTGGAGACCTCCAAAACTAAATTTAGGTATTATTATGCTATTTTTAAAATAGCATAATAGGGGCACTTATTTTAAAAGGTCATTATTTTGTTTAATGGTGTACACGAGTAGGTTAACATGCTTTAATGTTCAAAAAACACATTCTTTTTTATTGTTTATTGCAGCACCTCTATTCCCAGTCTGTCTGAATGCTCTGATTGAGTTCTAGTTTTCACAAAGACCCCCTTCGGAAAAGCCCAGAGTGATCGCGACATGACGACAACACTACAATTGAAGTCTTTCCTTTGATCGAGGCATTTTAGGCAGGTCTAGATCAGTGTTCCCTGTTAGATAGAATGGTAACACTTTACAATAAGGTTCCATTAGTTAAGGTTAGTTAATGCATTAACTAATATTAACTATCAATGAGCAATACATTCGTTACAGTACTTAGTCTCTGTTAACATTAATTAATAAAAATACAACTGTTTATTGTTAGTTCATGTTAGTTCATGTTAGTTCAGGTTCATTAACTAATGTTAACAGATACAACTCTTGATTTTAATCAAGTATTAGTAAATGTTGAGATTAACATTAACTGAGATTAATAAATGCTTTAGAAATATTTCATTGTTAGTTCATGTTAACTAATGTAGTTAACATTAGTTAACTACATATGAAACCTTATTGTAAAGTGTTACCTTTGCAGATCTGATACATGCACAAACAGATACATTACACAATAAAGGAAAAGGGAAAACATTAAAAAACATCATATGGCCTCTTTAATATCTCTAATGGCTTTAATTTATGATAAGGTTAATGGAAGTGTGCACTTAAGAATGAATGGGAGTGTGCAATTAAAAAAACACATTTAAATCCAAAATGTCATTATACACTCACCTAAAGGATTATTAGGAACACCTGTTCAATTTCTCATTAATGCAATTATCTAATCAACCAATTACATGGCAGTTGCTTCAATGCATTTAGGGGTGTGGTCCTGGTCAAGACAATCTCCTGAACTCCAAACTGAATGTCAGAATGGGAAAGAAAGGTGATTTAAGCAATTTTGAGCGTGGCATGGTTGTTGGTGCCAGACAGGCCGGTCTGAGTATTTCACAATCTGCTCAGTTACTGGGATTTTCACGCACAACCATTTCTAGAGTTTACAAAGAATGGTGTGAAAAGGGAAAAACATCCAGTATGCGGCAGTCCTGTGGGCGAAAATGCCTTGTTGATGCTAGAGGTCAGAGGAGAATGGGCTGACTGATTCTAGCTGATAGAAGAGCAACTTTGACTGAAATAACCACTCGTTACAACCGAGGTATGCAGCAAAGCATTTGTGAAGCCACAACGCGCACAACCTTGAGGCGGATGGGCTACAACAGCAGAAGACCCCACCGGGTACCACTCATCTCCACTACAAATAGGAAAAAGAGGCTACAATTTGCACGAGCTCACCAAAATTGGACAGTTGAAGACTGGAAAAATGTTGCCTGGTCTGATGAGTCTCGATTTCTGTTGAGACATTCAGATGGTAGAGTCAGAATTTGGCGTAAACAGAATGAGAACATGGATCCATCATGCCTTGTTACCACTGTGCAGGCTGGTGGTGGTGGTGTAATGGTGTGGGGGATGTTTTCTTGGCACACTTTAGGCCCCTTAGTGCCAATTGGGCATCGTTTAAATGCCACGGCCTACCTGAGCATTGTTTCTGACCATGTCCATCCCTTTATGACCACCATGTACCCATCCTCTGATGGCTACTTCCAGCAGGATAATGCACCATGTCACAAAGCTCGAATCATTTCAAATTGGTTTCTTGAACATGACAATGAGTTCACTGTACTAAAATGGCCCCCACAGTCACCAGATCTCAACCCAATAGAGCATCTTTGGGATGTGGTGGAACGGGAGCTTCGTGCCCTGGATGTGCATCCCACAAATCTCCATCAACTGCAAGATGCTATCCTATCAATATGGGCCAACATTTCTAAAGAATGCTTTCAGCACCTTGTTGAATCAATGCCACGTAGAATTAAGGCAGTTCTGAAGGCGAAAGGGGGTCAAACACAGTATTAGTATGGTGTTCCTAATAATCCTTTAGGTGAGTGTATATGGAACACAAACCAAACTGCTAAAAATCATCTAGATTCAGTCACATTTATTGAATATTTAAACACGCTACGTGTGAGCTCAGTGCCGAAACTCTACGACGCAGCACCACACAGACTGCTGCACAGTGTGAATGCTGTGACCTGTTAATATGACCTGCAAAATAAACATGCATACTGTGTGAAACAAGCCTTAGAGTTAAATTTGCTTCACCATCTGTGGATTGAGAGAACTGTGATCTTTAAATATATCATGTTGTTTTTATTTATTCAATGTCTAAATCCCCACATTTGTTCAGTTGCAGATGATATTAAGCAGTCCGTTTCAAACCAAACAGATGCCCGTTTTATCATTTGAAAATTACGGCAGCAATATCCACAGAATCTAATTGGCCAGATCTTTTTTTGTTTGTTTTTTTTGTTTTTTTTGTTCGCCATTTAGCAGCAAGACCTTGCTAGCCATTATTTAAAAACTCAGCTGGCCCTCTATCAACCCTATAATTACATTTCTGTCATTCGTTAATGCTTTTTGGTCACACGATTCAGTTAGAATCTCTCAAAGTCACTTAACTGATGCTGAGAGGGACGAGGAACAAAACTTCTAACGTGATTCACAGCTAGGAAGCTCAGATTGGAGGCATATTACATGCAATTTTCTATTCTGTCAGAGTGAGTCAGAGCCCCCATGCTGAGCCCTTTTTTTCATCAGCTAGCTTTCCACAATGCTGTGTATTATTTGACCTTGGCTTTTTCTTCTGCCAATTTGGAGGGGTTTGTGGGTGGCGCGTTGAGGCAGGTGGGTGTAATTATGCCAGACGTCTCCCTGGTGAGATCTGCAAAGGTGGCCGGCTATTCTTCTCCACTCTCTTTGACTAGGCCAGATGACCTGCTTAATTTCCAGAAAAGTCCAATTACCTTTAAATATATATCCTAGCTGAATGCAGAAGGATGTAAAAGTATTGTTGGGATTTTATATTAAAGCTGTATAGGAAATAGGCCTAACAAATAATTATACAAATAATAAATAATTAAAAGTGTAAGCTCCACCTGCTTGGCCCAACGTAGGAATCCAGCAGCTGGTTGAAGGACTTCTGCATGTATGTCTTTTCTAGCGCTTCTGGAAGAATCACTTTAATGTATTAAAATGTGAAGATCCAATTTTCAATCTGACTCCATGAATAATTTAATCTGACTCTAATTGTATGTGATTTTCGTTGCATTTGTTACGTTTATAAATTAACGGCTGATCAAATGATTAGTTGTGATTTAATTTGGATCGTTGATTTTCTTAGTATCTCTTATTCTCAAATATTCGTTCATCAAGGGACCCGATATTGCACAGAAACAGACGCGTCGCGAGTCGCGCGTTCACGAACACAAACTGGCCAGTTCTGATATTAGTCAGAGGATTGCAGAGTGAATATTTTACCTTTAAGTGGTCGCACCTGCTTACTCAACAAAAAGTGTAATTTGATTAATAGACACGGAAGCTGCAACGTGCTAATACAGTAATAGTCAGAAATCGGATTACACCGCATGCTGCGCTCCATGCTTCAGTCATGGGGTCCTCGGTTTGATCTATTCTGGCAAAAGATTTGCGGAAATAAAGGACTCCACATTGATCCATACTAGAATAATGATTTCAGTAAAATACACGATAAATCAAGATTAATGTTTATTTTAGCCAGGCAAAAACCAAATAAAGGAATTAAAAAGAACCCATTATACACAACTGATCAGCATACAATATACAACACAATTACAAAATAATATAAAAAGAGTTTCCAAGAGTCATCATTACCTGGCAATAGAGACGCACCGCAACAGTGTGGGAAGTTCTGAATACAGATGCTTCCCTGAGTGGTTTGCCAATTCCCTTTAAATACTCAACCAGAACAAAGAACAATAAACATTTAGCACCCAAATATTTATGCAGCTTTTGGTTGAACTTTTCTCGTGCCCAAATGGTCACGCCTATCTTTGGGGGACAGCAAAGGTTTATCAAAAGATCTTTATGAGCATCTCCCACACCAGGGGAACAAGCCCTGTTTTCTTTATGATGACCTGTTCTACTGATGTGGGAATGAAACCTCTTTACCAATCGCACCAAACGTATTTATTTTGACCACAAAGAAACAGCTTGTGGCAGGATCTGTGAGATTTGCATGATTGTGTGGGCCCTGAGACAGAGAGGGTGAGATGGTCAGGACTCGCTGGGGGGGAGATAAGATTGACCAGGTGGGGTCTTGTTTTCTCTTGTAGATCTCCTATTCAGATGAGAGAAGTTTTATTGTCTTATTGCAGATTAGACTTCTTGAGTTCGTGCTCAGGTGAAATCCATTCTTACAAAAGCAATAAATAAATTAAAGCTGCTAGCAGCGATGACGGGCCCAAGCCGGTGGCACCGCCACCCCGGTGGCATCAGCTTAACTATGCACGGCAGGCAATAGGCATTTAAAATGGGAAAACATAAAAGGACTGTCAAAGTCATTTGAATTCACCACATTAACTGCAGCAGTTGGTGCTGCTATGACCACGGACCACAACAGTCACATCTACGAGACCAATTAAATTTAAACGCATTTCATATGATGTCAAAGGTCAATTTCAAATGAGTGCAGAATACTGTCTGAATGCTAATGTTGTATTATCCTAACACTTCTCTTCATGTGTTTTTTGGCCTACCTAACTACCGTTTGTGCACCAATCTTATGCACCAAAAAGCATGCTTTCATTTCAATATGGGTGGCATCCAATAAAAAATAAATTTAATTAAAAAAGTAATTAAGAGTCAAATCACAGAAACTGAAAAGATGATTTTAATATCAGTGTCATGTAAGAGTAAGATGTGTGTCTAAATTTTATGGAAGTTTACAGCCACTTTTATAAAATCATGTGAAATTAACTTTTTTAATAAATATTAATTGAATCAATAAATAATTAATTTAAAGACATATGCATCATACGTGATGTTCGCAAACACAGCACATGACCATCTGTAAAGCCCATGTATAGAAAACACACACGCACTCCTATATATATATATATAAAACGCAAAGATGTTTGTAAGGGTGGGTCGCCTACAGTGGTTCGGGCTGCAGGGTTGCCGAATGACTAAAGAAACGTTATCAGCAAGAGGATAGAAAACTGTACATTTCTCGTCTTTACCACCCACTGCAACTTATACCAACGACGGAAATAAGCGCAGTTACAATAGCAAAATATGTGGGAGAGCGTTGCTAGAATGTGACTATATTGTATTGCAATAGGTAGCACTTCAAAGTCAATACCAAATCAAAACTAGTTAGCACATAATTTGTAATAGAAAGAATTTAATGACAATTTCTGGTTATGGTTACACTTAAAATAGTTACAAAATAGATGTATGAGATGATAAAAACTTGTACCATTAATCGTACCCAGCATAAATGTTACCTGAGGGATAGAAAGGGAGAGAGAGAGAGAGAGAGAGAGAGAGAGAGAAAACAAAAACAAAAGGAAGAAGAGCACAAAGAAGAGAAGAGCCAAAGAGAAGGCCCCCAAGAAGAGAGAGAGAATCAAGAGAGACACAGAATAAAAGAAGAGCCAGAGCAACAGTTACATCTTCTTTTTATCTGTTCCTTGACCATGTGACTGAAACCCTAATGTGAGACATTCAAACTGACCAATCAGACCAAACTTCCCCCACTGTACTAAAGGTGTGACACATTTTGGCCTACAGGCCTTCAGCATCTCTTTGTCTTTAGGAATTCCAAATGGCCCTTCTGATAAGAAAGATGGGGGTTGAAAACAGTGAAGCAAATGACTTTGTTCAATTTCAAATATCAAATATCTTTGATTATTTTCAATCCTACATGTTAGTCCTGTCTGAATGAGTACATGAATTCACAGATGTCAGGTGATAAGAATTGCAACTCATGTCATTTATAAAACTAGTCCTGTCCGAATAGTGATATAGTGTCATAGTTTAATTTAAAATGTGAAGTTATCATTTGCTGCAATATGAATTTAAACCCAGAAATGTAAAATAACTATATCAAAGTCATCTGAATGCGCCACATTTACTGCAGCAAATATGATCGTGAACCACAACAGCCACATCGATGAGATCATTTTAATTTAGATTAATTTCATGCCAAAGGATGTTATAGGTCACTTTGAAATGAGTGAAAAGTTGTCTTCAGAAGTCCAGAAGTCCAGTATTTATCTAAAGGTCTTTTTATTTTTTTTATTAACACAATTATTAAACAGAATGGAGAAAAAAACCTTGGGAGAAACCAGGCTCAGTCGGGGTGCCAGTTCTCCTCTGGCCGACGAAAAAATAGTGTATGATTATGATTCTGGCAACATTACAGGTCAGAAGCCATATTAGATCAATAGATATTCGTAGGATTATTCGAAAGATTGGAGTCGTCACGCCGGGGACGGGTTTAATGAGGATGTCGTGTCGATGCAGCATTTACAGGGGGGAGTTTAATTGACACGGTCTCTACAGACACTTCAGGGATGCGTTCGACATGTCCAGGCTAAGGTCCACCATCTGGTCCGGATACGGCCCGGATCCGGCCGACTGCAGTAAACCTCGGGATAAACAGAGAGACTAACATTAGCGTAGATGCCATTCTTCTTATGATGTAACGAGTACATCAGGTGTTATGGGAAGTGTTCCCGGTTCTGGCTGACCTAGTTAATGCAGCCTAAAACAATCATTTAACTGATTTGAATAATATAAATTAAAAATGTTTTATGTGTATGCCATAGTAAAGAGATGTGTTTTTAGTCTAGATTTAAACTGACAGAGTGTGTCTGCTTCCCGAACAATGCTAGGAAGACTGTTCCAGAGTTTAGGTGCTAAATAGGAAAAGGACCGACCTCCTGCAGTTGATTTTGATATTCTAGGTATTATCAACTGGCCAGAATTTTGAGACCGCAATAGACGTGATGGAGTATAATGCGTTAAGAGCTCACTCAAGTACTGGGGAGCTAAACCATTTAGTGCTTTGTAAGTAATCAGCAAGATTTTAAAATGTATACGATGTTTAATAGGGAGCCAATGCAGTGTTGCCAGAATCGGGCTAATATGGTCATACTTCCTGGTTCTAGTAAGAACTCTAGCTGCTGCATTTTGGACAAGCTGCAGTTTATTTATTAAGCAAGCAGGGCAACCACCCAGTAGAGCATTACAATAATCTAGCCTTGGTCATGAACGCATGAACTAACTGTTCAGCATTTTGCATTGAAAGCATGTGCCGTAATTTAGATATATTTTTAAGATGGTAGAATGCAGTTTTACAGATGCTAGAAACGTGGCTTTCAAATGAGAGATTGGTATCAAAGAGCACACCCAGGTTCCTAACTGACGACGAGGACTTGACAGAGCAGCCATCGAGTGTTAGACAGTATTCTAGGTTACTACCTGTGGAGTTTTTTTGTCCAATGATTAAAAATTCAGTTTTTTCTGAATTAAGTTGCAGGAAATTACTAGTCATCCAATTTTTTTATATCAGCTATGCATTCCGTTAATCTTGTGAATTGGTAAGTTTCGTCAGGGCGTGAAGAAATATAGAGCTGAGTATCGTCAGCATAACAATGAAAACTAACGCCATGCTTCCTAATAATATCTCCCAGTGGTAGCATGTACAGGGTGAAAAGCAACGGTCCTAGCACTGAGCCCTGCGGTACTCCATACTGAACTTGTGATCGGTGTGACATCTCTTCATTTACTGCTACAAACTGATAACGGTCAGATAAGTATGATTTAAACCATGCCAATGAAATTCCACTAATGCCAACATAATTTTCGAGTCTATTCAAAAGAATGTTGTGGTCGATAGTATCGAATGCAGCGCTAAGATCGAGTAACACTAACAGAGAGATACAACCACGATCGGATGATAAGAGTAAATCATTTGTAACTCTAATGAGAGCAGTCTCAGTACTATGATACGGTCTAAATCCTGACTGGAAATCCTCACAGATACCATTTCTTTCTAAAAAGGAGCATAATTGTGAGGACACTGCCTTTTCTAGTATTTTTACAGAAAGGGTAGATTTGAGATTGGCCTGTAATTGACTAATTCTGTAGGATCAAGTTGCGTTTTTTTAATAAGTGGTTTAATAATAGCCAACTTAAAAATTTTCGGTACATATCCTAATGTCAAGGATGAATTAATGATATTAAGAGGATCTATGACCTCTGGAAGCATCTCTTTTAGTAGTTTAGTCGGTATAGGGTCGAGCATACATGTTGTTGATTTTGATGATTTAACGAGTTTAGCCATGTGTCTTCTTCTCCTATAGCAGTGAATGAATGTAATTTTTCCTCAGTGACACTACAATGCACTGTCTGATGTGATACTGTAGTAGACGGCTGCATGGTTATAATTTTTTTCCTAATATTATCAATCTTACAAGTAAAGAAGTTCATAGTCATTACTGCTGTGCTGTTTACAAACATCAGAAGTTGAAGCTTTTTCTTTGGTTAATTTAGCCACTGTATCGAATAAATACCTAGGGTTGTGTTTGTTTTCTTCTAAGAGAGTCGAGAAATAAGCAGATCTAGCAGTTTTTAGGGCCTTTCTGTAGGTAATCATGCTCTCTTTCCACGAAATGCGAAAAACTTCTAGTTTTGTTTTCTTCCAGCTGCGCTCCATTTTTCTGGCTGCTGTTTTAAGGGCCCAGGTGTGCTCGTTGTACCATGGCGTTGGACTATTTTCTTTAATCTTCTTTAAGCGCCGGGGAGCAACTGTGTCTAAAGTGCTGGAAAAGAGAGAGTCAATAGTTTCTGTTGCAACACCGAGTTCCTCTAGGCTATCTGGGATGCTGAGGAGATGAAACTGATGAGGAAGATTATTTACAAAGCAATCTTTAGTGGCAGCAGTGATAGTCCTGCCATATTTGAAGTGAGGGGATAGCTTTGCAGCCTTTGCTAAATTAAGTGTACATGATACTAGGTAATGATCTGAGATGTCATCGCTCTGCTGCAGAATTTCAATGGTATCAACATTTATTCCATGTGACAGTATTAGGTCTAAAGTATGAATAAGCGCTTTTGAGCAAGCAAAGCACACGCGAGCACATCAGGCAGCAGGACAAACAGGAGGCAGACAGCACACCTCGGGCCCTAAATATCTGATTTCCTGTTGGTCGGAGCTAATGACTGTAAATTAGAAAGTTGTCCAGCTCAAAGAGAACAATATATATACCGAGTTTGGTGACTGTAGATAAAACGAACCCCCCCACTTTTGTCAAAAGATGGCGTTACTGAGCCCCTCCACCTCGCCCATTTTTAAGTCTTTGCCTGTATCTACTTGACGGCATCTCTGATGTGTGTGTCGAGTTTCATGCAATTTGAAGTATTGTAAGAGTCTCAAAAGCATCGAAAAAGAATATTATAGTTTGATGTGTTGCCATGGCAACAATATTTACAATATCAAGAAGTGCTTACCAGGTTTACATCTGCTATGTTTTGACATGATACTGATGAAGTTTGAAGCAAATAGGGTAAAAATAAGATGGTGATTTCAAAGCATTTTAAAAATGACACACTTCCTGCTGCCAGTTGGTGGCGCTATAAGTTTGATTCACAATAGTCACATCCATGTGATCAGCCTCTTACAACGAACACACAGCTGAAGTTTCATCAAAATGAATCAATGTACGCAGAAGTTATAACACACTTCCTGTTTCCCTTTTCTCGCCATAAATTTGTCTCCTCGCCACGGCCAAACCGTTCGAGATATCAAAAATCCGCTCACAATTTAGCATCCTCAATGTCTTGACTTCATGCTGACCGAGATTGGCACTGATCGGGTGAATCGCCTAGGAGGAGTATATCAAATTCCAGAGCATGCGTTTTCCGAACAACCCATAATAGCCGACTTCCTGTTGGGCTGACGTATAACTTAGAGCACGAAAGTTCTTCGGCCCGTAAGGTCTATACAGTGGGGAGAACAAGTATTTGATACACTGCCAATTTTGCAGGTTTGCCCACTTACAAAGCATGTAGAAGTCTGTAATTTTTATCATAGGTACTTTTCAGCTGTGTGACAGAATCTAAAACAAAAATCCAGAAAATCACATTGTATGATTTTTAAATACAAACCCGATTCCAAAAAAGTTGGGACACTGTACAAACTGTGAATAAAAAAGGAATGCAATAATTTACAAATCTCATAAACTTATATTTTATTCACAATAGAATATAGATAACATATCAAATGTTGAAAGTGAGACATTTTGAAATGTCATGCCAAATATTGGCTCATTTTGGATTTCATGAGAGCTACACATTCCAAAAAAGTTGGGACAGGTAGCAATAAGAGGCCGGAAAAGTTAAATGTACATATAAGGAACAGCTGGAGGACCAATTTGCAACTTATTAGGTCAATTGGCAACATGATTGGGTATAAAAAGAGCCTCTCAGAGTGGCAGTGTCTCTCAGAAGTCAAGATGGGCAGAGGATCACCAATTCCCCCAATGCTGCGGCGAAAAATAGTGGAGCAATATCAGAAAGGAGTTTCTCAGAGAAAAATTGCAAAGAGTTTGAAGTTATCATCATCTATAGTGCATAATATCATCCAAAGATTCAGAGAATCTGGAACAATCTCTGTGCGTAAGGGTCAAGGCCGGAAAACCATACTGGATGCCCGTGATCTTCGGGCCCTTAGACGGCACTGCATCACATACAGGAATGCTACTGTAATGGAAATCACAACATGGGCTCAGGAATACTTCCAGAAAACATTGTCGGTGAACACAATCCACCGTGCCATTCGCCGTTGCCGGCTAAAACTCTATAGGTCAAAAAAGAAGCCATATCTAAACATGATCCAGAAGCGCAGGCGTTTTCTCTGGGCCAAGGCTCATTTAAAATGGACTGTGGCAAAGTGGAAAACTGTTCTGTGGTCAGACGAATCAAAATTTGAAGTTCTTTTTGGAAAACTGGGACGCCATGTCATCCGGACTAAAGAGGACAAGGACAACCCAAGTTGTTATCAGCGCTCAGTTCAGAAGCCTGCATCTCTGATGGTATGGGGTTGCATGAGTGCGTGTGGCATGGGCAGCTTACACATCTGGAAAGGCACCATCAATGCTGAAAGGTATATCCAAGTTCTAGAACAGCATATTCTCCCATCCAGACGTCATCTCTTTCAGGGAAGACCTTGCATTTTCCAACATGACAATGCCAGACCACATACTGCATCAATTACAACATCATGGCTGCGTAGAAGAAGGATCCGGGTACTGAAATGGCCAGCCTGCAGTCCAGATCTTTCACCCATAGAAAACATTTGGTGCATCATAAAGAGGAAGATGCAGTTGACAGTTGAGCAACTAGAAGCCTGTATTAGACAAGAATGGGACAACATTCCTATTCCTAAACTTGAGCAACTTGTCTCCTCAGTCCCCAGACGTTTGCAGACTGTTATAAAAAGAAGAGGGGATGCCACACAGTGGTAAACATGGCCTTGTCCCAACTTTTTTGAGATGTGTTGATGCCATGAAATTTAAAATCAACTTATTTTTCCCTTAAAATGATACATTTTCTCAGTTTAAACATTTGATATGTCATCTATGTTGTATTCTGAATAAAATATTGAAATTTGAAACTTCCACATCATTGCATTCTGTTTTTATTCACAATTTGTACAGTGTCCCAACTTTTTTGGAATCGGGTTTGTAATTAATTTGCATTTTATTGCGTGAAATAAGTATTTGATCACCTACCAACCAGTAAGAATTCCGGCTCTCACAGACCTGTTAGTTTTTCCTTAAGAAGCCCTGTTCTCCACTCATTACCTGTATTAACTGCACCTGTTTGAACTCGTTACCTGTATAAAAGACACGTGTCCACACACTCAATCAAACAGACTCCAACCTCTCCACAATGGCCAAGACCAGAGAGCTGTGTAAGGACATCAGGGATAAAATTGTAGACCTGCACAAGGCTGGGATGGGCTACAGGACAATAGGCAAGCAGCTTGGTGAGAAGGCAACAACTGTTGGCGCAATTATTAGAAATTGGAAGAAGTTCAAGATGACGGTCAATCTCCCTAGGTCTGGGGCACCATGCAAGATCTCACCTCGTGGGGCATCAAGGATCATGAGGAAGGTGAGGGATCAGCCCAGAACTACACGGCAGGACCTGGTCAATGACCTGAAGAGAGCTGGGACCACAGTCTCAAAGAAAACCATTAGTAACACACTACGCCGTCATGGATTAAAATCCTGCAGCGCACGTAAGGTCCCCCTGCTCAAGCCAGCGCATGTCCAGGCCCGTCTGAAGTTTGCCAATGACCATCTGGATGATCCAGAGGAGGAATGGGAGAAGGTCATGTGGTCTGATGAGACAAAAATAGAGCTTTTTGGTCTAAACTCCACTCGCCGTGTTTGGAGGAAGAAGAAGGATGATTTCAACCCCAAGAACACCATCCCAACCGTGAAGCATGGAGGTGGAAACATCATTCTTTGGGGATGCTTTTCTGCAAAGGGGACAGGACGACTGCACCGTATTGAGGGGAGGATGGATGGGGCTATGTATCGCAAGATCTTGGCCAACAACCTCCTTCCCTCAGAAAGAGCATTGAAGATGGGTCGTGGCTGGGTCTTCCAGCATGACAACGACTCGAAACACACAGCCAGGGCAACTAAGGAGTGGCTCCGTAAGAAGCATCTCAAGGTCCTGGAGTGGCCTAGCCAGTCTCCAGACCTGAACCCAATAAAAAATCTTTGGAGGGAGCTGAAAGTCCGTATTGCCCAGCGACAGCCCCGAAACCTGAAGGATCTGGAGAAGGTCTGTATGGAGGAGTGGGCCAAAATCCCTGCTGCAGTGTGTGCAAACCTGGTCAAGAACTACAGGAAACGTATGATCTCTGTAATTGCAAACAAAGGTTTCTGTACCAAATATTAAGGTCTGCTTTTCTGATGTATCAAATATTTATGTCATGCAATAAAATGCAAATTAATTACTTAAAAATCATACAATGTGATTTTCTGGATTTTTGTTTTAGATTCCGTCACTCACAGTTGAAGAGTACCTGTGATAAAAATGACAGACTTCTACATGCTTTGTAAGTGGGCAAACCTGCAAAATCGGCAGTGTATCAAATACTTGTTCTCCCCACTGTATGTGTACCCAGTTTCATACATCTACGTGGAAGTGTGTTTGATATATGGACCAAGTTTTCAGACCCAGCTTAAGGGGGCGCTGTCGAGCCTCCCTGCCACGCCCGGGTACCAGCTTTGGCCCGGCCCTGATGGCCGCAGATTCCGACGTGTGTGCAAAGTTTCAAGAGTTTTCGAGCATGATAAGGGCCCCAAAAGTGCCTGAGAAGTCGAAAAAAAAAAATTATCCTTAGAAGAACAATAGGGCCTTTGCCCTTTCAGGGCTTGGGTCCTAATTAAACAAAAACACTAGCAAAGGTTGATATAATTTCCTAATCACCTGCATAGAATTTCAATGAGAACTCCCACATGAGAGGAACAGCTGCCAAGAAGTACTGCAAACTATTCGCAGCTCTTTTGCACTCCTGACAGAATCAGACTGAACAGAGCCTTATGGGACTGCCAAAGCTGTCGCTCACCTAAGAAACACTTAAGCATAACATCCAGCTGGCAAAAACCCAGAAGAGTCTCTCTTACACAAATCACACACAGATAAACATATAACATACACATATACATAACCATTCAATTACACTTTTTTAAGTTTCTTATGCTCATCTAGGCTGCATTTATTTGATCAAATTAGTCTTTCATTTTTTTTTTTTTTTCCTGATCCCATTCGCCTGTGTTCTTGTTCATTGTTAGATTCCATGGTTCTGGATTAAGTTAAGCTCCTGTTTCAGGTTTTGTTAATTATCTAGTTCTGTGTATATAAGCCCTTAGTTTCCTTTGTTCAGTGTTCGTCACGTTTGAGTTTATGTTGTTATACTGTATTTATCCTTGTGATCTCCGTTCCGTTTTGGATTTATTCATTAAAGACACTTTCTTTGTTAAACTCTACATGTAACATATCATTACAATTTAAAAATAACTTTTTTCAAATATATAAAATATTAAAGTGCACCCTATTATGGTTTTTCGAATATTCCCTTTCATGCATTGTGTAATATAGCTGTTTGTGAATGTAAACGTTCTGCAAAGTTGTAAAGTCGAAAGTGCACAATAAATAAAGTTATTGTTTCCCAAAAAAAGAATCGACTCTGAAACGCCTAGATGGGTTGTCTGTAATTCGAATCTCACTGCGTGACGATTCTACGTTACTAGTAAAGACAATTGCATAATGTCCGCCTATGTTGTACGTCGTCCGCCCGCGAACAACTTGACCAGCCTTCAAACGTAATTTTACTGACGACTGCTTCTCAAATCTTGGAGTACAACGCGGGATTCGCAAAACGCTAGCTCTTGAAAGATGGGTCAGTACCCAGTTTATTTGGACCAGCTTGCTCTTCAGAATCACAACCTGTAAGTATGATTAATTAATGATGTATATATTTTCTACCGGGTATTCAATATATGTAGTTTTGTTTTTTATACTGTGTAAGTTTCCGGCTAACCGGCTAACTCACGTTATTACTGTCTTACTGAAATACTTCTGCTAAGCAGCTGTGGGCCACTATTACCTAAAATGTGTCTATTAGTGCAGATTGTCTGTCGCTCTTACTACTTTGAGTAAAGATAAAGGATGGAGCAAGATTTGTTTTGCAAACTTTAATGTTACATCAGTCATTCACGTTAGTGCTGGGCTAACGCATGCACTGTTATTGATACAGTTCCCGCATGTGCACCGCAATAAATTAGAAATATACACATCGGTTTGTTGATGGACATACAATTGTTAATGCTGATGATGAGGAATTACAGCTGCAACATCTCATAATGTACATCAAACTAAGTAGCGTATCTCTGAGAAACGTCCTGCTCAAGTCATCCTTGCGATGGAGGTTTGGGTTGAATAACTATTTCTTCCAATGTTTCATCATCGGACTCGTGCTGGGATTGATAGGGTAAAATCGACATCATCGTTACTGTCTTTACAGTGTGTACAATCGCTGAGCTTTAGGAAGCGGAGCTGAAGTTTATGGTAATGTGCGTTTAGCTTCCGACAAGTGCTGTAAGCGGTAGACCAATCACAACAGACCGGGTCATCTGGCCAATCAGAGCAGAGTAGCTCGCGGAAACAAAATTATAACATTAAGAATGTTATTTAAAAAATAAAATCATAGGTATATGTACACATGAATAAGACAGTTCATAAGACATGACAAGCATGTCAGAGTAAAAAATAGCTTTCGGTGTTCATATTATTAGCTCACACTCCTTCACAATATCCGAAAAACGAATAAGTTGCCACCAACTAAGTTCAACAACAAATGAACGTCAATAAAAAGGTGTTCTGAAATGTGTCTCTTTATTATCTGAAGCATGTGACAAAAGATAGGCTATGCCATTTACCCAAACAGCACAAACAATCCGTGTTGCTGCTCAGGGGGAGGTAAATCTGGTGTGTGATCAGAATCTAAATGACTTTGCTCGCCCAGCTGCCCCCACTGAACAAGCTCCTCGGTCACTGATCCTGCTTAAAACTGCCAAGGAGGAATTATTAGAAGTTGGATACGGAGGCTCCCCATCGGATTGCGCTGGCAGGTCATGAGGATGGAAGAGGAGCCAATAACCTTTCACTGACAAAGTGCCTGTGTCAGTTAGGAAAACACAACCACTCTTTAATTTAGCCCTCCTCCGTTTGGGTGAGAGAAACAGCTAATCAATTAAGAAGCAGTGAATATCTGTCAGGGGACTTCAAGATTTGTTTGTCATTGAAAAAGCTTGGAAGTGGGTGGCTGTAAACTATGTTTTAAATGTACCCCATCCATCATGTTGGTCCTTGACCTGGTTCCTTTATGTGCAGGCTGTAGGTTGTAATCTATGTTTCTGTTGAAGAGAACAGCAGGAATGTGATGAATCGGTCAGACTGATCAAGCTTGTGCTGGAAATGTTCCCAAAGACTCTTACGAGCCGGTTCTTTTCCAGATTTTTTAGCTATGTCTGATTTACCAAACATATAATTAAGTTTGGGGTTAGTAGATTTTTTTTAAATGTTTTTGAATGAGGTCTCTTATACTCACCAAGACTGCATTTATTTGATAAAAAAAAATCCAGTAAAAAACAGTAATATTGTTAAATGTTATTGCAATTTAAAAACTCTTTACTGTTTCAATATATTTTAAAATGCATTTTAATACTGTGATGACAAAGCTGAATTTTCAGCATGATTACTCCAGTCTTCAGTGTCACATGATCCTTCAGAAATATGATGATTTGATGCTCAAGACAAAAATCTTATTATTATCAATTTGAAAAACTGTTAATATTTTTGTGAAAACCAAAGACTCTCCAAGGATCACAGATGGAGAATTGGAGAGATTAGTTGAGTCTTGGGGTCAGAAAGCCTAAAAAAAAATAATCAGACAACCCCTACATGTTGTTTTGGGAGGGATTCAAGAAAAATCCTTCTTGCTCATCCAGAAACAAACTCCAGCATATTCAGTTGTCAGACACGACTAGAAATTCAAAATGGACCTGGTTCTATGATCAGATGAAACTATAAAAAGAGCTTTTTGGCAGCAAATCCACCAGATGGGTTTGGTGCAAACAGGGATAAAAAGTACCCCATGCCCACGGTTAAAAATACCGCTGGATCTTTAATGTTGTGGGCCTATTTTTCTGCTGGAGGTCCTGGACATCTTGTTCAGATACATGGTATCATGGATTCTAGCAAATACCAACAGATAAAAAATCAAAACCTGACGGCCTCTGCTAAAAAATCTTATAATGGGCCGTGGTTGGATCTTCCATCAGGACAACGATCCAAAACAAACATCAAAATCAACACACAAATGTGTCACTGAACACAAAATGAAGCTTCTGCCATGACCATCCCAGTCCCCTGACCTGAACCCTATAGAAAATGAGTGGGGTGAACTGAAGAGAAGAAGCACCAACATGGATCTGGGAATCTGAAGGATCTGGAGAGATTCTGTATGAAGGAATGGTCTCTGATCTCTTCCTCTGAGCTCTGAGAAAAGCATGTATTTCATAATGTGATTTACCCCCCACTTTCAATTCTTTTACTTCAATGAAAGGTTAGGTGTTTGCAAATTTTTTGAATGATAGATCAAAAGGATAAACAATGCAGATTTATTTTTACAGCCATCTTTTATCATATTTACCAGGGGTGCCAATAATTCTGACCATGACTATATATGGTCAGTAATGGAGCTTGGATGTCATCTAGTGAAAAAGTTTGGTACTGCGGTCAAACAAAATCTTACTGAAAGCTAATTTTTTGAGATATCAACCTAAAATTTGGAACGCAACTTGTTCATATTTTTGGCAGTTTTAGAGTAAAACATGTTTTGTAAAATATATATTATTATAAAATATATAGAATTATATTTTTACATTTTATACATTTACACTTCTACAATAATCTGCCATGTGTCTTCTTTAAAACAAGACCAACCTTAGGTATAGAATCCAAAGCATTCTTGAATTACAACCATTTAGGTTTGGATAGTGCATTTTCATGTCTATGCTTTTCATTTTCATTTTCTCTTAAAATTTCACCATGTTATTGTTTTTGTAGATCACATCACATTTATTTGAAATAGAAACCTTTTGTAATTTTTGCCCATCTGTTTTTATTGCTGAGTAAACAAACAAGCTCTTTCTATTTTGGTGCTGCAATGACAAAATGCATTGTGATGGGCCACCTGAAATATTTACACAATTAACCTCAATCATCGTAATGGCTCTGCAGCGGACAGAAATGACTGAGTGAGTCGGTCTAGGAGAGGAGACTCAGACCACTTTTTGTAATGAAAAGACTTGGCTGTCTTTCAGCCTGGGAGAAGCGAGAGGTGGATGGGAGGGTCAGCGTTCGGCGGGATGAGTGGCACCGGAGTGGAGGTATAGCTGGGGTTCTCGATCGCACCACAAGAGCTCCGCGACTCATTAGGCAAGAGAGTGATGAAGAGAGGGAACATGCTCTGAATCTTAGTGGAGTCCTGGACGAGCGTGACTGCAGGACCGGAGCAAAAGCCTCTTGTTCTGAGGAGAGTTATGGTGGCTCTGGTGTCAGTATAGGCCTGTTCTGATGTGATTGACTGCTCCACTGGGTGCAAATACTTTCTCATAGCTGACTGAGGATGTGCTGTGCCCTGTTGGACTATTGTCAGTATGAGGCCAGGTATGGCTCACGATATGCTAAAACACTCGCAGTACTGGGAATTATTATTGCATGCTGGCAGCTCTCATAAACTCACAGCACTCTCTTCTGTCTGTGCTCATCCAACACAGTCTGAGACAAGAATGGCAAGGATATTTGGCATTAAATCTGGTGCATATTCTGGCCAAGAACCGTCTATTCAAATACAGTATGAGGGGACGTGTGAGTGACATATAAAACAGCCAAAACACAGTTTGCTCATTTTTATGTGACACTTAGAGGCAGGCAAATATAAAATTAATGATACTACAAAAATAGACTGGCATGCATTGCAGTGGTTGTCCTGCTAACATTCGACAACAAGCACAGTGAGCTGCAATGTCTGATGTGTGAACAAATCAAATTTATGCTCACCAAGACTGCTTTTATTTGTTCAAAATAACAGCATTTATTTGAAATAATGTTTTGTAATTTTATGTTTTGTAATTTGATGTAACTTTTGATCATTTTAATGCATCCTTGCTGAATCAAAGTATTAATCTGTCAAAATAAAAAAAAAATAAAGCAATAAAAAAATATTAAAATATTTTACAAAATATGTTATGGTTTAACATTTGAAACAAATTTACTTTACAAATTTAAGTGACCATCTGATGTGTCTGCATATATAATACTAAAATGAAATAAAAAGAGCAGGTAGTGATTAATTGGACCAAAAAGTATTTGTTCACGATGCTGACACAAGCTAATCATCCTAAATAACAACATTGATCCCGGCCTGTATACTGTATTGCTATCATCACAGGGGACGTTTTAACATGCAGAGCACGGATAATCTCTTCTGAAATTTTTGCTAATCTGTATTGATACAAATATCACCCTGAAATAACCAAACTGTCTCAGTAGGGAGACTACACTGCTCAGATATCAGAAGTGATTCATTGTAAAGCGTGGCTTTTATGTTCACATTCATCCTTGTCAACAGAGATGTTTGCATTGATCCATCAGCGTGAGCTATTTCACTTGGTGCATTTATCTCCTTACCACAGTCTCACACACTGACATACAAAATAAATATGAGATGAATAAGAAGGTGGAGCATTAAGTCAGCATCAATAAAATAATGTAAGATCTTTTCACTTCAAATTCAGATGTATTAAAGAAATAGTTCACAAAACGTCTCGGTTACGTATGTAACCCTCGTTCCCTTTCGTTCAGTCACTCCGAGTAACGTCAGTGACTGACGAATGGGGGTTTCGCTTAGAAGCCTATCATCTTCGAGATCTAAAAAACGCCCAATGGCAGCGCCAATGCCATGGGCATGCGGAATTTGCATAGCGTAACTCCGCCCCACAGCGTGGGTATATAAGGAAGTACGCTGGCAACATCGCATTATGTTTCTGCTTCGGAGCCAAGAGTATCTCTTCACTCCTCAAGCCTTCTGAGTATCGTCAGCTTCTTCGAGACGAACAGCTTTCCAGTTGGTGTTGGTGTGACGGCGTGTTCCAGCGATCGTTTACTGCCTGCCTGCTGATCTGTGCAGTGGTCTGCATTCAGCCGGTATTCGGTCCCTGGGCGCTTCGGCATCACTGTGAAGCTTCCTCTCTTAAAAGAGCTCACACTTGGCACGTCTTTTTCAAGATGTCTCGCCAGTGTGCTTCTGGGTGCGGTCGATATCTGCCGCCCTCTGATGGGCACAATCACTGCCTGATGTGCTTGGGCTTTCAGCATGCTCAGGCAGCGTTTGTGGATGAGACATGTTCCCACTGCGGGGACATGCCCATCTCGGTGCTGCGGTCGAGACTCAATGAGCTCCGTAATAGAGTGAGAGTCCCCTCTGCCACACCCCAATCTGCGGTCTCTACGCGAGGCAGCACTTTGGCTGGTGGCCAGGGTGACCTGAGGGTGACGGTGTGGAACAAAGCCCCGACGCTCATGCCTCGGACCACACCCCCCTCTAGCGCACCGTTCCCGCCGTGCGCTCAGACTGAGACACCGGAGCCGGCTCCTGCTGTTCCGAGTGTGTCGTTTGGCGCCGCAGAGGACGAGCGAATGTCGATCGCCGCATCACAAGGTGGGCTGGAGTCCTCCGAGGATGATGATTCGGCTGTGCTGCCGCCTTCCGGTGTGCCAGCATTGTCCGAGTCGGACCCGGAGTTGACAGCCATGCTTTCCCGGGCAGCCGCGAGTCTCGGGTTGGAGTGGAACCCTCCACCCCGTCCTGAACGCTCGCGGTTGGACGATTGGTTTTTGGGGGCGCCGCGTTCTGACACCCGTCAGACCACGCCCCCAATACCTTTTTTCCCGGAGGTGCATGAGGAGGTCACGCGGTCCTGGAAGTCCCCGTTGTCTTCCCGTGACCGATCGGCGGCCTCCTCCACCTTCTCTGCCCTCGATGGGGCCGCGGCCAAAGGGTACACTGGGGTTCCCCCGGTTGAACGCTCTGTTGTGATGCAACTGTGTCCGCAGAGTGCTTCAACGTGGCGTGGCGACCCTAAGCACCCCTCCAAAGCCTGTAGTTTCACATCAACCTTGGTGGCGAAATCCTACAGAGCTGCGGGGCAGGCTGCCGCCTCTTTGCATGCCATGGCCATCCTTCAGGCCTACCAGGCCCGGATGCTCAAGGACATGCACGAGGGTAGAGCTGACCCAGGGCTCAGAAATGAGCTGCGTGCCGCCACCGACCTCGCCCTCCGGGCGACGAAGGTGACCGCACGCTCCCTGGGCCAGGTGATGTCCACAGCAGTGGTCCAGGAGAGACACCTATGGCTCAACCTGGCTGATATGCGGGACGCCGAGCGGACTCGTCTCCTCGACGCTCCCATATCCCAGGATGGGCTATTCGGCGGCGCGGTTGAGAACTTCGCCCAACAGTTCTCAGCCGCCCAAAAGCAGACTGAGGCCATCAAGCACGTACTGCCCCGGCGGCCAGCTGCTGCTTCCACCCAGCCGCCGGCACAGTTGCCTCAGTCTGCTCGCCGCCGAGGGCGCCCTCCCGCGGCTCCCGCCCCTCCCGCGCCACCCAAGCAGCAGCCTTCACCTGGGCCGCGCCGTGGAGGACGCCGTAGGAAGGCGCCCCAGTCCGCTCCAGCCCCGCAGCCCGCCAAGCGCCAGGCTAAGCGGCGCTCCTGACGCGGACAGCTCAGGGATGGGCAGTTCTTTCCAGGAGATGGTAGCAGGACCACTCCTTCCCCCGGTGGAGGGCCGGGGGAGAATCCTTTGTTCCGCTGCTGGCCCCCGGGTCAGCAGCACCCCTTTATGGTTAAAGAAAGAACTGACTTACCCATCCCTGAGCGACCAGAGACCGATGGCAGTGTGCGTCGCCCCCGGGCCACGCCACTCTCGTCCCTCTCTGACGCCAGTCTCCTCTCAGAGCAGACCCCAGTGGAACGCGCGTCCTTCCCTGGTCTCCTCTGTCAGGACGCGGCTGATGACCGTGCCCCCACACCGGGACGCTACGCCTCCCACGTCTGGGCCGGTCACGCCGCCTCGCTGCCCCACCCGGGGTACGTCTATGGTTCGCATGACCCCGCTGGTGCAGTTTCTGGGAGCCTGGCTTCAGCTCCCTGGACTGTCCCGCTGGGTCGCGAAGACCATCAGGCTCGGCTATGCGATTCAGTTCGCTCAGGCTCCTCCTCGTTTCCGGGGAGTCCGATTCACCATAGTGGGGCCCAATGCCCCCCTCATGCGTGCGGAGGTTGCTACCTTGCTGGCGAAGGGTGCGATCGAGCCTGTCCCTCCAGCCGAAATGGAGTCCGGCTTCTACAGCCCTTACTTCATTGTACCCAAGAAAACCGGTGGGTTACGACCGATCCTGGACCTGCGCGTCCTGAACCGATCCCTTCACAGGCTTCCGTTCAGGATGTTGACAGCGAAACGCCTTTTCGAATGCGTTCGTCCAGCAGATTGGTTTGCAGCGATCGACCTGAAGGACGCCTACTTCCATGTCTCCATTCTTCCTCGACACAGACCGTTCCTACGGTTTGCTTCGAGGGGCGGGCATACCAGTACGCGGTCCTCCCATTCGGGCTAGCTCTGTCCCCTCGCGTCTTCACGAAGATTGTCGAGGCAGCCCTTGTGCCACTCAGGCAACACGGGGTTCGCATCCTGAACTACCTCGACGACTGGCTGATCCTCAGCCACTCTCGAGAGCAGGTGTGCGAACACAGAGACCTGGTGCTCCAGCACCTAGCCCGTCTGGGCCTTCGGGTCAACTGGGAGAAGAGCAAACTCTGCCCAGTGCAGAGGATCTCTTTTCTCGGTATGGAAATCGACTCGGTCGCCATGTGTGCGCAGCTTACGAGCGAGCGCGCGCAGTCACTGCTGACTTGCCTTCGTCAATTCGAGAGCAAGAGTGCGGTTCCACTGAAGTTATTTCAGAGGCTCCTGGGGCATATGGCATCTGCAGCCACGGTAACGCCGCTCGGTTTGCTTCATATGAGACCGCTTCAGCACTGGCTTCGCGATCGAGTCCCGAGATGGGCATGGCAGTCGGGCACGCTCCGGGTCCCAGTGACTCGGGCCTGCCTGCAGACCCTCACCCCGTGGTCGAACCTCAGTTTTCTACGGGCCGGTGTGTCCTTAGAACGAGTTTCCAGGCATATTGTTGTGTCAACAGATGCCTCCACCACGGGCTGGGGTGCCATGTGCAATGGACATGCTGCCGCGGGCTCCTGGACAGGACCCCAGCGCCTCCTGCATGTCAATTGCCTCGAGTTGCTGGCAGTACGGTTCGCCCTGCACCGCTTCCGAGCGCTGCTCAAGGGTCAACACGTGCTAGTCCGGTCAGACAACACGGCCACAGTAGCGTACATCAACCACCAGGGTGGTCTGCGTTCCCGCCGCATGTCTCAACTCGCCCGCCATCTCGTCTTATGGAGTCAGAAGCACCTGAGGTCCCTTCGTGCCATCCATATCCCGGGAGTCCTGAACCGTGCAGCCGACGAGCTCTCACGGCTTCAGCCACTTCCTGGAGAATGGAGACTCCATCCCCAGACGGTTCAGCTGATTTGGGAACAGTTCGGCGACGCACAGGTAGATCTGTTTGCCTCCCACGACTCTTCCCATTGCCGCCTGTTTTATTCCCTGACCGAGGGCCCCCTCGGCACGGACGCTCTGGCGCACAGCTGGCCGCGGGGCCTCCGCAAGTATGCGTTTCCCCCAGTGAGCCTTCTTGCACAGGTTCTGTGCAAGATCAGGGAGGACAAGGAGCAGGTCCTTTTGGTCGCCCCGTATTGGTCCGGCCGGACCTGGTTCTCCGAACTTGTACTCCTTGCGACAGCCCCTCCCTGGTCGATTCCTCTGAGGAAGGACCTCCTTTCTCAGAGACGGGGCACCCTTTGGCACCCGCGTCCTGAACTTTGGAACCTCCACGTGTGGCTCCTGGATGGGACGCGGCAGGTTTGAGTACCCTACCACCTCAGGTGGTGGCTACCATCACTTCCGCTAGGGCCCTGTCTACAGAAACGACACGCCTATGCGTTGAAGTGGAACCTCTTCGTCACTGGTGTTCTTCTCGCCAAGAAGACCCCTGAATATGCCCGATCGGGTCCGTGCTCGCATTCCTCCAGAAGGGTTGGAACGAAGGCTGTCTCCTTCCACCCTCTAGGTTTATGTGGCCGCTATATCAGCCTACCACGACCTTGTGGAGACGAAAAAGGTAAGTCAGCACGACCTGGTCATCAGGTTCCTGAGGGGAGCGAGGAGACTGAATCCTCCTCGCGCTCCCCTCGTACCCTCTTGGGACCTCTCAGTAGTCTTAAGTGCTCTGTAGAGGGCTCCCTTCGAGCCATTGCGGTCAGCGAGCTTAAGTTCCTGTCTATGAAAAGACAGAGCTCCTGATCGCCTTGGCCTCCATCAAGAGGGTAGGGGACCTGCAGGCATTTTCGGTTGACGAAGCGTGCCTGGAATTCGGGCCGGCCTACTCTCACGTGATCCTGAGACCCCGGCCTGGATATGTGCCCAAGGTTCCCACCACTCCGTTCCAGGTGTTGAACCTGCAAGCGCTGCCTTTGGAGGAGGCAGACCCAGCCTTGGCACTGCTCTGTCCAGTACGCGCCCTCCGTGCTTACGTAGACAGAACGCAGTGTTCAGGACCTCAGACCAGCTCTTTGTCTGTTATGGTGGGAAGCTGAAGGGAAAGGCTCTCTCCAAGCAAGGTTGTCTCACTGGATAGTGGACGCCATTGTTTTGGCTTACCTGACGCAGGGGCGTCCATGCCCCCTAGGGGTCAGGGCTCACTCTTGGGCTCTAGCGCATGGCGCCTCGCTGACAGACATTTGCAGAGCTGCAGGCTGGGCGACACCCAACACATTCGCCAGATTCTATAATCTCCGAGTGGAGCCAGTGTCCTCTCTTGTACTCGCCTCTACTAGTGGCCGGTAATGGACTAGGCTCAGGTGTCTTCGCTTGCTCGCCATTCCACTCCACGGACTGGATACGTGCGATATTTTCCTCAGGTAGTTTCCCTGAAGCCCTGAGTTCCTCCAGCACTGTTGATGCCGACACCAGTACGTCTGCCCACTCGCTCAGGCCCTCGTGTTGGCTAGGTGCCACCGTGTGCATGGTTCCCCCGTTGGGCGACCCCCACATGTGTATTCCCACTGTAAGTCTCCCTGAGCAGGTGTCTTTCCCTTGGCAAGCCCCTTGCCACCCCTGGGGGTAAAATTCTTCCACCTTCGGCTGGTTACCCCAGAGTTTCCCATATGTAGCCCTGAGCGGGTCATATGTGTTCTTAAGTCCTCCCTACGGGTAGGCATTTGGCGCATACTTCCACCTGGAATATGCTTCCCAGTGTACCTTGGTATTCCTGTGTTAAGTGGGAGTCCTTCGTCCGTACTAGCTTACGACAGGGAGCTCACGCTTACGCAGGGCACTGGATGACAGCCGAGTGGCGTGATTATATTGGGACCCCCATTCGTCAGTCACTGACGTTACTCGGAGTGACTGAACGAAAGGGAACGTCTCGGTTACGTATGTAACCCTCGTTCCCTGAGGAGGGAACGGAGACGTAACGTCCCTCTGCCACTTCCGCTGTACCGCTGGAACAGCCGGGAGTTCAGTCTTGGCTCCTCAGCAGGTAAACATAATGCGATGTTGCCAGCGTACTTCCTTATATACCCACGCTGTGGGGCGGAGTTACGCTATGCAAATTCCGCATGCCCATGGCATTGGCGCTGCCATTGGGCGTTTTTTAGATCTCGAAGATGATAGGCTTCTAAGCGAAACCCCCATTCGTCAGTCACTGACGTTACGTCTCCGTTCCCTCCTCAGGGAACGAGGGTTACATACGTAACCGAGACGTTCCCTGAGGAGGGAACGGAGACGTAACGTCAGTGACTGACGAATGGGGGTTTCGCCTAGAAGCCTATCATCTTCAAGATCTAGAAAACGCCCAATGGCAGTGCCAATGCCATGGGCATGCGGAATTTGCATAGCGTAACTCCGCCCCACAGCGTGGGTATATAAGGAAGTACGCTGGCAACATCGCATTATGTTTACCTGCTGAGGAGCCAAGACTGAACTCCCGGCTGTTCCAGCGGTACAGCGGAAGTGGCAGAGGGACGTTACGTCTCCGTTCCCTCCTCAGGGAACGAGGGTTACATACGTAACCGAGACGTTCCCTTTCGTTCAGTCACTCCGAGTAACGTCAGTGACTGACGAATGGGGGTCCCAATGTAATCACGCCGCTCGGCTGTCATCCAGTGCCCTGCGTAAGCGTGAGCTCCCTGTCGTAAGCTAGTACGGACGAAGGACTCCCACTTAACACAGGAATACCAAGGTACACTGGGAAGCATATTCCAGGTGGAAGTATGCGCCAAACGCTTACCCGTAGGGAGGACTTAAGAAACACATATGACCCGCTCAGGGCTACATATGGAAAACTCTGGGGTAACCAGCCGAAGGTGGAAGAATTTTACCCCCAGGGGTGGCAAGGGGCTTGCCAAGGGAAAGACACCTTCTCAGGGAGACTTACAGTGGAAATACACATGTGGGGATCACCCAACGGGGGAACCATGCACACGGTGGCACCTAGCCAACACGAGGGCCTGAGCGAGTGGGCAGACGTACTGGTGTCGGCATCAACAGTGCTGGAGGAACTCAGGGCTTCAGGGAAACTACCTGAGGAAATATCGCACGTATCCAGTCCGTGGAGTGGAATGGCAAGCGAAGACACCTGAGCCTAGTCCATTACCGGCCACTAGTAGAGGCGAGTACAAGAGAGGACACTGGCTCCACTCGGAGATTATAGAATCTGGCGAATGTGTTGGGTGTCGCCCAGCCTGCAGCTCTGCAAATGTCTGTTAGCGAGGCGCCATGCGCTAAAGCCCAAGAGGAGGCCACACTCCGGGTGGAGTGAGCCCTGACCCCTAGGGGGCATGGACGCCCCTGCGTCTGGTAAGCCAAAACAATGGCGTCCACTATCCAGTGAGACAACCTTTGCTTGGAGAGAGCCTTTCCCTTCAGCTTCCCACCATAACAGACAAAGAGCTGGTCTGAGGTCCTGAAACACTGCGTTCTGTCTACGTAAGCACGGAGGGCGCGTACTGGACAGAGCAGTGCCAAGGCTGGGTCTGCCTCCTCCAAAGGCAGCGCTTGCAGGTTCACCACCTGGTCCCTGAAGGGAGTGGTGGGAACCTTGGGCACATATCCAGGCCGGGGTCTCAGGATCACGTGAGAGTAGGCCGGCCCGAATTCCAGGCACGCTTCGTCAACCGAAAATGCCTGCAGGTCCCCTACCCTCTTGATGGAGGCCAAGGCGATCAGGAGCGCTGTCTTCATAGACAGGAACTTAAGCTCGACTGACCGCAATGGCTCGAAGGGAGCCCTCTGCAGAGCGCTTAAGACTACTGCGAGGTCCCAAGAGGGTACGAGGGGAGAGCGAGGAGGATTCAGTCTCCTCGCTCCCCTCAGGAACCTGATGACCAGGTCGTGCTGACTTACCTTTTTCGTCTCCACAAGGTCGTGGTAGGCAGAAATAGCGGCCACATAAACCTTGAGGGTGGAAGGAGACAGCCTTCGTTCCAACCCTTCCTGGAGGAATGAGAGCACGGACCCGATCGGGCATTTCTAGGGGTCTTCTTGGCGAGAAGAACACCAGGTGACGAAGAGGTTCCACTTCAACGCATAGGCGTGTCGAGTAGACAAGGCCCTAGCGGAAGTGATGGTAGCCACCACCCGAGGTGGTAGGGTACTCAAACCTGCCGCGTCCCATCCAGGAGCCACACGTGGAGGTTCCAAAGATCGGGACGCGGGTGCCAAAGGGTGCCCTGTCTCTGAGAAAGGAGGTCCTTCCTCAGAGGAATCGACCAGGGAGGGGCTGTCGCAAGGAGTACAAGTTCGGAGAACCAGGTCCGGCCGGGCCAATACGGGGCGACCAAAAGAACCTGCTCCTTGTCCTCCCTGATCTTGCACAGAACCTGTGCAAGAAGGCTCACTGGGGGAAACGCATACTTGCGGAGGCCCCGCGGCCAGCTGTGCGCCAGAGCGTCCGTGCCGAGGGGGCCCTCGGTCAGGGAATAAAACAGGCGGCAATGGGAAGAGTCGTGGGAGGCAAACAGATCTACCTGTGCGTCGCCGAACTGTTCCCAAATCAGCTGAACCGCCTGGGGATGGAGTCTCCATTCTCCAGGAAGTGGCTGAAGCCGTGAGAGCTCGTCGGCTGCACGGTTCAGGACTCCCGGGACATGGATGGCACGAAGGGACCTCAGGTGCTTCTGACTCTATAAGACGAGATGGCGGGCGAGTTGAGACATGCGACGGGAACGCAGACCACCCTGGTGGTTGATGTACGCTACTGTGGCCGTGTTGTCTGACCGGACTAGCACGTGTTGACCCTTGAGCAGCGCTCGGAAGCGGTGCAGGGCGAACCGTGCTGCCAGCAACTCGAGGCAATTGACATGCAGGAGGCGCTGGGGTCCTGTCCAGGAGCCCGCGGCAGCATGTCCATTGCACATGGCACCCCAGCCCGTGGTGGAGGCATCTGTTGACACAACAATATGCCTGGAAACTCGTTCTAAGGACACACCGGCCCGTAGAAAACTGAGGTTCGACCACGGGGTGAGGGTCTGCAGGCAGGCCCGAGTCACTGGGACCCGGAGCGTGCCCGACTGCCATGCCCATCTCGGGACTCGATCGCGAAGCCAGTGCTGAAGCGGTCTCATATGAAGCAATCCGAGCGGCGTTACCGCGGCTGCAGATGCCATATGCCCCAGGAGCCTCTGAAATAACTTCAGTGGAACCGCACTCTTGCTCTCGATTTGACGAAGGCAAGTCAGCAGTGACTGCGCGCGCTCGCTCGTAAGCTGCGCACACATGGCAACCGAGTCGATTTCCATACCGAGAAAAGAGATCCTCTGCACTGGGCAGAGTTTGCTCTTCTCCCAGTTGACCCGAAGGCCCAGACGGGCTAGGTGCTGGAGCACCAGGTCTCTGTGTTCGCACACCTGCTCTCGAGAGTGGCTGAGGATCAGCCAGTCATCGAGGTAGTTCAGGATGCGAACCCCGTGTTGCCTGAGTGGCACAAGGGCTGCCTCGACCATCTTCGTGAAGACGCGAGGGGACAGAGCTAGCCCGAATTAGGAGAGGAAGCTTCGCAGTGATGCTGAAGCGCCCAGGGACCGAATACCGGCTGAATGCAGACCACTGCACAGATCAGCAGGCAGGCAGTAAACGATCGCTGGAACACGCCGTCACACCAACACCAACTGGAAAGCTGTTCGTCTCGAAGAAGCTGACAATACTCAGAAGGCTTAAGGAGTGAAGAGATACTCTTGGCTCCGAAGCAGAAACATAATGCGATGTTGCCAGCGTACTTCCTTATATACCCACGCTGTGGGGCGGAGTTACGCTATGCAAATTCCGCATGCCCATGGCATTGGCACTGCCATTGGGCGTTTTCTAGATCTCGAAGATGATAGGCTTCTAGGCGAAACCCCCATTCGTCAGTCACTGACGTTACTCGGAGTGACTGAACGAAAGGGAACAATCAATTCCTCACAGTTCTTTATTTCTTCTATGGAATGCAAAGTAAGTGATTTATGCACTATAGTGTAAGTCTTCTGTAACAGTTTGTTTTAGTAATTTTATGTTTTTCTAATTTTTATTTTTTTTCTATTTATTCCTAAATTTAAGTTTGTCATCTAATAATTATATTTTATTTTATCTTTACTTAAATTAACAAAAACTATTTCTAATAGATTTACTGTTGTAGTTTTAGTTAACAATAACACTGTTTTAAAAATCATATGATAGCTTTGTGACAAACAAATCAATTTACTTCAATTTTCACTGAAAATCATTCACAACGCAAACCAAAAGGAGTTAGGACAGATGTCAAGCTTTTCAGTAAACAATAACTTATTGACCTGTTTCTCACACTACCATATGGCATCAGAAGTCCTGGAATATTATGCACAAGATTTATGGAATAAGTAAGTGGTTCATTATGTATATACACCGATAAGGCATGACATTATGACCTAATATTGTGTTGGTTCCCCTTTTGCTGCCAAAACAGCCCTGACCCGTCAAAGAATCCACTAGACCCCTGAAGGTGTGCTGTGCTATCTGGCACCAAGATGTTAGCAGCAGATCCTTTAAGTCCTGTAAGTTGTGAGGTGGGGCCTCCATGGATCAGTCTTGTTTGTTCAGCACATCCCACAGATGCTCGATTGGATTGAGATCTGGGGAATTTGGAGGCCAAGTCAACATCTCAAACTCGTTGTTGTGCTCCTCAAACCATTACTGAACCATTTTTGCATTGTGGCAGAGCATTATCCTGCTGAAAGAGGCCACAGCCACCAGGAAATGCCGTTTCCATGAAAGGGTGTACATGGCCTGCAACAATACTTAAGTAGGTGGTACGTGTCAAAGGAACATCCACATGTATGGCAGGACCCAAGGTTTCCCAGCAGAACATTGCCCAAAGCATCACACTGCCTTCGCCGGCTTGCCTTCTTCCCATAGTGCATCTTGGTGCCATGTGTTCCCAGGTAAGCGACGCACATGGCCATCCACGTGATGTAAAAGAAAACGTGATTCATCAGACCAGGCCACCTTCTTCCATTGCTCTGTTGGCGCTTTCGGCGGTGGACAGGGGTCAGCACGGGCATCCTGACTGGTCTGCAGCTATGTAGCCCCATACGCAACAAACTGTGATGCACTGTATATTCTGACACCTTTCTGTCAGAACAAGCATTAACTTCTTGAACAATTTGAGCTACAGTAGCTCGTCTGTTTGACCACACAAGCCAGCCTTCGCTCCCCACGTGCATCAATGAGCCTTGGCCGCCCATGACCCTGTCGCCGGTTCACCACTGTTCCTTCCTTGGACCACTTTTGATAGATACTGACCACTGCAGACTGGAAACACCCTACAAGAGCTGCAGTTTTGGAGATGCTCTGATGTCGTCTAGCCATCACAATTTGGCCCTTGTCAAACTCGCTCAAATCCTTACGCTTGCCCATTTTTCCTGCTTCTAACACATCAACTTTGAGGACAAAATGTTCACTTGCTGCCTAATATAGCCCACCCACTAACAGGTGCCGTGATGAAGAGATAATCAGTGTTATTCACTTCACCTGTCAGTGGTCATAATGCCATGCCTGATCGGTGTTTATACACTCATTGACATTGACTGTTTTAGAAACACCCGTATTCTGCTTGCTTCCATTTCCTCTGACACACACACACACCACTCGAACCATAAAATAATATTTTATAACGTTCGGAAAGGTTGAAACGAATTACAATGACATTCGAGGGCTTCATTGCACAGGATATGCGCTGTGAGGAACGTGCGCTTTGCTTGATGTCACGTTTACAGTGTGTTCTCGCCCGCCGGTATTTTCCTTACAAATGCTCTACGAATGCTCTATGTCGTTTGGAATGCAGTGTGCTTATATATTAAAAATAGGAAACTCACTGACAGTGACAGAAGGCTTTTAGTTTCAAATGCTCGCGCCGCGCTTTGTGAAGAGTGCTCGCGCATGCGGCTGTGCGCATCTCAAAATGCTTTTATGACGCAAAATTAATGTAAACACAGTCAGTAATGTCTTAAGGAATTAAACAGACAGGACAAACCACATCTTATAATTCAAAAGAGATCTGTGCATTAGTGCGAGTGCAGATCTCCCGCTGTCTATGATGTCATCATTAATAATCAAGCAACAGTAAAGCTGAGAAAGAGAAAAATCACTCACAGCTCAGATACTCTTAAATACTGAAAGCACTCTTTGTTCATTGCTTGTAATATGTTTTTTGTTCCTCTTTATTATTTACTAGCTTTTATGTTTTGCAGCTATATTAGTTGATATATTTAAAATTATTAACATGCAGTTGTTTTAATTTAATTTTTTAATGTGTAATTATTTTAAAAAGTACTTATAATTACATATATAATTTAAAAAAAGATTTTAAGTTTTATTAATAAGATTATAAGAAAAACGTTCAAGAATTGTTTTGGAATCAGATCGTGACTCACAGAATCGGAATCGGATCGTGAGGTGCCTAAAGATTCCCACCATTACTATACAATGATTTATTGTTGAATAATACAGAAGATAAAGAGCTTTAAAAAAAAATCGCATCCTTTACCGCCATGTTTACTAATCTGCGCATCACTGCAGGAGCGTGACATGTCATCCGTGTACGTCACAAGCAGAGATGCACCGATTTTCTGCATGCCGGCCGGCCGGTGGGTCTCACATCTTTCCGATTCTGAGTCGCACACAACTTAATGTGAATCGGCAAAAATCGGTTCTGGCAGGGCACACTTACAAAAAAAATAAAAATAAAAATTGGAATCGGACAATAAAATTGCAATTTGTGCACCTCTAGTCACAAGCACATTTTCACTTGTGGGACAGATGTGATTAAAGTGTTTACATTCCTGTTTATTGTGATTAAAATCGGCATACACCACGTTTTACTACGATTATGGTTGCTCCAGATTATGAGCTCAATTGCATCACTTTGATCAAAGTATTGTGTTTGCATGAGGTAAGGTTTAATCGCAATATTGCCTAAATCTCATAATCACATTATGAGTGTGCATGTAAACAAAGACATTATGTTTGCAAAATCTAGACCAACTGTCTCAGTGATGTCATCCTCAGTCTTAATTCAGTGGTCTGCATTCATTGCGTTTAAATTTAATTGACTTTAGTGGTTTAAATCAAGCGTGAAAAAATTTGTAGATAGCAGCATTAATCTGAAAACACTTTTCAAGTTTTCACTTTTTAAATGGTGGTTTCACACAGACTTTATTAGACTGCTATTATAAGCTACAGTGCATCATATAATTCCTCTCTCTTAGAACATGGGATGGTGGTTTTACCTCCTTTATACGAATAATGGCAATGCAGGTGTATAAATAACTAAACAGCTATTTCTGCTTAATCTGCATAATTACTAGTAGCACAAAATTGCTTTAGCATCTGAGGTCTTTAAGATAAAAAGCTGCTATAATTGGCTTTCGGTTTAGAATAATGCTATCTCAAAAAGCGTATGATTCTGCTCCCAAAGGCAAAATTAGCCATTAAAGTTCATTTGGGATCTCATTTTCATTTGACACAGAGAACACTTAGCGCAAGGCTAGATACATTTTTCAGAATGATTTGAGATACAAGCACCAAAAATCACTTATACTCCGTTATTAGCGTTATATTAGAATGATGTTATTTAGCAGTGAATCACTGCTGATGCATCATGGCTGGGATTATTAAAAAAAAATAATGCATCTAAATCACTACAAGTACATCAGCTCGTGATGCCTAATTTTGAGGTGAACATATGAATAACTTCACTGCAGGAAGAGTGTGTAGTCAATATAATATGGTACCTCGTTTAAAATACAGAAAAGGCTGCTCCATGCCACCCCGGTGCTGTGCTGTCAGCATGAACAACAACAGCCATTTATTAAAGGGCTTTGGGTAGCTTGCTCCTGTCTCCTAACCACAGTGATCCTTGTATTATGTCAGGCGAGTTTTGTCGCCTGAGTCAGAAAGGAAAAAAGAAGGGTTTGAAAAAATGCATCTAAATGCAAATCTTATATTCCATATGGCTTTAATCAGAGGAAGAGAGCTACGGACTGTCTATCACAGGACCTTCATACATAAGGTCAGTGATATTTCAACAGTGCAAATGTAGCCAAATCTACTTGCGTTGCCTCAACAGTTGTCTTTCAAGCTTATTTTTCTTTTTAAATGAGAGCAATCAAAATTGAAATCACAACAATGTGGTCATTTTAGCATAGTAAAAAATTTCAAAACAAAAGGGGAAAAACGTGTGAGCACACACACACACACATTAAACAGCATACAGACTCAAACAGATTTCGTCTCAAAATACAGTATTTGGAATCATAAGTAACAGTTAAAAATGTCTGAATGGCATTGCATTAGATGCAAAATATCAAACCAAGTTCCACAAACAACTCGCTCTTTTTATCAGGTTTGAGGTAAGGTTGTTTATCGGTTAGGTGTAGGGAGGGCTTCATTGTCCTAATAGGGTGGCATCCATTTAATAATTTTAATAAATAATCATTTACACTATGTTATTATTGAATACCGTTTAACACTGAAATGCAAATAGCATCTGCCACTATTTATAAGTATAAATAGCATCTAACTACTATTTATACTTACTGCAAAGAAAATACTTATAATACTATAATTACTATAAAATACTATAATATTTTTACATATAGAATCTATCGCTATTTTCGCTTAGTGTAAATAGAATCTAGTTGCTATTTAAACAGTGTAAATAGCATCTATCGATTAAAAACAACACAAAACAAACCAAAACTACCCCGTGGGGGAAAACAGAGAACCTGATTTAGCCAAGTACAATGTTCCTGAATCAACATCTTTGTTGATCCTGGAACAACATTCCATTCAACCAATCAGATTTGAGGGACAAGTTTACAGTTAATTTTAAGTTTAGGCTTACAATCAGTGTTTGGTGCTGCTACATTGCACCAAACAGTGTTATTTACCTATCTTTTCCCTGTAATTTTAGGGATATCTTATGGGTAGGGTTAGGTTTAGGGGTAGGGCTAAATTTTCAGACAGGAATGTTGTTCCAGGATCAACCAAATATGTTGACCTATTTGTTGCAAAGGGTGGAAATTTTCCACGGGAACATAATCTGGGGAATTTTGGAAATATTCCAATTTGGAAACTTAATAGGAATTTACGGGAATTTATGGGAAGTTTTGAGAATTTATGGGAATAAATTGGAAATTTTGGGAAATGTATATAAACTGTATCATATACAAACATAAATATAAACATTTTGTTTGGTCATAAGCGGGCATGTTATTTATTTATTCATTTATTTTTTTGCATATTGATATATTTTCCAATTAGTTACTTCTAATATAGTAAATACGTAAAAGAAATATAGGTAACGCTTTACAATAAGGTCTCATTTGTTAACATTAGTTAATGTATTAACTAACATGAACTAACCATGAGCAATACATTTGTTACTGTATTTGTTACTCTTTGTTAATGTTAGTTAATAAAAATACAGCTGTTCATGGTTTGTTCATGTTAATTCACAGTGCATTAACTAATGTTAACAAGATTTTAATAAAGTATTAGTATATGTTGAAATTAACATTAACAAAGATAAATAAATGCTTTATAAGTGCAGTTCATTATTAGTTCATGTTAACTAATGTAGTTAACTAATGTTAACTAATGAACCTTATTGTAAAGTGTTAACGAAATATATTTTTATTGCAGCAATTGTTATGCATATGTTATTTATTTCAGTGTCACATGATCCTTCAGAAATCATTCTAATATGCTGATTTGATGCTCAATTATCAATGTTGGAAATATTTTTTTGGAACCTGTGATACTTTTTTCAGGATTCATTGATGAATAAAAAGTTAAAAAGAACAGCATTTATTAAAAATAGAAGTCTTTACTATCCCCTTTTATCAATTTAACAAACCCTTGCTGAATAAAAGTATTAATTTCTTTCAAAAAGAAGACAAAACAATACTGACCCCAATTTGAATGGTAGTGTAGGCCTATATTGTTACAAAAGATTTCTATTTTAAATAAATGCTGTTCTTTTTTAAACTTTTTATATTAAAGAATCCTGAAAAAAAATCATCATATTAGAATGATTTGAAGGATCATGTGACACTGAAATAAATAACATGCATAACAATTGCTGCAATAAAAATATATTTAATGATGCTCAAAATTCAGCTTTGCATTACAGAAATAAATTATATTTCAAAGTCTATTAAAATAGAAAACCACTATATTAAATTGTAATAATATTTCACAATATTACAGTTTTTTCTGTATTTTTGATCAAATGCGCATGTGATCGAGGAATGCACAGCGCATGCAGGGGGTGTGGCCTCAATAGCCCTGCAGTAAATAGTGTGCTGTGTGTATGTGATTGAGGAACGTACAGGGTGGAAATTCAACTGAAAGTACATTTTTTATCAATTTGGAAATTCCCAGTTTATTCCCATTAATTCCCGTTAATACCATACATTTCCATTAATTCCCATATATTCCCGTTAATTCCCATGGAAAGTTTCCAGCCTTGAAAATTCACGGAATTTTGCAACCCTACCCAGGAACGCATCTAACTCGGCAAAATCAGGATGTGCGGGGGAAAACATGACTGACTGGACTGGACTGGGCAGCGTAGGGCAGGGCAAGGCAAGGCAAGGAATAAAAGGGAGCAAGTAAACATGATGCACATATGACAATGATCTGGAACAGATAGGCAAACACAAAGATAATAAATAGGGAAAGCAAACAAAGCAAGTAACGAGGGAGGACAGGTGGGGAAAATGAACCAATAATCAGATAACAACAAGGGCGGGGTTAGACAATAGACAGTTAGAGCACATGGCACATAGAAACAAACATGACAATCCATGTTGTCACACCAAACTTAAAAAAAACAAGAGCACATGGCCAGTGAAAACAATCAGCCAACAAAGCCAATGAGATCACTCATCCCGATTCCCAACACAGAACTGAAACCAAACTAGACTGAAGTGCTGGGATCTGAACACCATGCTCCACAAAACAGCTCATGGGGACGAGAGAGCGTACGGCCCGAGAGAACTCGAAACCGCATGCTAACAATGATGAGATAGTAGGAGTGTCAGGGCTCTGTTACCAAACCAGACTGAAGTGACAGAACCCTGACACTTTTAGGGTTCTCTGAACCTTTTTTTTGTATTAATTTTGAGCAGTATATCTACATTTATCATTTGAAACACAACAAATGTCAGTATCACAAAGTTTTAGCTTGAAAAGTGTTGTGTAATGTATAGTCAGATGATGTTAGCTACTTGGTAGATGAATGGAAATGAGCAACTCAAGAACCTAAACAGTTGGCCGAATTTGTAACTGAATAGGTGTCATTCTACAAGAAAACCTTTTTCAATATATCTGCTTTATATTTATGGCTGTCATTTGCTGGCTATTCTCCGCATTCCCATGTCATTGCCCCCAGCTTTTCAACCTTATGAATTATTCAAAATCATAGAAGTAAACAAAGTGATAAAACAAGGGGAAAGACCCTGGCTAGTGGCAGATGCATGGCAGGATCAGGATGGAGGCTGGAGGCTCTGTGTTATTTAAACATGCAGACATAAATATACACTCATGAATATTAAAGCACATATATACATCCCCCCGAGACAGGAAGTCTTATCATCTTATTTTAGCACCACTTTTCAACTCCGGTTTATAGGGTATAGTTGTTTGTTTCCCCCTTGCAATGATGGATAAATTATTGTGGGGCTAGATCTTCAGTGGAAATTTGAAATGTTGGTATGAATACAAAGAATGCAGACACAAAGTACCTCTTTTCCATATAGATGTAATGCAGCTCAGTACCATTTCTTTGAAATACTAGGAAAGTGGAACTGTTCTTTAAAACAGAAAAACAAGAGAAGTGCTTATGATTGCACTTTACATTTCACTTAAATTTGTTTTTCACTCAACTTTTTGTGTGTGTGTGTGTGTGTGTGTCTGTGTGTATATACATATTACATAAGGAACATTTAACAGTTTCTGTAACCACAAAAGTTTAAATGCAAGATCAGAATGCAGAGGTTGTGTTTGCCTGAGGAGGTAACCATAGCAACAGAGCACTGTTTGCTCAGTGATCACAACATAAATACTGCTATTATTTATCACTTTATTATAGATTTATATACAAACCCGATTCCAAAAAAGTTGGGACACTGTACAAATTGTGAATAAAAAAGGAATGCAATAATTTACAAATCTCATAAATTTATATTTTATTTACAATAGAATATAGATAACATATCAAATGTTGAAAGTGAGACATTTTGAAATGTCATGCCAAATATTGGCTCATTTTGGATTTCATGAGAGCTACACATTCCAAAAAAGTTGGGACAGGTAGCAATAAGAGGCCGGAAAAGTTAAATGTACATATAAGGAACAGCTGGAGGACCAATTTGCAACTTATTAGGTCAATTGGCAACATGATTGGGTATAAAAAGAGCCTCTCAGAGTGGCAGTGTCTCTCAGAAGTCAAGATGGGCAGAGGATCACCAATTCCCCCAATGCTGCGGCAAAAAATAGTGTAGCAATATCAGAAAGGAGTTTCTCAGAGAAGAATCGCAAAGAGTTTGAAGTTATCATCATCTACAGTGCATAATATCATCCAAAGATTCAGAGAATCTGGAACAATCTCTGTGCGTAAGGGTCAAGGCCGGAAAACCATACTGGATGCCCGTGATCTTCGGGCCCTTAGACGGCACTGCATCACATACAGGAATGCTACTGTAATGGAAATCACAACATGGGCTCAGGAATACTTCCAGAAAACATTGTCGGTGAACACAATCCACCGTGCCATTCGCCGTTGCCGGCTAAAACTCTATAGGTCAAAAAAGAAGCCATATCTAAACATGATCCAGAAGCGCAGGCGTTTTCTCTGGGCCAAGGCTCATTTAAAATGGACTGTGGCAAAGTGGAAAACTGTTCTGTGGTCAGACGAATCAAAATTTGAAGTTCTTTTTGGAAAACTGGGACGCCATGTCATCCGGACTAAAGAGGACAAGGACAACCCAAGTTGTTATCAGCGCTCAGTTCAGAAGCCTGCATCTCTAATGGTATGGGGTTGCATGAGTGCGTGTGGCATGGGCAGCTTACATATCTGGAAAGGCACCATCAATGCTGAAAGGTATATCCAAGTTCTAGAACAACATATGCTCCATCCAGACGTCGTCTCTTTCAGGGAAGACCTTGCATTTTCCAGCATGACAATGCCAGACCACATACTGCATCAATTACAACATCATGGCTGCGTAGAAGAAGGATCCGGGTACTGAAATGGCCAGCCTGCAGTCCAGATCTTTCACCCATAGAAAACATTTGGCGCATCATAAAGAGGAAGATGCGACAAAGAAGACCTAAGACAGTTGAGCAACTAGAAGCCTGTATTAGACAAGAATGGGACAACATCCCTATTCCTAAACTTGAGCAACTTGTCTTCTCAGTCCCCAGACGTTTGCAGACTGTTATAAAAAGAAGAGGGGATGCCACACAGTGGTAAACATGGCCTTGTCCCAACTTTTTTGAGATGTGTTGATGCCATGAAATTTAAAATCAACTTATTTTTCCCTTAAAATGATACATTTTCTCAGTTTAAACATTTGATATGTCATCTATGTTGTATTCTGAATAAAATATTGAAATTTGAAACTTCCACATCATTGCATTCTGTTTTTATTCACAATTTGTACAGTGTCCCAACTTTTTTGGAATCGGGTTTGTAATAAAAACCTTTAGTGTTTTGTTTATGTATTTGTGAAAGTTGACATTTAGCATTCTGCAGTATGTGCACCAAAAAGTCCTTGTGTTGTGCAAGACAAACCTCAACAAATCATGATAAAAAAAAAGTTACCTACAGAAGTTATTTTTTTTAAAACACTGACCCCTGTGAAAGTCACTGTATAATTTGTGCACTGATTTAAATATAATGTAACTATATTTGTATATGATATTGAGTAAATTACATTTTAGACTGAATATTATACTTCTGAATATTATACTATTATATTTCGCTAACAAAATAGTTCAAAGAAAGAAGCAAAGCAGCATCATCTGTCTGAAATTTCTCAAACACAGACTAGCCGAGTGATAAACAGTGAAACACTGCAGTGCTGTTATAAAAAATATCTGTACTCCTGGAACGCTATATCACTTGGTGTGCACCATAGGTTATAATTATCCAATTTCAGTTAAAGGGATAGTTCATCCAAAATGAAAATTAGCCCATGATTTACTCACCCTCAAGTCATCTTAGGTGTATATGACATTCTTCTTTCAGACGAATACAATCAGAGTTACATTAAAAAATGTCCTGGCTCTTCCAAGCTTTATAACGTCAGTGAATGGCTGTTTCTGTTTTGAAGTCCACAACAGTGCATCTATCCATCATAAAAGTAATCCACATGGCTCCAGGGGTTAATAAAGGCCTTTTGAAGCGAAGTGATGCGTTTGTGTAAGAAAAATATCCATATTTAAAACTTTACAAACTGTAATCTCTAACTTCCGCTAACTGTAGTACGTGCGTTCAGGAGAGACTGGCGTTCCAGTGAATGACGTAGGATGCAGGCGTAACATAAGTTCCAGTGACGAACTCGGAAGCGCAGAGGATAGAGCAAAACAAAACTTGGTTATTGCGACAACTAGCATATTCTCACTGGAGCGTCCTACGTCATACACTGGAACGCCAGTCTCTCGTGAACGTGCGTACGACAGTCGCCATTCACTGCCATTATAAAGCTTGGAAGAGCCAGGACATTTTTTAATATAACTCTGATTGTATTCGTCTGAAAGAATAATGCCATATAGATCTAGGATGACTTGAGGGTGAGTAAATCATGTTTTCATTTTTGGGTGAACTATCCCTTTAAGTGTTTTTACAGATAAATCATGCAATTTTTAGAAAAATCAGGACTACAGGTTAGACAGGTTTATGGGCTTTGGATTGCAGCTCTCTTCTGTTGTTCTTCACAGGACTGGCTGAAACTGAACGAAAAGGTCAGAAAGGTACTATATGCATAATACACACAGTCAGAAGCTATGTTTTAATGCTAATTCAGGACTCACTCTGAAAAGCAATTTCTTGACTGGAGCAGTCTTACAATCTTTTTCTCCTAATTGACCCACTTAAAGCTGGCAAATGATTTTCATTTGGAAATTTCCACTTCAAGAGTTCTATAATTAGCATTCCTTATAGGCCTAATAAAAAAAATTTAAGTGCTAATTGCACTCCTGTTTCCCGGCTCTAGCAGTTAGTCTCAGACCATGAACCCTAGACGCGAAAACACCCTCTGGCGTGAGCAAATTTGAGAAGAAATTCACACTTCATGCATGCGTCTCTTTGTCAATTTAAAAAAAATAAACCACTGGTCAAATTTGAAATTCAGGTAAAGTATGTATTGTCAACTGTTTTGATTTAACATCTCTTGATACTTTGTGCTTAATTTATCAGCTATAAATAAGTAAACAATCACCATTTAAAGCTGAACAGAATAGTAATCAATGCTTTTAAATTAAAGCCACAATATGTAATTTTTCGCCGCTAGAGGTCGCTTAATCAAAACAAAGGCGTAGCTTGATGACGCCTTGATTTTGCGGAGCTTATATTATGCCACAGACGAGCACTTACGCTTTCGTCTGGTCATGCGTATGTGGGATAACGCAGCGCTGTTTTATCATATTACATACATTTGAGTGTGTTGAAAGTTATGTTATAATGTTGCTCTGTCTGTTCGCTCGGCGGCTGCTATGAGACACTTGTTGCACACTGCAGTAATATAGATCGATATTAGGCATGGTAAAACATGGAACTCGCAGTAAATCAAGAAAACGAGATTTAAACAACAAGACTGTGTTGAGCTATATAACAATGATTAGTTTTCTGTCGATGAACGTATCAAAACAGTTGCTCACCTGTCTAATAAAACACATAATATATTAAAGTGTCTTTGGTGTTTCCATGGTTTCTACAAAATAAAAACGGAAATCGAGGGTAACGCGGGTATGATGTCATTGATAGGCGACGCACGGACACAGTCTGTGTCCTGGTTAAAATCGCTTATTTCTCTGGATTTAAACATTCTTGGAAACATTTGGGATAATGTAAGTACAAAAGTCAACTAAATATATAACACTGTTCTAGTGGTTTTTGGATATTTTAAAGGTCCCATATTGTACACCTTTCTGGAGTTTTATTTTAGGTGTTGATGTCCTTAAGAATATATATTTGCGGTATAAGTACCAAAAACCATAGCAATATATTTTTACAGCTCCTTTCTCAGGAGCTCTGATAAGAACAGGTCGATTGTGGTCTAATTAATATTCATGAGCCTCTCTTCTGATTGGCCTGTATATATATCGATTATCACAACAGGCCAATCTGTCTGGACGACAACATCCAAAATGGTCAAAAAATAAACAGTGTGACACTTACTTCTTCTGGATGATGACGAAGACTTGGTATAGATCCATCCTTAAGAAGTAACTTTTTTGCAAAGCCTGCCTTGTATTGCCCCTCGTTCATAAAGCAGTCAGGAGTGAAATGATTTGCGCAGACAAAAACGCGTTTAGATGTATTTTGAGGTGCTTTACCTTCAAAAATAAAACTAATCCACTGTGTCCTCAGTGGCTCAGATGCTGGGAGTAGATGAAGACTCTTGTGCTCACTCATACATCCAAAAACAAAACACCGGGATTGCTGACGAGACATTGTTTAACTATATAGCTACTGGAGCGCAGAGAAAATGGCGGACAAGGTACAACTTGCTGAGGGCGGAAACTATGGTAATGCAGGGCTGTCAGTCAGCGGCCGTGGGAGGGGCATGAGGAATGTGACGTCACATTCCTCAGAGAATCAAAACGGCTTGTCTAATGAGACTGCTTTGGTTTAATGGGGATTAAAAAATAAGGAGTGGATGGATTTTTATCATTGTAGGGTGGTTGTGTTCACACACTGTCAAACACACATTTATATCCAAACACCTTGTAAAAGTGGATTTTGCATAATAGGTGACCTTTAATCCAAAAATCTTACATATTGTGCCTTTAGGTCAACTTAAACCTAATCATTGATCTGTTTCTGCCATGACCTCTGACTTTCAGAATATAATGATTCAACTATTAGTATTACAATTGTATCCTATTCAGTTTAGTTGTGTAAACTGGGGCATCTCTTTCTGATTTCTGAGTTTCTTTTCAAATAAATACTCCATTGTTCCTCACAAACAGATGCTTTTTAATGGCTTAGATTTCTTGGCCCAGTATTTCGGGGCTGTCTGTAAATCCATTCTTTATCCTTCTAAAGGAGCCAGTTCTTTTACAAATCCAGGGATTTTTTTATAGTTTAATCAAGGAAGTAAAAAGGCCAGTGTGTGCTAATCTGCAATGCAAGTTTTCCAGATAAAAGATAGTTATAACGCACTATTCTTAGAGACACATATTTTGAAGGAACTCTTCATTATGATATGCATCAACAGCTTGACAGAGGCTGAGTGAATTCTTCAATTTTGAAAGCACTTTATTACTTTAAGAAGGAGAAAGAGAAGGTATTGTAACTATTAATTTTAAATTGATTTGAGAATGCCTTTTAAATTCCAGTTTAATTCCTTTGAATTGAGGTAGAAAACGCAACACAGAATTGCAATAATAATTTGAATGTATAAGGAAGTAGAATTAAAATGATTTGAAAATCAAAGAATTCACATAATGGAAGTATAAAGTCACAATAAACTCTTGAAGATTATAGATAGATAGATAGATAGATAGATAGATAGATAGATAGATAGATAGATAGATAGATAGATAGATAGATAGATAGATAGATAGATAGATAGATAGATAGATAGATAGATAGATAGATAGATCACATTTTAAATGCTATCATATTGCAGCACATATGGGAAAGGTGAAGTGCTGGGATTGCACTGTTTTGAATACTGCTTATTGTGTTGTATACATTTGTGCTCTATTGTGTAATTACAGTGTTTGCTGTCAAGAGCAGGGGTAAAGTGATTGGTTTCTCCACCAGTCATTTTTAAAAGCATTCACTGAGGCCATCCAAATCGAGTGCTGCTGCTAGGGCTTTCATAATCTATCAAATGTTTCAAAATGCTTCTAATTAAGCCAGTATCAGTGCAACATTACCATCTCTACTTGGTACATGTTTTAAAGCAATATAGATGCAGTTGCAAAAAAAGAGACTAGAATGTTACTTAAAACATTAAAATATGATCATTTCATTCCTGATCATAGCCTCATAAATACATTCACTATGGCAGCATAGTAAAGCAGCAGGACTGAAATTGCTTTAGTGCTCACTATACTTGCAAGGGCATGTGACTGATTACATTAACTGACAATAATCTTCTGAAAAGAAATCTATTCCCCTAGATTTAAAAGATGAACCTAGATTCTTGTCCAGGCTTGTGGCTGATATATTTTGTATTATTTTATGTAATGAATCTAAATGTGTTCTACTCAAGCACAATACTCAAGTTTACAGCGACACGCTAATTTTCAGGGATGCATCAATAGTAAAATTCTGGCCAATACCAATAAACTGAAATCATGACAGCCAATATTAAAAATCCATTTTGTACAGTATGAAAAAAATAATATTGATTTTATTAATTTTAATTGCTATAGATTAAATTTAACAGCGCTATTAAATTATTATCGATTTAGGATTAACTTGTGAGTGATGATGGAAAAGGTCATCTAAATTTAAAAATAAGACAAATGCACAATTAAATATCCAATATCTGACAATACATACACTACCATTCAAAAGTTTGGCTAGTTTTTTCATTGTTTTTGAAAGAAGTCTCTTATGCCCACTACGGCTGAATTTATTTGATCAAAATTACAGTAAAAACCGCAATATACATTTTTCAGGATTCTTTGATAATTAGAATGTTTATTTGAAATAGAAAACTTTTGTAACATTACAAATGTTTTTACTGTCTTTACTGTCACTTTTTGATTAATTTAACGCATCCTTGCTGAAGAAAAATAAATAATCTCTTTAAAAAAATCTTACTGCCATCAAACTTTTGAACAGTAGTGTATCAAGTATAAAACAGGCTGCTTTCTACAAACTCCAGAAAAAGTTCTGTCCTTGACAACATGGACATGGTTTCACACTGTGCTTAAAACCCCAAAATAAAACATCATCCTGACACATCTTATCAGCTTGAGGATATCTTCTAGCCTGACCACAACTGGGAGCTCAGTCTTGGCTCTCCTGGAGACAACAGTAAATGACACAGTAAATGAGTTTGGATGACATTGACTGACAGTGTCATCTCCTGAGAAGTGCCCTGTGGTTTCTCCACGACAGACCTGTAAATACATTCCGTACCTTCTCCTCCTCCTTTCTGTTAAATAGGGGAGATACCTGCTATGGAAAGGTCATTAATGACCCGACTGCCGGCCCCTAGCTCCCTCTTCAATTGTCACTCTGAATCCAATTTCGCCAATATTCACTGGAAGTGGAGCAAACACGGCTGGATCCCCGTCCATCAAAAGCAGCTGCTGTTTTTTGGCTCTGTAACATAAAAACAATTGAGCAGATTCTATTTACATCATTGTCTGAGGGCGCACATACTGTATGCATATATATATATATTAATTTATTTTAAAAAAATTCTCACTGCTCTGCTGTTCATTGTAGTATGACTAAATATGAAGAGAAGATGCATGTGAAATGGATGTTAGATTAGCTTATAAATAATGGATGATCAGCAAATTAGCATGTATGGTCATGTAGTATTGATGCTTATTGATCACAGATTCTGTCTAAGGCATGATTTACATTAACGACAATGTTCAAAAACAACATGCAAAAAAAGCCCATAAAACTATAAGTTTGCTTTTTGACATCAAATATACAATCTGTATATATATAGATCTGTAGTGTGGAAGGATATGAAAAACAAAACAAAAAAATCTCTGTATCACAGGTAAAAGCAATAACACTCTCGTCTCTTCTGAGAAACATTAATTATTTACACCGCCCCTTGTCAACTAACTGTTTGGTCTTTCTGTCAGAAAAATACAATAATAGCCAAGGAATATCGTTCAATTGAGGGACGCAAGGTAGAGATCATGTACTTTAACATTTAACTTTGAGTATATGAAAAACATTTTATCTGCTTATGCTAAAGAGAATTCTATGCAATATTTCTTTAATGATACATTGTGATTACAATTCATACAATTAAAGTTTTCTTTATTTTTTCTTATACTTAAAGGGGTCATGAATTGAGAAATAAAATTTTCCTTGAGCTTTTGACATATAAGAGGTCATCATACTATAAGAATATCCTGTAAGTTTCAGAACTAAAAACATCCTTGTTATTCCAAAAACAACATTGCAACTTTGGCCCCGCCTACTGGCGTGTTAGTGAGATGACAAGGAGAGAAGAGTGATACAGGATCAGTGGACTAAAAATAACATTACCTTCTAAAGGATTTGGTTATTTATTTTCAACAATGTGAATGTCTCAGTTGAGCATTATTTATTTGTATTCGGTACATTACACTGAGTAAGTAACCATTAATTCTAATGCCTGATCTGTAACCAGTGATTTCTGATATGTAATGATTCATGTACAGTCAGATGTTCTTTGTCTATGTGTCAGTAAATCAAACCAGTGACTAAACAGTCAACTTCACATTGTTTCTCTTAGTAGGATGAAAATAATCTGTTATTTAAACTGTTATTAAATAAAATATAGAAAGTGATCAAAGAAAGCTCCCTTTACAATCTCTGGAGATGTCAGTCACACAGCGTAAGTTCAGGACTCGCGCCAAAACTCCCGTAATAATCAACAAATCTCTTATTTACAATGTGTTTGCACTGTTAGCTATGATGAAAGCAGAAATCGTGTTGCAATGACAAGATCACTGCATTCATGCGCTCAACATGTGTGTGATCGGCTACAATGCTTATCGCTGCAAATTTTCATGCCACGATCTAAATATAATGCTATAATCAACACTTTTCACGATTAGTTAACCTTGAGAGCTGTAATAGTAAAAATGGCTAAAGGTTTGAGAGAGTTCCACATATAATAAGTTATTTCATATGCAAAGATGTCAGCCAATCACAGCAGTGGGCGTTTACACTGAAGTCTCACAGCAGGCACGCCCCTTCAAACAGCATTCAAATCAGAGGGCTAAAATCAGGGTAGGAAAAATGCTTTTCTGAAGTATGACAGTTGCTATTTCTAAAGTATGACAGTTTTTGATGTAAAACAAATCATGCTAACATTATAAGTGCACCCCAGGAAACATTATAAAACAATGCAGTTCATGACCCCTTTAACTAATTCTACTTTCTTACACAATACCATTCAAAAGTTTGGGGATGTTACATTTTTTTTTTTTTTTTTAATTTGAAAGAAGTCTCTTATTCTCACCAGGGCTGCATTTAATTTGAGCAAAACTATAAAATTTAAACTGTTTTCCATTTAAATATATTTTAAAATCTAATTTATTCCTGAATTTTCAGCATCATTACTCCAGTCTTCAGTGTCACATGATCCTTCAGAAATCATTCTAATATACGATTTAGTTCTTAAGAAACATTTCTTATTTACTATCAATGTTGCAATGTTGCGCATGCACAATTATATGACCAATGACCAATATGTGCATCTCTATCTAAGCTGTGTAGTTAACAAAAGTCTAGCAAAAGCCAGCATAATTTTCCAGGAAACATAGGATATATATATATATATATATATATATATATATATATATATACAGCTCTGGAAAAAATTAAGAGATTTCTCAATGTTGAGTAAGCTGTATATAGACAGAAAAATCTTAAAAGAACATTCCAGGACTATCAAGCAGCCTTATCTGAATATTTGAGATAAGGACCTCAGGAAAAAAAAAAGATAAGGAAGGCTTTGTAACTTCAAACATCAAACACAGCAAAACCTATACAATCTGATAAGGTGGTATACATGCACAGTAAAGGCATGAAGTGCCACCTGAGAAAAAGCCACAGCAGCACAAAATTATTTATAATGCACACTTCTGGAGTGCATATGCCTGAATAACTAATGGTTGAAACGTTAAAAAGCCATTTACTTTTCACCGTTTGCAACTTTGCATCTTTAGCGAGGAGGCTGGAGCGCAGAGCCAGTTGCTCTTGGTCAGATGCACACAGATGTGTCAGAGATAGACAGTGAAAAAATGCAGAAAAGAAAACGCATCTAATATCGCATGGATGACAGCAGGAGAGAGGAGAGAATGGTTGAAATTGCATCTCTGAATGATAAGCGCTATCAATTTGCACTTAAAAAAATTACATGGACTTAAAGACGGATAAAAGCAAATGAAGAAAGCGCACAAGCAAAAAATGAAGCAAAAAAAGTGGCTCTTGGTTCACACCGATGTTGATAAACAAACCCAACCAATCTGTATAGCTGGAACAGTACAGCATGTGCACTTTTGCTGAAGGGCTAGTTGTAGCTCTAGTTTGATCATATCTGCAGGACAGCAGAACACCATGAGGTCTTTAAGGTGGGATTTTGAAGGGGTTTGACAGCACTGCACCACCGTGTAACCCTAAATCTTATTATAACACGGTTCAGCCTTGCAAGGACATGGAGGTGTCAGTGTACAGGAAGCACTTGACAGTACCAGTGGGTGTTTGTGTGGCGGTCGCTCAGTTGAACAGGCTCGTGTAAACAGGTTTGAGAGAGACTGCACACAATAATATTTCCCTTCAAGTGTGAATAGATGGCACAAGATGTAAAGTGAGAAGATTCATTAGAGTTAATTATAATATAACATGATACACCTTTGTTTGATCACACAGAGTATGAAGCTATTTTGTTGGTTCTGGAGTGTTTTTTTTTTTTTTTTTTTTTGCCTTGATTAAAATACTATGAGGCATGAAATGACTGCATGAATTATTGTCATTTGTGTAAATATTTGTGCAATATAAATATGCACAACAGGATGCAGGAGATAAGTTATTATGATTCCTGTGTCGTTGTTTTCTATTTTAATTGATTTTTCTATGTGAGTGGGTATCATTAGTGCCAGCTTTTATTTTTAGACCTCTCTCCCACACACACACGCGCGGACAGTCTCACAGTTCTCACAATCATGTGAGAACAGAGATTAATTACACTTGTACTAATTGCACAAATATTAGGCTATTTGTCAAATAGTGAAGTCAGAATCAAAATATATTTCAGTTTGTATTGTAGCCCCTAAACGTGCCACTCTATACAAGGGAAAGTTTACCGTGTTACCATTGTAACAGTGTTTTCATTTACTACTAGCGCATCACATTGCCACATAATATAAGCAAACACTGCCATCTTGTGGACAATGGGATAAGACTTACTTATCTAAGCTTATATCACCCATCCATCTACTTGATTTAAACACACACACACACACACACACAACCAACATTACAATCATTACAGCAAACGTTCAAGACATCTAAGTCTATTAAAAATACCTGTAGAAATAAAAAATTTCATTCCATTTATCTCAACTGCATCTGTTCTGTTGGCTCAAGACTTCCTGGACGTAAGTGAAATAAGGCTGCCATCTTTGCTTAATCGGCTCAAACTATTTTCGGGAACAACATTTGTCAGGGAACACTGGTAAACAAAAACACACACTGTATCCGATATAGTTCACTCATTCACGATAGTAGCCCTACATTTATGGGAAACGACTCAGTTCAGACGCTGACGTGAAAACCGCCCGCCTTAAACATTAATCATTCTGAAGATATTAAAATTTCACATTTTGTTAGTAGCCTAACTATGTTCTTTTTCAGCTTTGTGGTTTAATGGATGGATGGTAATGTTTTTGTTCTGTTTCATGCTTTTAACTAACAACAATAATCAACATATAGCCTACGAACTTTGTTTGTTTATTTATTTATCTGTCTTCCAAACTGTGTTCGTATGGAGCGCAAAAAGCAGAATTAAGTTATAAATAACATTGAATTAATTATTAAAATATAATATGCTTTTAAGGGTCCAACAAAAATAATCTGTAACTGTTAAGTATCAAACTGTAATTTTATTTTGCTTGGGAAAAATGTTAGGCTATTTAATAATAGCCTACATTGCTTTTGTATGGCCGTCTATGACCGTCTTTGAATTTAACATTCATAATAGTGTAAAGACTCTACCAGCAGGGGCTAAAGGGGTGCTCAAGAGCAATAAATAGCTCCTCTTCTTTTTCATAATTGGCACTTACACAGTAAGTTAGAACGAGTACAAAAACGCGCCAATATGGATATTGCAGACTCATTAACGTCACAAAAGGTAAGCAGCAATAACAACTCTTGTTTTATAGGCTAACTGAAACTGTTTTTCTCTCACACAGTTACAATTTCCATGAGCAAGTTGCATTTCGTTATTTCAAATGTGATCGTCTACCTTGTTTAGGTGTGACCAGGTAAATTGGGGTGAGCAGTGTGAACATTGAAGCTACTTGGTTAGTAAAACCAAGGATAAGAACTCATTATCATGGTTAGATCAATGTAACTGAGGTTTCTTTGAAGTCCCCCACTTCCCCACTTAGATTTAGTAAGAATCTAGTAGCCTATTAGCTACAATATTATTGAAAATGAAAGGCTTTTATAAGACCTAAAGCTGGCAAATGTCGATACACTAACTTGTAAATGTGCATATGCATTTGGGTGTGTACTATACAGCTGCAAGAGCAACCCAGCTCTGTGTGACTGCTGTGGATGTTTTATAGAGGGTATATGTGGCAAAAATATGAATGTTTCAGCCTTATAACTTGAAAGGAGGGGCTTTTATGAAGGGCTTTATGGAAGGTCAGCATCACTGCAAAGCATCAAACATTGTTTTTAGCCTACAGCATCATTGCTTTGCCCTTTCTAAAACAATTTCTGTGCGTGAGCTTGGAAGCAGAAATTTGAATATGTTTATCTCAAAAGACATCACACACTTGTGAGCTTGGGAAATGCCTACCATCCTGTCTGTCTATACTGCATGTGCATATGTGAGAGCTTATGGCACAGTTTTGACCTCTATTAAAAGACTTTCCTGCAAGCAGAGATTCTGAAATTTAAATATGTTAATTTCAATAGATCCACTGTCCATCTACTGCGAAGAGTGGATTTAAACCCACATCTTAACTTTCTTTCTTTCACCTTAACCACTAAATATCCGAGAACAGGAACCTATAGATAAATATTATTCTGGTGCATATACTGTAAATCCTTTTAAAATGCTCAAAGAGGGATATTAAACCTCAGTCCAAGAAGATTTTATTATAACGGCTAAATCACAATAAAATAAAATACAATAATAATACAATGCAAAAACCTTTATTATTAAGAGTGTAAAAAGTAAAAGTATTTTTAAATGGCACCTCCATAACACAAATGGAAATTAAATGGGTAGGTACTAAATTGTACCTGTTTAAAATGTTGACAATCAGTTTTTAAGGCTGTCAAGTATCAATGTTGGATATTTTCCAAGACTGTGTATAAAACGCAGTTATAAAAATAACAAAATAAGGCTGATTTATAAACTTTGTGTATTTCATTTAAAGGATTAGTTCACTTTAAAATGAAAATGAACCCGTGATTTACTCACCCTCAAGCCATACTAGACTTTCTTCTTTCTGATGAACACAATCGGAGTTATTTTAATAAATATTCTGATGTTTCCAAGCTTTATAATGGCAGTGAACGGGGCCCACGAGTTTGAAGCTCAAAAAAGTGCATCCATCCATCATAAACATAATCCACACGGCTCCGGGGGGTTAATAAAGGCCTTCTGAAGTGAATTGATGTGTTTTTGTAAGAAAAATATCTGTATTTAAAACTTTATAAAATAAAATATCTAGCTTCCGCCAGACCGCCTTCCGTATTCAACTTGCGCACAAAGTGTAATGTCTCTCGCAGTTCAAAACCCTACGTCCGCTACGTCCTACATCCAAGATATTTATTAATATAACTCTGATTGTGTTCATGAGAAAGAAGAAAGTTATATACACCTAGAATGTCTTGAGGGTAAGTAAATCATGGGGTAATTTTCATTTTAAAGTGAACTAATCCTTTGGAAATGCAGGCAATCCATGTTTTAGACCACTAGATGGCAGGCTTTACCTTTACACCAGCTCCTTCTGCTTTAGTTACAGGAGATTTCACTGGAATAGCATTACACTTCAGTTGTGCATTTTATAGGCTACTGAAGGGAAAATCTGATTTATCTTAATTTGTTAGTGCACTGGCGAATTTCAAGTTTAATTTCTGATTATCTTGCAATGGGAGAAATCAACCCAGATTCATCAATTTGCTGGTTGTTGTTATTTAACAATTTCAACTGAGTAAAGATAAATATGATACATGGGCAACATAGTTGGCTTTTGGTCTAGCCCTCGGCCTGGTTTAACTTTCTTCACCCATCTGTTTTTATTACAATGTTAATTCTCTGTGTAGCAACTTCAGTCCATCCATTTTAGAAAGAGTAAATAAGCATACACCCCTAAAATGAGACCATTTTAGTTGTGTTATATAGAGCAGTTGTCAGCAATACATCAATACATACAAGCAATACAGCAACACAGCAGTGTGTGTGTGTGTGTGTGTTTTCATGTTTTTCTATCCAGGTGGGGACTTCAACCTGAATGGGTAGGTTTAGGGGTAGGGTTAGTGTAAGGGGATAGAATATACAGTACAGTATAAAAACCATTATGTCTATGGAGAGTGCCCACAAAGATAGCGAACCAGATGTGTGTGTGTGTGTGTGTGTGTGATATGTAACATTTTATTACATACAAAAGATTAATGAAGTGACATCTGTCATTTCTGTACATAATTTCTCTTTTCTAACAAATTCCTGCTTCAGTATTTCACATTTCTTGTGATATTTAAACTACAATGGGGATAAACGCAATGCCTTTTGTGTAAAACACTCAGTGACAGCACCAAATACATCATCAGCGCTTTTTGATGAAGGTAGGAGGAGCGCAATGTTTGCTTCTCCTCCTACAAAGCCAAGTTGGATGTGGTAAGGGGATTTGGACCTCTGCTGTTGTGGTTTTGGTAACTTTGTGGTTCAGCAATCAAAAGCACTCATGTTCTCTATGCATTAGGTTGATTTTCACTCCTGTGGTTTTTAAAAATATAAATGCGATTACTGATATTCTGTTCTGTTTATAGTAGAAATAATATTTTCCTTTTGTTTCTCTTTTTTTTTTTTTTAGGTACATTTTTCCCATTTGAGTCTTTCTGGGCTGGCTTACAGTTTGGATAGAAATCTGAATGTGAGCATGTAGCGATCAGGCAATTTGAATGGAGATCTCTCAGTGGAATGTATAATTAGACAGAGGCCTGTAAAGGGAGAAAGGTAGGCATCTCTCCAGCCCTTAGGCTACCAGCTTCAAAACATTCATAACTTCATCCAATACACAGTAGCTGGTACATTCCACATTTATTTGAGCATCTGAGTTCAGTTTTTTTTTTTAAAGATAAGTATGTTATGATGCTTTAAAATAAAACATATTTTTAGTTATTAGTTAGCAACAATATCAAAGGGAGAGCAATACCAGTGTAGCTTTTCGGCCATACATTTGATTAGATGCATTGTGTGAGATTTATCTGTGACTTTTCTATGTCATCTGCTCCATTGCAGAGTAAAAGAGCTGTAATTGTGTTTTAGATTGCTTAATATCTCTGCAAAATGCATGACTTCAAAGAATGTTTGACTTGGCTGTCTCACGTCCTTCCGTATAAGCTTAAATCTCACAGTCGGGTTTGTGCCTGACGCAAATCTGACGCATGCAGCCAGAGCAGACGAATAAAACCAACTAATGAATTGACATTTGAGACTCATGATAATATGATAAAACACACTGGAGACCTGTGGCTGTTACTAAACCAGTCTGCCAAATCCAAACCAAAAGAAGCGCTGCTTGGTTTTAATCTGTCTCATTAATTTTCAGTGGATGTCTCAATAAAGCACTAATGTTCAAAGTGTGGCTTGTGGAAAAAGCTCTTACGGGAAAAAGGAGCTATTTTTTTTCCGTTGCCCTTGACAAGCGAACAATAGAGGCGGTATTGTGGAGAGAAGGTCAGGTTTTGTGGCAGGTAGTGTCTGTGGCAGGTAACTTGGGCAAAGCATGGGGCTTTTGTCTGCGTCTGGCTCTCTGTCTGGACTCTCACGGCTCTCTGTACCCCCTACCTCCTACAGCAGTGACCAGATTCATCCTATTAGAATGCAGCGCTCATTCGCTGCCTCGCCTCACTGGTGGAGAGAGGGGGCTGTGGAAGACAGATGAATGATTTTAGCTGGGAGAATGCCATGCAGAACTCCGTCATTTCTGGTCTTTGGATTCTAGTGGTCCAAGGATAAGATTTTTTTATGGCTGCTGATGCTGATTTCTAAAGAGCTGGCCAATATAATACTGAATTTCAATAAAAATAAAGAATAAAAAAAAACTTTAACTAAATAATTTATTTATAATGCTTTATAATTAGTGCTGTCAAATCAATTAATCGCATGATCTAACAAAAAAGTTTTTGTTTACGTAATATATTTGTGTTTTTATATATATATTATTTATTATATTTACACTGAACAAAATTATAAACGCAACACTTTTGTTTTTGCCCCCATTTTTCATGAGCTGAACTCAAAGATCTAAGACTTTTTCTATGTACACAAAAGGCCTATTTCTCTCAAATATTCACAAATCTGTCTAAATCTGTGTTAGTGAGCACTTCTCCTTTCCCGAGATAATCCATCCACCTCACAGGTGTGGCATATCAAGATGCTGATTAGACAGCATGATTATTACACAGGTGTGCCTTAGGCTGGCCACAATAAAAGGCCACTCTAAAATGTGCAGTTTTATCACACAGCACAATGCCACAGATGTCACAAGTTTTGAGGGAGCGTGCAATTGGCATGCTGACTGCAGGAATGTCCACCAGAGCTGTTGCCCGTGAATTGAATGCTCATTTCCCTACCATAAGCCGTCTCCAAAGGCGTTTCAGAGAATTTGGCAGTACATCCAACCGGCCTCACAACCGTAGACCACGTGTAACCACACCAGCCCAGGACCTCCACATCCAGCATCTTCACCGCCAAGATCGTCTGAGACCAGCCACCCGGACAGCTGCTGCAACAATCGGTTTGTATAACCAAAGAATTTCTGCACAAACTGTCAGAAACCGTCTCAGGGAAGCTTCATCTGCATGCTCGTCGTCCTCATCGGCGTCTCGACCTGACTGCAGTTCGTCGTTGTAACCGACTTTAGTGGGCAAATGCTCACATTCGATGGCATCTGGCAATTTGGAGAGGTGTTCTCTTCACGGATGAATCCCGGTTTTCACTGTACAGGGCAGATGGCAGACAGCGTGTATGGCGTCGTGTGGGTGAGCGGTTTGCTGATGTCAACGTTGTGGATCGAGTGGCCCATGGTGGCGGTGGGGTTATGGTATGGGCAGGCGTATGTTATGGACAATTTTGACTGTGACGGGACGAGATCCTGAGGCCCATTGTTGTGCCATTCATCCACGACCATCACCTCATGTTGCAGCATGATAATGCACGGCCCCGTAGGGATGTAACGATTCACTCAACTCACGATGCGATACGATTCACGATACTAATTTCACGATTTTCTTACGATTTTTTTTTTTTTTTTACAAAATGAGATAAGAAATTATAAAATGAAAGTGTCCATTTATTTCTCAGACAAAATTCTGCATATTTCTTTGTAAAATTTAAATATATATTTTATGTCAAATAATAACTCAATGGAAATTTTAAAAACAAATCCTCAAAAAGTCCCTTCAAGGAGATCTTCCAATGGTGTTTTTCTGGGAGGAGGTTGTTTAAGCTTCTTCACCCTCATTCTGCGCTAAGGAATAGCAGAAATAAAAAGACTAGGTCAAATTTAAGTACAACAGTGACAGGGGTTTCATTGTTATAAAGGCAAGATTTTAATTATAATTTGTATCATTACACTTGCAAGAGTTAGAAAAGCAGAACACATTTAGATAAATATGCCATAATAATCAACAAATATTGAAAAAAAAATCCATGTACACATTTAGAGAAAGAGTGTAAAATAAATACAACACCTGGTTCTGCAACAGCACAGAGTTCTCCTTCAGTCTGTGGAATACATCCTCGCGCTGGTCTTTCTCTTGATGAGGAAGAGCCTGGAATCCATTTACTATGGCAGAAAACAGCCTTGTATCTTTCGCTGTGAAAACACTGATGCACCTTGTGATCTCCGTGGCAATCGCCCTCGACGCCACGAGTGGGGCTGCAAATCCGCCGGTCAGTGTGGTTTGGCCTATTATTTTTTTACAAGCAGACGGAGGTGACTGGAGCCTCTCACTGTGGTGATTATTAGTCTTCGGAAAGTCAAAATGCCGCCACACCTCCGATTTAAATCAGTCAACATCAACTACGCACTTGCTGTCGCCATGCTTCTGTTTGACGGCGCGTATGAATGAACTTCCATATGAATGAACTGAAAACTACTCAGATTTCACTCTTCTTCGCGCCAGTGTGCATGCACAGTCCGTAACGCTAGCTACAACTTGTTTGTTGCTATCGTTCCTGTAAAGCGAGGTGACAGTATATGGTTTCAGCCTCCCTGCTGTTTAAAACGTGTATCGCGATTCGTTTAACATCTCAACCGACTTGAATCGTCACAGATTTGTATCGATTTTCAACCGGCTCCGACTGAATCGTTACATGAGTAACGCTTTGAGTTCAGCTCATGAAAAATGGGGGCAAAAACAAAAGTGTTGCGTTTTATAATTTTGTTCAGTGTATATATTTTATGTGTGTGTGTGCGTGTCTGTGTATATGTACATGTATACACACACATAAATATGTCTATATATATATAATTTGTTACATTTATATAGCGCTTTTCTAGGCACTCAAAGCGCTTTACATATAGAAGGGGGGAATCTCCTCAACCACCACCAATGTGCAGCATCCACCTGGATGCTGCGACGGCAGCCATATTGCACCAGAACGCCCACCACACACCAGCTTTATTGGTGGAGAGGAGACAGAGTGATGAAGCCAATCAGTATATGGGGATGATTAGGAGGCCATGATAGACAGGGGCCAATGGGCAAATTTGGCCAGGATGCCGGGGTTACACCCCTACTCTTTATCGAAGGACATCCTGGGATTTTTAATGACCACAGAGAGTCAGGACCTCGGTGTGTATGTGTCTGTATATATACTGTACTTTTATGTAGATGCGATTAATCACTAATTATAATACATATATGAAATCATATTTATTAATAAAATATTATTTTCCACAATATTTACAAAAATAATTTTTAGATTTTTACCACTTTTAAAAAAAAAGTGCATTATTCATTGTAAAATTACCTCCAATCAGGACAAGCTGATGCTTATATATAAAGAGCAGGCCAATATAAAATGGTAAATTTAAATAAAATGAATGAATAAAAAATATGATTTGTTTTATATGTATTAAATGTATTTATTATTTTGCACAATATTTAACAGTAAACATGTTTCTTTTAACATTTAAAAAAGTGCATTATTCATTGTAAAATGACCACTTCTGCTAATTGGCTAGTCTGGACAGGCTGTTGCTGATTTATAAAGAGCAGGCCAATATAATACTGAATTTAAATAAAAATAATGACTATGAACTTTTTATTTAGAATGTTATTTTACATTTTTACACAAAATATAATTTCATGTTATACAGTGCATCCGGAAAGTATTCACAGCACTTCACTTTTGTTACAGGCTTATTCCAAAATGGATTAAATTCATTATTTTCCTCAAAATTCTACAAACAATACCCCATAATGACAACGTCAAAGAAGTTTGTTTGAAATCTTTGCAAATTTATTTAAAAAAATAAAGTAAAAAAAATTGCTTTTTTTTTTTTTTGTAAAACAAAAATGCTTACAGTACATAAGTATCCACAGCCTTTGCCATGACACTCAGAATGACACTGTTTCCACTGATCATCCTTGAGATGTTTCTACAACTTGATTGGAGTCCACCTGTGGTAAATTCAGTTGATTGGACATGATTTGGAAAGGCACACACCTGTCTATATAAGGTCCCACAGTTAACAGTGCATGTCAGAGCACAAACCAAGCCACGAAGTCCATGGAATTGTCTGTAGACCTCCGAGACAGGATTGTATCGAGGCACAGATCTGGGGAAGGGTTTCTGCAGCATTGAAGGTCCCGATGAGCACAGTGGCCTCCATCATCTGTGAATGGAAGAAGTTTGGAACCACCAGGACTCTTCCTAGAGCTGGCCGCCCGGCCAAACTGAGCGATCAAGGGGAGAAGGGCCTTAGTCAGGGAGGTGACCAAGAACCCGATGGTCACTCTGACAGAGCTCCAGCGTTTCTCTGTGGAGAGAGGAGAACCTTTCAGAAGAACAACCATCTCTGCAGCACTCTACCAGTCAGGCCTGTATGGTAGAGTGGCCAGACGGAAGCCATTCCTCAGTAATGACAGCCCGCCTAGAGTTTGCCAAAAGGCACCTGAAAGACTCTCCGACCATGAGAAACAAAATTCTCTAGTCTGATGAAACAAAGATTGAACTCTTTGGCCTGAATGGCAAGCGTCATGTCTGGAGGAAACCAGGCACTGCTCATCACCTGGCCAATACCATCCCTACAGTGAAGCATGGTGGTGGCAGCATCATGCTGTGGGGATGTTTTTCAGCGGCAGGTACTGGGAGACTAGTCAGGATCAAGGGAAAGATGAATGCAGCAATGTACAGAGACATCCTTAATGAAAACCTGCTCCAGAGTGCTCTGGACCTCAGATTGGGGCGAAGGTTCATCTTCCAACAGGACAACGACCCTAAGCACACAGCCAAGATAACAAAGGAGTGGCTACGGACAACTCTGTGAATGTCCTTGAGTGGCCCAGTCAGAGCCCAGACTTGAACCTGATTGAAAATCTCTGGAGAGATATGAAAATGGCTGTGCACCGACGCTCCCCATCCAACCTGATGGAGCCTGAGAGATCCTGCAAAGAAGAATGGGAGAAACTGCCCAAAAATAGGTGTGCCAAGCTTGTAGCATCATACTCAAAAAGACTTGAGGCTGTAATTGGTGCTTCAGCAAAGTATTGAGCAGAGGCTGAGACTTTTTATTTTTTTATCTTTTTTATTTAATAAATTTGCAAAGATTTCAAACAAACTTCTTTCACGTTGTCATTATGGGGCACTGTTTGTAAAATTTTGAGGAAAGTCTGTAACATAACAAAATGTGGAAAAAGTGAAGCGCTGTGAATACTTTCCGGATGCACTGTATAACATATTAAATAATATTTATTAATGAAATATTATTTCATATTTAACACAACATTTACAAAATGAACAGAGAAATGTTTTAAAAATGCTTTTAGGATTTTATACAAAATTGACATTATTAATTTTAAAATGAACCCTTCTGTTAAAGGGATATTTCACCTAAAAATGAAAATTTTGTCATCATTTACTCACCCTCAGGTTGTTCCAAACCTGTAAGAGTATATTTCTTCGGCTTAACACAAATGAAAATATTTTAAAGAATGTCGGTAACCAGACAGTTGATGTTAGCCATTGACTTCCATAGTATTTTTTTTTTCATACTATGGAAGTCAATGTAGCTGATCAACTGTTTTCTTCAAATTACTGTATCTTCTTTTGTGTTCAGTTTTTATATATATATATATATATATATATATATATATAAATAATGTATATGTTTTTTTTGTTTCGTTTTTTTTAACAGCAACTTTGACCTGTTAAAATCTCCTGCAGAATGTCTTGTGTAGAAAAGTTGCAGTATATTTCTTTGAAAGAACAAGCAAAAGAACAAAATCATTCACCTTTTATTCCTTTATTGAACAAAGTCTGGTCAAAAGCATTTTGAAAGTAATAAAAGAGTGTATTTCTTTTGTATTCTGGTTAATGCAACAGTGAGAGAGAGAAGCAGAGCAAGAGAAAAAGACAGAGTTTCAACAGTTTTATAATGCATCTAATAGAGTATGTCTGGTTGTACTTGGCAGTCGCTGTGGCAGCCCAGGAACTCATTGACCTCTCAGCTCATCTGTGTGGAGATGTGCTAAGTCTGAGGAGCTTCGCTTAAACACCGCCGACTGCCTGTAAATGAAACACACGGCACTTTTCAGCAACATTCGCACATATACATCATTTAAAGCGGTCCTCACTCTGCGGTATTTCAGTTTCAGCCGAAACCACACATTTACCATCTTATGAGAGGATTTTAGAGTTTGGTGCTCGACTCATCTGGGGTAAACCCACATATCGGTCATAAATAACGGCTACATTTCCATATGAGGCACAATATGTGCAGTTTTTTGCGAACAGAGAAAAATGATGCTAAACATTCCATGAAATTACCCCTACAATTATACCGTAAAGTTAAAGCTTGGTATATGAGACACGCAGTGAGGTTTTCCTCCACTAAAGGATTATTCAGCCAGTTTAAAGAAAACATGTCAGCAAAATGTGACCTGGTAGCTGAGAAAGTGCAGACAATCTTAATCATAGGATATCATATATTCAAATTGTGTCCGTGCACATCGTGTCTGCTCAGTAGCTCATGTTGGGCTGGCCGGCATGAGGGTTGCTGACTTTGGGAGACAGACCGCTGAGAGAAAGTGACCTTGGTGGTGCCAATACAAATAATGCCACAGTGCACCTTGTTGTCGCTTGCAAACTGAAATATGGGTGCACAGGGATTGGGTTGTCATGGCAACACCTACAAAGCAATGCAGTAGAGGGCGCCAAGGAGATGAAACTGAGTTGAAAAGGGACAATGGGAGATTTGGAGCCAGAATATCATTTACATCAGTTACAGACTATATCCACATGACGACACCAAAGTGAATCTCACTGGCGCTAATGACTGTGCATGGTTGAAATTAGGTAAAAAAGATCATAAAATATTGATTTGCCTCTCAACAGCACATTTTCAAGAAATTGAAATGTGAAAATGAAATGAAAATGTTGTAATCTATATGCAGCGTATTCATAAGATTGAAATGGAGGGTGAAAGCAATGGCGGCAACACACTCAAAGATGGAGTAAGTTTTCAGGTGACTCTCTGGATGCCTGCCGCAGTGTCTGAAAAACCCAGACATCAGCCAACTCTGATTACCGCCTGGTTTACTGATTAGTGTGTGCTTGCACATATGCGTGAGTGATAGAAAAGAAGAGAAAGGAAAAAGTCAATTAGAAAAGAGCAAGACATCTGTGACCAAAGCAGTGGTTGTGTCCTTATTTGACTCTCATTTAGTAAATGGAGACAATAGCTTCGCCCTCAAGCAATATCTGTCAAGAAATTCAGTCACTTTGAGGCCTTCCTTGACCTCCATGGGAGTACATATTGCATCACTTAAATTAGATAAAGATCGTGCCAGCTCTGCACTGCAGAAATTACACACAATTCATGACTCATACTGTTACTACTCTTGTAGATAAATCACTAAAAGTCCACACTCAAGATCTTTTATTCACTTTGTAATTTTGAATAGATTAGGGCTGTCAAATTAAAAATAGAATTTTGAAAATTCGTCAAATCGTCTATAATAAAAATCCACATTCGAATGCAAAAACGGCACATTTGAATTTTAGGTGTGCATCTGACAGACTTATCAGTGGCGCACGAGGTGCGTCGATGTAAGATTCGTTGCATTTTAATGTTTTTGTTAGCCTATTTGAATTGCAGAAATAGAGAAGCTCAGTTTGGAGAAGATTTTGGTTACGTCAAAACTGAAACCAAGACGCTCACACAGGACGCATTTTCTGCACTGCTTTCCATTGGTTCTCTGTAAATATGCGCTAGACGGACATCTTTGTCCGTTGCACTTGCATCTCGCATAAGAAAGCCTCATGTTTAGAAAGCCATGTAAAGTTAAAAGAAGTTCGACTTTTAAAAAAACGTCTCGAGACTTTGTGGGGGTTTTTCCTTTCCACTGCATCTCATGTTTTTAAACGCAAAAAGTAGTCTGTGTGATCGGCGCTTTGGCTCTTTGTATTAAGCTATGCATAAATGCATGATGCTGTTTTGTTCATAATTGTTCATGCAATTTACGAAATTATATTTGATTTTTATTAACTTTAGTTCAAACGTTACACACTTTTTTCACACAGACAATCATGCTATTTCATTGCTTTGAATAAATTTAACTCTTTCCCCACCAGCATTTTTGCAAAAAGTTGTCAGCCACCGCCAGCATTTTTGATCATTTTCACAAAAGTTTCATGGCCCCCAGAATATTTTGTTGTATGAACATCTGATGAATATCACTTGAATATGGATATGAATAAAAAAAGAGAATCGCGTTTTTGTCAAAGACGTATCGGAAGACTAGATCGGATTCACAACGATGATCAAAACATAGATGGAGTAGATCGAGTCCATCAACACCCCTAATGCTTACTCAGTTCTATAGCTTGTCCTGGGTCGACATTTCATTCAGTAACATTTGGCAGTTTTGATTTATATGCTGTTTAATGTTGATGATCATCTTATTTTACAAGCATCTGCTTACATATAATATTGTTTGTTTCTGCTTCTTCGTTTTGATCAGGAGATTCAGTACTCTTTTGGAAGATGCGTAGAAGCGTCCCCTACCGTATAACAATGAAAACACAGAAAGCCGGAAAGTTCTCACACGACTGATGAAAATTTCCATCGTTGGTGGGGAAAGAGTTAATGCGGTGCATTAATATTTTGCTCACTGCACCCTCTTGTGGCCTCAGGAGACAAGCCAAAAGCATTTTTCCCCTAACTGAAATTATGCCTTTAAATTTGAATGTCATTCGAATATTAGTCGTATTTAAGTAAAAAAAAATCTAATTTATTTTTTCAACCATTTTGACAGTCCTAGAATAGATCAGATGGTGATTTCCCAAGAAAAAGACCCAACAAGCCTCATAATTTACTGCCTGTTTTTTTTCCACAATTTGATTTGAAATTTTCTGAGTACATTGAAAAGAGCCCACTAAACTCTAGCTGCGTCCCAATTCAAACGCGGCATCCTTCGAAGACCACATTCGAAGGCAGATTGCGTCACCACGACACGACGAAGGCTGTCCCAATTCGAAGGCTCCAAATGTGCCCTTCATTTTGCGGGAAATGAAGGATACAACAGATGGACCCTTCGTGACCTCGCGTACCCCAGAATTCATTGTGCGCTGGTGACGACAGGATTTTTCTGAGAGAAATTGCTGGATTACACTTTTAAATGTAAGTATTGGGTTTTACTTACTCGAATAATCTAATGTATCAAATACATATGTAAAATATATATATATATATATATATATATATGAATATAACTTTTTAAAAAGTCCAGTATAAACGTTACTGCCGACGGCAGCTGTCACAGTTGCTTGGCGACAAGAACAGTCCTCCGTAGGCTAGACCGTCCCATTTAGCAACGCTCAGTCTGACCTTCGACCGCCTTTGAAGTCTGAGTCCTTCGTAGGATGCAGCCTTTGAATTGGGACACAGCCTATATAATGGGTTCTCAACTCTGTCCCTCAAGATTCACTTTCCTGCAGAGTTTAGCTCCAACCCTAATCAAACACACCTGAACAAGCTAATAAAGGTCTTCAGGATTACTAAGCAGGTGAGTTGGATCAAGGTTGGAGCTAAACTCTGAAGGAAAGTGGACTCTATATATAGGGTGAATTCAGGATGATTGGGATCATTTCAATGGCAAAAAGTGCTCCAATCACCCTGAATTCACCCTACTATATAATCTTATTACTAATATCTATCAAGCTGTAAACCATCAAGTTAGGTGTTTCTGTTTTGAAACCCTAACTAAACCTAAACTGTAACTGAACGGAAACTCAAAGATACACAACTCAGTCCTTTTTGCGATGTCCCGATTCCAGATTACAGACAGACGCACTATGGCTGTTTTTTTTTTTCAGTGGGCATGCGCATCTGACTGAGTCTAGTGGCTTCGGGCTTACTGTACCATGCCTGACTGTTTTGTATTCATGGTGGATGACTATCTCGCTACTGTTGCTGGGGGCTCTGTGGAGCAACCACCTATTAGCTGGAAAACTGCCACGGCTTGGAGTGAAGTTTAATAAATATATAAAAGCCATACAGTGCGTAATTGGATGGTTAGCGTCAGAGGACAATATTGTTGAGGTTGCATTTTTAGACGCTTTTCTTCTTATTCAACTCATTTTCAAGAGTCAGTGATTTAAAAAACAATGACAAAAAAGGGGCAAGTCTGAGTGATTTAATCAAATATATTACTGTATGTATATACATATATGCGCATATATATATATATATATATATATATATTAGCAAACTCAGTCAGTGGATTTATAATTACACATCCACAATAAATGTAGGTTGATGCAAATGGAAAACCAGGTACTGGAATAGAGAATTATTATTCTGAATTTAATATGAAGCAGACAAGCATACCGAATGGCATTAGAACTGTCTGCTGAATTATGCTATTAATCCATAAATGTCTAAAAGACTCGCTAACAGCTGTCATAAACACAGCAATGACATTTTGAAGCAAAGCAATTATCCTCAGACCTGGAGTCTGATTGGAAACTCTAACGACGTGAAAATATTTGAGTGACAGCAATAAATCCCACCCGCTTGTTAGATAAAACAAAATATTCCTAATCCTCCATATAGTTCACAGACATTACATGGACAGTAATGGAATATACTGACCTTTTCCACATTGTACATCTTGCCTCTGTGATAATTCCATAATAAAGGGGCCAATCTGCTTTTAATTAATCTGCCAGAGAACTTCTTCGAAAAATTATTGAAAACAGCATTTGTCCTCCCTACACTCTCGACAATCTCTGTCTCTGCCAATATACTGTAATAGTAACCATATGCCCAGCAGGAAGCAAACCAAATGCATTACCTACATATTAAATTCCCAGTAAATTCTCCTTTTGATACGCCTTTTAATGCATTAGCTGTGCTTGTGAAAGAGCCACAAGATACATCTCGGTTTACCAAAACTACGCATAAGGAACATGTACATTTGCTGCATTTAATTAGACTTTTACTATAGTATTAAAATTAATTTATGCTCTGATCTGAGAACTTTTGGAACTAGATGGAAAACCCCCTAACCAGACACCTTAGCTTCCAGGTGTGTATTCAAAGTTGGTATTTCCCAATTTACAAACCGGTTGTGCTTCAAGGTGATTGAGGTGTGTGAAATGTCTTATGTTTTGTATTTAAGTTTAGAGCTTAAATACAGATCTCGAAATAGCCTGTGGGCTTTTCACAATTCTAAACCCTGGTTTAATGTAATCCCGGATTAACTTGATTCATATTTTACACTGTTTATAATTTACTTATGGTTAGTTAACTTTACACAGTATATTTGAAATTCTAGGCTAACATTCCTATTTGTGAAATAAGGAGATAAAAAATATTATTTAAATTAATTCATTTGTGATAAGAACAGCATGAGAACCTACTTGTTTTAAATCTTTTAAAAAATATAAACTACAAGAATATCAATCATACTTTAAGAATATACAATACACCACCCCCCCTTAAATGAAAGTAAACACAGTGTGTGAAAATGTATGCGACTGTTTAAAGCTCATGAATATTTAATAAGGTAAGCAATGAAGCCATTTATGAATTACTTTTTTAGCACTGAATTGTTTTACACTCTATATTTTTGGCACCACAATTGGAGGGTTAGCATCCCAAAGTCCCGGTAAACCCTGCTGTAACCCGGGGTTAACAGCCGTGATAACTTGCTTTCAAAAATAGAAGTGTGAAATGCTTTACCCAGGGTTAAAAGTGGTGTTAACCTGGGATTTAAATGCTCACCCTGGGTTAAGTGCAGTGTGACAAGCCCATATATAACACAATACGATTAGCATGTATTAAGCAGGCAAACAGACTATCGCACAAGCTCATTTGACTTTGTGTGAGAGATTTTTCTTTGGTCAGAGGTGCTGAAGCCCTCCACCTGTCTCCCAAGCTCCTGACCCGTGATTTTGAAAGAAGAACTCACGAGTTAGGGTCTCAGGGAACAGGAGGAGGGCAGCTATAACCAACTGAGGCTATTGCTTTTCTTTTATCAAAGCTGAACTCAGCAGATCCTACACTGCCAAAAGTTTGTGTCTGGCTGCATCACATATGCTTTGTGTCCTACAGCATCACTGGTCTTGTGAAAAGCCTGAAAAGACATTTTCATTATTACTTGGCACAAGCCTGAAAATGTTGCACGTAAAATACAAAGACGTTTTGCTAATAACTGTTATGCATGAGACAAAACAATAATAGGATGATGGGATTGAAAGGCTGTTTCCTCTTTTTCGGATTGGACTTCGATAGACAAATGCCCTCTGCTCTGCAGTCTTTGTGTGAGGAGAGGAAACACCCCCCCCCCCCCCCAGACGGTCAGTCCTTCCTCTTTGTTGTCTTCTCTAAGTCATGACAGACTTGCAATCCCACAGACACCCAGCAGACACTCAGGGTGCCTCGTCCACATAACAGGTAGGACAAAGCGATATTGCATTGCAGTTATATACATCAGAAAACAGTTGCAGACACAGAAAAGACAGAAAAATCCTCATCGAAAGTCTGTTTCCATCCCATCATCAAATAGGCTGCATCAGACACTCAAACCCCTTTGCAAATGCGGGCATGCACCAACCACCTCAAGACAAAGCTGTCACTTATATATTTGGAGGTGCGACTAGTTGGCAACTACATACAGATGTGGCAAACATACAAACAGCGAACCCCACCCCCCTCTTTTACCTCTGTCGACACTATTCGGTATGCTTAATGAAATCTTTCCCATCTGTGGTGGCAATTTAGTCGCTCACCCCAGCCAAAACATGAGTGATGTTCTTCCCTTCACCTCTCCCGGCTCCTCCCCCAATCTTCTCCCGCCCCCCGCACCTCTGGCCCCTGTCCTCCCCTGAGGAGAACAAGGGGGGAACCGACCGAGGTGATGCCCCCGGGAATGAGCAGATTATTATCGGCATTCACAATTTACCTCTGCCTTTCCGAACAAACGAGACGCCATCGCTGCCACCATCCATCTCTGAAGGAGAGAAAAAATCATATTTGGAGGTAAAGAAGAGAGGAGCCAGGTGCTGAATCAGACGCAGACTGGTCTTAGGAGGGGGGCGGGGGTGGACTGGAAGGCGCAGGTTATACCCGCCCCGCCATTTGCTGCCATTGGCTTGTGGGAGACATCCATCATGCTGTCCCGCAGTGGCAGGAAGCTGCGGCGCATGAGTGAGGCGAGCGTTTCTCTTCAGGCACAATGAAAATGGCCGGTGGCAGAAAAGTGAAGATCCAAAGAAATACCTCACAAACTCGATGTCTTCCTGACAGCCGACCTCGTCATCAACCTCATCCCGGCTCAGGGGACGCTAACCTTAATTGACTGAGGAGAGCAATAAACCTTTTGCACAAACTATTCTGCGGTTGGTCTGGGTCAATCGCTGACATCTTCTTTGAGAAATGAACTGTTAAGCAATCATTTACGCCACTGCTGATAGCATATTATGAATAAATCTATGTTTAATGACTAATTCATCATTAACTATGTCTAACATTATAGCGCAAACACTGAGAAAGGCGGTTCACTGAGAAAGAGGGTTCGTGTAACGATATAATGACTTGCAGAACAGCCTATCTTGTGGTTCAGTTCATTCCCCGTTTCATTAACACTCCTGCCCTATGCAGGCATTCTCAGAGGAGCGCAGCGCTCTGAATGTCAGTATATAATCTCCACTGCACAAGGAACACAGCGATTTCTACAGCAACACATAATTCAAGTCCAAGTCCGCTTGGACTCCAGACTGCAGACATTGGAGACTCTACAGGGCCTAGGGACTTTTAAAGCAAATGAAATCAATGCGGACCCTAAACTAGTGCCTGTAATCAATCAACTCAGTGTCTGGACATTGCTGACCCCCACTTTCACCTTTGGACATTAAGGATGCAGCAAATACATTTCTAGCTTTACAAAGCTTGTTAGTCCTTGTGCAGTTGAGTGTTATGGTTCTGCAGTGGCCCTTCACTATAGGCAAATACAAAACCAATAAATGAATCTCAACACTGTATCAGGGTTGTGCAAAATTCAGAATCGAAGAATTGACTGTCTTTCAATTCGTGTGAATTTGATTTAAATTAGTCACAGCCCACGGGAAGTTCAATTGGAATTTGAATTGAATTGACAGGAAGAGGAATTTACTGAATTGCAATTCAAAGAAATGTATCTATCAAAGCTTTATAAACATTTTTCAAAACTTTCAAGACAATATTCAATGTTTGTCTTGACAAAATTTGCTTTTCTAGTTAAAAAGTATGGTCATATTTCATTTCAGTCATTTCATTTCTTTTAATTATAATTTGAATTGCAATTCTGTATCTTGATTGCTACCTCAATTCAAATTCAATTTAAAATTAAAAGGCATTCTCAATTCAAATCCAAATCTGCACTCTACTAATACTTCTCTGCTAAAAATATCTTCAAGATCATAAAATCTGTCTAGTAAAATTTTTCTGAGCCGAAATGTACTGGCCGACAGTGTAGAGTGTGTAAACATTAATAACTATCATGTCTTGTCGCACCAATTGACAGCCAACTCTATCGACGCTGCCGATGCCCCTTGCGCTCAATGCTATTGATTTGTCTTAGGGGTCAAAGGGCGAGCCGGCATTGATCCATGAGACTCTTTGACAGCATCGAAAGGACCAGCTCCAGACAAATCAATAAAACCTCAGTGCACCACGTATACATTATGGTTATTTACTGGACATGAAGCAAAAGCAAGCTTTATCACTTGTCTGTCAGGTACGGCAGAGCTAAGCAAAATTCATATTAGAGCTTCGGAGAAAAATCAAAAGCCAATGGGCTCATGAAAAGGCTAAAGTGTGAACAGATGGGTAAAAAAAATTCCCTCAAGAAAACTTGTTGGGTTACCATTGAAGTTATGAGCGAAGGTCAACTGCTTTCTTGTGGTTTTACAAGACAAATGGACTGAGATGTATACAAATACAGAATCAATTCTGTTCACCCTGTAGTCGAAATATGAGCCTCATTCTAGTGCAACATTCACCAAAGATGGATGCATTAAATTAACTGTAAAAATATATATATATGAAGGAAGCTAACAAAGCTTTTAAACATTTTAAAAAATAAATAAAACATCCCATTTCGGATATTTTATTGATTTCAGCTGTGATTGAAGTGATTGGCTGCAGCTTTACTGACAGACATAATCCTCAATGACTCACAAGGTTATGCATGAATCTTTAATTCCATTCAGTACTAATGAAAGGACATATAAAGGTCCATTTCTCAGACACGCACTCAATTGATTCAAATATTCATTCCAAATAAAATTGCATTACATCATATTACGTCATTTTTCAAGTCTCAAAGTTGTATTTTAGATTAATTTTGGTAACTGTATGCTGATCGTTGGCTTGTGAGCTCCAAGGAAAGCTAGAAGGTTGTACAGTTAACTCCCAGGGCAAAATTCTAAACCATACAACCTACTACCTCAACCTGGATGCACACAGTCTCAGTTGCTGTAATCCCTTTTGAAGAAGTTTACATAAACATCAATCAGTAGTAAATTACACTAGACAAGTCTGAGCAACTTCAATGCCTGGCAAGTAAGGAAAAGAGTGCAATATGTAAAAAGCCAAAGCAGGCTGGCCTTACATTTTGGATGATTTTCTACCACAGAGACAGAGACCCATAGAAACGAGCTTGTGCTGTCAAACTTACCACAAGATCGGATCTACGGGTTAATGACAAGTGGCTGCTCATTTGATCATGAATTTGAAAAAACTGCAGTGATTGTCCTACACTATATAGAGATGTTAATCTCTGAAGTTAATAATCTGGCACATCAGTCCATGACCTTCAAAAAGACCTACATTGCAAACTAATCGTTCCTTTAATTTGGGCCAACATGCAACGTAACGTAAAGAAATATACCAACCACTCTTTTGTGATGTATTTAGGCAAAGGTGTGATGCACTACGAGGAACTATCTTTTTTATCCTATGCAAATTCAATATGCGTTTAACTCTTTCCCCGCCATTGACGGAAATTTCCAATATTTGTGAAACAATGCTTTCCCACCATTGACGGAATTTTACGGCTTTCCGTGTTTTCACTGTTATACGGTTACAAAAGGTTATAAAAGATGCTATTACACATCTTCTGAAAGAGTACTGAATCTCCTGATCAAAACGCATGCGAAGAAGATGCAGAAACAAGTGATATCATATGTAATCATATGCATATGTAAAATAACGTAATCACCAACATTAAACAGCATACAAATCAAAACTGCCTAATGTTACTGAATGAAATGTCAACCCAGGACGAGCTATAGGACTGTGCAAGCATTAGGGGTGTTGATGGACTCGATCTACTCCATCTATGTTTTGATCATCGTTCTGAATCCCATCTTAATGTAGTCTTTGACAAAAACACGATTTTCTCAGCTTTTTGCTCAAAATGCTTTTTTTATGTTTAAAGCAGAGGGTCTGTTCTTTTATATATTTATATACACTGAACAAAATTTTAAACGCAACACTGTTGTTTTTGCCCCCGTTTTTCATGAGCTGAACTCAAAGATCTAAGGCTTTTTCTATGTACACAAAAAAATTCTCTCAAATATTGTTCACAAATCTGTCTAAATCTGTGTTAGTGAGCACTTCTCCTTTGCCGAGATAATCCATCCACCTCACAGGTGTGGCATATCAAGATGCTGATTAGACAGCATGATTATTGCACAGGTGTGCCTTAGGCTGGCCACAATAAAAGGCCACTCTAAAATGTGCAGTTTTACTGTATTGGGGGGGGCCGGGGGGGTCCAGGGGGGTCCAAAAAAAAAAGTCAATATCTGGTGTGACCACCATTTGCCTCACGCAGTGCAACACATCTCCTTTGCATAGAGTTGATCAGGTTGTTGATTGTGGCCTGTGGAAGCTCCAAAAAGGACAATTATGTTCTATAAACATGGGGCCGTGCATTATCATGCTGCAACTATCGGTTTGCATAACCAAAGAATTTCTGCACAAACTGTCAGAAACCATCTCAGGGAAGCTCATCTGCATGCTCGTTGTCCTCATCGGGGTCTCGACCTGACTGCAGTTCGTCATCATAACCGACTTGAGTGGGCAAATGCTCACATTCGATGGCATCTGGCACTTTGGAGAGGTGTTCTCTTCACGGATGAATACCGGTTTTCACTGTACAGGGCAGATGGCAGACAGCGTGTATGGCGTCGTGTGAGTGAGCGGTTTGCTGATGTCAACGTTGTGGATCGAGTGGCCCATGGTGGCGGTGGGGTTATGGTATGGGCAGGTGTATGTTATGGACAACGAACACAGGTGCATTTTATTGATGGCATTTTGAATGCACAGAGATACCGTGACGAGATCCTGATGCCCATTGTTGTGCCATTCATCCACGACCATCACCTCATGTTGCAGCATGATAATGCACGGCCCCATGTTGCAAGGATCTGTACACAATTCCTGGAAGCTGAAAACATCCGAGTTCTTGCATGGCCAGCATACTCACTGGACATGTCACCCATTGAGCATGTTTGGGATGCTCTGGATCGGCATATACGACAGCGTGTTCCAGTTCCTGCCAATATCCAGCAACTTCGCAGAGCTATTGAAGAGGAGTGGACCAACATTCCACAGGCCACAATCAACAACCTGATCAACTCTATGCGAAGGAGATGTGTTGCACTGCGTGAGGCAAATGGTGGTCGCACCAGATACTGACTGGTTTTCGGATCACCCCGGACCCCCCCAATACAGTAAAACTGCACATTTTAGAGTGGCCTTTTATTGTGGCCAGCCTAAGGCACACCTGTGCAATAATCATGCTGTCTAATCAGCATCTTGATATGCCACACCTGTGAGGTGGATTGATTATCTCGGCAAAGGAGAAGTGCTCACTAACACAGATTTAGACAGATTTGTGAACAGTATTTGAGAGAAATAGGCCTTTTGTGTATATAGAAAAAGTCTTAGATCTTTAAGTTCAGCTCATGAAAAATGGGGGCAAAAACAAAAGTGTTGCGTTTATAATTTTGTTCAGTGTGTGTGTATATATATATATATATATATATTTATTGCATGTTCAGATATCCATACAACAAAATATTCTGAGGGCCATGAAATTTTTGTACAAATGATCAAAAACACTGGCACAAGCATTCTTGTTTTATCACCTGTAACACAAAGATATAATAGATGATAAACACACAATTTGCTACTATAATTGCAGTTAGGATGCACCGATATTAAAATGCTCAATATATAGAAAAGCACAATTATTTTTATGTTTTGGCCAATAACTGATAAATGGATGACTTTACAATTCTATACTATTTTGTGTAAAACATAAATAAAATGCACTAAATAGCTTGTACTACTAACTTGTACATGCTGATGAAAATAAAATCAGCCCACAACCCTGTACCTGTACAGTGGTTATGATGGGGTTGGGGAGTTTGATTAAAGAGCCCAACTTTGTTAAAATGGCTTCACTGGAAAAAAAAAAAAAAAAAAAAAAAGTAGGTAGCTCAACAGATCATGTTGCCCACTAAAATCCTTGACAAGTTCAGTGATTGATAACACAGAACTCTTGCCTAGTCCAAAACCTCAACAGCCTTTCCCACTTATGAGTCACTGAGGTAATCTTGCTTTTTCAAAAATGATGCCAAGAATTCAAATACCGGCACGCCCTGGGCTGTCAAACTTAGTTCTGTGAGGAAAAGAGTTGATCTCTCTTGCTAAGCTGAGAGCAAAGCTGCATCCTAGCATTACTTTTAGTAACCCTAACTAAACCACAGTTCGCTACTAATCCTATACATGAAACAGCTATGTAATAACAGTCTGAAGACTCACTAAGTACAGTATTAGTTTCATTCCCTTTTGACCTCTCGCTTGATTGACAGTTTTTGTAGAGCCAACATTGTATGGGCTCACAGTGGTAGACAATGTTGGGCTTGGAGCAAGATATTTACAACCACCATCTGAGCTCTTTACTGTGTTCCATAACAAAACATGTGAACCAAAAACATCTTTCACCGAAACGGCCATGTAAGGTCAAACATGGCTCTTTGATTTTGTGGTCAGCTTCCAAGTTTAACCTTGCCCATAAGCTGGTTCACATTACCAGTGAATTTAAATGGAGCATGGTGAATAGGAACAAAGCTATGAGGCTTTGCAAATAAAGAATGTGGACATGTCAAAATATACCGGTCATAAAATAACATTTCATGCTCCCCACATCAAAGAAAAACTCAGGCATCATTAATAGTCAACATGAATATATCTATAAAAAATACAAGATCTGTTTGCCCTTACAAATGAGGATGCTTTGATAATTTTTCTGGTTAGATTAACATTTTACAGTTTTGACAGTTAAAAGGATAGATTACTCAAACTCATAAAGTATGATACCATTCCTCATATGATTTTCTTTCTTCTTTGGAACACAAATACAGTCTGTGTTCTAAACTGATTGGTGAAAAGAGGACTGTCAAGCGCCAAAAAGGACAATTATGTTCTATAAAAGTATCATTATATTTTAGAGCAAGGGATGCCTGATAAAATGTGTACATTGAAAGCAATGCAGTTTGCTTTGAATAAAAGTATCTGCCAAATGCAAAAATGTGAATACACTGGGAAAAAAAATGGTGTGGGATTTAATTTTCCCTTTTGAAAAACTTGTAAAACGTACTGTCATACTCCAATAATCTTTGCTTTATTTACAACTTTGAAAAATAAGTTTTTACTAAAAAGGACAGAAATTTAAGTTGTTATGAATGAACATGATTCATTTGTGGCCTTTTCCTCACTCAAAGCTATATGAACACAGCACAAGAATTGTCAAGAACAAAAATGGCCAAATGCATCATAATATGGATTTATGATGGTCTTTTATATGTAATTTACCGAGCAGTGTGAACATTTTGCTAAAAAAAAACACATAATTACATACACTTGGAATGACATGAGAATGAGTAAATGATGGCAGAACTTTATTGTTGGGTAAACTAATATTTTTTTAATTTTATAAAAGTAAGTAATAAAGATAAGCAGACTTAAAACCTCTCCTCTCTGTGAAATGTCCATAAATCAGTGCCCTCCAAAATGTATACTTGCATAAAAGTTTATTTCACATCTCCAGTTATATTACTTGTAAACAAAAAGATTATCCCAGAATATGACAAATCCTAGTTCATTTATGAATAATATTTCCATATATCATAAATTCCATCCCTTAGTGGATTTGTACTCTCTGACATGTGAAAACCTAGACTGATCGATTAGTTTTATCCCCCAGCATTAACAAAAGTAATGAAAGCAAGGATAGATAGGGATTGCTGTGGCCGTTTATCTGAAAAAGCAAGATATTTTTGGCTACAGCCTGACTGTTTGTGCACACGTGAAGTGAACTCAACGGTGCCATTAGTCTTAAACAAGCAAATGCGAGCAGCAGCTGAGTGGGGCCCCTCACGTGCCATTTGGCTACAAGGCAGTGTTACATGCGTCAAGGAGTCACTCGGTTCATAGCAATTACTCAAACGTACGATAGGACTCATGACTCACACACTGCACCGCATTTTGCTGAGTGAAAACAAGACTGGTCTGAATCTTATTAAAGTCACAGAGAAAACTCTGACAGATCCACCACACTTCTCATAGCAACTCTCCAGACCTGACCTAAAAGGTTTCACAGAGAGAACAGTTGCCTTAATTTGATTTAATTCTCCAGCTGATTGGGGAAAATATTTTAACTGAAAGCAGGAAAAAGCCTGTTCTTTCCATTATTTAATTAAAACTCCTTTGCATTAATGGAGGTTACTTATGATCCGTAGAGGTCAATATCTAGTTAGTATTTCACCAGCAATGTGCATTTAGCCTTCACCTGTCTCATCAAAAGTTGTTTTTATTGAATATTCCGTTTTGCCAACTTGTAAATAATTCATCAAAGTGAAGATCACCCAACGAAATGGATTATAATAGGATCATTATAAAGTACATTAAGCCAAAAAATTATGCCTAGTGCTAGTTTGAAATTTAGCCAAGCACATTGAGCCAACCTACATTAACTTAAGACAAATTGAAATTTGGTTATGGGCAGTGCCTCTCTGCAACAATTTATAGCCCATTTTAAAAGCGTTATACACCTGTGTGTGGTTGTCCAAGAGGAAGTTGTGGCCCGCGGTACACAAAGACCACTGACAAATGGTGCACTTTTCCAGATGTAGTGAAATCCCTCTCTTGCTTGATAAATAGTTAAATCTTTACCCAGACTTGACGTACAGCAATAGGATGTAGCTATCCAGGTTTGGGAAAGTAAAAATACTGGAACAGTTCTTTGTAGGGAATCAAAAACAGCCCAAGAGTAGTCTGCCTCCTGAACAAATGACTCTTATAAGCCGGTTGTTTTTTATGAAAACGCCTTGCTGTGGGCACTGAGGAGCGATTTGGCTGCGTAGCATTTTTTTCAGTTGAGACAATGTGCTATATGATACGGAATATCCGCGGAACTGTTACAAGTTGATTTCGCAAATAGTTTCTGAATATAAAAATGTCGACATAATGTAACATACTTGCTCTGCCATTAGTTTTGGATGAAGCGATGTGCTTGTTATCGTTTGTTATCGTTGCACAGGCAGAATGTGACGGTTGGTCGGTGTGGTATTTGTCCCGCCCCTCGTCCACTGTGATTGGACGACTGGGGAAAAAAAGTGACAGTGATGAGCACTGCGTTTTACCCAAAGTTGAACATTCTTCAACTCTCTGCACCGGCAAAAAAAAGCAGAGCGCTCAGCGTGAAATAGACGCTCAGTGCCTTGTCATACTGCTGCCATTTTAAAAACGCTGAAAACGCTCATTGAAAACAATCGAAAAAGTACACTAGCCTTGGGAAAAAACATCTTAGGTCGTGTGTCCTCCAAAGTGTTTTTAGCCAGCTAAAAACACCAGGCGCTCTGCTGAAAACGCCTAACTGTGAGCACTTTGGCAGCGCAACGTTTTTGTTTTTTTCAGTTGAGACGCTTTGCTTGCTATGATACGGAATATCCGCAGAAGTGCTACTAGTATCTCATTTGACAGATTGTTTCTGTATTGTTTCTATATAAAATGCCGATACAATGTAAAGTATTTGCTCTGGCTCTTGTTTTAAATAATTTTGTTCCATCATTATGCTTGTTGATGTCATTTGTTGACGTTATACAAGCAGAATGTGGCGGTTGGTCGGTGCGGTATTTGTCCCACCCCTCCTCCACTGTGATTGGACGGCTGGGTAAAAACTGACAGTGATGAGCGGTGCGTTTACCATTATTCAACATTATTAAACTCTCTGTGTAAAAAAACTAATATTTTTAATATTTAAGCATCAAAAGAATTGTTAAGGGAACCACTAACTGGAATTGTTAAGAGGAATCAGAATCAGAACTATATATATAGAAATTACTATTTCAGTCTTTCTACTAAAATTTCATATTTCGCAATGTTACTTTCCGTTTCACTGCAATTATTTGTGAAATTTAGTTTTACTAGCAACTTCTGAATGAAAATCCTACTTTGGATTTACTTTGAAATATACTTCAAAATTCAGGCCATTACCTGTGTTCTCGTCTCACTACCCTTTGCTCAACCCATCCATTTTTGTCAATTTCAGGCAATTATTGCTTTGATGGATGATTGGATGGGTTGAGGCTAGAAGCCTGAGGCATGCGGGGAAAGGTCTTTTGTCAGCCCCTGTGGAAAGGGACCTGATAGCACTAGTTCAAATCAAGTAGAGATTTGCTGGGAGAGGCGCCAAGAAAATGACTTTGTTTGACCCAGCTGCCAATCAATCTCCACGCACAGTGCCAGACTAAACACGGTCAGTATTTTAGAGGGACTTGTTGGCGGCAGTTGCCGGATGATTGAGGGGAAAACTGGGCTTCTATTCGGGGAGAGTACATGAAGGAAGCAGTAAACACACACTCACCCCAGTGTCCGCGCATACATGATAAAATAGTAGGAAGTCTGCAAAAGTTGCGTTTGGCCTGAGATATACAGTATAAATCTGGTCATCAGAGAGAGACTTCCGTATTTATAATATAATTAGTTTGAGGTGTCGTGCTCATGTTTGAAAACTTAAATGTTAATTATTACACAAAGATAAACTTTTTTGTCATGATCATATGTTTATCTATTAGAACAACCTTGTATAAATATAAATATTCTGACAAAGGAAGCTAGTGATAAGACATTTAATCATCAGATTATACCAGTAAGGCCAATTAGTTTAATTTACTAAATAACAAAGGCATTTCATTTTCACTGGTCAGAATACTACAGAAATGATTACAAATGTTTTCAAACCTGAGCTAGGCAGCTTAGTTCTTTATTTTATCAAAAAATATATCACAATATATATCACAAATGTCATGTTGAGGCCAATGTCATGGAAGTACATATTGATAATTTCTCATTATACAAAAGACTACTGCCAAGCACTACATCTGGTGATTATGAAAAACATCAATACATTATGAATTTCAAATGAACATGGGCTTGAAAATAAAAAATAAGCTTCAATGTGGCTAAATAAAGCATTATTTTATAATCAATGCAAGCAAAAGCGTGAAACCATTTATTAGATTTCCTTAAAAAAAAAAATCAAATGGCATTTCAGTTTAATTACTTACTTTTTAAATTACTTTCCTTGTCTGCGGATCAACTATGCTTAGTGTTAATTGCTTACCATAGGCGTGTGTATGTTATCCATTAGAGGCCGAATCCCAGTACAAGAAGGATGGGAAAATGCAAATGAACTAATATGATACCAACTGCAATCTGCACTAAAATTGTGGTCTTCTCTCTCTCTCTCTCTCTCTCTTATGGTCTTTCCGTTGATCATGGAGTAAGCTGTATTGGTCTTTATCTTGAAATGACTTGAACTGAATATACAAAAAACTGACATTTTGTTTCTAAATATTTCAAACTGTGTTAAAGTTGCAAAAGTCTGGAAATTTCATCTGTCTGAATAAGCTTGAGCCAGACTAATGCTTACAACAACCCAGTTTCAACAGTTGGCATGTAAAAATAAAAATTCCCTCCATTTCATATGATTATGAGCTGGACACTTGGTCACATGATCCAGTACCAATGACTCAGTATCAAACAATATCAAACAGACAGGCTAAACTAAAGCTGATCAAACAAGGATATTTGTAATCCAACATTAAAAGCTTTTCAAATTGATGTTGTTCCATTCACAAATATGTGTATATATATAATTTTAAAATAATAATAATTCTATAAATAAAATAAGTGATTCTCAACTAGTTTTGGTTAATGAATCATATTTTATGACAACACAATACTTGTTTATCATACAAAAGTAACAAAAATGTATGAATAAAAATGAAAATTAGACTAAACTGCAAAGGCCCAACAACACTCTTAGAAATAAAGGTTCCATAAAGTGAGTTTTTCGCAGTAATGCCATAGAAGAACCATTTTGGGTTTCTCAATTATCCTTTAAGTGATCACTTCTCAAAAGAAGCATTTTCTTAGTGTGAAGAACATTTTGATAATCTAAAGATCCTATTCCATAAAAAAAGAGCCTTTTTGTGCAGTGGAAAGGTATCATGTATATTAAAGGTTTTTCATAGAACCATAGATGCCAATAGAGAACATTTATTTTTAAGAGTGAATAAATAACATGTCAACAGCCAAAGTGTGATTTACATGAAACACCTCCAAAGAACCATATAACCAAGTATATACTACACAGTGAAAAACTTTCATTTTTAAATGTAATGCAACCTGTGTGCTTTACTAAGTTTCTAAAAAGTTGAATGACTCATGAACACCATTATCCCTTGGCCTCTAGATCCATTCAAGATCACAGCAGATGAAAATACCAATTCATTCAGATTCTGAACAGCACTGCTGTTATTGCTACAGGCTGTTTTTACTAAAGAGCACCTTAGTGTGAGACTGCAATAAAGAATAATGACCACGTTACTAAACGTGCTGGTGGCACCATCGTAACAGCACTGGCGAGCAAATATAAGGACAGAAATAAAATGGCGCAACCCATTTTCAAAACCACTGAAATCTAATTGAGTACAGGACATCAATGCAAACTGTAAATGCATTCAGGAAACTCAGGCTCATATTTTGGACTCCTGCCTGGACCTTAGACACTATATACTGAAGTATGCACCTTAATTCTCAGATCTCTGAAAGCATTTACCACAACACCACAAGGGAGGAGACAAAAATGACTTGTGGCATTAGTAAAGTGTGGAACTTAAATGGCATTCAGAAGGTCGTGAGGTTTAAAAAAAAAAAAAAGGAAAGAAAAATCAGTCCTGACCTGCCACGCATTGACCAGATCTACAGCAGCTGCTTTCGTGACAATGGTTAGGAAATAATACAGAATTAAAACCTCAGAAAATAAAAAAATACTGACAAATCTCATCTTTTCACTCAATATTCAATATCCTATCCTAATTGTTCAATATAAAGGCATTCTAGTCTTTGTGACACTGCTATCATATACAGTTTTGTTGATTTGTTCCTTTTTTCTGTTCATTTTTTTTCTTGTAAATTATCACCATATCATAGTATGCATAACATTTATGCCAAACGTATATTTAATTAATTAATTAAATAATCATAAACAAAGGCACTTAACTCCATCTCTTTATTTACTTTTGTATTTACTTCTGCTCTAGTTTGCATCAAATATTGTTGGCTTTTACTAAATTAAATTACTAAATTTAATAATTATTTTGAAAATTGAGTTTGGCTTTTATGTATTTTTTGTGTTTGATTTTTTATTTCTAGATTTGTGAAAGAGAAAATATTATTTAAAAAAAATAACCAGGCTATTATTTTTTAGAATTATTATTTTCTCTTTCACAAAATGCTATTTATTGTGGGCTTTGTGAATGGTTCTTTATTTTGACATGATTGTATTGAAATGTAAACAGCATTATATATCTAATCACTTTTTTCAACTACATTTATTCTTATTTATAGGTAAATTTAAGGTTTGATGACTTTGTTAAAACTCAGAGTTGCATTGCTTAGCATGTAAGAATCTGTGCACACCAAAGTCTCTGTGGGAAGCAAAAGCAATGCAAAGTGGGATCCCTCAACAATACAGCTAATGGAAACAGAATAGAAATGCATCATAATGAAAGTTGGGGTCAAACGAGGGAAACGATTCCTCAGGGGTGGAATCAAAACAAGGAGCCGAATGAAACTGAGACTCAGATTTCACTGCTGCACAATTCGATTGTGTGATACCACTCAGTGCTACTATAATATTCATAATTACGGTAACACGTTGAGAAGGGAGTACATTTTCTTCATTTGATAGAATGTGATCAATGCTTGTTACAAACATTCTGAAATTACAGTGCACTGAGATCATGAATTACATGGATCTAAATATTCATCCTCTGCTATGCTGCTCAAATATTATCATGTCTTGAAAAAAATTGCTGCTAAAAAATCACGCTGATTAATAACTTAATGGATATTTGCTTTATAGTTTAATATTTATGGTTCGCAAGTTTCATCATGATTTAAGCTTCCTATTAATGGTGCTCAAAAAGTATGAATAAATGAGTTTGTAACAAACTAATTTCCATAGAAGCAAACCCTCTCAAAATGAAATCAATCCCAGGTCAGGCTTTAGCTTCATTCTCTCCCTCCATTCCCCTCGGAGCAGACTCCAAAAACTGAAATCACTCCAGGGAGACAGGGAATAAATGGTTATGATCCAGTTTTATGAAAAGCAAACCAAAGAAACTCAGAGTCAAAATCAGAGCGAGAACAAAGAGCAAGACTACAATAATAAATATTTGCCGAAACCTAATCAGAGTGCAGCGTAAAAGCAAACCTTGTCTAAATCATTTTCCAGGTCAAGCACACTACTCGAGGGCAGTGAATGCTCAACACCGGGCTTTTTTTTTTTTTTTTGCATAACTAAACAAATCTGGGGGTTTTTGCATCGCTCACAGAACCAAACTTGCAGCAACCACATGCTTAATGCGGGGGAAAAGGGAAGCCAAAATGTATGGAAAATGTGCAAAAGCCAGAGTTAAATTAAGGCCAAACGTTAGGGAAGTGGAGCATGTAGATTCCTGGTGTTTCCAACATTCTACCCCTGCTGTGTTACATGGCCACAAACCCTTTTGGGTAGAGTTAACCCGTTAAATCCCACCAAAGTGGCTATTCAGTGGAGTGCCATCCACCCCAGGGGTTATTGTGACTGGCCTTTGTTAAGAACAATAGACGTAAAGAGGATAAGACACCAGTAGCACTTCCTAACTTCCCCCAAAGTTTTCTCACTTTCTCCACACTGGTAGGGCAAGTGTCTTGAGTGATTGATCCACCCTTTTCCTGTTTAATGTTATAGGGAACTCATTTGTTTGATCCCAAGTGCACTGAAATGACGTTAAATAGCTTGACATTTTTCATACAAATGAAAAGTGTCTTTTCTGTGACTGGAGCTTATGTTTTAGTTATTACATTATTAAAAGCTGCCTGTCAAGATGGAACTATATAATAAACTACATTTGCTCAAAAATATTAACAGTGTCAGAGCCAGAAATGAAAGAAAACCAACAATGCAACCTCCAAACTCTAATTAAACAGTTAAAATGCATCCTATACTGATCCTATAGCATTTTTTTCTCATATTTTCCTCATTTTTTGTAAACTATTTTTCTGATCAATAACTAATTTAAATCTGCAAAAAATTACAAATGCTCTATCATTAAATTTTAGTTCTCTATCATAAAAAATATTGAAAAATATTGATCATGAAATCATGATTTTAAAATAAGTTCAATGCTTGGGATTATAGGACAATTTTATCCTTCCCTTTAATCATGGGTCACTGGTTAGAAAATATATTCTCACTCTTGCCTCCCTCTAAGCAGGTGAACTGAGCTCAAGACTTTCCCACGATCCCTCAGTAAATCTCTCTTTGCTCTGCCCCTTTCCTCTGTCCCAGCCATCTGTCTATTTTTTAGAGTGCGTCTGGTGGAGCAAGTGTCAGCTCCTGGGACAAGTCCAGCATTCCAAAACAGATTTCACCACAGCCAGAAATATAAATATATTTTGATTAAAAAATTAAGATGCATGAATTGTATTACTATAAACAATGGAATACCTAATGATTTCTCTTTCTTTCCTTCCATCTCCCTCAGTTGAAACAAAGCTATGGTGGTCTGCCAGGTCAAGAAAAGTGAATTTTACAGAGGTAAGCCTGTTTTTTTTTCATAGACTCTGTACTTCACCATCATCAAGCATCAACCTCTCATAATATTACTTTCCTAAAAAAAACTGACAGGACATAACACATCCAATGTGAGAAATTTGCAAAAAGCATTATGAGAAAAAAAGTCAAAAGCTCTAACCAAAATGGTCAAGAGTGCGATTAGGAAGTCTATTCTTTAGGTGGCAACGTTTTTCACTAAAACACAATATCTGCAGCGTATTCAACAGCATTTGACCTTCACGCTCATCTTAAAGACTTTTGTTTGGGTCATTTTTTTTACTGAAACTGGACCTGAGACAAAATAACGCTTTCCTTAAAATAAAAAAAAAAAAGTAATAAATAATAGAGCTATGTTACGCAGTCATGTGACATACAGTCGCCCTTCTATCCTCCATTTCTCCTTTTTCTGGTGAGCAGCCCGTGCACGTATCATTAGAGCGTTAAAAGAAGCGTGCCTGGTGCCGCGGGTCTCCTCCTGTGCTGCCTTCCCTCTAAACGTGTGACACTGGCTGGCTGAGAGCATGAGAACGGAGCCTTTTGAATAGCAGGATCCTCATACTTGGCTAGTAACCATGGAAGCAGATGCCTACTCTCTTTGCCCTCCTTACCTCCTTGCTCCCTCATTGAAAAGAGGGCACGCCTCGCTTTCTTCTTCCTGACCGAACTTGCCTGGCCCTCAAAGGGAGCGACTGAGCAGGTCACTGGTCTAGACTTGTTTGCATGGTCCACGGAACAGCCTTGAGGTAACCCTTGCTCCCCGTGCGTCGCACCACCGCAGACTGCAGGGGGGGACATCGGAGATGTGAATTTGAAAAGGAGCTCCGTCCGATTTTGCCTTTGTGCCTTTTCCCTCATCGATCGGCTGAATATCGAACCCTCAGTCTGTGCATGTGTGAAACGGATAGCTTAGTAAGCATTTTTTCTAATCAAGCTTGCGTTGTGGGCCAACTCTCTCGTTTTTCTCTCTCGTACTTAGTCGCTCTCGAACCCTCCCTCTCTCTCTCTCTCTCTCTCCCTCTCTCTCCCTCTCTCTCCCTCTCTCTCTCTCTCTCTCTCTCTCTCTCTCTCTCTCTCTCTCTCTCTCTCTCTCTCTCTCTCTCTCTCTCTCTGTCCCTCTTTCTCCATTTCTCTCTCACTTTCTCTTTTTGTCTTTCTGCATTTTCTTTCTTGCTCTTTCTGCTTTTTCTTCCTCTTCTACACTTCTCTAAGCATCTGTTTTGATTTTCTGGGACATTTGGATCAGCATGTTGTGATACTTCTGATCAATGTCAATCTTTTTTTTTTTTTTTTTTATCTGTTACTGATCCTGAAGTGATTCCAGCTTTGTGTTGCCCGTGGATTTTGCATGCTGCTATAAAAATGTTTGATTTTTCAATTTCAACTGGGATGACCACTAACCACAGAGGGACTTTTTAAACTATTTAAACAAAAATACTGGCAAACACACTGCTTTTGTTTCCATTCCATCTTAGAAGATGTATGGATGACAGTTTCTTCTTTTTTAAAAACATAATTTTAATGTGAAAAACTGATGTCTCATGAGGTGAGTATAATTATGTTCTCATATATTAGATTCGGTATAATCAGCTGATGTAAAAGATAAAATAGGAATGTACACAATACACAATAAATGTACACTATCTACCTGAAACATGTATGCTGTATTAAAGCTGTGAGTCTTTAAATGGATCTGTCTCTCATCATATGACGTGTTGCAGTTATTGTGGGATTATAGGGCTTTCACTGTGTACATATTGTGATGAGATTTCTTAAGTGCTCAATTTCCCTCATATGAACATCAATGAATATATACTAGACTAATACTATATACTAATACTAGAATTCTTAGATACTAATAGAAAACATTTAATTTGGTTTTAGGCTGTTACTAGAGAAAATGTTTCTGTTTGGAGACAGAAAAAGACTAGTAAAACACCCAATCGTTTTAGTAAAATGATTCTTAATTTATTGTGTTGAAATTATATTATATATAATTATAGTCACTACATATGGAAACTATAGACAAGAATGTGATATGAACTCATCAATGAACATATTATCAATGATAATATAAATACCAAAAGAATATTAAATAGCACACTAAAAACGATCATTTGTTTTGTCATATATTCTAAGAATATGACAACACAAATGTAGAATATGATGACATAGTCTGGAAAAAAAATAATAATATTGCAGACATCAAAACTGACACAAGTAATAATATTATATATTTTTATAATACAATATTATATGAAATAATATTGGAATGTATTAGACAATATTATTAGACTGTATTTAAGTAACATTAAAATATGATTTGTTTAGTGCTCAGTATTGTTTAAAAATATCTTACAAAAATTATTAAAACAAATAAATGAAAAAATAATGAATTTAAAAATATTCCTTATGCAAGATTGATTAAATGAGTTATAATACATATTTTACAATGTTATTTAATTAAATAAAAAGCATTTCAATGAAAAAAAAAAACATCCCATATTTCCCATATATGTATTTACATATATTATAAGTACATGATCCATGCAGTTTCATTTAAAAAAAAAAAAAAGTTTTGTATCTTAACAACCATTTGGACATACTTTTTTTTCTTTGCCTGCTCAAGTAAGTTTGAGTGAAATATTGAGAATGCACCAAACTGGGTGTTTAAGGGTGCTGAAGTGGGGATTTTATTTTGGAGAAATCTGATTGGACGGAGCCCCATGCAGTGTACCACACGCGCCATGTCAGTAGCTGGCGGTGAGGTCACAGAAAATGGAAGCTTAAGGTCTGAGTTCAGTCTGGAATTTACCCACTGTCTGATTCCATTTACTGGCTATTGTCATAAAAATACAGGCCATGTCCAATTTAAATGTACAAACATTAAAAAGTAATTGGTACATTATTTACTGTTGCATTTTGAACAGCTGCTCCGAAGGGAAAGCATTTGTTTCTTTATTTTAAGGATTTTCGTGCTTTAATTATGGAGCTTTTGAATGTGGAAATGATTTTCACTCATGGTTTTCTTTTTTTTCATATTATGTATACAACTTTAATGCAATTTTCAGTGTTAGAGCAGATGTATAAATGTTATACTGAAGCCAAATCCATTAAAACTCTGTGGTGCTTGTTTTTACAGTGCAAATTTAGACTCATTAAGAAAGATATTAAAAAATGGCATTATTTCTCTAGAAGAAATAATATAGAGACAATTACATACTCTTTCTGCCTTTCAAAATAATTTTAAGAAAAGGTCCAAACAGCATTTGATTTGTCTAATATAGTGATTTATAATGAAATATTAATCATTTTAATTTAAAAAGACAAATTGCTAATGCATTAAACGCACAGAAGACAATGTCTGGTCAGCTCGTCCCCAAGCAAATGACTTTCACCATAATGCAATTATATCACTTGTGGTATGCGTTAAATGGTCATGTCCAAAAGTGTCATTTGTGATGTGCTTCTTAGTGTTTTGACTTTGAGACTGCCGCTCAATATGTTCTTTTGGCTCGCTCGAACGCGTGACTCACAATAGACAATGAAGCCAAGACCAGCTGTGATTTTCTGTTGAGCTCACTCTATGCATTATTTATAGTCACATCAGTAGATTAGGCTGAAAGCTTGACCCTACCGCATGACAATGTCTCCAGCCCATTCGCGTTCTGGTCACCACTAACAAATGATAACCCCGTCTATCTGCCAATAATCCCACTGCTTTTCCGTCCTCATAATGCATTTTAATAGAGCTGAGTCTCAATTGCTACGTCCATTTCACACTAATCTGTTTTTTTTCACATACAATTTTTGCTATTATAGATACTGAAAAATCTCAATTTTTATAGCAATTACCAGATTAAACCTGGTCCAATAAATTTTTTTTTTGTGGATTGTACCCCAAGTACCCTGTCGCTCTTAAAACAAATTCTCAAACAGATCCCCCTCAGTACACATCACAAAAAGATCCCCCTCTGCATTCCCTGAGCTAACAAAACACCATTATCTGTTTAATTGCCTGAGAACTGTTAAATACCCTCTATTTACATGACAAGATTCAGCTTGTTGCGAAGTGTGACACAAACGCGTCAATACACAAAAGATGACGGCGGTCACCACCGCCCCTGCACCCCCCAAAGGCAGGAGTCCGGCTCATGAATGACAGTGCTGCAACAAGAACCCTGAGCAAACACAAACACACACACACAAACCTAATTGGTTTTTAAACAGGGTAATGGAGCTTTAGCATCAATCCCTGCACTCAAAGACTTAAGCACATTTCAGTGTACAGATGTTTAATGAAATAACCACAGCGGTGTCAGTGTGGTACAAAATATGTAAAATATAGTGTAAATATGTGTGTGTGTGTGTGTGTGTGTGTGTGTGTGGTCCTGGTCCTATGTTATGAGGACAAAATGAGGACATTTTTGGTCCCTGTGAGGAAAACAGCTTATAAATCATACTAAATTATGTTTTTTGAAAATGTAAAAATGCAGAAAGTTTTCTGTGATGGGTAGGTTTAGGGGTATGGGTTAGGGTTAGGGGATAGAATATAGAGTTTGTTCAGTATAAAAATCATTATGTCTATGGAAAGTCCCCATAAAACATGAAAATACAACGTGTGTGTGTGTGTGTGTGTGTGTGTGTGTGTTTGTGTGTGTAAATATAGATAATGAATTAAAATACAAAATATATGAAGTAGAAATGCACAAATAATATTCTAGAATGATTCTAACATTAAAAAGCTTTTAAAATGTATTTAATTTTTATTTATAAAATGCAATATTTCACAGAGAAAAATTTTGGTTAGGTTTACTTTGACATACAGTGGGGTGCAAAAGTCTTAGACCACGAAAAAAAAATGTCTGTTTTTTATCATTTTATTTAATACAATTAAATATTTAATTACAAATTATTCTACATTAAGATATTTATATCAGGATACGAATGAGTGAAAATTCATCATCTGTCAATTAATCCAAAGCAAATATTAAATTGATGTTAATGTTCCAAAAAGTTTACATATGCTTATTTGATTACTGAATTACAAACTTTAAATAGCTATGTATGATTTTGCATCATAATGTTAATCCTGTTAATAATTGAAAAAGGCTAAGTTTTTTTAATGTGGACTCAGACGTTTGAATCCTAATGTATGATTATTGATCATAGAACGAAAAAAAAAGTGAAGAGCGTTTGAGCAGAGGACGAATGACCCGAAGGCATGGTGACTTGGAGAAAAGGCTGGTATCACACTGGGAGAAAAAAAAAAGCGAGAGGGAGAGAGATGGGGTTCATTCTGTCTTTTCTCCCTCTCTCTCTCTCCCTTTCTCCTGCTGCCTTTGTGTGCCGTGCAGGAATGTGCTTGCTTTTCATTTCTTTCTTTGTGTCTGCCCCTCAGGCCCTAGCAGGCAGTGTCTTATGCCACAGCGGGGTCATGGCAAACACAGAGACACATTCATGGCCACATCAAGTTTATGTGAGAATCTGGTCCTTCCTTGCCCCTTATTTCCATATCAATTGTTAATAAAATAGCAGTCCTGTGAAGGGGAGATCACTCCAGCAGGGGAAGTCAAGCAAAGCAATCTCGGTTTTAAAACGGCCATCCCTTCTGTTCCCTCAATGCAGAAACTCTCTGGTTAAAGCTATCGCGAGCATATGTCATCATTACTGACAAAGTTTACTCTAGCACAACCACCTGTGAACTGCTCCGTCACAGAACACCAGCGGAAACTGTATATTTGGATTAATGGCTTCATGAAAATAGCATGCATAAATAATCAATTTAAGAAATAACCATAAAAAATTCCATGTTTTGTTGGGTATAACAGCTACAGCGATATCCCACTGAAACTCCTCACATATACATTAAAGGCAAGACTCTTTGTTTCAAAATTTTAGCCAGCAATGAAACAAAATGGAGCTTGGGAAAAAAAACAGATTAGCATTTTTAGTTTGGGAAAACAATCTGTTCTCAAGCCAATCACAGTTTGGGCCTTCTGGACAGGGAGCAGGATACATCTTGAAGGGCTGGCCAGTTGATTGACTTTTCTTTGGGTTCAACACACGTGTCCTGTGACCCCGCCACACTTTCCCATGCCCTCCAATGCCCCATCTATTCTAACAGACATCCCTAATTCCCCCCATCCTCCACAGCCTCGACCATCACACTTGACAGCAGCCATGTGTACGACTCCCCTCTGTGATGTCATAAGTTTGCTGTCCAATAATTAGAGGGCGAGGAAGGGTCAGGATAGGAGGATGGGTGGTGATTGGACAAGATAGAGGAGCTCACTAAATCAACCTGCTCCGACTGGCTTTTATTCAGCACATCTGCGCCAGTGATGTTTCATTAAATGTGTAGTGAAGAGAAAAAAAACTGAAATAATATCATCAAGCACAACATTTATGTTAACCTGGGAAAAAAAAGTATTGTTGATATATGGATATTGTATTGTTTTCCATCATACTAAGGTTATATATTTTACTAAGGGTATAGGCTATATCAGTAATACAAATAAGCTACAAAAATGTTGTTGATCAAAAAATTTGACGACATAACAATAAAACTAATTATTATCAATAATATTTTACAATAATTATTTAAAATATAATTTCTTCTTATTATTTATATTAATCAGAAATATATTCAATATTATTTCATATAAATTAATATAATTAAGATTAATTATAAAATGTAAAATGACAAAATCCTTTCCATTTCTCTTTTAGTCAGAGATTACATCAAATGTTGCCAACACAACTGATCTTTATATTACTTAATCTAGATGTTAAATATATAAACTGTGGTTTAAAAAATGTTTTTTTATAATTATTTGAGTATGTTTTGCAAGAAAATGTTTCAGTCTTTCTTAAGAAATTGTATGTTTAATTCAATGTGTACTTGCCATTTCTTTGAAATTATTTGTGAAATTTACTTGCAATTTCTGAGTGAAAATTGTTTCACCATTTTTTCAGTGTATTCATATATATGTTAAGTTGAATACTGAATAAATAAAATAAAAAAACTACAACATTTTTTGACATGCCTTGATTAAATCCTATAAATCTCCATTTCACAGGATGTCAAATCTCATAATCTCCATTTTAATAACCCCTGTTATCATCTCTAACATGTTTCTGAATGGCTCTTCTTCTGCTCAATCCTGCTTTGTGTTTCTGTATATCTGTTATTCATACAGCGCTCTTCTCGTGATTAAGTCGTCTCTTTGTGGACATGGATGTCCTCACTCTTCAGTGTTTTTGGACTTGCGGACAGATCTTGCTGTGAATTGAGGGTATGTCTGCCAGCTTGACACACACAGAAGGAGAGCATGACATCAGGGCTTTGTCATTTAGAAGATATATTCAAGGATTACAGTGGAGAATGAGCCCCTGCCTGGAGGAGGCTTATTTCACTGAAACCCTAGCTGTTTTCACCACCATTTTTTTTCTCCAAGTACTTCTGGAAGTACGTAGCTTGGGAGAGTACTATAGTTGGCATTACATATTCAAATCGGAGACTTTTTTTAACCCTTAGGTGCCACTTCGAAATACAAAAGAGGCTGTGTGCCCACATGATAAAATCACATGAGCCTCTCACCCAAATATTATAAAAATGACAAACACAGATACTATAAAACGTTTCTAGGAATAGCAGGAAAAGCTAAGATTCATTTCAAAAATTCAAGTCTTAATTCCTGGCTATTAAACAGATAAATTAGACCAGATAATGTATTACTTTTATATTAAAAATAAAGTTTCCAAAAGGGATTTTTCACAGTGATGCCTTAGAAGAAACATTTTTGGCTTTACAAAGAACCTGCCAGTGATCAGTTCTTAAAAAAAGTTTTTCTTATTGCAAAGAACATTTTAATAATCTAAACTTTTTTGTACTATAAAGAACCTTAATTTTTAAGAGTGTGCATTATATGGAAATACTTCTTTTATTTCTTAGAGTTTTTGTCACTTACTGTTTTATAATGCATTTCTTCTTTTTAGTCAGTTATTAATAAAAAATATAGATAGATAGATAGATAGATAGATAGATAGATAGATAGATAGATAGATAGATAGATAGATAGATAGATAGATAGATAGATAGATAGATAGATTCTTTCTGTCATGAAAACCTTTAGATGAGGTACAAGAAGTTATTTTTTTTATTGCAGAGATATATAATTTTTTTTTTTTTTAATAAAATAATTTTTTTTTTCTTCACAGCAAAAACACTCTGACTCTAATGGAGACAGGTCTGACGTTACTTGCTGTTTGCTGAACCCGAGTACCAACTCTCTCGCTCTCTCGCTCTCTCTGCAACACAGCAGAAGACATTTCCTGTGGATATCAGTGAGCCATTCTACTCACATACTGCTTCTTTTGTCTTGTCATTTCCCCAAACAAGTGTCCTGTGATTTTGAAGGGGGAAAAAAAAAACATTTTGGAACTTTTATGCTTCCTTTGTACTCATCACAGGTGTTTGTACATCTTAAAGGAGACAATAACATAAGCAGAAGCATGTTTGGACAATTCCAAGTTTAAAAGTCATGTTTCAGTTTGACTGAGATATCAGTCCGCAAGATATGCAAAAAAAAAGAGAACATGCCAGGAATTAATTTTTGAACTGGCCCTGATGTTTAAACATTCACATGGTCATTTCTAAATTGTGATTTCTAAATTTCCAAGGAAAGCCTCTTCTCAGCAGGCATCAGGATTTCCTCATTTTACACATTAATCTAGAATTCAAATAATTAACAGTAATTTACAATTATAAATGATATTAAAATGCATACTATATGTGCATTTACTTGTACAACCAAAGACATTAAGGCTGACTGACTTTCACTGTCAGGTTAAAAAAGCACCATAAATATAGCTCTCAAATCTATATCACAATACAAAATGTCAAAATATGCTTCCTCCTTGAGTCAGGTTTGACGTGTTAAAGTGTTGTAAAAGATCAATTGCCTTTTAACCAACTGCAACTCACCAAGTTTGAGAGGATGATATTAACTTTACACCATCTTAGAAGACTAAGAGGTAACACTTTACAATAAGGTCTCATTTGTTAACATTAGTAATGTATTAACTAACACGAACTAACCATGAGCAATACATTTGTTTTAGTATTTATTAATCTTTGTTAATGTTAGTTAATAAACATACCGTCGTTCATTGTTTGTTCATATTAGTTCACAGTGCTTTGATTTTAGTAATGTATTAGTAAATGTTGAAATTAATATTAACTAAGATTAATAAATGCTTTAGAAGTATTGTTCTTTCTTAGTTCATGTTAACTAAAGTGGTTAAGTAATGAAATCGGTAACACTTTACAATACGGTTTTATTAGTTAACATTAGTTGATGTATTAACTAACGTGAACTAACCATGAGCAATACATTTGTTACTGTATTTGTTCATCTTTGTTAATGTTAGTTAATAAAAATACAGATGTTCATGGTTTGTTCATGTTAATTCACAGTGCATTAACTAATGTTAACAAGATTTTAATAAAGTATTAGTAAATGTTGAAATTAACATTAACAAAGATAAATAAATGCTTTATAAGTGCAGTTCATTACTAGTTCATGTTAACTAATGAACCTTATTGTAAAGTGTTACCATGAAATTTTATTGTAAAGTGTTACCGACTTAGAATATAGTGCATAAGACTTTCATTGACTTATTTTAAAAATCATTTTTTGTATTAAATTAATGTAATTATTAAACATGGCTAAATGTAAATTTTATGTAGTGTTTGGTGGTAAGGGTTGGGTTAAAAATATTGATATAATAACAATGTAAATTATACACACTAAAATACTGGGTTGGGTATATGGGTTAAATATGGACAAACCCAGCCACTGGGCTAAATTTTTACATTACATTTTTAACCCAACTGTTGTGTTTGTCCTATTTGACACAAATTTGGGTTGAAACAACCCAGCATTTAGTGTAATATAATGCATAATAACTGCATAATTCTAATATACAAAACATTTACGGTTGAAGCTACACTGTAAAAAAATATGATCAATAAGTTATGACAACATGTTTTTACATTGCTTACTCATCAAAATGAATTAAGCCATTTTTAACTTTTTTGATAAGTTAAAGTGTAGAAGATTCAGCTCATTTTTTAAGTCAGTTTAATGTAATTTATGTTGAAATTACTTAAACATCGAAGTTGATTGTACTTAAAATTTTAAGGCAGCAAATTTTTTTACAGTGGGCTTTGACAAAACCTTTCTATCTGAGGAGAAAATATAACGAGTTTTGGTGGCTGACAGTAAAAGTCTCTACAGCTAAGTTTCCTTTACAAGACGGCCCTCAAACAATGCTCTCTCACCTCTCTCCAATACAGCTCTTCTCTTTGTCTATTAAAAGTACAAATCACTGAATACTAAGTTAGAACCAAAAAAAAAACTTTTTTTTCCTCTGTACATGGCTCCCAAAAGGTTCTGGGACCTACAAACACATTCAGCAGTATAACGTGCAAGGACGAAAGAAATTCCACATTCACCAGAGGAATTTGAACAAGATGGATCTAATCTGTCTTAATCCTCTGTGAACTCCAATTACAATTTTCTTGATCTACACTTGACCTACTACTCTCATGCGTGGCACCTCAGACCAAGAACCTTAACTTTGCTAATTGGGCCTTCTTGCCAACTCGATGAATGTAGGTCTTCAAACAGCATTCCCAGCAGGGTTGGTTTTAGTCTACAACTGAACTCACCAAAAACCTGAATAGAAAAACAGCTTTTTCACACCCACAGGAATGTCAATCATCATCGGCGTAATGTAACTATCGGTTTAATGGTTAATAACTTAAAAAATTGGTTCGACAGAAGCACTGGATGGACTCGAGAGATTATTGACAACACAACAAATACAAATGATTTTTTCTTTAGTTTTTTTTCCCCTGTTCATATAAAACTTTAAACTGGATGTCTAGGCAGACTACACAAATAAACAGCATACAGGACTCCATGCAATGATGAACAGCACAGCCAGGTAAATACTGAGAGCTATTCCCAGAAAGTCCTTGAAAGTGACGGAGCCTGCTGGTTAGTGTTTGCTGACGCTAAAGAGAAACTGGACTAGACACATATGCAGCTAAAAGCATACTCCACTTAAAGGTTCCACATACGTTTATAAAAAGAGAGATAACATACTAAGCTATTATTTAATATTAACAGAAACAGAATATATATATATATATATATATATATATATATATATATACACACATACATACAGACTATATATATATATATATATATATATATATATATAGTCTTGAGAACACCGATACAATATTATACATCCAAATATGAAAAAAAATAATAAGACAATATGGAACCAGGAACTGCTGAAAGTAAATTCAGCCTCATGTTTTCATGTGTGCTCAAGTAAAAGACTGAAAATCCAGACCAGGCCATGAACCAGTCTGGAATTCAAGCACATATCTGGCTTTTTGCCTCAATTCTCAGTTTCAGCTGATAAGGCACACAGAGCTTGTTTGAAGAGTCAATACAAGATCACAAAGAGAAAAGAAAAAAAAAAACATTATTAAAGAAAAAATGGGATAGATTGCTTAAGTCTATGTACGCACATGCACATAACGGCACAAATACACTTTACTCTCTTAATGTCAGAACAAAATTGTGTAGACAAAGAAGGCAGAACACACTTACCATGCCTTTAGCCTCTAAGTATCATAAAGGGAGTGAAGCATCCATCTTTATCACAGTCTATTCCATTTAAGGTTTTGAAATAACTGCTGTCTAGACCACGCAGAAACTTGGTGCTAAAGAAGTGAAACGACCTTCCCCCTTCCTGCGAACGATCTATTACCCCCCCCCCTCCCCTCCCCTCCCCTCCCCGCCTGGCACCCCCTACCTCATCCATGAGTGGAATCGCTTTAAGTGCCTGTCAGGCAGAAAACCGGCTTCAGCATTGTGCAGCTGTAAATTTCCCCGCTCTGTTCTCCAATGAGATTGGCCCTTCCTTCACCACATGACTCAAATAAAAAAACAAAAAAAAAAGGCTAGAAAGTGAAGAGTAGAAAAAGATACAGCAGACGCGGGGAGAGCATAATCCTGTCTGCAGGGTCGTGTACCTGAGGAGCAGGTTTAAGTTTCTAGAGCTTTTCCGACATAGTTTATGGAGGACTAGGAGAGAGCGAATGGGAGGGGGAGGAAACTGCGCATAATCCCTTCCCTGCAAAAACTTCCTCCCTCTCTCTCTCTCTCTCTCTCTCTCTCTCTCGGTCTCTCATAGGAGCTGCTGGCCCTTGTCTGAGCACTGGAATGCAAAGGCCATGCTTCAAGAGGCCCAGTCAGACAAGCCCAAGTCAGTCACTCCTCTGTGACCTCAAGCTTAACACTAGCACGTGTGCATGGATGTGCATTTTGACCAAGTTAGAGCCCTATTATCTCTTTTACACTTTTTTTCTTTTTTTTATTAGTCAAGGTTGGGAGGAAGTAACTAAAAGTAGAAGGATACAGATACAGAGGTGCCTAACCGAATGAAATGAAAACATGCTTGTTAATAATAATAATTGTATTAATTTCACTATTTCATTGTGGTATTGCCTATGGTATATACATTGCATTCAAAAGTTTGGGGTCGGTAAGATTTTTTTGTTTCTGAAAGAAGTTTCTGCATTTATTTGATCAAAAATACAGTATAAACAGTAATATTGTAAAACTGATTTCTATTTTAATATATTTTAAAATGTCCTTTATTCCTGTGATGGCAAAGCTGATTTTATCAGTCTTCAGTGTCACATGACCCTTCAGAAATCATTCTAATATGCTGATTTGGTGCTCAAATGACATTTCTTATTATTATCTATATGTAAAATATTACATATCTCGTTGTACTGATTAATATTTTTGTGGAAACTGTGTTACATTTTTTTCAAGATATTCAAAAATCTTACTGACCTAAACTTTTAAATGGTATCATACATCATGGTAGTATACATCAACTGACATTTATTTAAAGACAAAAAAAAGCATTGCATTGACAGTATAGTGTTTCATAAACATTTAAAATGGCAAAATCGTGTTTCTTGACAAAATTTGAATTTTATTTCTCCCCATATTAATCCCACATATCCACATGATCACCCCAGGACAGCATAGAGACTGAATTTGTCATTTTATCAAGCCACTGTTGCCAATGAGAAGAATTTTTTCCACTGAATAAACTTAAAGGGATAGTTAACCCAAAATGAAAATTGTGTCACCATTTACTCACCCTCAATTTGTTCCAAACCTGTATGCATTTCTTTCTTCTGTTGAACACAAAAGAAGATATTTTGAAGAATATGGATAACCAAACAGTTGATGGGCCCCATTGACTTGGAATTCAATACTATGGAAGTCCATCAACCGTTTGGGTACCCATATTCTTCAAAATCTGGGCTTGGAACAAACTGAGGTTGAGTAAATTATGACAGAATTTTCATTTTTGGGTGAACTATCCCTTTAAGCAATCATGCAATGCATTTATAATGCACTTTTTCCAGAATTTGACTTCTATCACATGGCTCTACTCTGTTCACTTTTATCCAAATGTATGTTTTGGATATCAAACGAGACAAGGATCATTTTCCATGTCCAACTGTAGCAGTGAAAATAAGTTACCGTGCCTCGAGGTACAGTGGGGAGAATAAGTATTTGATACACTGCCGATTTTGCAGGTTTGCCCACTTACAAAGCATGTAGAGGTCTGTAATTTTGAAAATCAGAAAATTCAGAAAATCACATTGTATGATTTTTAAGTAATTAATTTGCATTTTATTGCATGACATAAGTATTTGATACATCAGAAAAGCAGAACTTAATATTTGGTACAGAAACCTTTGTTTGCAATTACAGAGATCATACGTTTCCTGTAGTTCTTGACCAGGTTTTTTGCACACACTGCAGCAAGGATTTTGGCCCACTCCTCCATACAGACCTTCTCGAGATCCTTTAGGTTTCGGGGCTGTCGCTGGGCAATACGGACTTTCAGCTCCCTCCAAAGATTTTCTATTGGGTTCAGGTCTGGAGACTGGCTAGGCCACTCCAGGACCTTGAGATGCTTCTTACGGAGCCACTCCTTAGTTGCCCTGGCTGTGTGTTTCGGGTCGTTGTCATGCTGGAAGACCCATCTTCAATGCTCTTACTAAGGGAAGGAGGTTGTTGGCCAAGATCTCGCGATACATGGCCCCATCCATCCTCCCCTCAATACGGGGCAGTCGTCCTGTCCCCTTTGCAGAAAAGCATCCCCAAAAAATTATGTTTCCACCTCCATGCTTCACGGTTGGGATGGTGTTCTTGGGGTTGTACTCATCCTTCTTCTTTCTCCAAACACGGCGAGTGGAGTTTAGACCAAAAAGCTCATTTTTGTCTCATCAGACCACATGGCCTTCTCCCATTCCTCCTCTGGATCATCCAGATGGTCATTGGCAAACTTCAGACGGGCCTGGACATGCGCTGGCTTGAGCAGGGGGACCTTGCGTGCGCAAGGATTTTAATCCATAACGGCGTAGTGTGTTACTAATGGTTTTCTTTGAGACTGTGGTCCCAGCTCTCTTCAGGTCATTGACCAGGTCCTGCCGTGTAGTTCTGGGCTGATCCCTCACCTTCCTCATGATCATTGATGCCCAACGAGGTGAGATCTTGCATGGTGCCCCAGACCGAGGGAGATTGACCGTCATCTTGAACTTCTTCCATTTTCTAATAATTGCGCCAACAGTTGTTGCCTTCTAACCAAGCTGCTTGCCTATTGTACTGTAGCCCATCCCAGCCTTGTGCAGGTCTACAATTTTATCCCTGATGTCCTTACACAGCTCTCTGGTCTTGGCCATTGTGGAGAGGTTGGAGTCTGTTTGATTGAGTGTGTGGACAGGTGTCTTTTATACAGGTAACGAGTTCAAACAGGTGCAGTTAATACAGGTAATGAGTGGCGAACAGGAGGGCTTCTTAAAGAAAAACTAACAGGTCTCTGAGAGCCGGAATTCTTACTGGTTGGTAGGTGATCAAATACTTATGTCATGCAATAAAATGCTAATTAATTATTTAAAAATCATACAATGTGATTTTTCTGGATTTTTGTTTTAGATTCCGTCTCTCACAGTTGAAGAGTACCTATGATAAACATTACAGACCTCTACATGCTTTGTAAGTGGGCAAATCTGCAAAATCGGCAGTGTATCAAATACTACTTCTCCCCACTGTAGGTTGTGAACCCAGGCAGACTTTTCCATCTGGTTTCACGCTCACTCAGTGAACAGAACATCAGTGTTTCACCATAAACACAAACTTCATGCTCATATGATCAGGATACGTTTCCTTTGGCCTTTGCCTTCCTCACACTGTCTTAAGGCAATCACAAGACATGAATATCCCTCTGAGCCAGTCTCTCACAAAACGAATACTATTTCTAGCAATGCCGCTTGAACTAACACTTTCACTTAGAGTCAAAGTTCAAGATATGCAGAAGTCGAGTGGGTTTTAGAGCACTATCAACTGCTCATGTCTGTTCCAGACCACACACTCACTCCTGTGCTGCTTAGAACCTATTTTAGAATCAACCTTGTCTTCACTGTGCCCTTTTCGAGAATTATTCTTGAGAATAATCAGACCCTGGGGATCTAGACCACAGTGCTGAGGTCCTAGAATAGGGTCTATTAGACGTCCATTTGGACTCAAGCCAACACAGCACACATGACAAGTGGAGTAAGTGTTTGCTCCATCCACGAGGCCCTTATGAAAAAAAGTGCTTTTCATTATGACACAGAACTGCCTAACCTCATGTCTTACACTTTTTATGCAATTTTTTTAAAAATATTATAAAGGAATAAGTCAAAGAGAGACTAAACTAAACAATAAATAAACACCTACTAGCAGCTGGATTTGTTCAGCTGTGCACCAAATGACCCTTTATTAAACTCCGCCCCTCTCTCAGACAAGCTCTACAAAAGGTCCCGTAGGAAAGAACTGGATCAGTAATGTTAAAGGAACTGTTCTACAGTATACTCACTATTTTTGGATAATTTCGGTAGAAGTTAATTTAAAATTCTACCCAAACACATTAGAATTACGTACATTAGAATTAGATTTAAAAGAGTAAAACCTTGTCTCATAATAGAGTGGTGTAGGTATGACGTAAATTTATAGGCTAAAATGCGGAAACGTCGTCCCGAAGTCAATGGGTTTTTTGAATGGGTTTTTGGTTAAATGGATGAAATTAGGTCTGTGGTGAACACAAGCTCAAGACACTTTCACATTTTATTCTACGACATAAAATACATCAGTATTACCTCACACATGATTTTTTTTAAGCTGTTACGTGTCTTAAAGGCGGTTGCTAACAAGTGGCTAAATGGGACTACAGAGGCTGTCGGGGACATTAAACGTCATCACGCCGAACAGGTATGCTCAGTCAGCTTTTACAGCCTCGTAATGCTTATAACGTGCTCTTATAAACTATTCTAACAGTTAGATAAAAACTGAAAGAGTTGTTGGAAGCTTAGTGATGGTGACGTTGAATTTGTGGGACCGTGGTGTAGCTCGTTTATAGCCTACCTTTTGCTTTTTACTTCTGGCGACTGAATTTAGGCTTCAAAATTCATAAAAGTTGTGTTCATTTGTGAAAATTATCTTGATGGACAAAACGTGCAAGTATCATAAACTTTTGTTGATCACAGAGCTTGTTTTTTGCGATAATCCAAAAGCCTATATGGAAAAATTCTATTGGGTTTATGTCGAGGGAACCAGTGTGATGCTAACTGACGGTTGGCCTACAAAGTGACATCATACCTGCACCACCCTATACCATTTGGGAACAGACGCCACAGTTACATCACTGCAGCTGCGCACATTGTGATGGCAGAAAAACAGTGGTAACGGGATAGTTAAGGAATAAAGGGATAGTTCACCCAAAAATGTAAATTCTGTCATCATTTACTCACCCTCAATTTGTTCCAAACATGTATGAATTTCTTTCTTTTGCTGAACACAAAAGATGATATTTTGAAAAACATGGGGAACCAAACACCCCTTGACTTCCATAGTATGGGGGAAAAAATACTATCAACCCATCAACTGTTTGGTTACCGACATTCTTTAAAAATATCTTCTTTTGTGTTAGGCAAAAGAAAGAAATTCAAACAGGTTTGGAACAATTAGAGCGTGAGCAAATAATGACAGAATTTTCATTTTTGAATGAACTATCCCTTTAAATGTACAGACTGAACTGATGAAACCTATGATGATTAACTATTAAAGCATGATTTTGATGTAAACAAGTTAATAGAGGGCATGATGTATTAGTCCTACAGTTAAAGCATGAAATAATATTTAAACATAACATTTTAGATAACATTTAAACCTCTAACTTTTTTATCTCACAATTCTGACTTTTTTCTAGGAATTGCGAGTATAACGGACTTTATAACTCGCAGTTGCAAGTTTAAATCACAATTCTGAGGAAAAAAGAGTCAGAATTGCAGGATATAAGCTCACAATTCTTAGGAACAAAGGCAGAATCTTTATTTTTCTTCTCAGAATTGTAAGATATCCTTTTCTCTACCCACTAAATACATCATCATCATGTCTATGTGGCAGACTGCAAAATTTGCTAAGGAAGTATTGGTCAGTAATGTTTTTAAGGCGGGGCTTAGCAAAGTGTCAAGTGAAGAATTGAACAAACATTGTATTATGTAAACAATTTATAATCTTGTGCTGTCTTCAATCCCGTAACAGAATCCACAGGGAATTGTGATTTTCTTAGCCTGTGTGTATCCGCAGTCTTGAGATGTTTATGTAAGGATGTGCTGAAATATAAATCTTGGAGTGCTCCACCCTCACAATGACAGTAACGCTTGCATGTAACTTTAGATGCACTACACTGTGATGAATTTGGTCCCCACCCACCAGGTGCTCATGGAAAGAGAAGAATAGTAATAATAATAATATTGGTAACACTTTAGTTTAGGGTCCAATTCCCACTATTAACTAGTCGCTTATTCAAATCAAATCACCTTTATTTATATAGCGCTTTATTAGCATGCATATTACTAGGATATTGGCTGTTTATTAGTACTTATAAAGCACATATTAATGCCTTATTCTGCATAACCATATTCTACATTCCTAATCCTACCTAATACCTAAACTTAACAACTACCTTACTAACTATTAATAAGCAGTAATGAGGAGTTTATTGAGGCAAAAGTCGTAGTTAATAGTTAGTTAATAGTGAGAATTGGACCCTAATCTAAAGTGTGACCATAATATTAATACCACACTGACTCAGAAGATCCATTCTGTCTGTACACCAATTTGCAATCAGCTGACCTTGGCTGTTTGTCCGTTTTCTTAGTTGTCCCAATTTCAAATGAAAACTATGGAAAATTATTCTCTTTGTCAATGTGATTAGACAATGTGATCTGTTAAGAAAAGTAACAGTAACCGAACTAATCTCAGGAGGCTTTAAAAAAGTAACAACACTGTCTGCATCATCAAATGAGCTCTGCTATTGTCTTCTGACATTTGAAAGCATTACTGCCTATTGAGAATCTGTAATAAAACCGTTGTGTTCTTCAAATGGTCACATTATACTAGCATACAAAGACTATAAAACTAAACAAAGGTAGTTAGGGCACAACACATTTATGAGCATCTCAACAATGACATCCCATTGGCTAGCAGACCTATCATATTGCAAAGGCAATACATTTGATTGGATGTTTTTGTGAGAGTAAACAGCCTATCTGTGGAAGAGAATAAATTGTGGGTTAATTGAGAGGTGCAGTTTTGCGATAAAGCTCCACCACCTCGGTATGACCCCTGTGATAATGAGCAGTATGACAGAGGGCAAGTTTTCCTTGACACTCCTAACAAAAATGTACTATCCTAAAAAACAAATAAAATAATATTGGGTTTATCATTACCAGGTTGTCACCCATTTCTTTATCTTATCAGAACTATAGTATATAGAGCCTGCGTAAATCGGATATTAAATTATCTTGTAATCACGAAATGTCTAGACAGTGGAGCAATAAAAGGTTATTTGGTGATTTAAGGACTGTTATGGTTGTATTTGGAAGCAGTCATGTTTAACCAGGACATTCTGTCTGCAAGGTCCTTGACCATCAAACAACTCACAATGGGAACAGGAAAACCCCTGTTTTTCCACTCTCCAACTTTTCTTACAAATGTGGGATTTCCCTTATTAACTGACACTTGCATTGATATGAAATGGAATATGTAGCGCTACAAATCCAGATATACTATCGAGCCAGTGACCAAATTGCAAGCGATCAAATGGGAATAATGAAATCCTTTAAACCAAACACTATTGTTGTTTCTCCTCAGTTTCTCCTTCATCCGTTTTTTTTATTTTTTTGCTTGAGAGATCAAAGGCGAGGGTTTTAGCATTCCTCTGAATAAGCTTTTAGCTTAACAACACAGGGCAATTTAGATCTCTCGCCGGCCAAGACAAAAGCTTCCATGGATCTGTTAGCTGATATTCTAGTGCCTATTGTTGCCCTTGAACCTGATAAATTTGACAGGGCCCAAGAGAATGGACATTGTGATTCCACAAAGCTCTCCTTCAATAACCGCGGGGCTAATCTCCTCGCCTGATACCGTATTAATAACCTTTTAATTAAAACAGAAAGCGACATTGAACAAGGACTAAGCTGCCCCACGCTGGGAAGTATAACGAGAATCAATACGTATACTCAAAGACTATACGAAAGGACGTTCGAGAGAGAAAAAAGAGGCCCCTGAAGTGAACAATGTCACAAAAGGCAGATAGTGAGGAACAAAAATATTTGCTTATCAATGGATTCGAAAGGACCAAAGCTAAATCAATGCATCAAAGCGTTTATGGTGTATTTGAAATTATTTGTATTAGAATTTATAAAAAATTGTATTCTATTGATTGTCTTTCATTAATTTTTTACTTTCTTATTAATCTTTTATGAATTCTAGTCATTGATAGCTATGTATTCAATTAATCATCATTAATCATTATATTCATTATATGTTGTATGATTATTCTTTTGCATGTTACTGATTTCTTTAATACCATATGCCATGGAAGCTTGTTTCCGGCACAGAATAAAAAAAAGGTAATTGCGACTTTTTTTCTCGTAATTGTGTTTACATCTCGCAATTCTATATAATATAGATTTTTAATATAGATTATAATATATAATTGTGAGTTATAAAGTCAGAATTGCGTGATATAAACTCACAATTAAGTGTTATAAAGTCAGAATTGTGAGTTTATATCTTGCAATTCTGACTTTATAACACGCAATTGTGAGACTGTATAAAGTCAGAATTGTGAGATATAAACTCGCAATTCTTTTTTCCCCTCAGAAGTGGACTTTATAATTTTGCAATTCTGACTTTATAACTAGCAATTGTGAGTTTATATCTCACAATTCTGAGAAAAGTCATAATTGTGAACTATAAAGTCAGAATTGCGTGATATAAATTCAGAATTGCGAGATATAAACTTGCAATTGTGAGATAAAAAGTCGCAATTATCTTTTTAAATGTTTTATTTTGTGGCGGAAACAAGCTTCCATAATATACTCTGATGGGTTTGATTATTCTCAAATGTAATATCTTTTGTGTCTCTTCTGTGCTGTAAGATTGAGGGGTGTGTTTTCCATCAGAACTGATTACGTGATGTACCTTGGTATCAAAACATCAGTTTCCATCTCTGCAGACATAAGATAATGCAAGATCTGCTATATTCTCTTAAAGGTGTTAAAACCACAATTGCTTATAAAGTTATTCCGTGTGCCTACAGAGACCATGGTGACCTAATAAGGCCTGCTAGAGTACATTTTGTCTTGGGTGCGTCGTTAAATTACACAATTAGAGAATTTAATTTCAATACTTCAATAGGTACTTTCCCTAGTCCCTTCCTGTTACTTAGGCACAGCATATAAAATGTAGCACTTTATTTTACAGTCCTGTTCCGCATGTACACACTATGTTATTATAGCAATTACAATAACTGGGTTATAACTAGGTACTAACCCTGAACCTACTCCTAAACCTAACCTTAACCCATGTAGTTAGCTTATATTACCAGTACTTTCTTTGGTAACTACACATACTGTAAAATAAAGTAACCAAATGTTTAGTTTTCAGAAGACTCTGGGCTGCTTCTTCTGCTGCTTCTCTTCTTCCTCTCCTTGTATTCTGCAAATATCTTACTTCTTTTGGTCCTTTCTTTCTCTATACTCTTATCTACTTTAATACTTAGATTTACTTTTCTATCTTAGTTGAAACTTATTTGCTACATTTTAATATTTTTTTTAATTTATTATTCAAATTTGATCTTAATAATTGCTTGTCTGCCTGGATCTCACTGCATCAGTTTATTAGTGTGAAACCTTTGTAATGATATAGTTGTACAGACATATTAAGGCAGACATTAGGTTTATAACATTGTCATCACAAACTTGACTGAGTTTTAGGAATTATATACAACTATAACATTCTTAACACTTTATAAAAAACAAAATTGCCTTTACAAACAAACTACCATAATTCAAATTCGAAAACGGTGGAATTCTGTGGAATGGATTTAAAGGCACAGTATGTAATTTTTGCTGCTAAAGGTCGCATATTCAAAACAATAACAAAAGCGTAGCATTGAGCGATGGAAATCAATCCGACGCGACTCACAAATCATGTTCATGGATGAGGTAATTAAATAAAATTTTATAACTGTTACGTTTGATCACATGATTTGATTTCCTTCTCACAAATTAGCCACAAGTAACCTAATGTTTAATGCTAAATTACTACTCATACATGTCACTTTATTTGTCGAATTAAATGGTGGGGTAAAGGCCTGGGTATACTTCATTTTCCACATTCCGCTCCGTCTCGCGGGAGCCTTTCAAAGTATACTCCGTTGGTCGTGAGCGAGGAAAGACGCGTTCGGGGCATGTGCCCCCTGAGGATTTTGTTTTCAAGCGCTCAAGTCACTCGCACATGCGCTGTTGTACGCGCACCATCTGCAGAGTCACAAAAATTGGACTGTACGCTGACAGGGTGTGTGGACGTCTGTAACCCCTCCTGATGACAAAAATTACATCACGCAGACATTGACAGCCGAAGTATACTTTGGGCTTAACGCAGCGCAGTTTTACATGTTCAAAACAATGAATGTACCCACAGCATTTGCAAAAAGGCTAACTTAATATTTATGTATAACACACTATTTAATTACACTGCCATATACTTGATCACCAGACTTGTTAAACAATGTTAGGAAATGCCACACTGATACAGAGCATTTTGGATGCAGCCAGAGTGTTGCCATGGTTTCTACAGCAGTTAAAGCATAAACCGAAGATAACGTGGACATGACGCCATTGACAGGCGCAATGAGGAGGATGTTATACTGGTTAAAACTGCGAATTTCTCTGGATTTAAACATTGTTGGAAACATTTGGGATAATGCAAGTGAACAAAATATATAACCCTGTGCTAATGGTTTTCGGATATTTTAATGCAAAAATCTTAAATATGTGCCTTTAAAGACAGCATGAAATCAAAATTCAAATACAATAAAATACAATTAAACCCTGATAGATCCCCTCCTACATTTGTTTTGTGTTTAGGTAACACTTTACAATAAGGTTTCATTTGTTAATTAATAATGAAAACTACTTCTTAAAGCATTTATTAATAGTTAATGTGAATGTATTGCTCATTGTTAGTTCATGTATTAACTAACTTTACGAGCGGGACCTTATTGTAAAGTGTTACTCATGTTGAATATCATGTTTCATTCAGAAGTACATCATATTCCTCAAGTAAAATGGGTTGCAAATGCGGTTTCATGTTGACTTCAAGACTGAGATTTCATTTGTCACACAACTGAACTTAAAACTAAAAGGAAAAGCAGGTGAATAAAAAAGGAAACAGCATGATTTATAGCCAGGAAAGGTGAAATGCTTTGATAAAGATGTGGTTGCTTCAGTCTGAGTCTGCAAAACCTGCTAAGGAAAGCTGCTTGTCTGTCCTCAGCAGTGCCTGGCACACAGGGGTCATGACCTGGTCATGAATCGCTTCAATCAGCTCCCTGCTGGGACAGGAGGGGAGGGAAGCTGTGAGCGCTTTTGATCTCGGTTGGCTAGTCAAGCAGCATGGGTAAGATATCCAGCCTCTCCTGCAGGTCAGGCTCTGTGGGAGCGGGGCTGAGGGCAGGTCAAGAGCACCGTTCTATTTTTCCTCTTCACCGAGACCCTGTTAGCTCCTGTAGCTTCAAGTGTTACCTCAGACATGTTGGGTTAGAAGTACACTCAGCTATGAATTTGGAAGGTGTCCATTTATGCATCTAGAGCATAGACAGTAAAAAAATATGGACGACACGTCTTCACTGCCTTTCCGGACGCCGTCAACGTTCGAATATGGTGCTGACATCTTGAGCAGATTTGGGACCGGAGTTTGCGCAGTAGAGAGCAGGAAGTAGAGCCGCGATATCAAAAGCCCGCCCACACTCTTGCAGATGCAGAACAATTCATTATGTTGGTGTGAAATAAACAGTTATGGAAATGTAGAAATTAAAGCTAAAGCTCCAATCTCCTCCCGAAAAAAGTCCGTTAGTGCCTCAGTGACAACTTCACTCAGAGAAGCAGTCAATCTCAGCTGTCAATCATGACGTCACAGACCCCGTTTTTATAGCATCAAATAACTAACTAAAACCAAACTTATTTAAAAAAACGAACACTTGAAATGAAATCATCGTGATAAAAACTGCCTAAAATGACAGAAGCCATCTTTGGGAAAAAATTATTTGAAGTGTAATTTGATTGTTTAGTTTGTCTCACGTCCATTAGAATACATGGAGGGGCGGGGTTATGAGCTATACTGGGACCAACCACCTGGGGGCGATCGAGACGCTTTGGCTTCAGTTTTCAACACGAGTGCAGCAGGCTTGATCTAGAGTAACTTGGTCAGTGTAGTGGCCAAAAAATACAGCAACAATTGTATCACCGTTTCCACAAAAATATTAAGCCGTTTTCAACATTGATAGTAATAAGAAATGCTTCTAAAGCACCAGATTAGCATATTCAAGTGATTTCTGAATGATCATGTGACACTGAAGACTGGAGTAATAATGCTAAAAATTCAGTTTTTGCCATCAAAGGAATAAATTACATTTAAAAATATACTAAAGGTACATTATGTAATGTTTAACCCTCTAGCGGTTAAAAAAAAACCTGCACGTATTTTGCAGAAGAACATTGTTTTGGTTGTGCTTATAAAACATTCACTACTAGGCTTAAGGGATATAACCAGTTTAAATGGCATGGTTCTCAAGTTGACTAGTTGAAGACGTTACTTCCTTGAAAATAAATTCCAGCACAGCACTACAACAATGGATATATAAACATTGATGCCTCAGTGTCTGTTTCTATGGGCTGCTATATGCAAGTCGTCCGCCATATTGGAACAGTCAAATCCAGTCCATGACCATTTGAGAGCAAGTTTACTGTTCATCTGCAATCTATTTATTCACATGTTTGAATATCTATATCTGCAATAGACATTAGCAGATGATTTTCTTCGCATTTAGTTTATCATTAATGTGATAATTCTGCATATTGAGTTATAAACAAACCAGCACATTCTCACCTCTGAAAGGTTATCTCATTTCATCTGGAATTTATAGCTCAGTGGTTTTTACAGCCATAGGCTGCACAATTCTGACATTTTCGATAAAAATTAATTGATTTGTCAGTGTGAGTCATGTTAACCATTCCAAGATGATGGAAGCACCGACATGTCTGGAGCAGTCAAATTTGGCATCTATATATACACATATGGCTTCAACAACCCATAATGAAATGACCCTTCACAATAGATAATGCTTTACAATGAACTCTGTTAGAGTACATATGGCAATTTATCTGTTCAATAAAACACCTTACTCACCTGTTGAGTTATAAAAATACAATCTCCACATCGCTTTTACAACATTTCAAAAGCAAAGCCAATGTTGAGTCAGGTTGTATTACGAGCTCTGTTGTGTTCTCCTTTTGCCAGCAGACTCAAATTTTTCTTTTAAACGGGTGATTCCACGGAGGTTGGAGACTTAGCATGCTCCATGTCAACCTTTCTCGCTAGTTGTGACAACTAACCTATGCCACTACCATAACATATACGTGTCAAAGTAGCAACCTTTCTCTATTTACGGATATGACAAGAGACCCACGGGTGAGTGACATATGTACACAATTTCTCGTGAAAATCCTCCCGACCGGTCTAAAATATAAACTTATAATAGGCTTAAATAGTGAATCAGGGTAAGACAAAAACACGTTTTGAAGGAAGGACTTATGATGTATTGACTCATTTAAATGTTGTTAATTTTGAACAAAAAAAGTTACATAGTGTACCTTTAAAATAGAAAATATGTATTTTGAATTGTAACATTATACAGCCTTGATGAGCATAAAAGACTTTAAAGGCCCTATTTTAACGATCTGAGCGCATGGTCTGAAGCACATGGTGCAGGTGCACTTAGGCCGTGTTCGAATCCACTTTTGCTAATTTAACAACAAAAAAAACGGTCGGTGCGCCAGGCGCATGGTCCAAAAGGGTTGTACCTAGTCTCTTAATGAGTCATGGGTGTGTTTTGGGCGTAATGTGCAATAAACCAATCAGAGTCTCATCTCCCATTCCCTTTAAAAGCCAGTTCCATGGTGGATTCACTATTTACATGGTGGAATTTGCGAGCGGAAAGACTGAACGCTTCTCCAGAGAGGAATCCTTTTATTTTTAATATTTCAAATGTTTGTGTGCTGCTGCGTGTCCCTGTGTGTATGTAAAAAGCAGAGTGTACGCGCATTGTGCACCCGCCTATAGGCGCATATTACTAACACGCCCTTTAAATAACACAAAAAATACTGCGCTATTGACTTTACACCAGGTTTTTGTTGGTCAGTGGCGCAGTCGTTTTCAGTTGCCTCAAAGTAGCAACGCGCCAACAATGTGCCTGAACACACTTCGTTTTCAGACCAGCACACCCATGGGCGAACAGATGGGCACGAGTGCCTTTGCTATTTAAACGTAGCGCTGGATGTGAAAATGATAACTGCGTCGGGCTGAAACTAGCAAAAAACACTTGCGTCGTGCCTGGCGTAGCATTGCGCCGGGTGTATGATAGGGCCCTAAAACCGAACCCAAACTTTTGAACGGTAGTGCATTTAGTACGATTTGGACTTGTATCCACAAACCTTATATTTTGATTTGATAAGGTCTTTCATCTATAAAGGAAGTTGGTTATTAATGTAAAATTCAATTTTGCAGACATAACTGGCACAGTAGCTATTTATCAATCCTCTAGTACAATACACCAGCTTACGTCATTGAAAACTAATACATGAACAAGCTCAGAAGACGAGCATCATGCTGGAATCAGTGTGTGGTCTTATACATTGAAGCTTACTCTTCCCTTCACAGTGTCTCTTGACAGTAGAGGCTTTTTAGCTCTGGATATCGTCAAGCATTAAGTGGCTGAGAGTAATGGGATACATTCTGGGCACGCAGTAGAAGCCCAGCACTTTAGAAGAGGTGAAACCAGGACAATGAGAGCCGTTCCTCAGTGCTGTGTTTACATTTAAACCACACCTGCTTCCTCCACACAACTCGGAATGTCACAGCACTCCTTCTCAGAGCGCTGAGGAGAAGTCAGGGAGTTTATTTGGCCAATTTCTGGTAGGATAGTCCAATATAAGCTTTTTCTAGAGATATATGCCGAGACTTAATCGACACCTAGAATCCAGGTAAAATAAACCTGTGCACACTCAATTTGTCTTGTGCAGTGTTTCAAATAACACAGTCCTGGATGAGGCGTATCCAGAGGAGGAATTTTTTGTCATCATGAACATTTTTCTTTGTTCTTGCAGGCTATTATCAGAAAATGAAGTCTCTAAGTAAATTACTATAAATGAGATTCAGAAATGCTCACTGATTGCTTGGGATCAATTGTCCTGCAGGTAATTTGCCTCTTCAAATCATTGAATTATGACTGCTTTATGCCCTTATCATTGAATAATCATATTGGTTCTGCATTGCAAACTACAGAACCATAAAAATGCAATATCATAGTGAGCATGGAATATGGAGCTAGTGTGGGAACACTTTGAGGATTTTGGCGCCACCTACAGTCCAATAACCATAAATACATCAGGACTTTTTTTACGGATTAAACCACGTGACAAACTGAAAGGCTATAATTCAATAAAACGAGACACAATTCAACAATACCGAACTAGAATACTGAAATTACACATAATCTAATCTTACTCATCATAATACCACTGTTATTAGGTAAAACGCAGTATGTAGTATATGGTTGTTGAAAAGTATGATGAAATTCCTATTACCGGCAAAGAAGCCTTTCTCAAGAGACTTGCAGGAAAAATGACATCGGTCTACATCCTGCTATTAACAATATCACATGATTTTTAGGAATAAGGGAAATCAAAAAGTGAAGTTAACATCTATCCCTTCTCGGAATCAGCATCAATGTGATGCTGCTTATAAATGTAATGGGTGACTATTCTTTTGGATACTAAAAAATAAATTTCCTTAAAACACACTTTAGATACTCTTTTAATCTACTAACAACAGTAAATATATATCCATCACAGTAATTCATTTTTTCATTTGCTTTTTTTTTTCTAAAATCTTATTTTTCACCACATCTCAAATGATGTATTTTGATCAATACAATTATGGTGGAAATGACATTTTAAATATATAAAAAAACAAAACAAAAAAACAACTTAGCTCTAAACCAATTGTATGTTAAGGCTAATTTCAACTGTAGTATTTTATGCAACCTAAATACACAGAAAGAAATAATATTTTCACACTTTTTGCATATTTTGACAATTACAGCTTGTAATGATGCACAGTAAAAATATTCTGTACACAAGTGATATTTACATGTGATATGTGGGGAAAAAAAATCAATGTTTCATACAGTATGCCATCTCAAGAATTCACTTAATTGACAATTGTCTCCTTGGTAAACAAACTTTTTTAAAAGCAAAAATAACAGATAATAAATGTAAAAATAAATTTAACAGAGAGATGATATTGTGATTATATCAGCACTGCCTTATTTTAATGCAGAATTGAAAACAAGTGCCAATACTTTCAATCTTAAAAGGGACAAAGATAGTGGCCAATACAGTTTGCTTTACATTGTACAACTATAGCACAAAAAGAAGAAGAAGAAGAAGAAGAAAAGAGAACTATGTTACAATGAAGGTTTTAAAGTTCAATCAAAAAAAGTAAAATCAAAACAAATGCATTGGCAAAGATGTTGGTTTTGTTCTTTCTTGAATAAAAAGTGGATAACTTTACACATGCTTGCCACATATTAATGTAATTAATATTTTAATAATTATTACTATTGTTTTGTTGTTAAGGCTGCTGTTATTGCGATTACCATCTTTAAAAGTCATTTTACAATTAGCAGGACAAATAGCTTCCTCAAAAATTATGTTTTCCTCAAGAAAACATATGGAATGATCATTTGAGCACTACAGACACCATATAATCTCTCACTTCCCACCACATTTTCTTAAGTGATCCAGACATCACATGATCCACCAGGCTCTCCACATTTACCTTAGTGTCCCGTCTTTGAGCACTGTTTGACAGAGGAGCCCAGTTTATCCGCGAGAAGGAACGGGCTAAGGTGGCAATACTGGAAAAATAAAAACTATGATTAAAAGTAATTCCTTTTTCTAGTTCTCGCTTTTTCTATAGCTTCTATAGGAAAATCATAACTTGTAAAAGTAAACCTTATTTACCAAAAGATAATGAATAAGCTACGTGCACAAGACGGCACATTTACCTGTGGAGTTCCGCTCTGGTTTGGATCTGGAGTATCTAACATCGTATTATTAAAGTCCGTAGAGAAACGTGTGTTCTTGAGGATGGCGGCCATCTCTGCATCCACCTCCACTGAGACATTCATCTAGAATAGAATTAGCAAAACAGACCACTGAATATGTCATACTAACATACTAAAAAAGAAGTTTAAGTTTACCTTGAAGGAATGAGAGGCATCAAACTCAAAGCAGTCAACGCAGTCAGGCACGGTGCCTTTATATGTGACCAGAGCTTTGCTCTTGATGGAGTTTTGAGGCAGTTTGAAGATCCGGTAAGTTCCAGATGCATATTTAACATCACCTATAGTGATACATTGCAGGTCAAATCATCACTAGTTAAAATTTAAAGCATCTGCCTGCATCCAAGTTACATAAAAGCACAGTGGCACATGAAAACAAATGCAGTTCAGCTATAATGCTGTTACCTATGGAAGCTTGTTTCCGCCACAGAATAAAAAATAACTCACAATTCTCTTTTTTTCTATATAAATTCGTAATTGTGAGTTATAAAGTCAGAATTGCGAGTTATAAAGTCAGAATTGCGTGATATAAACTCGCAATTGCGAGAAAAAAAGTTTATATCTCACAATTCTTACTTTATAACTCGCAATTCTGACTTTATTCGCAATTCTGTAATCATTTGGCGAAGTGATATGGAACTGTAATGCGGTCAAGACCTGCCTTGAACTACTTTTGCCGTGCGTTTCCCTGAAAATAATTACACACCTTAGAACGTTCGTCAGCCAATCAGATTCAAGCATTCAACAGCCCCGTAGTATAAGACTTTATGGCCCGGTTTCACAGACAGGGCTTAGATTAAGCCAGGATTAGGCCTTAGTTCAATTAGGACATTTAAGTAGCTTTTTTAAACATGCCTTAGAAAAAACATTACTGGTGTGCATCTTGAGACAAAACAATGGCAGTGTGACATATTTTGAGATATGTCAGTGCAAGTTGCTTTCAGTTAAAACAGCTCAAACATGCATTTTAGTCTGGAACTAGCTTAAAGGGATAGTTCACCCAAAAATGAAAATTAGCCCATGATTTACTCACCCTCAAGTCATCCTAGGTGTATATGACATTCTTCTTTCGGACGAATACAGAATCGGAGTTATATTAAAAAATGTTCTGGCTAATCCAAGCTTTATAATGGCAGTGAATGGCGACTGTCGTACGCGCGTTCATGAGAGACTGGCGTTCCAGCGAATGACGTAGGACGCTCCAGTGAGAATATGCTAGTTCTCGAGAGAACCAAGTTTTGTTTTGCTCTATTCTCTGCGCTTCCACATTTGTCACCGGAACTTACGCTACGCCTGCATCCTACTTCATACGCTGGAACGCCAGTCTCTCGTGAACCCACGTACGACAGTTAGCGGAAGTTAGAGATTACAGTTTCTAAGGTTTTACACAAACGCATCGCTTCGCTTTAGAAGGCCTTTATTAGGAGCCGTGTGGAGCACTTTTATGATGGATAGATGCACTTTTATGGACTTCAAAACAGAAACAGCCATTCACTGCCATTATAAAGCTTGGAAGAGCCAGGAGATTTTTTTAATATAACTCTGATTGTATTTGTCAGAAAGAAGAATGTCATATACACCTAGGATGACTTGAGGGTGAGTAAATCATGGGCTAATTTTCATTTTTGGGTGAACTATCCCTTTAAGCCTCGTCTGTGAAACTGGGGTATAACTCGCAATTCTGACTTTATATCATGTAATTCTGACTTTATAACTCGGAATTCTCGCAATTCTGAGAAAAAAAGTCAGAATTGCAAGATGTAAACTCACAATTGTAAGATAAAAAGTCGCAATTATCTTTTAAAAAATGTTATTTTGTGGTGGAAACAAGCTTCCATAGTTACCCATACACACACACAGTGGTAAAAACAAGAATTTTTCAAAAAAAAAACTAAACAAATAGGTTACCAGTCTTTCTTTGAATTTCTGGATTGTGAACCACAATGTGACTGCCTGCAACCATGTGGGGAGTGCTGAAGCCTATGTCCTTCATCAGAGTGATGAGATCTCGCCAGTAGAGGGCGCCAGCCATTCCCTCACCTGATAATAACAAGCACTCATTTAAATGCACTTTTTTTGGGCTAAATCAAATTCACTTTCACGTGGATGAGACACATTTCATATGTTAGTGAAGAATGCAATTTCAATGTGGACCAGGGTTTTTTATATATATACTTATTATATATTTATATTTAACCCTATATATACAGTATATATAAATATAAACAGCTAGTTGCCAAGTAAGCATTTCTCATTTTCATTTTGTTTAACTTGATGTACTAAAATAACTAAAAGTAAGACTGAAATAAAATGTAATAAAAACTAAATAGACATTTAAAAAATAATATTAAAAATGGCAAAAGCAACAAAATTACTAACATTTTAACAAGAATTAAAATAAACTCAAACTCATGAAAATATTAATAAAAACAATAATAGTATCTGAATTATACTAAAGTAACACTGGTGTGAACCCAATGAGAACAAAAGAAGAATGCAAGTTCTAAAATGTAACAGATGAAAGAATGTCAGAAAACAAACAGAAATCAAGTTTACCCCACAGAACTGGATCTTCCTTGAAAGAGTCTGGAACTACTTTGCTTGCATATATGTCACTGTAGAACAACTCTCCACCCTCCTAAGAGATTATTCACATATGAAACATAGCATTTGTAAAGTGCAAGACTAGGGTTTTGTTGCATAAATGCAATAATGAGGTGGAAATTATCAGTAGCTATGTGATGGGAATATCTTACCTTTAGAACTTTGTAAGCTTCACTTATCACAGTTCTCTTATCTGGGCACAGACATATTACACAATTTGACCTAGAAAAAAAATAATTGGCCTTTTGCACAGGCAGATTAATGGTCTACAAATCATGGAAAACATCATAAATGACCTAAGCATGTGCATACACAACTACATCCAAAGAGTTGTTCTGTATCCCTGCATCACTGAGCTTCTCCATGTATCCTTTCACAAACACAGTGTTTGGTTTTGAGTATCCAAATTTCTCCTGATGGTACTGGACATATTTTTGTGAGGCAACGATCTAATTATGGAGTAAACACAAAGGTTAAAGGTTGCACTTTCTTTCATATTGAGTTACACTTTTCAATTGTACCTTGGTTAACATTTATTCACTTGGTTATTTAAAGACATTAATATTCAGATCTTTTGTTTCTGAACTTTATCAATATGGGTTAACATCAATCTGAGAAGTACCATTTCGTCTGTCATATCCAGTCCAATGACTTGACCGCTCTCCCCCACCAGTTTACTTAGGACAAAGCAGTCTCTCCCCGATCCACTGCCCAGATCAAGAACCGCACATCCTTCCATCTTCTCTGGAATCACCAGGCCACAGCCAAAATACCTGCAGATTTATATTCTGTGCATTACTGAAACAAATCAGACAAAATAATGTTTTAAAGTATAATCTAAGTGATGCTGTACCTCTTGCAAACATCTGGGTGGACTTGTTTCAGGGCTTCACATGCACTGTTGGCCACAGGTCTGGAGGGCATGACACACGCAGCATTGGTTTGCAAGTCATCTGAAGTCTCCAACTGAGAGCCATAATAATTCTGGAAGTAATAAAGAGTGAGCGTTTCAAAGCAATGTTGTGGTGGTCAAAAAATTGTATTCCAATGAAGAACAATCCAATGAAGGCACATTGCATGCTTGCAGTGTACACTTTTGTTTGTTTTTTGCTGGTAGAAACATTTAAATACATATGCAAATATTTATGAATAATATAATATTTATAAATACATATATATGCAAATTTTTTATTTATGCACTTAAGGGGGAAACTACAGAGTCAAATATTGCTCAGTTGGTCATCAATAGTCCAACAGAAATAATGCTTGATCATTTTAAATTTAGGTTTTTTTGAGTGATTACCTCTAGGCTATGTGCTGATATTGCAAAACCACTAGTTAATACATATTATAAAGAAATATTTATTTTTAATATTCCTCATTTAATGTAACAATACTTTAAAAATCTACTACAGTTTTACAAATAAATGGTGTAAAAGCGCGTTATCACCGCTTACCTTTACGTTTTCGTGAACTGCAGAAGACATGCTAACGGTTTGTGCTTGACGCTGAAAAGCCTGAGTCTGGAGAAGTGTTGTAGCGTATTTCATAAATGCAAATCAAACGAAATGTAGTTGTAGTTTTGTTAACTTCGTCGAGTTTGTGTTGTTAGGGAAATAAATGACCTAAAATCTAAATGATTAGTGTGTATTGCAGATTAGCGTCCTATTGCAAGAGTAAGACGGACTAAACTTTAATAATGTATCCAACTTCAGGTGCAAAGTCCTTGCAACAAACTGATCCTGTAGAAATGATCAACGAATGTTCTAACACTACTAACCACTAGAGGGCGTACCTCGTCCATATTTTCATGGCAAACCTTTCTGCAGTGACCATTCATAACCAGCGATTTATCACTAGTTGTGTTTAATGACCAGTGGGCAGAGGTCTGTGCACATTCAGTGTCTATTAGCTGCTCCCTTTAAGTATCTTCCAGACAAATTGTGGAATATTTCGCCTTTAGAGTAAGACTGAACTTATAACCTTAAGTCTGTGATGATTTGTCACATCCAGGAGAATCATCTGTAATTGTAAAGTGTGTATCTGAAGTACACTATGTATGGGGGTGGTAGTATGATGTCTTGGCACAGTTAAAAGACAGTAGTGTGAAGAAGAGACCTGACATGCTGTAATGAATGCAGCCATTGTTACTCTCCCATGAGTGTGCATGGGACTGGAAAACTCTTCCCACAGTGTCCTGCTTGACATTAAGCAGAATCAGTCAGCTGTGACCTTACTCTGCCCTCAGAGTCCTGAGCCTTTTACCAAACAACAGCCTGTACTTTGATTAAAGGGTGGTCCAAGTATGTCTGGTTTCACCCCCTTGTAAGCAAATATCTGTGGGACGAGTCTGAAAGGCCTTTGTTGTCAAAGACGAGACATTCTCTGTCAGAGAGATGAGTCTCCAATTCATTTTAATGTTTGCTAGTGTAGGTTTTCATAGTGTTTTGACCTTAGCAAATCAATACAAATAAATGGTACACTTTATAACTAATGCATTTTGAATGCATAAATAAAGGACATTAATAAAATAAATGTCTAAATAAATGTATGAATTATTTCCATAAAATAATAAAAAAAAAATGCATTTAATGCAATTAATTTAAACATTAATTATTTAAAAATATATTTTCCTTACTCTTTTTATGCTCGTGAATGATTAATAAATATAAACAAATCAATGTACATAAATGTAAACATAATTTTTCTTATTCATTTCTGTGTTCTTATGATTGTTAATGTTAAGCACTATGAATAAACATTGTGTACGCAATGCTCTAAATGAACTTACCTACATGCATAAATACAGATTATTTCAAGCCTATTAAAATAATTGTGCGCTATTTGCATACATTCCCATGCATGGCATCCGATTTGATTAGTAAGTTAACCTGACTGTTTATCAAAGCTCTGTTTTTTTAATCCGTGACCCTTTGTAAGTCCATGGCCACTGTACCGCAGACCAAGACATCAAAGCCAGTGTTCTCTGTGCGGCATTTCCACCCCCCTCTGTGTTCTATGACAAACGAATAGTTGTCAAGCTCCAAAACTTGACCTCGGTCTTGGTCCCAGACTTATTTGTTTAATTTCTGTTCCTTTTTTTGTAGTCAAGGCAAGCAAGAGGTTATTGTCAGTTCAAGCCTGACAAACATCTACGCTGGGAAGGGTTCACTGCCAGACTAAAGGTTATGAGAAGTTGAAGGAAAGGGTAATCTTTGGAAGATCAAATAAAGTGGAAGTCAGAGGAGGGGAATGTGTACAGTGTCACACAGTCTGCCTTTTCCTCGGCAAACAAAACCCCACTGTTCCACTTTCTGTCCTACACACATGCACACGTACAATCTGAGGTCTTTTTAACTTCTGCTGCCCTTTTGAACCCCTCAGACCATCTAGTTAAAACAAGCTACTGCAACCATTCAAGGTTAGTTATTTCCCTTTCACCGCAAGAACAATGTACACCGGGAGAGCATCAGATCCTGCTGTGTATGTTCAGATGGATTACACAATCAGGTGTATTGTGTGTGTGTGTGTGTGTGTGTGTGTGTGTGTGTGTGTGTGTGTGTGTGTGTGTGTGTGTGTGTGTGTGTGTGTGTGTGTGTGTGTGTGTGTGTGTGTGTGTGTGTGTGTGTGTGTGTACCTACTTAACCATATTTTGGGAACAAATTAGTACCCAGAAGTGAGCAAAACCTGACAAAATCTCCAAAAACCTCCCTTTGGGGACGCCCTCATTTGTAAATCTGGTATAAAAATAAAGTCATTTAAGTTTTTTAAGGTTTTTTTTTTCAAAATGCAGAAAGTTTTCTATGATGGGTAGGTTTAGGGTGTGGGTTAGGATTATGTTATAAAATGTAAAATTATTTGTATAGAAAAACAATAGAAGTCTATGTAATGTCCCCATTTAGAAAAAACGTGTGTGTGTGTGTGTGTGTGTGTGTGTGTGTGTGTGTGTGTGTGTGTGTGTGTGTGTGTGTGTGTGTGTGTGTGTGTGTGTGTGTGTGTGTGTGTGTGTGTGTGTGTGTGTGTGTGTGTGTGTGTGTGTGTGTGTGTGTGTGTGTGTGTGTGTGTGTGTGTGTGTGTGTACTTGTACAACTGTTTTTGTGAGGACCAGTTTGAGTTTTAGACCATCAGAGTGAGGACAAATATAAAGGACATTTTGGCTGGTCCTCACTTTCTGAGACCCCTTTAAAAGCCTGTTTGAGGGGTTAAGACTTGCTTTTAGGGAAAAGGTTATATATATATATATATGCAAAACAAGCATAAAATAATGTGCGTTTGCCTTTTTACAGAATATGTAATTCTTGGTCTAAAGAAGGCTGAAAGCCCTCAGATAAAAGTTACTTACATCTACAATGTGATGTTATTCTCAGTGGTTCATTTCTGCACTCTCTCTCCTTGAAGTAATCTGGCATATCTAATGTGAGATATATATATGTTCATGTCATTTTCATAGGCATAACTGGGTCACATGAAATCTCTTTGATCAAACATGGAATATGCATGATCACACACACACATTTCCTTGTTATGAATTACAAAATAAGCCACACGATGAGATATGAGGAAATAAGAAATTTCACTGCTAAATTTAGTTGTAGTAAAGATGGAGGCGCCCCTCGACGCATACTGCGAAGTCCTGTGCTTAAGGTTACAAGGCCTGTTTAAGTGGAGACTTCAGGGATAGGGGGCATGAATGAGCTGTAAAGGAGCCAAGAAGTCATATTCCATGTGAGGAGTTCAGAGAGCCATAAATTACAGGTATGATTTAGAATCTCCCACTTAAGCACAAGGGGCATTAGCTATCATCAGCCAAGCACAGCATACTTTTTATGTATTGTTCCACATCGGCGGATTCATGCCAACTGTGCAACTTTCTTTGATCCATCAAAAATGCACGCAAGCTCTTGTCCAATTACGAGGGAGAGGATCTGTAAAAGAAACTCAGCAGGAATGTGAAGAGTGTCCTCCACTTAATCAGTGGCGCCGCTGCTTTACTGACCCTCCCGACAGCACTTTCCAGTTGTTCAGAGGTTTGTCATCCCTTTCTTTACAAGCAAAATTATGCCATTTATTATGCTTTTTAACATTCAAAGCACTGTAGAAGATAATTTGATTTCCGGATCTGTTAGTATAGCCTGAAACTCCAAAAGCATTTTTTATTAACACTCATGTACAGCACAAACCTGCTTTTGCTTTCAGTTAATCCCATCAGCTCTCACTTCAGCCTCCCCCTACCCCCTCACTTTGACACATAAAAGGAGGTGTAGGCCTACATTATATGACCTAGTTTTGGAGGAAAACATAAAAGAAAGCTCATATTCAAAAACAGGCTTGCATGGTTCTCCCAGCTTTGAGTATTAAACCCCCTCGTGCTCCGCTGTCTGTCACTGAAATATGTCTGCATGTCATTTTTGAGCTTTTAAAAACTTCAGTGTTTATACACGAGTGAGCAGAAAGTGAGGGAATAGGATTTCTCTCCTCCGTTTCCTGAGAAGAAGCAACCCTGTAGGCCCGAGGCAGTTTGCTCTTTTTGCAGAGTGTCCCTTTCTTCCAGAATACCTTTTTACAGGCCACTGATTTGTCTTGATGGTGGCCCCAGTGATGCACAAGGTCATCTCTGTCCTATCACTTCCTCTCACATCTATGTCACCGCAACCGCAGGAATTAAGGTCATGACTCAGAGCACAACAGATAAAATTTAGGTCAACAGCCAAAGACAAGGTTTTTATGTACAACTAACAGACTCTTAACTGGTTCCTCCTAACTTCCTTTTTGCATGTAAGATCACTGTTTTTGTGCAGCCAGGGGTCAAGCACAGGTCATTCACTACTAGAGACATAAATTAAGACAATATAGTAAGGGGGAAAAAGCCTTTAGAAAGACAAACGACAGGTTTATTCTGATTGTGCATTTCAGAACTTTATTCAAAATCTGTGCAAGTAAACACCCAAATGAAATGTATTTTTTTTTTTAAGAAATAATGATACACAATAATACTCAAATGTATTGCAGTTAGCCTGCATCAAAACAATATTTCAAAACCAATAGAAGTCTTTGAAGCATCAGTGTAATCCATCTTTGTACTGTACAGTACGGAACATGATTGTTAACCTGTTTGTTTGGTTTTCTCCTTGTAAAAAATAAAATTGAGTAAAAACAAAATAAATATCTTCATATGCACATTTGTTTCAAAAATTCAAACATTTTGCCCAGCAGTCTATTTCTCATGACAAACATACAGATCACATTTTTATGTATTGGGCTCCATGACAAAATATATATATATAGAGATATATATATGCTTAAGACTTTGAATTTCCCCATGTCCAGTAATACATAGGAACCTTCTCATGCATCTGCATGCAACAGGCAGCAGTGTACTCTTAAATATCTGACATAACACAAGATATTGCAGAACAGATTATCATAGTTTAATCAGGAGACACATGCAAAAGAAGGACAAAAATCATCCTCTAAAGTACATATTCACATGGCATTTACTTTGAAGTCTCTTTAAGAAATTTCAAAACTAAAATGCTTTTCATTCATACAAAATAGCTGTCTTTCATAAAGATTATGCTATGTACATAAATATAGTTTATAACGAGTCTTTAAATTGATGAAAAACAACATGTCAAATGTAAGACTGTAAAACATCACATGAGCAAACATTTTTGTGGGAATGGCCTCAATATCACAAACACTCCCTTTATTAGATCAATGCGTCTATTAACATGACAGACAGCTGAGATTGGGCTGATTTGTCTCAAGTCGATGCAACAATCTCTTGCATAATAGAACAACATTTTATGACATGCTAATACCAAGACCTGTTCATAAAATACACAAATACAAAACATGAGAGGAAAAAAAGCAGTCATTTGTAGTAACTCTTGTGATTTTCATTCATCATCTTCTAGAGTATTGTAAAAACCCATTGCTGTCTTAAGTCAATGCTGAGAATGCAGAATAAAGAATAAAGCACATCACAACATTGTTTTCAATGGGAGAGAGAGAGAGAGAGAAATTAAAGAGGAGATTGATATACACACTTCACATACCATATAGATATCAAGACACCATGTTTTAATACTGATGGATTCATATTCCATATTATCCAAACATGAAGATATACAGCTTTAAAACTGCTGTTAGTTTAACCGAACAATACAGAACCAATGAGAGATGCCTATCTTTTTTTTAAAAGGCAACCGGTTTAATTTATTTCAATGTATAAATACGTTGACATTTAAAGCCTTCCAGGCATAGACAAAAGTAACAATACATAGTTATTTCTTCATTTCAGCATGGTAAATTGAAGAATATTCACTAACAACTGCTGAGGCACAATCTGTTTATACAGATTGTCATGTGCATTGTTGCATCATAACTCACTGCCTGAGGCCAAAAGTCTAACCATGTGTGGAAAACGGAGTGGGAACTGATATTGTTACAAATACATGAGGGCAAATCTGTCACACACCTTTCATAGAAAACTTATTTTCTTTTGCTGCTTAGAACGTAAGAAAGAAAGCAGCCAGAAAGCAATGCTTATGAATATTCAAATGAACTTTGGTTTCATGGTCTTTTTGTGAACTAAATGACATGTAATTTAAGTGAAAAATGTAAGATGCCTCAATAGAAACAAAAGTAGCAATCAGGTAAGTTGAGAGAATAAACATATTTCTAGTTCAAGCACAGATGCTGGTTCACAGTCTCAAAACTAGTATTTCTTCAATGACCCGTTTAGCCGTGGTGAGTCACAACTAAGTGTTCCATTGTAATTCGGTGAATTTTGTTTCAAAGTTCAAAGGCCTCAGTATTACCTGACGACTCGTTTTTGACCTTTGTCTGCATTTGTCCCGAGCCTGCCTCCAGTCCCTCCCCCTCTTTAACCAGTTGTGCATTGCTCCTTTGGAGCATATAATACAAAATAGGGTTAGTCTTGGTAAATCGAGGGGAGTCTGGCCCATACTTTTGTGTTTGATCGTCTCCATTAACCATCCTTGCAGGGCCCTTCAAATCCTTTTTGATGCTGTAATCGATTTTTGACCTTGCGGGCTCATGCTGTGTAATATGAGGAGATTCTTGCCTATGAACGCTTGCTTTTTTAGAAGATGCATTGCTGGGGCTCAGGCTCTGGTGAAAGTTTTGATGCTCACCTTCATTACATGGTTGCTTGATTGTATTCCCATTCAGCACAGCATGTGGCGGTGAACTGAATGTACCCCTGGGCTGAGACAATTCTTTCAAGCAGTTGTCTGAAAGAAGCAGCTGCTTTAGAACATTGAAACTTCGGTTTTCGTTCGACTCATTTAATGGAAACTTAGCTGGTGGACTGTCTGCCTCTGGGGGGCTAGATGGGTCTCTGGCCTCTCTAGTCTCTCTGGTCTGTCTGGTCTGTAGATCTCCAGCAGCAAAACAACCACTGTTATCTTCTTTTATGATACCAGAATGTTCCAAATCCCTGGCCTGGTGACTCGAGGAGTTATGATATTCTAGTTCTATTGAAAATTTCCTCTTCTTTGGGATTATTGGTCCCTGGGTTTCAAATGATTCTTCTTTGACACAACCCTTGTTTAGGTCCTCTAACTTGCTTGGCTGAAGGGTTTTGTTCGGTCGTTTCTTTAGGAGATGACAGAGAAGACCATCTCTGGTGGAAGCCTCTGGGGACAGTGGTTCTTGCTTGATGTTTTCGTGAGAATGATAACTGGTGCTATTTCTAGGCTCCAACACTGAATTCTGGCATTGCTTTGACATTTTGTTATAGTCATACGTATGACCTTCATCAACTGGCTCAGTTTTTATTGTAATATCCAAAGGAGGACCATTTGCTTGGCCTATTGCCTGATGTGTTCGTTTTTCCACAGAACTGGTCTTGACATATTCTTGTTTTCTGCCTACCTTTTCATTCTGAGGTGCATTGCCTAGAAGAAGCTGAAGAACTGTACGTCTTTCAAGAAGATTCTCAATTTCTGAGACATTATGTGCTGCTTCGGGCACAGTTGAAGTTTTTGCCTTGGCCTCTTCCCACAGTGGGTTATTTCTCTGAATTGGCGCAGCGAGTCTTTCAAGTAAAATTGGAGGATGGTTAACCTTCAGCTCTTGGGTCATGAGTTTGATAGGGGGTAAAGGTGCCTTCGCTGGAGGAGAAATTTCAGGGTTTTGTTTTCCACACTGAGCTAAATTCTGTAACAATTTGCTAGCACTAAAGGCAGGTTCTTTTACTCTTACATCACTTGTGGGTTGTTTTACTTTACAAAGATCCAAGGGAACAGACTGAGAATGGGGAGACCCATAAATTGTATATGGAGATGCACTGCTGTTGGAGTCTCGGCTTTGGGAGTACGTTGGCAAAGGTTTGGGACTTCTACAACTTAATCCACAGTGGCCACCAAGTTCACTTGTGTCTTTACACCTAGCTGTACTATTAACACTCTGGCTACTTGTAGATGCACTAGTCACCTTTGGGATTACATCATGCAGCAAATCTGGATTATCCAAACCTTTGTTTGTTCTCTCGTTATTTTTGTGATCCAAGAGCAACTGTAATAGAGTGACCTTGTGATGAGGTTTCATCTCTGAACATGCATCTACCTCCCTGTGATCTGTGGTAACTTTGACAGGTGGACTCTCAGGCTTCCACCTATTTAACGAAGACTCTGGGATTCTGTCCAGTACAGGTGAGGACGAAGTAGATACTGGTGTTTGTACATTTGTTCTGCTCTTCAAAGAAAGGTCAATAGGAGAGCAACTAGAGTAAGTGCTCTCAGCATCACTGCTGTCTTTTGTGAGACTGCTGTCAGGGTTTGAGTGCTCGCTGTCTGAAAAAAGGGGAGAGGCCAGAGTGCCAAAGGTACACGGGTCATCTTTCAAGTGACCCTGTCCATTAATTCGCTGTGAGGTGTTGTGACTGTTGAGAAGCTGAAGGAGGAGACTGCTACAGTTCTGTGACGGTCTGCCTTGTTTTTCAAAAGGTCGACGCTCCCTAAAGCGATGTCCTATCCGCATGGAACCTTCTGTCCTTCTTTGCCCTGAAGTTAGGCTTGGACTCTGTCTGCTGGAGCTTGTTGACAACATTTGTGAAGGTATACCGTTCTTGGTGTGTAAGAGGCTTAGTCCATGAGTCTGGCCGGAAGTTGTAGGTTGTTTATCTTGTGTCTGCTGTGTGGCCATGGCTAATAGTCTTTCACTGGCTGATCGCCCAGAGAGTTTGGTTTTCAGGGCATGTTCTCGAGAGTACTGTTGCAGGTGGGCCTCACTGGAGAGCAAAAGAGCCAGTTGACTACATGCCACACTTGGTTTGGGTGATGGAGCGGGGCTCGATCTGATATTTACCAGGTTTGCCACAGCTTTTAGGCGCTCGGTACAAGATAGAGACTCGGGAGATGGGGAGGGAGTACTGTTCTGCAGCGCCTTAGGAGATTCTGAAAAACTTTCCTGGCTAGACCGTCGACGTTGATAAGGCACACTGTTGCTGTGATTCTGCATTTTGCTCTTGCTCACTAACCCTTTGAGGTGACTCGAGGCAGGTCTGTGGCAAGGCACATCTGCACTGTCCTCTTGTGCAGGCTTGCTTATCTGGCAGGGGGCGTCTGGTGGCCTCAAGCCTTGGATAATCTGCTGTGGCAGGGTCACGTTTTGAAGTCGAGAACTGAACGACTGCAGCAAACTAGCTAGAAGTGTACTCTCTCCTTTATCCTGGGAGGAGCCATTCTGGCCACTGTGGTGGTCTTCACTTTGCCCGTTCAGTGAAACGGAGGGTGTTGTCCTCTGTTGAGTCTCACTCTCTATCCAGGCCTCGGAGTTGAGTAGACGAGCCTTTCTGAGGTGCTGCGAGGCTCCACAGTGGGAATTTGTTCTGTTCTGCTCCTGTCGAGTGCCATGATTAGGCTGTGCATGCTTTGTCCCATCCTTATTCCTCTGCTCTTGGCTTTCACTCTGTGTTGCTGCCGCACCCTGTCCTCCTGCTACCTGATGCATGAGTAAGCCTTCCAGATATGTTAATACAGCAGAATCCTGGTGTGTTTCAGGGCCAGGCTCTTCCCCATGAGTCATGTTCAATACTATAGTCCTTTGTATGATTGGCCACTACAATAGAGGTGAAAATCGTTCTGTTATATTCTGCCAAGAGACCTTACAGTTTTTAGCTTTCAAACCTTGGTTTTTAGGTAAAATAAAGGTCTAATGTAGCTTCACAAGCCATTCCCCCATACAGGAGGCAAGAGCTAAGCACGACTGTTGGTTATAACCATGTTTGCCATTGTTAAGAAAAGTACAGGATCGTAATGCAGTCAGTCTTGTGGGATTCCATGGCACTGGATCTGTACTTCAAAGCTCCAGGGTTGTGAATAAAATCACTGCCACATCTGTCAACTAGGTCAGCTGGTGATGGTCCTGCACAAGAGAGAGAGAGAAACATGAATTATTAAAATTATTAGCTAAATGTTGCATACCACACATTGTATTCAACAAAGCAAATTCATCTAATCTTTAACAAGAAGAATCATATTGTCATATGTTGATCAGTTTTAGACACTGAGCACATGTACATGCACACAAGTACCCTGATAACTCACAAAAATCAGCTTATTGAAATAACCCGTTGTCTGGGTTTACATGCAAACCAATAACCCGACAACACAACTAAACCTCGTTTACAAGACTTTATTAATAAATCAGGTTATTTCCCGGTAGTGACATCAAAAAGTAATAATTTGCATATCTGATTCTGAGTATTTCATATGTTATGTCAGTTGTGATGTTAAATAAAGCATTACAAACCATGAAGAGTATTGCAACATGTCAGCAGGAAACTTACGGCTCATATATTACATTATATTATATATATTAAAAAGGTCATGACCAAAGATGAAGCTCACTTATTTACTGAAAGATTCATTCAAGACTCATTCTCTCCCATGACAGCAATTACAATCTACGTTTCTTGCCTTTCTTTTTTTTCTTCTCCGGACTCTTAAGCAGTAGGAATTAGCTTGCCGAATCTCATTAAAACTGAATACACAGGGCTTTAAAGACTACTTGATTGATTTGACAGATATTAGGTAAAAAAAAATAAAGCACAGTATCCTGAAGAGGATTAAATGTTTTGACAGAATTCTTGCCAAGATAGACCCACAGAACTGCCAGTTGAGAACTCAATTCTTTGTAAAACAACCACAGACAGCTAACAGGTACTTGGGAACTGTCTTTCCATATCATCTATAATGACTGGCAGGATCAAAAATTAAACAAAGCTCAAAGCAAAAATGCCACAGAAAGTGACAAAATTTGCTGTTTGTATTATTTTAAAAACCCTGTTTTATATCTCTTATTTTATTGCTGATTTGAAGCAAACATTTACTACATGTTGCTGGCTGCTTTGACAGACAGGTTAATCGCTTATAGGTTTAAAGAAGTAGCTAAAGTTTCTTGCGATCAGACATCTCTCTCTCTCTCACCCTCTATGCAGTCAGTGTCAGTGCCTGGAGAAGGAACACCCACATGATCCAGCCTAGTCCTTCACTTCCATGTTACCACAGTTGCTTTCACTACATTATCTCAAAATATACCACCTCTGGATCACAAAGTGCCATTGGCTCTGTAGAATGACACATTTATTGTGTATATGCACAAACCTGCTAAACACTATACTTACCACACAACTCACTGAAGTACAGTGAAAGTCACACACAAGCCACTTGGTACACTAGTACGACAATAATGTCCACACACAAGAAAATGAAAACATAATTTGAGATGGAACTGTAAGCACTTAATCATGGAATACACACAAGGCTGACCTTGTCAGTGCTCTATGATCAGAGTGAAGGTCAATGGCTATGGTTGATTTGTTCTGCTAATAATTGGCACCTCTGGTTGTTCTACTTTGCTAGGGCTGACAGAGAGAGGACAGTACAGGATGACCTTATCAAGATATCGGCCACAGAGATGTCAGAGTGACAGGCCTGAGAAACTCCTATGCTACCACACTAAATACCTCTAATTTGGAATAAAGCTACTGCTAGAGACGTAATAGCTGATGCTTTCAGCTATTCAGTAATGGTATAAGATAATACTATTTGTCAAAGAAATAGTTGGAGGAATTTCATGGAAATAGGTTGGAAGGTGAATCAGATTGTGAAAATTAAAGTTTTGTCTTCTTCTGACCAAGCATTATATCTAATGTGTCAAAGAGTGGAAGAGGATAATTGATTTGGGCCAACAACAACACTTCATCCTATACTTCTGTCAATAGGCCACTGTTGTCCTAATCCAATGAAAAAAGGAAACACAATACTGACAAGTGACAACTCATCCACCCTGTTAAACAGATAAACAATTATTTTAACACGCTTATGTCATCTCTGAAGAGATATTTAGTATCCAACATTTAAAAAAGAAATTATCTTTAAAGAAATCAGCTTTTTTAAAAACAGATTCGGTAACAACTTTAAAATCAAAGCTTTGCAAAGATGAGAAACAGCTATTTTCTGACAGCTGTGAGCTTCAGAATAACTGTAAAAAGCGATAATAGTAGCCTATCTTTGACAAAAACCTAGTTATATATGAGTCCGTTCACTCAGTTCTTTTCAGGGTTGTGTCATCACAATATTATCACCATCAGTGCAGGGTGAAGATGCTGAATGAGTTACCTGAGAAATAAAAATCCTTGTAAAAATAGTGGCCTGATATAAATGGAGAGGATCCGATATCTGGACTTGATCCCTCATTTCTCAACTGCAAGTTTGGAAGATTAATTGACCCCCCCAAAAAAATACCAGATCATAAATTACATCCACAGTCCAGAAACTGTAATCCATTTAGGCTATTTAAAATGCATGATGAGGCAAAAGGAGCAAAACCTGCTGCATGCCCTGTTTGAAGTCAAGGTCATTTACTCCGCCGGGGCTGTTTGAGTTGATGCAACAGCTGGCATCCATACAAAGCATTAGGTCCTAATAAAAAGCGACAAAGCTGCCCTTGCCTTCGTACCTGGCATCTAGCTGATGTGTTCTCGAAATAAAAAGGAATCTCGGACATAGTTGTGCCACTGCAACTGCTAAGTTGTTGTTATCCTCTGGTTGCACAGACAGGCACAAAAGCCTGTGGAACTACAACAACACATTCCTAAGATAGCGTTGGGTGACTCAGTCAATCAGGGCCATGCATCATTCAAACTAGGCCACTGTGACCTACTTCCAAACAAGCATTAAGGGCATCATGCATTGACATTTCCCAGCTGGGGCACACCCCTTTAGTTAGGGCTTTACCAAATGCAATCTCTGACTCCTAGTAAAAGCATGGTCTAACCTACATTATGATGACCCTATGATGAGCTGCCTTTTCACATGGGCATGTTTTAGCCAAGCTGAAGGAACCCTTTTTTCCAAGTAGATGGCAGAAATATATACAGGGGCCCCTGCGTGTACCGTCACAAGACTCCAAACATAATTCCAGAGTCCTGACACAAGTAATAGTCTTGACCTTAGACTTGTAGATTTATGATGGCATCGTAATGTTAACAGGAACACTTAGAAAAGACCAAGCTGGTTCATCTTCGACTACAGAATAACATGTATCTTTGTCGGTTCTCTTTCAGCCCAAAAACAAACGACATACTGAAGTGATACTGAGTGCGCTAAAGCTTGTCAAGAAAAAATTTAATTACTGCCCACAACCAGGAAATGAGAAGAAACTAAATATTTGTACTCTTAATTGACTGTGGTAAATGGCCCAGTTTCCGGGGTTGGAAATTACTTGGGGAATGTGAGCATGGGAATCAGTGCCCAAAAAAAAAAAAAAAAACACATGATAAAAATACCAAAAAACGTGGAAGTACTTTAGTGAAAGTTTTTGGCTGTGTGAACTTGTACCCAACCTTCAGAAAGCTGTGACCTTTTTAGGCTTCACACAGGGAAAAAAACACATTTGCATTAGTAGACGTTGTGAGAAAAAGGCTGATAGAAACTAATAGCTAAACAGCGAGAGCCCATGGCTCTTTAAAAGTCACCCTTTGCCCTAACTCAAGAGATCATGTTTATCAGGATCATAGTTTATGCCAGTCATTATGTAAACAGCTCTGACCAAGTATATAGCACATAGACTGCAAGTACTGCAAAGTGCAACTGTACTTGCAAAACCAAGCACAAGAAGTGCATATGACAAAATAAACAGAAGTCATATGATGCGGACTAAAGTGCAATATATCAGTGGTCAGAAAGTCCAAACCGAGCCCTTTTATTAATAAAATAAACATACACTGCACCGTTGCCTTAAGGGTCAGATGAAGGGACAACATGTGCGTCATGAACCATGTCATCTGCTCGAGTCTTTAGAGATAACTAAGCAATGTCCTCATCCAAAACAGACAGTGTCCACTTTTTCCAGGATGTAATCTCATTACAAGTTACTGGCAGTACATGGTATATGTCAGGCACGATGAGCCTAGGCCAGCAGGTCTCAACCTTTTTGTCTCCAAGGCCCCCCATTGTCCACAACAATCGATAGCCCCACGACTTTTCCAGTTGTTTGTGATTTACTGGATATTTTTTTTTATATATATATATATATATATATATATATATATATATATATATATATATATATATATATTTTGTACTCTCAATTTCCCACAAGTCCCATCATTCGTAGTTCGTTTATAGTCCGTTAACTTCAGCTTTTTACTTTCAGTGACTGCATTTAGGCTTCAAAATGTATTACATTTAATCTTGATAACAAAAGTTTAGGATTCTTGTACATTTTGTTCGTTCACAGAGCTTATTTTCTGCAATAATCCAAAAGCCAGTGGGAAAAAAAAATCTTGTTGTTTTGTCGAGGGACCAGGGTGATGCTAACTTTTGGGTTGGCCTACAAAATTATGTCATCCCAGCAGCACTCTATTAAGCTATGGATATGGCTGGATTATTTATGATGTTAAACAAATTTCAATGATTTCTTTGTGTGCAACTATTTAAATTAAGGGGAAAAATACTAAATGCAAGTTAATTTTCAACAACCTAAAATCATGGAAACATTTTAAACTTTTCACACAAATGAATCTATAAAAGCAGCAAAATAAGAGAATATAAAGTAATCACTCATCCACAACTTCAGGAAGCTCAAATTCATAATGGTCCCAGAGATGTGGAAGAGATATTTCTGCCATGCCCACACTCATATACAATATATGATCTTACCTTCTTATGGAGCAATGACACCAAGAACAGGTACAGTGTAGTAATCAATTTGCTCTGCAGGCTGTAAGGCTTTGTCTGAATACTGATACACCTCAACAACATCCTGCCCCTCTCTTTTCTCTCCTTCTGTCTCTCCCTTCTTCTTTCTTTGGGGTTGACACCCTTCAGTGCCCTAGCCCTGACCAGTGAAGGAGGGGGGCAGTGGCTTGTCCTCTAGGCAGATAACCAAGGCCACTAATCAAGTGTGTGAACACCCGGGTGGGGGATTAGAAGCTCGCTCTGAGCAACTCAACACTGAAAGCAGCGAAGTGCGTGTACAACAAGGTCGCCATTAAACCTGTAGGAACCCTGTGGCTGGTCTCTCTCACTCTTTTTCTCGCCCACACACGCCGCAACCACACTGTCAGTGCTCAGTCACACAAAACAGACTGACACACAAGCGTAGCCTCTCTTTATACACCCTCACGTACTCTCGCGTACACACAGAGCCACACGCCCACAGACGGCCCACTCTTTGCCGAATAGGGATAATTTATCATATTTTACAACTGACGGCTTTCTACCTCAGCTGAGTGATATTACATCCTGGCAGCGTGACAGGAACAAGGCACCGCCAGCCCTTCTGACAGCCTGCATTTTGTGTCTTAGAAGATGCTGCGCTCTGTCGCCACACACTTGCTTTTATAGTGCAAGAGCGTGTGTGTGTGCGTGTGGGTGAAGTGGAGCAGAGACTGGTCGTGGCTTCATGACTACTACAGTCGGCTAAGAAAGCTAAGCCAAGCTGAAACGCTTCAGCAGACAAGACCTTTACGGCTTGAACTTGCCTTGCAGTGGTTAGTGATAGAATTTCTTCTTTTCCCTCCTTTTTTATTAAGAGGAAAGTCTAACCAATGGCTTTCCAATGTGTGCAGCAAATGATCTGGAGAGAAAAGGACTCATTTGGATCATTAGTCTGCTGCACATATGCTGTGAAATTCTGAAGGTGCTGGCATTAAGAAAAATACAGTCATTAGCCTAGTGTCTTTAAATACCAGCTGCTTTTTTCTATTTATACACATAACTATTTTAACTTTGGCAAACAATCATTATAATTTTAAGAGATTCATTTTGTTTAGGCACAGTGCAAAGACAACAGCCATGTAAAACAACAGTTTTAAGAGCAAAATAAAGCCTGTTGCATCAGCAACGTGCAGCAGGTACTGAAAATTAAATATACAATAAAAATAAGATTATATATATATATATATATATTTTACATAATATATGTGTGTGTACTGTGTATAATTTTTATGTATATATAAATACACACCATGTATATATTTAAGAAATATTTGCATGTATATACTGTATATATATATATTTATATAATTTATCTAATATATAAATATTTTATATATAAATATAACATTTTTCTTAAATATATACATCCGTGTGTGTGATTATATATACATAATTATTACACACAGTACACACACATATTATGTAAAAACAAACTTTTATTTCGGATGCGATTAATCGTGATGAATAAATCTATAATCTATTGTTCTGACTGTTTTTATAGGGAGGATATGGTCACTAATCCAAAAAAGCTAAAATATTTTAATAAAATAAAATTAATTATAGAAAATCTGCCTTAGCAACTAACTGAAATAAATAATAAATAAGTTCTAAAGTACTAAAATTAGTCAAACCAAAACTGAAATAAAGCTGGTTCAAAATAATAATAAATACAATAATAGTATAATATAGGCCTGTATATTTTTTATACATTTTATATATATATATATATATATATATATATATATATATATATATATATATATATATATATATATATAGAGAGAGAGAGAGAGAGAGAGAGAGAGAGAGAGAGAGAGAGAGAGAGAGAGAGATGGCTTACTTATAGATGTTATATTAAAGTGGGAAAGCAGAAAGTATTTTAACATCCAAAAAATTGCCACGCTTAACTTTAAATGGTAAATAACTACTACCAACATGTATATGTTACATATACAGATAAGGCACAACAGCATTAGATATATTTTTATCTGATATATTTTTCTGCTGTATATAATTATATCCCCCACCCAGGAGACCATTCTGAGCATAATAAGCATGATTACGTGCCCAGAAGAAGAAAAAACAGATGTAAATGAGAGCAAGAGAATGAAAAATATCACCGCCTCTCTGTCTGATGTTTTCGATCGGTTTGAGAGCTGGGGATTAACACAAAATCCACTGTGCATGCACACATCCGTGCAAGTGTTTCTGAGGGTGCAGTGCCACCAGTCTACCCTTGACACATTGACATCAAGCTACTGTCATGTGACACTCTGTCATTGGCCACCTGGCAGATTCTCCACCTTCTCACGACCTCATCCTTTAGTGACCTGAGGCTCTGGGCACGGGCCCGGCCCGTCAGGCCCCTCCCTCTGCTCCCCCTGCTGCGGGAAGGTCGAACAGGTCATCGTGTCCTCATCTGTAATCCGCTGCCATTCGTCAGCAGTCGAGGCCGGAGGAGGCAGCCTCGCTACGAGGGGAGAATGCCCAATTAGGCAGCTGTCACACAAAGCAGAGGCTGCAGAAAGAGAGTGAGAGAGCAGAGGGGAGAAAGAGAGGGGGAGGCCGGGGGAAAAATCATCCCCTCCTGTTTGTGGAGAGGACAAGCAGCTGCGGGTGCCAATTACAGTGATATGTTAACCATTTCCACCCTAGAGCAGAGGGAGAAGGGAACGGGGCTCTCTAACCCTTACTTTGTCTCCCGGTGGAATTCCTCTCGTGGGGTCTGTTTACAACCTCTGTCACATTCAGCTGAGGAACTTGACTCAAATCATAGCACCTCAACTCTTAATAGTACTTAGCTGGAAAAGCATCCCTATATATATATTTTGCATTTGTGTGTTTGTGTCCCTCTCTGTTAAAGGGATAGTTCACCCAAAAATGAAAATTAGCTCCCATGATTTACTCACCCTCAAGTCATCCTAGGTGTATATGACATTCTTCTTTCAGACGAATAAAATTTTTAAAAAAAGTTATATTAAAAAAGTCCTGACTAATCCAAGCTTTATAATGGCAGTGGTTGTTGTTCTGTTTTTGAAGTCCATAAAAATGCATCTGTCCGTCATATAACTGCTCCACACGACTCTGGGGGATTAATAAAGGCCTTCTGAAGCGAATAGATGCGTTTGTGTAAGAAAAATATTTTAAACTTTATAAAGTAAAGTTCCGGCTGATCGCCTTCTGTATTCAATTTATGGTATTGAAAGTGCCTCTGCAGTTCAAAATGCTTACGCTACCAGTTACGCTCGTCAGAAATTTAAGAGGTTAATTTTTTTTTTTAAAGGATTTTCTATAGGAAACTGGGAATCTTTTGAGGTTCTTTTGCATATTCCATTCTTGACACAGTTATAGGCAAACATCCACTATATCTTAAAGATGTCTTAAGCAGTCAATTTTGTGTTAAACTTGATAATTAAATGTATAATAAAATCATACACTACTGTTCAAAAGTTTGAGGTCGGTAAGATTTTGTTTTTAAAAGGACTATTATGCTTACTAAAGTCCAATTTATACTTCTGCGTCGAGTGCACGCCGTAGCTACGTCGTAGGCTGTGTGTTGCACGCGTAGCCTACAACGTACCCTGACGTGCACCTCTCCAAAAATGTAACAACGCGTCAATTCTACGCGGACCGCAAGCGCTGTGATTGGTTTACCAGAACCCCTCCCTCAGGGGTACACATGCTCCCTCTGCATGTGTAACTGAGCGTTGCCGCGGACAAGGACGCAGAAATATAAATGAAAATCGACGTGTAGCCCACAGCGTAGAGGCTACGGCGCAGGTCCGATGCAGAAGTATAAATCAGCTTTAAGGCTATTTGATCAAAAATACAGAAAAAAATAGTAACACTGTGAAATATTACATTTCAAAACAAGTTTTCTATTTTAAAATATTTTAAAACACAATGTATTCCTCTGATGGCAAAACTAAACTCCAGTGTTTAGTGTCACATGATCCTTCAGAAATCATTCTAATATGCTGATTTGAAACATTTCAGTTGAAATAGAAATCTTCTGTAACATTATAAATGTCTTTAAATGTCACTTTTGATAAATTTTGTGGATTTTGCTAAATAAAAATGTTAATTTAAAATGACCCTAAACTTTTCAAATCTACTGTAAATAATGACAGTATTAATGTTTGGTCAATGTTTTGTACCTCTGATACTATTACAGAAAACAATGCAGACTACCCTCTCATCTAAATGCTTCTTCTGTTTGTGAACATCTATTTAAACAACAGCTGGAAATAAATTTAAACTTGTACTTGTACATAATCTTGTTAGCTAACTTTTGTTATTACAGAAATGACCCCAGTCTTTTTGTATTGAATTCCTATGGGGGAAGCCCTTAATTAGGGGGGTTAAACTATGTGCCGTACCCCTCAGAAAGGCTACGCAGCCTAAAAAGATACAACCAGAACTTAAACGCAAAAAAAGAGATAACACAGCTGCAAGCACAGCCTTTATCAAGACGAAGAGACCAAAGGGGACCATTTTGTTATCCTGCAACTCGTTTAAAGACCTCAGGTTCCTCTTTTCTGTCACAATCTCCTCCTGTTTCACATGCCCCGGAAAGAACAGAACAGGCAAGTACAGTTACCGAATGCTACAAGTTTAATCAGAGATGAATGAGGCGCTGGAAGGAAGAAGGAGCTGACTCGAGGCTGAATAATCGCTCCTTTTCTTAATTAAATGATTGAAGAAAAGCCAGCACATTAAAAGGAAGACAGTGCCTGGGTCCCCTGCCTTTTCCCTAGATGAGAGAGAAGTTATTAACACAGTAAAGTCTCTGCAGTCATTAGAGCCAAACGCATAAGTCTAGAGGAAGGAGCAGAGAGTTTTCAAGGATGTGACCGAGTCAACTGTCAACTTAAGACAATGTAGACAAAGCAACTCCTTATAACTCCTACCAAACTTGAAACTGCAGCTATGATTGCAAAGTTTCAATATGTAACCAGTACTTTGAATCAATGCAATACCAATGCTGTAGTATCTCTGATCTAAGCAATTCATTTAAACCTTTACGACAATATGTTTCATATAAAATCATGTCAATACACTATGTTATACTACTAGATGGGCAGTAAATCCACATAAAAACAAATCCCTATCTACCATTTAATTTGGTCATATTTCCAAAGATCCAGGGGTTCATCAAATATAAGTCCTGATGTAGGGAATTCTGTGAGGACTAAAAGATAACACTGTGTTAGTGAAACTGGATTTGGCCATGAATAATACACTACCAACCATCTGCTAAATTTAAAAACTCATTTCTACTAGGTGCTAGCTTTCTTCATGACATTCTTCATGCAATATCAAATGTCAAATGTTTATTCTATTTCATTTGGAATGAAAAATAGAACAAATTTAAGATTTTTTTTATTTCTTTTTGTGTTTATTTTTGTGTAAATGTATCTGCTCATGACATGTATGTACGTGTATGTATATGCATTGTAATATAACTAATTTAAGAGCAACTTGACTTCAAAGTAGCTATCCCTACACTAGATGCCCTGGTATTCTTTAAAGTGCTTTGGAGACTAATAGAAATACAATAGTATATGAATATGATAATAGTTCTGTACCCTAGTACATTATATATAAAGGTACCACAGTATTACCATCTCTGTACTTTGGTATTGCCACACCACTTTTTAGGTTAAATAATAACAAACCACTCTTAAATGAAATCATCATAAAGCCTCAGGAAGCAGCAATACTTTTTCTGATCGTCATTGTAACTTGGCATCTAAAATGTGCAGTGGCTACCCACAGAGCAGCTAGCGCTAGGCCTCCACAGCACATGGGCTTTTTATGTACCTCCAACTGTCTCTCCTGTGTTCCTGGCCTGCTCTCTTTACTACGGTCCGCTCCCAAAAGAGCTGACAGTACACTTTCCATCAGTTTGACTTAAATAATAATAAGCACTTTTGAAGGACTTGAAAAAGACAAAAGTAATGAACACAACTTGGGAGAGGCAACCGTTGCCCTGACACAGACGGATGGACATGGCAAGGCCTGTCAGTCCTACAGTTGCTAATTAGCAGAAATGAAGTTGGATTAAAAACTTAATGGGGAGGTGATAACAGTGCAAGACACAAAGCTAAACGAGTCAGCAAACCTTTGACAGGCCTGTCTCTTTAAAAGCAATGTTTACACAGTTGTTCTCCCTCCCTCTATCATCTTGTCCTATTTTCTGTTTTGTTATTTATTAATGAGCGTCAAACAGTAGCAGAAACACTTATAACATGTTCTTGGTCATGCCTGCCACCAATCGATGTTCTGTACTTAGAAGGGTTGAATCAGAGTTTTGGGTTAGAATGACTGACTAGTCATCAGCAACTTTGATGCTATGCTAATCGATTAGGATTTTTACGATGATAACTTCAAAGAATGGAAATCAGAGAAACCTTTCTTTAATGTGCTAAAGTGTGCTTTGGCATGCTAATAGTAAGAGGTGATTCCAAACTGAATCCCTTCACAAAGGGCCCTTCCACAAGTTTGTTAGCGACGGGAAAATGTAATGGTCACTTCACTTCTAGGAAGTAATTTAATCGTTTATGGTCATGTGACATATTATGTACTTTCTGCACATTGTTATTTATTTACTGTATGATGCTTTTATATAGCCATTGTTTGTTACTCTACGTGGCCTTGTTAATTGCCCCTTGGGGACAAATAAAGTAATGAATGTATGAATGAATGAACGCCCCTTAAAAAAAGGCTTATGGTGGACATGGCTAATAATGTAAAGCTTTGTTCTGACTAGTCGATTATGAAAATATGTAGTTTTGTACATCTTTATTTTGGGTAGATTATCAATATATCATATGTGGCAATGTATTGTATCTACTTCTTATATCACAATAGCATCCGTTTAGCAGAGAATAGACGCGTATGCCATCTCAATATCTTGAGTGCTCAGTACTGATCACATAAAAGAACTATAAAGGCTTGAAACAGCACAGAATTTAAAGGTGCATTAATTTCAGAGCCGAGTTTGAGATAACTCATACTTAAGTCAAATAAAACCCCCTGACATGACAAACGGTCCTACCGAGAGGCAGCCAGAGAACAGCATGTCTCAAGTTGTCTGCAAATGGGAGAGATGAGTAAAAACGGCTGAGCAAATGAGGCCCTGGCTGCGCTCACACAGAGCAAAGTGAACTGTTTACTCAGAGCACACAGGGGAAGATGACTTTTACTGCAACCCCATCCTCGCTCCCTCCCTTCCCCCACTCTCTCCCTCAGTAACACACACTCTCCCTCTCTGTCTGTAGTGAGTGAATGTCAGAGGGTGAGTGTGCGTGACCTTGAGTCACGTCAGAAGCACAGCGAGGGTCGTGCTGCCTGCAGGCGTCCTTGAACTGCATCTGCAAGACGACAAAAAAAAAACCTTCACGGTACCCTGATAGATATCTCAAATATCCTGCCTTTCTTCAATGGCCGCCTGTGCTATCAGTCCCAGTGATGAAAAATTTCATAGATCCGTGTACCTCTAACCTCACACCACTGTGGAATCGCACAGTTATCTGCTTGTCTAGCCAAAGATACGATTTGCAATATGAAGGCAGTGCATCGTCTACTCTAAGAGATGACACGGAGGGAACAGAAGAATAAGGGTGCTTAAAAAGAGGTCAGATAGCTTTTGCACACTGATGTAGTGTTGCACCAATTTGAATGCCATCCATAACAGTCACATGCCACATGCATGCCATATAATGCAATTACAAAAAGGATGCACATAAATTTGGCAGTGTATCCCTTTCCACCACAACATTTTGGCCAAAAATGCCAGAAAAAGTCAGAAGAATTTGATCACTTACATCAAAACATTAATCAGATTGATTGGCATTACAAAAAATATACATATTTTAAAAAGAATTTAAATATCAAAAGTTAAGTTAAATTAAAAATAATTAATTAAAATATAAAAATGTAAAAATCATATTGCATCCAGAATTTAAAATTCAAGCCAAGAAATTAATTAAATCACTAATTAAATATACACCATTTAACGTAATTACAACTTGCCACCTGAATGCATGGTTGAACTACTCTGAATGCTATTGCATTAACACTTCGTGGTTTAGATAGGGGGCTTTTTCTGGCAAGTCAAAAACAGATATATGTAGAGCGTTTACAACGTGAACGATGACAGATTCTCAGAGGCCCGGGCCCCCTTCCGAGGAAGTAGAATTGACCCCCTCGGCAGATGAAACACTACACCCTGCCAATCGTGGCCCCACTGGTACCCAGCTGTTCTTGTCCTGCACTTGGGTGTGCTATAGCCTGCATAGAGCGGTTTTTAGTTTAACCTCAGGAGGGTGATCAGGAGGGGACGGAATTCAGCGTTGTTCATCTCAGCCTGGTATGGCTGAAAACATGTTGCCAGATATCTTATCTGAAAATACAACGCATGCAGGTTGGCCTGCAGAGCTAAGTTTACACAAGTCAGTGGAATGCTAGGACACATTTGCCTTTCACAACACTCACGTTCAGGTATATACCGTGACAAGAAGTAAAAAATGTAGCTCGTTAATGTTGAAATTGGCAAACACATAGGAGAGAATTCTTGTTCTTACCAGTAATACTCTGTAGGGATATCTGAGCATAGTGGTATCCATTTCTTATAAGGAAACATGCTGAACAACTGCCAGGGTTCCTGATAAGGACCGAGATGAGGTGACCCTGAGATCAGAGGTTACGTTCATGGGCAAAATGGAAAGGCTGATTAGTTAGTATGTCTTCCTTTTTAAGACTAAGGTCAACATCACGGGCCATAAGAGGTGATCCAGAGAGCTGGGTGACGTAGCTTACATAAAAAGTAAAGACATTAAATAGAATAATAAATAAAAAAAATAATAAAATAAAATGTATTTTTAAGGCATTTGACAAAATAAAAAATATGTAATGCATATTGCATGTATATTCTTTTATGTATTTTCTCTATGGGCTGAATAATGAAAATAACCATTTAATTTAAATTACATTTTAATTTAAAAAAGTTTTTATGTTGCTAAAGTTTAACTCTGAAACACTATTAAAACATCTCTCATATTCGCTCTTTAGGAAACCTTAAGGTCATGGGTCAATGACAAGTAAAGCTTAAAAAAATTTGAATAATGATTAAAAAAAAACCTTAGCTTAAATGTATTACCTTAAAAAATATTTTTATTTCATATAGGGACATTCATTGCAGTTGCACCACCTGACTTTTGTAACTAATTTTACATTGAACAGGCTCCAACTTGGATGCCTGTTTTAGCTTTTGCCTATGCTAGCAAGTTCATACATAAACATCTTTTTATTATATTTAAAAAGTCTATGATAAAATAGCATTTTCCTAGTTTTACATTGGTTGTACCACTTGACATGGAAAGTGTACCAACCTACCCACACTTGAAAAAAGCTACTTTTATCTACTTTTTTCCACAAGGATCAGTTGGGGTCCTCTGGATGATGCATTATCGTGCTTACTGTTATTACCTTGTCAATTCATTATAAAAAAAGACCCATAGTTGTGCCACCCTGACATTTAAGAATATACAAATTATCAATTATCTCAAAACTACTGATATTTATACAATTTGAAAGGTTTCAAACATACAATTATGCCATAGTATTTTATTTAGAATTTCTTATTAATAAAACATCGTTTTAAATAGTATTCTTAGTCTGTTAATTTGTACGGACGGTTGCGCCACCTGACATTTTGGGGGTTTAAGATACCAAAACATAAAATAGTATTTATTATCTAAATGTACTGAAAATAAATTCAAACTAAATAGGTTTTATAGAATAAAGTGATACATGTCATGAATTTATCAAATTATTTTAAAATGAAATAATGCACTTGAACATAAAAATATGCATGTCATTGACCCTCATATAAAATGCATATTAAATTTTAAAGATTGCAAAATCAAAATTTGCATTGCTTGCAAATTTATGAAGAATATTAAATATATCTTCAAGCCGTAGTGATTTACTATATTTATGTAGAAATGTTTCATACAGTCAGAGAATACTGAATCAATGCCATATTTATATTTGCAATAACCTTTCAGATCAATGTAATTCTATTTCCACAAGACTCCAAATTCCATTCCAAGCCCTTTAAACGTATTTCACTGGGACTCTTTGCTTTGTGCTGGAGAAAATAGGTCACATATAGTCTTCCACTTTTTTTACTGGACAAAAGAAAAGTTCAGCTGAGTTTTATCACATAACTCAGTAGAGACCACCTTCATTAACCCCAGCGAAGAGAGATCAAGCTCTCATATTGCCAGATGTGCTTTGGAGCCCTTATCAGCCAGCATGTATGTGAGACAGGCTGATCTTAATTAAATACTGCTCCTATCCAAAGGCTATGCAGCGCACTCGTTTTTACTCCCTTCACTGCTGCCTTTTCCCATTCAGGGAGGAGATTATTTCAGCAGCTAATGGCGGAGGACTCTAAAAATCCCTTGCCTTATTAAGTAACATATTGTGCCTCATGCTATCTTAAGCAAATGGTTTCGCTGGAACTCGCTAGAATTCAAAGCTGAGACCTAACACCACGGCTTTGGCCGTGACAGGTTGCCTCATTTTGGAGCCACGCATTTACTCACTTGTTAGGTCGCAAATCCTAGTTGTAACAATTCTCAATTTCAACTAATCAACATCACAAGTCACCTGCATGTTAATGTTTTCCTTTTTAATGCATGTTAAAATCTTGTGTAAATAGTAAGGCTGACATTAATTTAAGTAACGAAAAAAACTACATTTTCTGTTCATACAGGACACGTTCTTGCATTTACAAATAGCTAGATGGATTGCAGCACAATGTAACAGAAGCTATAAGATGTTTTTTTTTTAAGTTACTTTAACTACTTTAAGTTGAACTACTTTCAACTTAAACATGTCTTAAATGCAACTATAATGGCATGAGATGCTGACAAACAACCAAAGACAGTACTTTACATAGATCATACATTTTAAAACATTGCAGACCAAATACAACAAACATGTCTCTTATAAACAGCCCAAGTCTATCACAGACAGAATGACAAAATCAACTGCAAAACATTAATGTGAACTGTTGACAGTGATTGGTTTATGTTCACTCATATGGAAACAGAACAAAAAATATTGTCCTCTAACACACTGTAATATCTATTCAATGCTTTTTTCTGTTATTAAATTATATTGACATTATATGGCTGTCAGAATTAGCGTTAACGCATGCGATTGATTTTTTCAGTTTAATGCATAAAAATATTTAATGCAATTAACGCAGCATCAGTTTTTTTTCTGTCATTCTTTGGATACGCTACATTATATGACCACGCTATCCTTCATTCAATTGCTATTAAACAATTTAAGTGCGATAAGATGCAAAAATAAGAACTTAAATCTGTACTGGCATGCTGTCTGTGAATCTCCTCTCCGTGACACACAGGACTCATGCGCACAGAAAGCTACCTCAGACAGCGTGCGACCGCGTTGAGTTCTCTTTCGCGCTTGAACAGACAAAAACACACAAAGTATGCCAAAATGTCCACTTTGTGGAGTATCCTCGTAAGCACAGTCGTTAATAAGTCGTTAAAAGGTTTTAAATGAACGCAAAGAGTTGTGAGGATATCGGATGCACGTCAAATCCGGATTTGCGTCATGTGCTTCAGGTCTTAAAGTGACAGCACCCTAATAAACTCGATGCTCTGATGTCAGTCATTAATGTAAATAGAACAAAAGACAAAGAGAAAATCACTCACTGCTCTTAAATGAACTTTTGTAGCTTTAATAAGGATTAATCTATATTTAATTTATGCAGTGAAGACTGTGAAGTGTTCGATAACTTTATTCAATTTCTGTATATTTCATACCTGTTAGATCAAATGATACCAAATGATGGTTTTACAGTTATAATAACTGTGGAAGTTGAGGAAACTGTGGTTACTATGGTAAATTTTACATTGGTACTCAATTTTTCCAATATAGTCTGGCCAGACAGAGCTCGATGTAAATAACAAGCTAGTGTAAAAATAGATTTTTTTTGTGCTCTGGAAAAGGTTCTTGTGTTGGCCTACAGTGTGTTTTGTGTCTTTCACATACCTTAAAGCCTGCAAACTGCCTGTCTAACCCTCGTCCGACCTTCAGCATAAAGAGAGGCAAACATGGTTGACCTGCCACTAAACTTTCCCCGGCTGGATGATAAGCACTTGTTTAATTATATTCATCTACATGGATCTCACATTGTTCCAGGATGATGTCAGAGCTCAGCAAGGTTAGCAGGAGCTGAAAGTGGATGGGAATGTTAAAGCCACCCACTGCAGCACTTTGCAGGCAGCAACTTTATTTTCTGCTTTGTTCCACGAGCTCAGAGGGCAGCTTCACTATCCGCTGTTACTGAGGGCATACAAGGGCATCCGCCGAATACAGGCAAACCGGTTGGGAACAGTGTGGAAGATTGTGTTTGAGAAATAAATGTCACTCAAACAAGAAATACGACAGCTCTGCGTGCTAATAGCTTGTTGGATGCTAGCCCACAACAAAATGTTTGCGAAATGATTTAGGTTTTATACACTATAAAGGCCCCGATATACTCACAGTAAACTTATTTTTCGTTCTTTACTTAGGGGTAAAAAGAAGTTGGAAAGACCTGATCAGCGATATACCGTTAGCATACATCTCAACGGCGCACACACTGCTGCAAGGGGCGTTTAAATGAATATGCAACTATGGACTGTGCGCTTTCCTTTCAATAACAAAATAAGAGCAGTGAGAAAACAGCTGTTAAGAAAGCATCCGGTCATAGGGATGTGTGCTTCAATTCAGCACTCCACTAAAGACACATCATGTTTATGTAACACTTTTTTACAATAGATTGCCTTAAAACAAGCAGTGTTACAGTGTTAAATATAAAAAAGTGTGTGTAAGTATAGCTTTCGATTAGAATTACAACTTTAATTTCTATAAAGCAGCTCTCCAGTGCGTTCACATTTTTACTCGCGGATATCTGACCTCAATGGAATGAACAGAAGAAATTAAGCAGAGAAAATTCCCACTTCAAAGAAGGCGGAGCCTCAGACCACACCTACCCATTACGCAATCACCACAGACCAATGGTAGTTCAAAGCCGTTTCAAACTCCCAAAATGAACTTAGTTTTGGCCTGATTTTGTTCAACATGAAGTCGCACCAGTTTGTTCTTCTATTTCGCTTCTAAGTATGTCGGGGACTTAATAGTATCGTTTTCAGTGTTGTAACTTTCAAGCTCCACATTTGTTCAAAATTTCGAGTGATCACATTTTAAGGAACTATATTTTTCAAATAACACGTCAGATATCTTTTTACCCTAAACGAGTGATGTTGGCATCTACATGGAGGACATGCGAATGTTTTCATGACAACAGCAGGTCTTGTGAAGTGATCACTCAAAGGCAGGTCAATTCCCTTTGATAGATAGGTTTACGTGTGTGCACCTCAGGAGGGGAAGAGTACGCAGGGCTGCTATAAAACATCTTTAATGGCTGAACCCAGTGCTGCTCCAGTCTTCATCTCATTTACAGGCAACTTGGATGTTTTATCACCTTCAGCTCTCCTTGCTGGCCTCGCCACCCACACGAACCGAGCGGGCGGATGGTGGATGAGAAGACCCGAGCGCCAATTATATCATTGCCCTTATTTACGCCATTCAAATGTTTTCAGGTCAGCTCTAATCTCCTCCTAATCAGCGAGTTCAAACCACAAAAAAGTGCATATCTTTTCAAAAACCAGGCCAGCTAAATCAGAGGCGTCTAGCTATGAATGTCAGGCAAACCACAGTTACATAAACAACAAAAATGACACATAAAAGCTGAAAATTGTCGGCCTGCTGTGCATAAAATGGAGGTTAACCGAAGAATATGTGAAACTGTGTCACTGCAGTTGACCAGAGTTGTGGTCTCCTTTGCACAGGGTCACATCGACATGCATCAAAAGGGTATTAAGGTCGTAACTGTCGTTTTAGATTATCGCAAATCCCCTTAGATTCACTTTGAAAACAGATCGATTTTCCTGTAAGTGGACTCCTAATGCAAGTTATCCTATCTTATGTAACACATAGGCTACTGTGCTAGCGAGATCACTGGACTAGAACTTAGTCAATTGTGTGTCAAAATGTAGATGTTTACACCAACAAAAAACTCCTATGTACAGATTAAAACAATAAGGTTCTGCTATCAGCAAGATTTAACAATCCAACAAGTGGCCTCCATTTTATGCACTTTGGCCCAAATAATTCTACCCTAGCGTAGCAGTTCTGATTCTGTGTTCTAGTTCCTTTCTGCTGATGCCACAAATGAACACAGCACAGCAAAAAAAAAAAAAAAAAAAAATTACCATGAGGTCTGTGCTAAGAACAATCACATCAGCGTGGGGAAGAAATCATCCTTTTTTTAAAGCATTTGAAGTTTTCAATGGTGGGTTTTAGAAAACCCTCTTTCCGTAATAACATTTTAGGGATACGTCATAAAACACTTTAAGGTCATATTAATTTGTCTTGGGGCAAGGGCATTAAAAAAGCCAGGCTCTCATCATGCACGGAGGACTTGTCCACCCAACATTCAGCTTATCTAACTACCAATATAAGCTTTTTGATTGTTGATTCATAATTTTTTTTTTACATTTGGTCAGCCCAACCCTGAATATGTGGTTATGCTCTTCAAAGAAATCCAATGACATACATGAATTTGTGAAAATGTCCAAATCAGCCCTTAAACATGATTAAACAAAATATAATTTTTATTTCACACACAAAAGAGGTCAGTAGATTATCAAAAAAGAAATTACTATATGGTGGTTATATAATATCTAAAATTAATATAAAATAAACTATTTATAATAATGATAATGAATTATTAATATAATAAAAATTAATACAAAAATAAATGCAGGTTTTTTAATGTTTTTGAAAGTCTTATGATGCTCAGCAAGACTGCATTTATTTAATCAAAAATGCAGTAAAAACAGTAATATTGTGAAATAATGCTACAATTTAAAATAAGAGCGTTCTATTTTAATCTATTTTGAAATGTCATTTATTCCTGTGATGACAACGCTAAATTTTCAGCCATTACTCCAGACTTCTGAGTCAGAGTTCAGATTTTTCATAAAATCAAGAAACATTATTATCAATGTTTAAAACAGATGTGCCGTTTAATATTTTTCTGGAAACTATGATATACTTTGTGTATCATAGTGATTCTAAGATGAATATAAATTAATTTGTAAAATAAAAAGTCTTATGCAAACAATTTAATGCATCCAAATAATCATCCGCATCACAAACTTTTGAATGGATGAGTATATATATTTCCCACCCCAAATGAAAACAGTGATCTTAAATTGCATAACACCTTACTTGAGGCTGTTACCTTCCACAAATAACAAATCATGTGCTCAGGTCGTCTGACACACAGAGCTTTCTTCCCGGAGCCTTGTTTTCACCTCAGCTCCAGAGAGATCATTGTTCATAATTAACCCAAATCACTGGTCGAGGGAAGATCATGTGTCCTGACCTGACAAAACAGCTTATTAAACCGTGCTTGACCTTGGTGTGACTCCTAAGTGGATGTCAACCTTGAACTGCGGATGACACAGTACTGACAAACGGCTTTAATCCACTCAACAGAGCAAGCTGGATCAGGTTTCGGCCACCATTATTGAAGATGCCCACTAAAAATACAAGAACGAACAGTAAAGTGCTGTTCCAAAGCAGCCTGGATGATAATT